>JAGPOW010002118.1:5950868-5986641 GCA_030014935.1 Caiman crocodilus | reverse complement strand
GGCCACATCCTCCTGGCTGCCGCTGCTGCTGGACGCAGCTCTGCTGCCTGGGCACCCCGGCCTATTTGTCCCGTACCCACTGCTGGGGGCAGGACCCGCGCGGGTAGGGTGTGTAGCCAGGTGGATGGGATGGGGCCATGGGCAGGTGGGGAGTGATATTCAGGAGCGGGACAGGTAGGCAAGGCCAGGATCATGCACGGGTCAGGATCTTGGGGCAGTGACAGCACAAGGCGGGGATCAGGGCTGGGGCAGAGACACGATCTGCTCGCCACATGCCCCAGCAACGAGTACAGATTCCACAGCAGGGGTGTTTGGGGAGTGGATCACAGCTCTGCCCTGACCCTGCACTGTCACTGCCCCAAGATCATGGACCTGGCCCGTCCCACCTACCCGTCCCACTCCTGGATACTGCCATCCCGGATCCCAGCTCTTGCACCATCCCAGCCAAGCACGGAGCAGAGCTATGGTCCTCTGCCCACATGCTACAGTGATGGGTGCTGGCTCTGCAGGTAGGGGCATTACACATCTGCCCTGGGCCCCAGCCCTGCAATGTCCCTGCCACACAATCCTGGTGCCCTCATGGAGACTGGCCAAGACCCACCTGGGCAGGGCACGTGGCTAGGCAGACAGGATAGGCAACTTAAGAAGTCCTGGTGAGTCGCTGCATGGCTATGTGGACCATGGGTCCAACTACATACCCAATCTTGCCTCCGACCATGGATGAGGCAATGATCCAGTCTCACGGGAATGGGAATGGGAAGATATGAGTTCCAAGAGTGACAGAAAGGATGAGACCAGTCCATAGGGGTGGAAGAGAACAGAAGAGGATTGGCCATGGCTCATCACTGGCATTTGGCAGGATTCAGTGTAAAAGAAATTGTTGATACATAGTTGTCACACCAACCCGAATCCACCCTTCTAGGCCCTGTATAGGAAACAAGTACCTTGTGGTCAATTCTATGAAAGAAAAAATTCCAGGAGTTTTACAGCTCTACCAAAGTTGGTTGACAGGCAAGTAACTAAAGGCCTTGAATCAGGCTTCCAAATACTGGAAAAAAATAAACACAGCAATTGTTTCTCATTGACAGGGATTAAGCTCAAAAAGGATAATCTAAACATGTTGGATTAGGTTAGGTGTTCAAAGTGTCTCCTGGTAAGTATTAACGCTCTCCTACTTATCCTCTGCCAGGAGTATGCAAAAAGTTAAATAAATATTTCAAAGGCTCTTGCAGTGGAGAGAGCTTTGAAGAATGCATTCCACAATATTTTATTACCTTTAATAACTCCCAAAGTAAAATTATGAGTGAGTACAAAGAGCCCATTGTATAAGTGCAGTCACAAATACTAAACAAGATTTTTAAACGCATCAAGGAGTGTCGAAGATGAATTAGGAGCTTTTTTTATTTGACAGTGTGTGGTTTCATCATCAGATTCTCATATAAAGAAAAATCTATGGAGCAATTACCAGGAACGGTGTTGAGTTTTTACATTTATTTTTGAGCAGTCTTGCAGGCTACAAAAACCATGATTGCCGCAT
The DNA here is from genome assembly GCA_030014935.1 of Caiman crocodilus. Lineage (NCBI taxonomy): Eukaryota > Metazoa > Chordata > Crocodylia > Alligatoridae > Caiman > Caiman crocodilus. The sequence goes on along the minus strand of JAGPOW010002118.1, from coordinate 5,985,104 downwards.
TCAGTCATAAAAACCAACCCACTGTGAAGTCTGAGTATCACACCTTGCCCTTCTTCATAAGAAGCCTAGTGTCAAACATGAAAAACACAATGACCCTAAACTTTAAGGGATTCGAAATTTGGATCCAGATCCCAAACTAAAGTCTCTTAGCTGGAGTGCATCCCAATTTCTGCAAACTTTAGCAATATTCAGATTTTATTTGGTCCTATGAACCATAGGACAAACCTCTTGGGTGCAGAAGTCAACTCTCCACTCACCCGCTTAGGGAAGAGAGCCTGTAATACTGCTTACTTTGCTGCTCTGAACCCAAGGATCTATGTAGCACACAAAATGGTACAAGAGTTGTATTCCTTCATGCTCTCCTGTGCATGTAAGTAGAGGAAGCCACAGTGTTGCTTTAAGAGCAAATCCTGCTCAGTGTATTCTTGACAAATAAGAGGCTCTGCTAACTGGAATTGTGACATGCTTATTTTGCGAGTTTATCTGAATCTAACTCTATCTCCAGTTATATAGTTGTGCTGCATGAAAAACAGTGAGGACTAAAAGTGATTTGATCTCCTCGGTGCACATATATAAAACTCCACAGCACTCCTGGAAGACAGGCATCCACACCAAGAGAAGAACTTGCTTCAGAAATGTGCAGCAAGGATTTGTATTGTTTCCCCTTCCCTGGGGTAGCTCGAATCAAATTTTGAGTCGTTGTTCTTTTTATTCAAAATTTCTGATGCATTAAATATGCTGGCAGACATACCCGAGTGTGCTTTTTCCTCCACTCTTTACCTTTGTTGTCTATCAGTGCTCTTGTAAAATTCATAAGCAATTTCTTTTTTAGTATAGAGATCCTTTGGGACTGTAAACTGGAATCATGGAGAAGTCGAGGTTGGAATATTTGTTACTAGCAGATAAAACCAGGTATTCCTCTATGATATGTAGTACCTAGGAATGCATGAATGCATCGGTGTTGTTACTGCCTGCATGCTAAGTATGTACACGCACACATGCACACACATTCACCTGAGCCAGATTCTGCCCTTCTTAGATGCACTGAGACCTACTTTGCTCTCAGTGGAAGTAGCCCTGGGGTATATAAGTGTTCATAGGGTTCACTAGATCTGGCCCTAAGATATTAGGTAGCTGCACATTCCAGTTGAGGAACCCGCCTTATTAATATTTACTTTACCCAACAAAACAAATGATCTGATTAGCCCTCCAATGGCTTCCAGATTTCTTACCGCTGATTCACAACATCGCTGTAGGTCGACAGGCACAGCGAATAGGCCAGCAATACTCCTGTTGCAGATGCCAGTCACTTCCATTGTGTGCCTTCGCATGAGCACTTCTAGACTCCAAGTGTCGTACCTGCCTACACCCTTAACGTAATCTCTTTTGGCTGTACAGACTCATGCTATGTTTCTCTGTAATGTGGTTAAGTCCCGGAAATAGGTAATGGAGCACGTTTTTGTAATGTTATATTAACCAGTGTGTGCTACTGCTATTCGGGTGCTCAGCAGTGTAGAGTCAAGAGGAGCCTTTATAAAAATGTGAAGTTTTTTGCATTTTAGTTCATGTTTTATATTATTATTTTATGCATATTTGTTTACTTACACTCAACCCATATAGGGCTAATTATCCAAACTACAGTCGAGCCAGAAGGTATGCACATAATACAAGGCTCGAGTTTGGGGACCTGTTTAAGAACCCTTAAGTATTTTTTTTATGTTACATCTGCATCTCTTTCCTTACCATTTCTACTTCTCCATTAACTTTATACATCCTTTGAAGTAGTCAGAAAGGCGAGGTTTTTAATACTGACATCACGGAAGGCTTGGTTATTATTACTCAATGATTCCCAGATCCAGTGTGCACAGTTTAGGATAAAAAAGGATGTTTTCTAACCTGGGATATGAGATCCCAGTTGATTCTTTTCACCTCATTTTATATACGCTAAATGCCTATGATACTATGGTACTATGATACTCATTCATTTTCAGCACCATTAAAAAATTCACAGGTCCAATTATATGGATTTTATTGACTGTCATTTAGCGTAGGTGGTGCTCAAGATGGACTAGGTGCTCTTCTATTCTCTCTTAGCTGCGCAAGGCTCACAGGATCAGAAAAAGTAAATGAAATTTAATTTGGCCACAGAAGCCAGCAGGTATGATCCTCATGCATGCACAGGGAGAGAGGTCCATTACTAACCAGGTGCTTTTTTACATGGTTGCTGCTTAAAGCAGGGGTTCACAAACTGTGGGTTACAAACAACTTAAAAGGGGACTGAAACTTCCCTGGGGTATGCGCGGTGGTGCAGGGAAGTGTCGTGCAACAGTGGATGATGCCAGCGGCTGCCACATGTGAGCTCCCCGTCTCCTGCTGCCATGATGTAGCACTTGGGGTTGCGGTATCACAAAGTTTGAGAACCCCTGACTTAAAGCGAAAGTGCCTTTAAATGACTTAGAGACATTTTGCTTTATATTACTTCATCCGCCCTATTTTTTGGCATCTAGTTAGATTACTGGCTCTTGGACAAGTCATCCAACCAGCACGGGTGACCACTTGCAAGACTGGATGTAGCTGGTGGAACTCAGCCTACCAGCATAATCACCATGTGTCTATTTATACGAAGGAAAGAACATGTCCTACAGGCAGCAAAGAACTGTGACTTGATAGAACAACAGCTGTTAAAAAGCAAGATCTATTTCTAGCAAGAAACTGTGGACTGGGTAATTCCTAATGGTATTCAAAGCTAATTAGCGGACTGAGTCATCTATAAGAATCTGATAGCTTCCTGTTCCTCATGAGAAGATGCAGGCAGATATTCCTCTTCTGTCACCTTTTCTTTGGCACAGCTGAGCAAGGCAGTCTTCTGGCTGCTGCACAGCTATTCATTTGTTGCATCGCACTTCCTTTCCATTCCAATAAAACACGGGAAGACGGAGGGCAAGATCATCAATCATTAGCCGTTCTTGTTACGACACTAATAAAATACATGCTGTTATGTCTCCTGCTTCTCTTTCCCATTATAAAATGATGAGGCAAAAGGGTAACTACGCACCTAAAATGCTTTGCTAAGATGCCCATTTGGAGTCGATGGAGTTTGCACTGGGATACGTTTCCGCCATCTCTTGTTTTGTATTAGAAAAAACACAGCCCTTCAAAACTACATTCCAACATCAGCATTGTTATTTTGATTTGAGAGCTAAGTGAGCAACTAGAGGCCAGGCAGCTTCCTATTTTATTACATTACTTGTTAGTGTTTGGAACAGTATAATTGAAAATGTATGGAGTGACAGGGTATTCACCTTTTCTCTTGAGAGACCATTGGCAGGTGGCTAATTCCTTGTCAGTACAGCCCCTTGCAGATAATGTTGGTGATTGCTACCCTCTTGAGTGCCTTCTCAGACTAAAATTCTCTCTCACATAGGGTCAGAGACCCAGGGCAAGGGTGTAAGTGATGCAGAGGCCAATTTGGAGTGCTTAAATGGGCTCTTCATGCTGCATAGACTTTATGCTGGTCCCCCGCAGAGGGCTGAATTGAGCTATTATGATTATAGTGCCATAAAATGTACACAGAGTCCAGTAAGTAAGCTGTGCCCAAAAATAAAGTGCCTGCCTCAGAGTTTAAACATTAAAGGCCCAATTTTAAAAAGCGCTCAGAGCCAGATTTTTGAGTGCTCATTACGCACAATTGAGACCACATTTACAACAGATTTCAGCTTTCACCCGGGGGTCTAAATAAGCATCACATTTGCAAATATATTTATCAGCAAGCGGTTCCCACCGGAACAATACTGGTCACAATTTTAGCAGTGTTCAATACACTGAACCAAGTTCTTTGGAGCTACACCATTCGTTTTCATAGGCCCTGGATCAGGCAGTAAGACCACAGAGCATATGTAGTCTTTACAGCTGGAACAATTCACAGAAGTGGGTGTCTTGTCACAAGTTTTCCTAAGGAGAAGAATAAGGACGATAGTGTCCAGGAAGGTGACAACACATTGCAACCAGAGACGAAGTAAATATTGAAAAGAAGGACATTACCAGAGCACAGAGGGAAGAAGGCAAGGATATTCCGACTTCTGCCATCACTCCCAAATGTCAAGCCGAGTTATTTTAGGAGGTGGCATAGGTATAATAGAAAGAAAAACCTGCTCCTCATTAAGGTAAAAGATGAATGAGCATGATGATATCAATGAAGCTTCTTGCAAAGGGATTCATGCTCTTCTTCCCCCCCCCCGGTAATCTTAATACAATTTAAATATCTGGAACTCTTTAGAAAGTGAAATCAAGCTGATAGATGATAAACTCAAACGACTTGCTAAGAATTCCAAGAAAGGGACATGGGAATTGGACAGAAGGGGAAATAAACTCCATAAACCAAGATCAGAGCCAGAATTAGGCATTAGGCAAAAATCCGTATGGAACAATCATGAGAGACAGAGCTCTGCTATTCCAAAATGAAGCTAGTGTTACGAAGACTGTTAAAGTGCTACTTATGGTTGATACTCCAAGAAAGGCAGGAGTGTCAGACCCACTGAAGGGCAGAAGAAACACACCAGGGCCTTGGAAATCGGGTGTGAGGAACCTGCTGAAAACAGCTGGAAATTGAGAAAATGGAACACTATGCACCAAAGAGAATTGTGCTGTCACAATTGTATATGTATACTAACTTGAGAGAGAATGCAGTTTTTTAGAGACATATGATTATCTTCAAAGCATCCACTACCACACCTGATACTGCAAAGTAAGAGAGAGGGAACTCAGGGTAGATATGCACTTTTAGAAAACAAGTACAATATAGAGCATGAGCTTTCATGAATCCAAGTTCATCAGTGCCTCAGATGAAGTGAGCCTGAGTTCACAAAAGCTTGAGCACTATATTTATATGTAGCTTACTTAGTTGGCCTATAAGGCTAGGGACAGACATTTAAAAAGCCTAAGCCTGAATTGATTCAACCTCTGCAAGTTAGTCTAACCTGGCTAAGCTAAACTGGTTTGTAACCTCACAGGCATCCCCTCAGCCATTTTCAAACTGGCTTATGTGCACTGAACATCTGTTCTGTTACAGATTTAAACCAGTTTCTGATCACTTAAACTGGTTTATGTGTACTGTCTATCCCTACCCAAAAGGTGGATATCTACCCTGCCTTCTGACCAACTTCATACTAACATACTAACTACCTCTTTCTGCTCAAAGAGAGGGGAAAGCCATGCAGAGAAAGAAAGAGAACAAAGCGAATGTGGACACCCTGGCGGAATGGACTGGAACGAGGTGAGAAGTGGAGACGTAGCACCAGGCAGAGAGGCCTCTGTATCCGAGTCATCCCCCACCAACCAAATCCATATACCACTTTGACAGCATGTTGGCACGCCCCAGCTCAACACTGTTTCTTTTAAGTGACTGACTTTTACAAGTTAGGCTGCAAATCCATGGATGGCATCACTCTAGGAGAAATGCAGCATTTCATGCAGGGCACACTGTGCTTCCAGTTTGTTTCAGAGGGGAAGTGATGTACTACAGATACATGCCAGTGGCAAAATTACTGCACCCTGAGCTGTCCAATTTGGCATGACAGGACTTGGGACCAAGGCTCTGCCTGTTTCCTGTTGCTCGGTGCCCACTTGCTCCCAGCCAGGGCTTATTCAGAAAGGGGGATGGTTTTTTTCACATGTGGACTTAAGAGCTACAGGGCATGTCTACGTGAGATACTAACTGCGCAGTAGCTTAATAACACCACGCAGTGCTGTGCCAGGCAAAAGCTATGCTAATATGCTACCATACAATAGTATTAGGCTACTGCACAGTAAGCATCGGTAAAAAGCTGTGTGTCAGTGCTATTGCACAGTAGCATGAGTTACTGCGCATTGATTTAGTACATGGTTAACTAAGTACTAAATTTAATGCGCAGTAACTACGACACATTAATGAACATACAGATGTGCCCACAAAAGTCTTGCTTGACTGAGTGGCAAGGCCTCTTCCTCCTAACCCTCTGCAGTGACAAGGGTGCAGGATAGCTCTATATAGGAGTCCCAGTGTAGTAAGGGACCTCTGCTTAGGACCGACAAAGCAATTTTCCTAGAATAGTGCCTAAAAAAGAATCCAATTTCCATTTCTCCCATTACAAACCATCATCTCAACGCAAAACCATGGCTAACGGTGAGTTGGGGAAAGCATGGGCAGGGGGAAGGGGAGAACTACTTGAAAAAGGCATTTTACATTTTAACACACTGCAGCACTGATCCTTCCTGCTCATATAAAGGACTTGGGCTTTTTGTCTTCTAAAACACTCAGCTCTCATTTGCAGACTACAGCAGCATGTTCCCCTGTTTCTTCGCAGACTGCTCGCTTACTCCTCTGGGATTTCATACTCTTCTAAATTTTGCAAATGGCCACTAAAGTGGAGATGAACATTATAAAATACATTTCAATCACCCTCACAGTTTAGACTAATTCATTGGCAACCATACAAAATGCTATTTACAAGGTACTTCCATCAGCTGGTAGCTGGCATTAAGTATTTTGAATCAATCTACCATCATTTTCATCCCTTTTATTTTTCATACAAGAGAAATTATTGATCGAAGCTTTTCAGCTTCATTTAATATACTGGAATGGGCTTTAAATTTCCCATGTAAACCTCAGTGGAGATTAGCAATTCTTGTTCTTAACATAACACAAAGCTGTCACTGTGATGAAACCACAATAATACCTATGACATCATGATCATTTTATACAGTGATTGGTCACAAGACAGGTAGTCGGTAAAACTGAGGGACCCTTGAGAGGTGCTGTTTTTCAAACTCAGTTATAGCTTTCAAGAGCCCCCTGGACTGATTTGATTAATGCCACAAAAATGCAATGGAGACTTGACATTCCCAAAGCCTTATCAGCATGCCCAGGTCTCAAAAAACCAGCTAGGATGGACTTTTGGGGGCAGTCTATTGCCATTCCTGGTAACCCCTTGCACAGGCCACTTTGCATTCAGATGAAAACTGTTGTGATGGGTGTATTAAAAAAATAACTAGGTTAGATGCAATGTGCGCGTACGTGTCAGAGCTGGTTGAACACCGATGCAATATTTGTTGAATAAATAAGCAAAGCGCACTGAATAACATATTCAGCCAGCTCTGATAAATACATATGGTTGCTAAACAGATAGCAAAGCAGACAGAACATATTACATTGGAGCCCACACGTGACAATTTTGTAACGATTCCAAGAGTATTCAGTGGTTAGACACCAACTGTAAGTACAGAATGCAAATGATCCAGCATGTTTGTTGTACCAACAAGTTACATTCATGCTACCAAAGCAGCAGTAAATTAGCAATACAGCACGGAATATGCCCCTCTCCTGCTCCCTTATCAAATTTACTCTGGATAACTAATCAGCAACTGCTGCCAGAGTACTTCTGAATTCACGCTGTACAGGCAACACTTTCTTACTTGGCATACACTCCAGACTCGGCGACGATGAAAGTTTTGATTGGAGATATTAGCAGATAAGGACAGGCGGCCGGATTCAGTGGGAATACAAAATGTTTTATTTGAGAAACATAAGAGAAAACACTATTACAACCGAAGCGCCATGCGAGATAAAAAGCACTTGAACCCGCTGTAGCGGAGACGGTTTTGCATTATATGCATAGCAAGAGAATGAATGTGCTTAAGGGCTGAACTCCTAGTGGTCCATTTCAGAGACTAATTTGTGCGCAGGTTGTTACGTTCAGCGTGTTTCTGAACTAACAGAGAATAATCATAGGATAAGTAGAGCAAGATAAGTACATATGCTGCCATTGTTTTGTTGCAGCATAATAGCATCATCAATGAAGCCTGAATGCAGCCAATTAGCATACAGTAATTAGAATCACTGTTGCCTTTTCATTTGCTTTTGCACACCACGATGAGGTAACTGGGCTGCCACGTACACTGTTGGAATTCTTCAGATAAAGCGGACTATCTGAGGCATATACCATACTGATTTATGCAACAGAGGGGGAAACGAGGGGGATGGCAAGTAGCATGCCAGCGTCTGACATGCAATTTAGGCCCTTATTCAGGAAAGCAGCTGGCATAGGGCTATGTCCAAGTACATTCAGGACAACTTTCTTCAGCATCCTATAGCATCCCCTGGGACTTTAAGCACATTGTAAGCTCATGCTTAAATGCTACCTTTAAAACAGGAATGTTTTCCTGAATTAGTCCCCTAAATAATAAAATAGACTGCCTAAGTGTTATAGTTACAAAAAGAGTTAACAGATGGTGCTGTTACGCATAGTGTTAGGACTTCTTTTTTTCTTTACTCCACGAACAAGTTTTTTGGGATCAAAGAAACGCCACATTACTGGCTTGTGATGTAGTTGTCCTTTGAGAGAGCCCGCAGCAGATAGCTGGGCTTGCTTTATTCTCTATATCTGGAGGCAATTTATGGACGAGAGTGTATGCAACTGGAGAATGTGTGCGGACTATTTCTGACCTCCTCTGTTTTGTGACTGGCCTCTATGTATAAATGAGGCAAGTTACACTTAGAATACAGCCAGATCGCATTCCCTTAGTTCTTTCTAAGGTAAAATTCACTTTCAGGCCTGTGTTTCCACTTGACCTATGCACCACTTCAGTCTGTAAACAGGACTGAACTAGGGACTGACATGAAGCAATACATTGACTGACCTGCTTAAGGGTGAATTTCACCCAATGTTAAAGAAATGAAGCAAAGATGCATCTTACAGGCTGGTGAAACATCAGTCCTTTGGTGCCTCTTGGAATCAGTGCAAGATGTGCAAATGGAGTCGAGGAAGAGAACAGCAGAAATCAAGTTTAACTCAGGACCTAAGCCAGAATCTGAAAGTCAGAGGCTAGCACACCAAGCTGTGTGTGTTTTGTGACATGGCCTGTGACTATATTAGAAATTAACGTAGACCTTAGGGTCATCCTTGAACCCATGCTCACTAAGGAAAACATGGTCTCTAGTGGCAATCGGCACAAGTCTCAAAGGCCTGCTGAACTTCAGGATTCAAGGTTGACCCCATTCTCACTCGTCTCCCACCCACCCGCTTCTGCAGCATATTTGGAACTTGCCTGTGTGCTACAAGCCTTAAACCCCAGGAGATCACCTACAACAACCCTACATTCCTCTTGCATCCCAGCCTCCCTTCACCCTTCTACCTCTCTACTGTCCTTAAGTAAAAGCAAGCAGTTTGCAGAACGACTCCTAGAAGGGCTCCACTTTGCATGGGTCACCTTAGGTTCACACCTGAGATAGAAGTAGCCCATTGCATGTGCTTTGCTGCAGCTACAAGGTATGATAGAGGACTTAAGGGGTCTTACAGGGCTTAAGCTGGCTGAGGGCAAACTCAGGATCAGCCCTAAATAATATCAGGGTAGACTTATCCACAAAGGTAGGAGATTGTAATAACTCATAACTATATTTCACTTCTTTGTAACATACAGAAGGGGCGGAAGTGAAGGTACTTCTTGTGACTGAATGGTGATGAGAAACCATAAGTGTATGCGTATACGTGCTGATGTACATACATATCCTCCATGTATGCAGCTTTTACATATTTTATAAGGCCTCGTAATATTTCTAAGTAGCAGGAGCTTCCTGTGTGCCAGCCATGCCAAAATGGGAGGGATATAAAACTGCCTTCCATTTAAAGAAATGGGCTGTGAACATGTTGTCAATGTCTGTGATTCTCTTTATTGATTTACAGTGTGCAAACCATAAATCACTCTAACTTTTCCTGAGCCCTATAACTATGCATCACTGTGTTAGGGAAGCTTCTCAGAATTTAAAGGGGCAGTACACAAAAGACAGAATGATCTATATACATACATTTATACATCTACTTAACTGGATGTAATAGTGTCCAAGATAGGATTTAACCAACACACATGAATTTACATGTACAAGGCATGCCTAAATTCTAGTGGGGTGTAAATGTTTGCATTTAGACAATTTCCCACATCTATTCCCCTCTCTTTTAACCTACTCTGGACTCTGTCAAAAACATCTGGATATTTTTCTTGCTGGGATCATGTGATCCCAGCTGACTTCCAGCCTATGGTGGGGGGGGCTGGACTCGATGATCTCACAAGATCCCTTCCAGCCCCTAATGTCTATGAAGTCTATGAAGACAGTCTTGCAAGATACAAACCAGTACTTGACTAGCAGAACATGTATAAGTCTTAATTCATGCATATAACAGATCTCATGCATCTAAAACACCCCTCAGTTTGTTTTTGGTTTTGTTTTTTGGCGGGTTTGTTCTGGTCCTTCAGCATTGGGAGAATCCACTTACTGCAGAAGCTGCTTCACTTAGGAACAAGGGAGTACCTAGGTCATGAGGTCCAGGCAATCATGTAAAACACATTCAGTGCAAAAGGGTCCATAAGGGCATCCTCTCCAGCCATTTCTGCACGGTATAGTCACAAAGCACCTTCTAAAGCCCTCAAACAGTCACAAGAAGTTTTGTATCAAACCAATGGCTTCAGAAACTACACCGTACCATGGGAGGAGAGCAGGAGAGACCACAAATGCCGCCAGTGCCATGAGCCCCTGTAGCAGCAGGGGATTTGTAAGGCAAAGCATGGCCAGCTGATTCTTGAACAAGTCCACTCGCGGGCAGCAGCTGCACGTTCTAAGCCCCTGGAGGGACCTGTCCCTGGAGACAACAATTCCCTTAGCCAACAGGGTCCACCCAATGAAATAAAGTACGCTTAGTGAAATCCTGGCTCCATTGAGTTTTGTGGCAAAACTCCCATGGACTTTGGTGGGACAAGATTTTACTTCTTGTTTTCAACTATCAGGGGAAATTCCTACAGATTTAAACAGGCCCTTATGTTTGGTTGTAACTTCTGCAGTCATGCCATAGATTTCTATCGGATTGCCCCAAAGCACTTAGAGAAAAACCCTTTACATGAAATTTGGTAGGTTTTTTGATCAGTTTTCATAAAATCCAGTCACATTTCTATGCCACTGATTGCACCTCCACTAAAGCGTGTAGGGCCTCTCCATAAAGGAAGTGCTGTATGGGTATGGGCTGTATTTAAGGTGTACACACATATACACAGAAGTTGGTAGGGCACCATCTACTGCCACATAGTATAAAGCATTATTTCTACCACAACGGGTCCGATAAAGTTGTTTTACACTGCAAATGGCTTCTCGGACCCACCTCTTAACAGATTCTTAATGCCTTTTCAGGCTTAGATGACTAATTTGTAAACCCCAGGCTTCAAAGTCCATCCCAATTCTGCAAAAAGCATAAACACCCACCTGAATTAAGTGCCCAAATCCAGGTGACTTCACTAGGAATTAAGCATGTGTTTAAAAAAAATTAGCATGCATTTAAGTGCTTTTCTGAATAAGGACGGCCTTCAGCATGTGCTTAATGCTTAGCTGAATTAGTACCCAATGGATTTACATTTTCCAATTAAACGTTACAATTGCATTATGTTTCAGCAGGCTCCACAGTGGAACTCTCTAGCTAGTAAAAGTAACTAGGATAATTTGATTCTCTTGCTTACTTTGCACTGATCACTGTAGGGACAGAAATTAATTTCCTGTAAACACACGTATATTTTTTTTCACCACCTTGGCAAATGCCATTGTAAAAAAATGGTTGCAGCAGCAGGTCTTTATGAAGCGTGACTTCAGCTTGTCCTAACAGGCGATGGTTTATGAGGTATTTACATATAAATATATGAATCAAAATGGCCAGCTGTACATGCAATGTGTGCATTTCAAATCGTTATAACACAAAATGAATATTCTACCCAGAAAGAAGGTGTATGGTCTAGTGCTTGTATTACAGGGACTGGACCAGAGTTTCCCCGATTCTGGAGCTGTGTGACTGCGCGTCATCCGTCCTCATTGTACTGAAAGGTAAGTCAAGACACGCAGAGGTAAACAACAATGCTTTCCTACAAGATGTTTCCGTGGGGATGTGGCAACGCATATTAATTATTTGCACTTCCACAGCTCTTTGGGTCCTGGTGCCTCACTGCAGTAATGTTCCTGAATCATTAACATGATCCACTACAGAGCCGCAAGGATTGTAAGCTCCAAAAAGACTTTTTTTATTGCGTGTGTACACAATGCCTAGCACAACCTCTACTGGGGCCTTTACATGCAACTAATATAAAGTCTAATAATATAAAGTCTAGCTAAAAGTTGTTGATTTCTGGGTGGGAGGGGAAAAGAGTCTTGGTAGTGCAAGATAGATGGGAGGCAGGAGTTAGGTTTTGAAACAAGGGGGCCACGGTTTGGTATCTGGATCTGTGTAGTCACCACATAAGTGCCTATCTTTAGACATCCTCATTTAATCATGTGGTCCAGCAGCATAAAACAGAGGTAAAAGTAGCTCCTGAACCCAGGAACCCTCACTCACTGCTCCCTGTTCTGTTTCTTGCACTTTTTCCACCCCCACAACAACAATTTGCCTGTCTCCCCACTCCTGTCCCACCATCCCTCCACCCTAGTGAAGCACGGCAGGGTCAGCTCGATTCGTTGTAGCTCTTATCTTTCACATACTCTTACATGATTGATAGCAGCTTAAAAACTTACCCTTCCCTGGCACCCGCCTACTGACAAATCAAGCCACCCACCATCCTCCCATTCAGGCACAGTGAGAGGACTCGGATGGGCTGTCCACCAGGCCCCAGTGTTAAGGCTCCTCTAAAGCAATATTTGTCCATCCTTCCCATCCCTCTGTTGATGGGTGTGGAGACAGGTTTGGAGGAGGAGGAGGAGAGAAGTACTTGCATTGCTGAAGAATGAAGTCTGGGGGAGGTATGTCCGAGGGCTGGCTCTCAGACCAGGCTTATTGACTGAATGAGCTGAATTAAGTTATCTTTGTTTCTTTATGACAGGGGAAATCCTTTGTACTTCCTGGCCAGGCTTGTTAAGCTTATATGTTGCAGTGATTTGTATTGATCTGACAGGTCTTCTTTTGACTGCAAAACAGTCTTAATATAACCAAGAGGGTTTGTTCCACTACAGTGCTACACAGAGACAAGGATTTTTTTTGAGAGCTAGCAGGGATCCACTATTAGGGGAAGCACAGGGAAGGAATTCAAACACTAGGAGTCCACAGAAATCCCTCCAAAACCCATTGAATTTAATTGAGAATGAATCTCCATGCAGGTTTGTTTGAAAACAAGTAGAAAAACTGTCCCATATCTTTACAGGAAAGTCCTATGAAATGTATTTCCTCCGTTGCCGTAAAGCCATAACAAATGCTAAATATCTGTGAAGGCTAAATAAAGGAGATTTTTATAACACAGGTTTTAAGCACTTCAGGGACCAATCCAAAATCCTTTGAACTTGAATAGGAAGGATACATAAGGATTGTTCAGGGTTCGAATAAAACTAACTCTTAAGGGGGTCTGCAAAAAAAATGTGCTGCTCATCATAATGCCCTAATAAAATCAGAGATCCCCCGCTATCAGTTTTAAATCTTGCAGGGATGTTTTTGTCTCTTATGGGGGGTGAAGGGAGGGGGGCTCAGCCTTCCCACCCCACTCAAACTCCTCCATAATTCAAATCCTAGAACTGGTGAATAGTGGACCAAAGTCAGAATATTTGATAAGAAGTCATTCCCTGATCAATGTCTGTCATCTGAAGGACTTAAGGAAGGCCTCTCTGAACCATCCTTTTCAGGGAAGGGACATAGGAACATATACTGCTAACTGTATCATTTAAAGAGTTTCACACAAGAAACCATGAGCTTTACTAGCCTAGCAAAATCCAGAATTAACTCTGAATACTTTTGAGTCCCCTAGATGTTGGCACTTTAGTCTACTGACTCACTGTTTGCATGTGGAAAGAGGTAGTTTGAAGCCGGGAGGAAAGCAGGGCAGCACATTAGAGACTAACTCATTCAGAGGCATACGCTTTCATAGGTGAGAGCACCTTATTTTTGTTCATTCTTTACATAATGCATTTGAGAAATAGCGTTGAATAGATGTGATAAAAATGGAAAATAATGTCATTAAAAACATGCACTCCTTTCACTCCATTAGCATTATTTGAAATAGTCTGAAGAGATCACCTCTAGTGTTTCTCTAGCATTAGAAGTAAATGTTGCCCAACTGAAAGAAGAGATTCCCCTATTCCAAGATGGTTATACCTTTGCTAAAGCCTAATTAATACAGTTATCCCATTTTGCCTTTTCTCTTGGTATTCTTCTTAATACCGTGTCTTAGCTGGAGGATATACATATGATGTTTTCAGATCATTCAGAGGAACTCAGGGTACCACAGTTGACTGTTTTCTAGTCTGCGGCAGGCCTTACTCCGCTTTCTCAAAATGGGGGATGTGAACTTCTAATAGGTGTGCAAGAGGAAGAAATAGGGAACTGAAAGCTAAATGAAGCAAAAGAAAAAGGAAGAACAATTCTACAACATTTCTGAGGTTGCTGGAGAGGTTGCAGTATAGCTCTTATGACAGTTTTACTATTTTTATTAACCATCCCAGGGAATCATGGACATATATAGCAGTCAAGACATTTTGGAAAGGGGGATCCACTCCAAAAACATTTGGGCTTCACACAACATTTTCTCCTGCATTGTGCTCTGTAGCTGCCATATAAGTGTTACTGCAGAAATTCATTTCTATGCATGTGGTTTCCATAAGGTGTATGCACTACTTTAATTTCATTTAAGCATGCACAGGCTTGACTTATCCTGCGCTCTCTGCATATATTTGGTAGAGGATTTTAAAATGGCATTTCATTCATAGTGCCGTGCTCAAACTAGCCCATTGTTTTTCAAGTCTTTCTTTTCATTCTCCCTACCTTCCCCATTGTACAGGCCTGTCTTTCATCTCAGCAAGTCAGCAGATAGAGACATACACAGATACCAGACCACTAACCTTGATTACACTGTATGAAATGAACTATGGGAGATGAAGGCAGGGATTATCTTTTTTAACAAGTGTCTTTGTAAACTTGGATATAAAATCAGCACCTGGAACATCACTGCTCTAGAGGTTATGGTTAATCTAGAGGCTGAAAATCAGAATGCTTTTGCAACGGGTGCCTGTTACAAAACAAAATCAACCCGCCATTTCAACAGCTGAATTATCTGAACACAGAGAGTCTGCTAAAAAAAAGCACTCAATTCTATTCCCATCCATCATTCTCTCTTTTTTTTCCTCCCCCTAACTGGTGGGTATTGATTACCCAGTCTAGAGACTTGTGTAGATCAATAACTGTTTTCAGAAGAATATTGTGTGAGGCTAAAGAAATTAGTTTATTTTGTAATGGGGAGAAACAGGGTGTCAATCAGAACCTTAGGCTTCCTTCGTAAGCAAATGCAGGACTTAATGCTAAAGCAAGAAAAGTCTAGTGTATAAATAGGGCTGGCAGTGAGAGGCGAATGGGGTGGAGGCGTCGGATCAGAAGCTCTTCCTAGCTCCTGCCAAGATCTACACTGAGAATTACAGGACGTTCATTTGCACTTTCGCTTTTGCAACCTTGCCCTTTCTATGACATGACAAGTCAGGCTTGCATTTTTGCAGAGAAAAGGGAGTTCTTTGGGGGAAAAATGGACTCAGCTTTTGTGTGCGTGTGCACACACGGTACAGCCGGTGTACACGTACACGGTACAGTGTGTAGATACAGCCACGGGGTTCAGCTCAGAACGAAAGCACTGGGACTTGAGGCTGAAATTTGTCAATCCAAGATGGTGATTTAGATGGCTAGTTCCTAACAAAATTAAGTTAAGGACCAACGAATGCATATTAGGAACCAGGTTCATAAGAAAATGGTCTGTACTGATTGTATCTGTGATGAATGCAAGCAATATATTCAATTGGGAACAATATATGAGAGAAATCCTAGGGGCAACTTTGAAAATCTCAGCCCTCGTGTCTAAATGAGGGGACTGAAACGATTATTATTAATGTTCCAGTAACAGGCAGATGCTACAACCCCAAGATCTGGGCCCCAAAATACTAAGCAAGGCAAGGCAAAAAACCCAAACAACCCCAAAACAACCACATGACAAGAGCTTACCCATCTAAATGGAGGTATGGAGAAAAAAAAAAAGCATTGTTATTAACCCCTATTTTCTTGTACCTAAGACCATATGGACAGCTTAGCAGAGCTGGGAGCTGAAGCCAGGTCTCTTGATCACCAAGCCAATACTTTATCTGCAGGACCAAGAGGTGGGTTCCCTTCACAGAATCAGCACCACTCTCACGCAGTATTTTTAACACTGGATGAGTTTCCTAGTGATCTCTGCCCCCTCCTCCTACACAGTACAGTGACCAACCTTCATATCAGCCATTCACGCCAGCATTTCTCCCAGTGAAAAGCCATTACAACGGGGAGAATCCTCAGGGACATGTTCTGAGCAAAATTTCCCCTGAGCCGAGACCTACCCTGAGACTGATGCAGCTGCAGGGCTTGCGTGGGAAGCCAGTGTAACATTAAACTTCCTCAACAATGTTACTTGTTTGACCCTCTGCACAGGGATGAATTGCAGCTGAAGAATAGACAACAGGACAGGGGCAGCAAAAAGAGGCAAGGAGAGCAGAACAAAAAGGTTGAGCACGATAATTGCTGGTGTGGGGCCAGAGCTAGAGCCGTACACCTGGATTTAATGCTGGCCCTTTAGTAGGGCAGGGGATCAGTGAGGACAGACAAGCTGGTGCGGCAACTCACCAGTAGGGACATCAAGTAACACGGCACAACAGCAGCAAAACAAGCTCAGATAAACCAAAATATTCCCTCTGCTTGCTCCCACAAAGTTGTGCTGCTGAACAGTCATCTCACTACCATGTGGCCTGCAGGTTCAGGTTATCACTTGGGATGCAGCTAATCGCAGGGGACAGCTGAGCCTAGCTTCTTTAAAAGGGTGCTCTCCCTGAAGCAACATGTGAGCACCCATTAGATTGCTACAAGACTTGCTGGGTCGTGCCAGGCCCCAAAAGGACGGTAGCCTCCATTGCAATGCCACTTTCAGATCCTTACAAGCAGTCAAAATGTTTGGTGCTGTCGAAGAGAAAATCCATTCCTGATTCAGATGCTTAGAGGAAACTTTCACCATGAACTGGTTTCCTCACCATACGCTTCCACAAACCAACCGTGTAATCTAAAGGTCCCATAGTGTTAGGGTGCTCTTAAAACATGTATATGGCACTCCCCTGCATGCAGTACAGTCGGCAATTGCTTTGTGCTTTGCTCCAATTAAACTGCATACCGAGAACATGCTGACATTGTTAAGGTTAATGACCTAATGATGAGCACCAGGAAACAGGTTTGTAATAAAATGGTCTGTACTGATTGCTTCTGTGATGAATGTGAACAATATGTTGGACTGGGAACAATATGTTAAACAATATGTTGTGGTTTATCAATGTCACGGAGCAGGGCTGTGACTAGAGGATGCTGTCTGGTGATCCTCATTCGGGTCACTTTGAAAGGAATATAGGAAACATTCGTCATTCAGTGGGAAGGAAATAACAATTACTGTACTCAACAGAAAGGGATAATACACGGCCCATTTTGGCCCCGTTCAGACCAGTGGAAACTATGTCCTGCTATATGAAGGTAGGAAGGCAAAATTGGTCTCTTGGTAGTGCAGAGTGCACCACTATACAAGCCTGCTTCCAAAACAGTAAATTCAAAGCCACAATGCAATGGCTATAATTGAATACAGGGCAGACTTGATGCTCATGGGAAATGGGTGTCACTAAGTTGGCCACCAATGCAAAGAACAGCTCAATCTTTACTTGAATACACATGGGAGTCTTAAGAAATGAGAACTGGAGCTGGTTGGAAAACATAAACCCTGAAAAACTTCATAGAAAATTGAAACTGTCTTATCCAAAGAAAACAGAAATACTGTCATCGTGTTTCACGTACCTTCTAAGCCTTGGACCCTCAGTCTTTTCCATAGGGTAGGCACTCTGGTTGGGCAACCTCTGCTACATTCTGCCAATCCTGCATCTTGGAAAGGAAGTTGCATCATCAAAGTCCAACCCGTAGATGAGAAGGGTGTCTTGAGACAACTGTAAATTCCATAAAAAGATAATTTATGGTAGGTCAGGTAGAAAAATTCAGCTAGAGAGGTTCAGAAATGCACGTATGTTTGATATAATGAATATGAATTGATGCATGAATTTGATATAATGAATGAAAATAAAATCAGCAGTGTAGGCAACAATAAATATTTCTCATTAACACATGCGCTTGGAGGGGAACAATGAATCTGATTTCCCAGGCAGTCATCTGAGAGGCTAGTTAGAAATTCAAGTGGGCCCTCCCTGATTTCATGTCACTAATGTTCAGGCAGATTTTAAAGCCTCTAGATAGCTAAGGGAAGATAAGAGAACCCGGACAAGAATCTGACAGCCACTGTTTAATCTGCTCACCACATGAGCTTTCTGAAGACATCTACTTCTTTGCAGACCACATACCGAGTAACAAGGCAAACTCAAAGCCATGCAGGGCTCTCTGCTTTAGACTCCTCCCTCTCATACATATGCATCTGCTCTGTAATTATTACCCATAGGAAGGACCATTGCAATGTGAGGACTCTGATTTTATTCTGACTAATAACAAGAACTCCAGAGAAATGAACTGAAGACCTTGCTGGGACTCCTGAACTTGCATTTACTTGCTTTCAGCCACAAATACGTGCCTTCCAAGGTAAAACAGCTGTCAAGCAATGATATCCAAAGTATCCTATCCAATGGTGCACAGCATGCTGGAAGCTTGGGCTTGGAGGGCTTCCAGCACCCCAGGCACTGTCCCTGTCACCTTCCTGCTGCCTGGGACTGCCCGGGAATGGGTTGGCTCGCCCCTGGGGCAGTGCGGGAAGGCAGCAGGAGGGCGCCTGGGTGCGTTGGTGGCTGGAGAAGGTGGCGGGGACAGTTCACAAGGTTCTGGAAGCCCATCAGACCTGAGCATCCCCAAGCACACCTGGGCTTCCAGCACCCCGTGCACCATCCCCGCCTCCTTCTCTGTCTGCCAGCACACCCAGGTGACATGTCCACGTGCACAATTTTTTTTATCCACAATGGGACAATTTGCCCCAATCAAACTTAAATGCATCAGAAGTGGTCTAAGTTGCCATGCTCAAAGAAATTTTTACAGAAAAAAAATCATGCATGTGTACGTGGTGATGCCATTATGTTAGACAAATGATCATTTCCCGTCACTTTTTGTCGCATGTACGTGATGGCCCCACCGCCACGTGTCCAAGCGCCCTTAGGCTAATGGTGTCATCACCTGGTGATTATATCCTGGCAGAAGGAATCTGTGTCCCATCTCAGTTTATTATCTGCCTTTTAAAGACCCAGCTGTAGCAAAAGGAGCCATCCTCTTTGGCTCACCTGTGATAAAAACTGGGCTCCAGGGAATTGGGTGACCTTCTATATTCTCTCCATCTTTCTAGCAAAGCCGTGGTATTAGAGCTGTTTTTGGAGCTGGCACCTGTTGGAGGGTACCAAGGGATGGAATATCTATATTATCTGGTCCTCTATATTTTAAAACATACAGTTTTCACTGAAGCACAATTCCAGTTCTCCTTTCCATTTGTCTGTCACATACTGTCTAATTGCTTTTAAATATCTAAGTCTGAAGTTTGTGAAATCTGCACCACATGTCAAATACACAAAGGAAAACAACGTATCCTAAAGACCTTCCTTTGCTAGTGCAGGATAAAAGTTGTTCATTTTTAAAAATCTTTGTTCCAACATGCACATTAAAAAGCCAATCTGTTTCTAGCTCATTTTTACTGGGAGTGAATCCAACAGTCATTCAGGTGTTAGGGAAGATGTTAGCTTCAACACAGGCTTGGAGAGGCTCTTGCTTTAAGGAATAATTATCAAAGCCACATCCAGGGATTTAGCTGTGTGACTCCCATTAACATCAATAGAAGCTGTGAGGCTACAATCCTCATGGGCCACTTTGAAAACTGACCTCTTACCAAATCTAAGCTGTGCGTCATCACATTAAGAAGTTGAATTGCTTATAGGTTAATACAAAAACCTTCTGATGAGAACAAAATAGCTTTAGAAATAGCAAGTCGGGAGGATTCAGATAACACCTTGCTCTGACTGCTCTTGAAAAATAAAATCAACTTAATTGAAGCTCAGCCTCTGCCTAGGCTTTGGAAAAGTGCATCCTGTGTGAAGGCCTATTGGATCCAAAGTTTAGAAGCTTTCATACTTGCACAGAAGTCTCAACAGGTCTGAGTGCTTTATTCAAACAGCCTGATGTTAAGTCGGGTAGCAGCACATTAGATATGGGAACACAATGCCTGGGATCTATTCACAGCTGTGACTGTGGACCTTGGGCAAATCCCTTGCCTGTATCTGTTAAAATGGGGAATGCTCTGTTGAAATGGGGAAAAAATGTTTGTCAATGCATCTTTCTCATGTCAAAACTAGGTGAATAGTTTATACTTAATACTATGGTAGCCGACGTATTTTCACTACCATGATTTTAAACAAGCTGAAAGTGGGATGGATTTGCACCTTTAACTAAATCTGAAACGAATAGCACAAGCTTTTGTGAGCTCAAGCTCACTTAATCAGATGTTGTGAAATGATATACACAGAGTAGGGTATCATATAGAGAGAGAGATTTGAATACAAAAGAGATGGAAGACAGGGAGGTGGGTAAGGAGTGATAGCCCTGGGAGTGGCAAACAAATAATAAAGCCACAAAGACAAAAGGGGTCACAAAAGCTAATCGGGTAATGGAGATAACAAGCTGTAGTCTCTGTTTAGACCACACATAACACAATCCGGCCTGTGGATGATTTTACAAGTTCATTTTTAAATTTTGTTGTCTAGGGACAACTACCCTGCGGTCAGTGATGGGAAGTTCAGAGAGGTTAAAACGTTCTGCTACAGGCTTGTCCATCTCTGGAACTGATGTCAAATCAGTGTTCATTTGTTCTTACAAATAGTGATTGCCCCATCTCTCCAAAGCAGACAGCAGAGGAGCGCTGTAAGCAGGTGATGGCATGTATAACCTTAGTAGAGGTGCAGGTGAATATTAGTTACAATGTTCATTTGAGGTTCAGAGACAGAGCAAGTCATTTCAAAAACACGTTAGTTGGTTTCCTGTGGGAGAAAATAGGATTACCTGGCCTGCTGACATGATGACAAAAGTACAATTTGTGCTATCTGCATCAGGGGCTAAGTCTCATTCAGAATCAAAATGATTCACTCAAAATGCATTAGGTGTCATTTTTCAGGTCAGCTAGTTTCCCTCCTCTCCTAGCCTACATGCAACGGTTTGGAGGTTACAAATAAAAAGGATCATCACTGAATTCTTTTCTGTAGCCCAGCCATTGTCTTAGCAACAAAGAATCTCATTAAAATCCACGGACACAACAAAACTTCGCTGCCGCATTTTCATGTGAGTGATGTGCGAATTCAGAAAGGAACAGAATGAAGCTACTCCTGTGTACACGTGCTACTCAGTGGGCACATCTACACATGCAATTAATATGACTGAACATACTAACTAATCCCGGCATCACTGCCTACATGTGTGTTTAAGTGCAGTAACTTATTGTGCTGCTGGATACAACTTGTATCTGATGGGACTATCAGGCAACACAGTAAATTAGTCTGCTGCACCCTAATTGCCACTCATGTGTAGACAGTGACGCTTTACTCAGCAAATTGGCCTGCTGTGCAGTAAGGAGCCTCGAACAGATGCACCCAGTGTGACTGAGCAATACAGAATTGGGGCCAGGGTTATTTTGAGTATGGAGGCACCAGTGGCCAATGGGTCAGTAACTGAAGTTGAGCTCCATTGCCACCTCCCCAAAGAGCATAATTTCTTGTGTAATACTTTAATAAGTTTTGCTTCCATGTTCAAAACTGGAGGGAAACTGCTCCGGTTCCTAGGCGCTTTAGGCATTTGTCTTGCTAATGAGAGCAGCAAGCATTTGAGTCTGATCTGCTCTGAAATGGAAAGTGAAAAATGAGAGCTGACTTCCACCACTAACATTGTCATTGAACATCACTGAGCTGTCTCCTGGCTGTGGTCTATATGCCGGCTGCTGCGTGTGATGTGATGTCATTTAGAGCACGTCAGGATATTTGGCCTTGATGAATGCACTTGGTACCACCTGTGCCTTAGGATGTTTAATCTTATAATATTGCTCTGCCTAGGCCTGATTTAAAGCCTTCTGAAAAGGTAAAAGGAAGTTTTAGTATAGTCTTCAGTGTGCTCTCAAAAGTAGGCAACAAAAGACCAAATCCTCAAGGTGGTCTTCAGTACGGGGCTTGCTTCTGAATTAATTCATTTTCAGGCCATGGAGATATAAGTAACATGCCCACATTACTGTCCCAGACACTGTGATTTATTAACTTTGGTTTCAGTTTGTGGGGATCAACCTAAAGTCAAACCGATTGGCATCCTGAGGAGTAGATTCAGCGTGTATACAACTTGAGCCCAGTCTAGATTCAAAGCAAAACCCACTAACCTTAATAGCCTCAAGGCCTTCTACTCTTCCCGAGATTTAAAAACAAAGTAACCTAGATGAAAAAGAAATCACTGTAATTCCTCTGGGCACTGGAGGTCAAAACCTTATCTTATTGAAGTCACTGGCAAAAAAAAAAATCAATGAGCAGGACTTGATCCTAAACATCTTGGAATCTGATTCAAAGGCCACCGAAGTCAATGCAAAGTGCTCCCCCTCCGTCCCCCATCAATAGACAATAGACCAGGCCTTTGATCCTTAGACGTAAGGATCAAGGCCAACACGACTGAGAAAAAAGGGGGGAGATGGGGAAGGGAGCAGAAAGTCCAAGCTGCGATTCTGACATGTTACTGCACTGGCATACTGAAAAAAATGCACTATGCACAGTGCTTTCCATTCCCGACAGTGGTTTAAAAAGAGAGTAGAGTTAGGGGACTCTGGACCTGGATAGTTTCAGTGAAGATTTGTGGTTTGTTACTGCTTATCTTTGCCCAGTACCCAAAGGCTCCTATACACGTGCAGGAAGGCTGCTTTGACACGCTGTAATTACATCGTGTTGGAGCATGGTAATGACCGCACTCCAGCGTCACATTCATCGGTGCCCTCATGCTGAAAAATGGTGGTGGGGTATTTTAAATGAAAACTTGTTCGATGAGCTTTAGTTCAAAGTGCCCTGCTGCCCTTTTTCAGTATGGGATACACATGACGCTCTGGCTCTCGGTGCTGCGCTGATTCATGGGCCGCCACTCCCGCCTCCTGAAGCATGTCTATAAACGCCCCAAAACTTTAGCCGTATCACCAGAAAACTATCATCCTGCCATTAAAGCAGCATCATTTACTCACACTGAGCTCTTGGTTATTGACTACATCCGAAACGTGTGAAGGTCACTGCCTCACTTTACACATCTCAGCAGTGCTGTGTTTCCACATTTAGCCACTCCAGTTTGTCAATATTAACATCTGTTACTATTTAACACCTGCCACTGTTTGAATGCACAGAGGTTTTAGCACACAGACACAGAAATCCAGCTTTTCACACTGCTCTGTATTTCAAAAGCTGGAACGGACACGGCGCTGGATTTCAGCGGTTCATACACAGGTGTGCAAATCATCATCACTGGTAATTCCTCCCGGTCGAGAATGATTGCTTTCCATGATTGTCTTATCTGTGGATCTGAAGATGGCCGATGAGACCTATTCGAGATTAACAATCTGTTGCAGCTTGGGCATGTGTTTCTGTGGGGGAGGATGGCTCCGGGTTCTTGGTTTGGCCTGGAAGATGCTTTTTCTGCTGCTCCCATTTTTCTGTCTCCAGGTGTCATCATAAGGTTTCAAAGTACTGAGATCCCTGCAGCCCACTCCTCCATTTGGAAGGTGGTCCTAGGCAATCGTCTCCCCTAAGTTGATATCGATGTTGCATTTTTTCAAGCTGGCCTTGAGGATGTCCTTAAAATGCTTTCTCTGCTCTCCTCTTGAGGGTCCACCTCGACTGAGCTGGAAGAATAAAACTTACTTTGGGAGTCTGTAGTTGGACATCTTGATGACATGGCTGGCCTACTGAAGTTGATATCAGATGATCATTGCCTCGATGCTTGTGGTGTTTGCTTGCGAAAGGACACTAATGTTAGCGTGTCTGTCTACCCACTGAATTTGAAGGAACTTCTGCAGGCAGCATTGATGGTACTTCTCCAGTGACTTGAGGCATCTCCTGTACATTGTCTACGTCTCAGCTCCACACAATAAAGTAGGGATCATGATTGCCTGATAAACCATGAGCTTGGTTTTGGATTTGACATCATGATCTTCCAGCATGCATTTCCTCAGGCATCCAAAGGCTGCACTTGTACATTTGAGTTATTGTTAGATTTCTTCATTAATGACATCCTTCTGCAAGAGATGGCTTCAATGGTAGAGGAAATACTTAACTTTCTCCAGAGTCTCACTGTGAATCTAAATGACCAGAGCTAAGGTCTGCTCATTAAGACCTTCTTCACGGAGTCTTCTGATGGTCAAGCATCACGCTATTTACTTGTATGCTTCAGTAAAGATATCAGTGATTGCCTGAAGGTCCACATCCAAGTGAGCGCACAGTACAGCATCATCAGCTTACTGGAGCTCAATGACTGAGGTCTTGGTTTCGGTGGTTTTGGGTTTGGCTCAGAGTTGGCTGAAGTTAAACTGCTTACCATCCATTTGGCGGTTTAGCTCCACTCCAGCTGGAAACTTGTTGGTGGCCAGCCGAACAAAAGCAACCCCTGACGGACTCGTCTACTTTTTACAATGGCAGGATGAATATCAGCACTGGGGGGGAATGAATCATCACTAAAAAAGGAGACAAACAACACCTCTGAACAGACCTCTGCCATTTACCCATTAGATCAGTTAGTTTTCACTGGCTGCCTTCAGAGGTGGGAAAAAGAACCATGCACAGTGAACTTCCAGTTCAGGTGCCCTTCAGTCTCTGGTACTAGGAAAGTAAAATGCATGGACATCACTGGTCCCAAATGTGTGTGCAATTCACAGTTCATTTCTCATTCACCTGACCCTGCAACCCACACCAGGCAAATATGCCATCAGTGTGGGGAGAGAGCAGCATGGGGTGCCTGTCTCTCTCATTCTTTACTTTAAGTCTAAGAAGGTAAGATGACAAGTGGCAGGAAATAAATTAAACAACAAACCTTACCTAAGTCAATCCACTCTGTGTGTTCACTGCTAACAAATCTCAGTGTCCACACAGCTCTGAAAATCTTTAGGTGAACTTGAACCATGTTATAAGTATACCCACCCCAAGTTTTGGATGCTGGAGAGGCATTTATGGCTTGGAGTAGAAGTTAGATAAACCCTAATAAAATCAAATAGATTTGGAGTGGAAGTCAGATAAACCCTAATAAAATCAAATAGACTTTTTTTTTTTTTGCTTCTGGGTTGCATTTATCCTTTTAGGTCTATCTATTCAAGTAGTTTTACTGTGCTGCTCACCAAAAGCTGTGCATACTGCCAATAAAACGAAAAGAAAGGGTTTTATACAGCTTTCATTTCAACCTCATGGACCCACAGGCACAGCAAACACCAGCAGCTTTGTCAGCTGAGATAATCATTTAATGGCACTCCAGAGCTTGGCTGTTTTGCTCAAGAGATGTATCCACTTCCACAGGACAGTGAGAGGTAAGATCAACTTGGTGTCCCTTTGTTTCGGGATTCATGATTTCTATACCCATTCTCTTCCTTTTCCTGCTTTCCTGTCCTTGGAAAGAGAAATTGTTGTCCTTTGAAACACCATTTAGAAGGGACCAGTCTGATTCAAGAAGCCTCTTCCTGACTTTCACCACATCCCTGAATATCCCTGTAATGTCCCACAAAACTCAGCAAGTCCAGGGCCCTTTGTAAATCCTGTGCCAATTCTGCTATCGTGTCACAGCTTCAGCATGTTACACCAGTCAGACTCTGAAGCCGCATCCTGACGAGCATAGCAACGTGGTCTGCAGTGCCACATGCTGCACGTTCAGCTGTTCTCCATGCTGCAGGGGAGCAGTGTGGAGGGTTTTTTGGACCCCTCGATATTCAGGGGCCAAAAAAACCCCCAGGAAGAAAAAGCGGAGTGACGCACTCAGTGTCAGTGTGAGCCACTCAAAACCAGAGCCTGGCTAGTCGGAGCTGTACAAGGCTACCCACGAATGACTCATGTCTCCTGAGGCTTGGGGGGACATGGTGACTGCCCTCAAGTGGCAGTGGTGATGCCGGTGGTGAGGGCAGGCTAAGTACTCTGGCATCAGCAGCGGCCAATCTCAGGGGCAGCACTTGGAGTCTTACCCCAAGACCCCAGGTAAGGCTGCTGGGGCCAGTCCAGTGCTGGCCCTTTCCTCCCCTACTCTGCCTAGGGTAAGCTGCCATGCATCACAGCAGATGTAGCAGAGGTATTCCCTGGGCACCACTACTGGTGGCACAAGGTACACCACCACTACTTATCCCAAGGGAACCCAATGTCTACTCACATCTGGATGGCTTGAATGTCAACTCTGGAGCACTGAGCACCCTGAACCACTTGTCCACGGCTTTTGATAGCCTCAACTTCATGATCATCAGAAGCCCATATTGAGCATTAAAACCATCAGTGTTCGAGGAAAGGCCACAATTTTGCTGCCATGTCTTTGGTAACGTCAATAGAAAGAATGTCAAAGAAATCAGAACGTGCTGGATGGCAAAGCGAATTACAGCTAGAAATGGGCCTGGGTTGCAATATTCTCGCCCATACGGGAAGACCTGTGGAGAGGAGGGATGATGGAATCCAGGGGTTCCAGTTCGGGTATAAAGACTGTTTAATTGCCATGTAAAGATTTCAACTCTTAAAGCGTAATTCACATCACTGACTATATCACCTAACAAAGCACAAGGTTCCTTGCATTATAGGGAGACGATTAACAATGTCAGATAAAAGAAGAATTGACTCAGAACTGAATCCTGACACTTGTATTTCACTCTTATTATTTTTCAGTTGCATCCACTTCTACTTATTGGTTCTCATGAGAGCAGGAGGGAAAGGGGCTGAAATGTCAGATGACCAAGCCTATTACTAAGACACTGACTGTTCAGATTTGCAATCTGACAAAGTGTGCATGGCTCAACAAAAACATTCAAGTTTTTAAATAAACCAAATGATGTTTCAATAATTTATTTAGGAGTCACCTATCCTTGGGAAGCATTTCCTGTCAATTGGGATGGTGGCATCTAGAGTTGCCAATATGAAAAACACATAAAACCAGAACAAAAATAATTGATGTATTCAGCTGTTTGCAGAGTGTCTTTATGATCTGTTGGGACATGTTCAAATTTTCTGCTTCTGGGCTTCTTCTGATGGAAAGGGTCCTTAATTTGTATGTCTCCTCAAACTATACAGGGTTCAATTTCCTTATGGGTAGTATTTCTTTGAAAATAGTATCCAATTAGGATGTTGTTACAATGCCCTACAAGGACTTTTACTTTTATGGAAAAAAAAATCCCAATAGAAATCAGATGTGTATTCTCCCCATTTAATTAATTTTGCAAGCAATTATAGTATCTCAAAGACGTTGCTATTAACCAAACCAAACCCAATAGCTCTGTGATTGCATTTGAGTCAACATTATTTTTCAACTCAGAGTGAAAAAGGTGCACCAACCCAAACCAAAACACACAACCCCTCCCCGCTCCCAAAAAAACCCTCACTTATTTAAAACTATCTGTTTAGGTTTTCACTAGGGATGTCCTAAATTTCCACTAGCTGAGTTGAACAGCTGATTTAGTGTCTGGCTTTTCCAACAAAAATGTACTTACATCTACATTTATTTCTCTCTCCTCTTTTCATGAAATACAACTGAAGGCGAGCAAATTCAGATATAATCCCTCTGCCTACTCCCTGCCCCCCCTGCAAAAAATGCTGTTCACAAAGTAAAATGGTTAGAGAGGGCTTTGTCCTTCAGACTTACCAGAGAGGGTCACAAATGTGGGGCCTGAAAGACAGTCAGTGAGGGAGGTTTTAGCAGAAGGGGTTTCCAGTTTCAGTCTGTATGCTGTCAGACTACACAGTCTCTTTAAAGAAGGAATAAGGAAACGGAGAGAAACCCCCACACAGCTGGTGGGATGAGTGAGTAGTAGAAATAGAAAAATGAGAGAGAGATGGGAAAATGTCAGGCAGGAGTCAGTACAGTCCTGTGTCAATGCAGCAGTGAAACATCCAATACAAATGGCTCTGTTAGAGAAGGTTAATTTGATAATTGGGCAGCTCAGCAAGATGGATCTAGAGATTTGAGTTATACTGGATGACTTGTAGTTCCCCTTTTTGTTTGTCTCCAATTAAATTTGCATGTTTCAGGTATAATATTGTTTGCCAATGAAGCTGGCACCCAAAAGCCTTTAACTGGATTCTTGCTTTTCCTTCTCAGCAAAGGCGCAAAAGATGAATTTGGCGACAGCACCCCTAGCAAGAATTGGGGCCTTCTCCTGATAGTCTGCTGTTAGTCTTAGAGGAAAATGAGACCACATTTAGCAGCTGTTTCCTTAATAGAACAGGGTTGTCAAATAAGCATGCAACTAAATGCTGGAAATCTTACATTTAAAATGGATAACGGGCTGGCAGTAGGGTGGCCATGACAGAGGACATTCCGGTTTTCTGCTATCCTGTCCTCTGTTGATACGAAGCATAAGGGGGAAGAAATGCAACAACAGGCTTTCAAGAAAATAAAAAGAACTACTGGTGTTTCCATCAGTTTTGGCATAGTAGTCAGTAGATTACGTGACTGTATCAACGGACACAACTTTCTATGATCAGTGCTCACTCAAAACCAGCCAGAAGGCGATTGAGGATGTATTGTAGTCATACGAAGAAACCCCGTGGCAACTGAGCAGGAATGCAATCAACTGGAAAAGGAAGCTCTAACTCTCTCCTGGGTTTGCAAATGGCCCTGTGTGTATTTATTCAGCTTGGATCCTAAGACAGAAACAGATTTCAGACTCTAGGGACAGACTCTATTCCATCGATTGGCATGGGATGGTTTGGTTAGAGGTGATTCTGCCTCAGGCAGGAGGGTTGGATGGGGTGACCTCCAGAGGTCCCTTCCAGCTCTACAATTCTATGATTGGATAAATATATTTGTTCAAATCTGAAGGTACCTAAGTCCACATACAGGCCCAATACATAGAATAAAATCTAGCCATTACTGTAATTCCTGGGTTAAAAATCCCTTGGACGACTGTCAGTGAGCATTCACAGATCTCCATTCTGACTGATGCTATTTTCTTTCAGTACTGACTATATAACCAGGAAAAGTGTTCATACTGGGGACAAAAGCCAGAGCACTGATTAGCAGCCCTTAACGGAAAAGAAGATTTTAAAGTCAATATTGGCCTTGTCCTGGCAGCGATCCCATCACCTGCCAGTCCAATTCAGCAAATTAGAAATGAAGAATTCAAACACTGTACTGCCCAGTTCTAAATAGGCTTCATATTAGATGGCCTACTTTTGAAAGGGCAGTACATTTTGATCCTCCACAGTCATTTCAATGCCAAAATTCTTGGGGTGCTCATTGCAACGTGAAGATCAATCTGTGTTAAGTGGTTTTAGACTAGGCTGGGCATCCAAAAATGGATGTTGCCAAACTTACAAGGCAAATACCTCAAAAGGACTTGTAGGTTCATTGGGAGAACGTGTTTCAGTTTGCACAAAACCACGGAGGTGGAGGCTGCTCCCATGAATACTGCTTTCTACTCTCATTCACCTAATAGATGAATGGATGGGTAAAGAGGCAGACAAAAGAATGTCGGTATAAAATACTTTTGACAAAAAAGGGACAAGCTTTTTCATGACAGTATTCATGAAAAATGCATTCTGCTTTGATCTGGTCTGATAGAGTTAATAGTATATGCACATATTCATAACCACTAATTGAATCAGTCGTATGATTTAATAATTGGAGCTGACTGAAGAGATTCTCTCTTTATAGTTTCCAAGGATAACACTCCTCTGCATATCCACAGCTCTTGCCTTATTTGCTCACATTTCAATTTTAAATCCCGCCACTCATAACATGACAGCAAAGCTTTCATGAGACTTCCTCAGCCAAGAGAAGCCTGTCACAGCCAACAAGCTGATCCTAGGGAAAGAGAGTCTGATTAAAAACCTCATTGTGTCAGCCAGGCAATCAGATGTTCATTATCCTATGACACATGACTACTGAAATGGAACATTCCCATATTTTAAACTTGAGAGATTTGTACTTTAATATAATTATTTTTGAAAGATTCTTCATCAGAAAGGTTAATAAGAGCAATATAGGTTAATAACAGTGCTAAGGCAGCTGACATAATCAGATAATTGACCTTATTGATATGTTAAGTGCCCTATGCTTCACCTTGGGATGTTTGACTGCTCTCCACAGTCAATTATCTTATAATGATGCCTGCTTCTTAAAGTCTTATTGCTTAAATATTGGCCTTAGTCCAAGGTTTTCTTCTTCCTCCCCTCTAGAAACCCTCCAGTGTAGGATTTCTGCTTCACTCCCATTCTGAACCAGGCTAGAACTCAATGGATATTTCAATAAAAGTGGTGCAGAAGTGAACTGTAGTTGATTGGCTGTCAATTGTGTTTGTTTTCCTTAAACAAAATAGCCTTGTGGCAGGTTCCCATTTTCTCTTTTCGCTAGTATTCTGCAAATGCAGGGAAGAAGGGAAGATCTCTCTGCATCCTATACAGCAGACTCTGTTTAAGGGCATAGCCTCAGGATGGGAAGAAACAGCTACGCACCTACTTACTTGACGTAAACAGTGCTCATTAAATGCACAGCGCTGTCATTGCAGTGGCATGAGCAGCCTCAGAACTGACTAGTTGCCTTCCTTTTCAAAGCTTCTAATACAGTTGTGAAAAAGGTTATTTCCAGCCCCGAAAATAGGGGGAGACAGCGACCCTGAAACTGACTAGCTCCTGTCAATTTCAAGGCTTCTAATAGCAGCCCTTTGACAGCTGCTTCCCCTTCACCATTCCGGCACAGTTCACTGGAATACAATTGCATTATGACTAGACAGCAGGGTTGACAAATGCTACGTGCTTAACCACTACGTAGCTAAGACATGTCTGTTGTAACATAAGCAAGCAGGTCAGACTTTCTGTTCATAATGAAAGTAAGGACTTCCTCATTAGTGGACAACAAAATCAACTTAAAACATGTTGAACAATTATTATAATTTTACCACTTGTTTTTGTTCGATGAAACATGACAAAGGGTTTGGGAGCAGGATATAGAGGATTCTGGAAATGGGGGACTGCAGATACAAAAAGATACTCAATTCTTGCTGTCCCTGCTAGCTTTCTAATCTTTCTCCCCTCCTCCTCTGTCTGCCTGCCATCTAATCTACCACCAAGGTGTCTTGGTGCTATTACGTGATCTGTAACATGGTTCATTTGGCCAACAATACTCAAGCATCTTGGCACCTAATGGGCTGGAAATTGGGATAATATCCAGCTAGAAGACATTAACTGATTTTGTGAAAGAGTAGGGACTGAAACCTCTGAGCATACAATACAACCGGGCTGCAATATGTAGGCTGGTGAAGACAGGTATTTGCTCTGCTACCACTGTGAAAATGAAGGTTGCAGTTGAAGCCATTATTTCAGAGGCATTTTCTAGTTCTTCCCCAGTGTGCCTCTGAAGTGCTCTGCAGCATTCACACCTCTAACTGATGTAAATGGCAGGCTGGTCTAATGCTGTCCTGCAGCGTAACAAATGTGATGGCAAAATGCAAGTGGCAGGCTGCTATTTGGTAGCGTCTCTGGCAGGTCTGTCTGGCAGTCATCTGCTGCGTTCCAAGCACCTCATATAAATTGGAAATGAAGGATTGCTCTGCACTTTTTAGTAGTCAACCTGTTCTCTGCAGTTTTACTTGATAGGACTTCTCAGGATCATCATAATTCCAGAAATAAAAATTAATCTGTGTGAGTTCTTATCTGTTACTATCTTAGCAGGGGTATCGCTGTGGCATCCTTAGCTCAGCAGTCCAATCAAGTTGCACAGGTAGGGCATCTTCTGTAATCTCACTCACTTTAGTGCCTCACTTCTATCCACCAGGGATGCATCTGCTGGAGAAAAATTTCCTCAACCTGGCATCAGTAACTGGAGCAAGACAATGCAGTGCTACCTTTTCCCCCCAACGTAAATAAGTGTAGCACAGGCCAAAGAAAAAGAGACATTTGCCAAAATGCCAGGGGAGCTACTAACTAAAAGGAAGTTTCTACCACACTACTCTCTGAGAGACCCTTTCACACATATTCCTTTCACCCTGCCCTGTCACTCCAGACCACTGCGGCTAAACTTTTCCTTTCCCACATTTTGGGGAGCCAGCTCTCTGAAGAACCCTGGCAACAAGGTGAACTTGCCCCTGGGACTGCACCCTCATAGCAAACTGTGCTTTTAGCTGTTTTGGACGTGTGTTTATACAACAGAAGTGAGCAGTTGGAAAGGTGTGGGACAAAAAATAAATAAATCTGTGTACCTTGCATAAAAAGAGCTTGGTAAATAACTCTTTCCAGGTCTACCTAAAATATATGCCATGCCATGGATAAATTTTGATGGTATCATGATAGAGCACTACCTATAGTTCAATGCCTTGCAGTCACATAAAGTGTTTTGAGGCTTGCAAAAAGGCACTCTGGATAAATTAATTTCTGCTCATAATATTTTCAGCCTCTCCAGTGACAAGGTTTTATAGATTTACCCATAATATTATCTGTCGTTAGATGCAGAACATCCAATATATAATAAACTGTTGTAAAGAAACCATGGAGGGAAAAGTATCTAAGGTCAGCTCCTGCTGTTTATAAGATCAGAACAATACATTCTGGTTTTGGATCAATCAAATATAGACAAGAAAGGTGAGAAATGCACCATTAACAACATAAGCAGGGTTATAGCAGCGGCACTGAAGAAGAATATGCAAGCTAGGAGGTAGTCATATCACAAGAAACATTTTACCCATTAAAACAGAAGACAAAAAGTCTATATCTAAAATATAGCTATTAGAAGCTGAGTTCCCCTATACAGTATAGCGGGCGACGTACTTTTTCCTCAGCCACAAGCACTGAACAATGTTAAAAGACCTCAAACTATGCAGAGAGTCTCTCTGCTCCTGCTTGATGCAGCTGTGTTAGCATGTTGCTCTACCTCCCCGCAAGTCTTTTGCAATTAGAAGGTTTAACCCTCTTATTTCCTGCGTAGTAGCTGTTTGCTGCATCACCTCTATCATACACAGTGGAGCTTTTCAGCAGGCTGGTAACCTCAGTAAGCTGGGCTGCTGTTGCCATTACTTCTATTGACAGGAACACCTTGAGCTCTTTGTGCCAGGTGCTGTACATTTACATTTACAGAAAGAGCTCGTGATCCAAACATCCGAGACAGACAAAGGAGTTGTATTTATTGATTGCATTCCTCCCATTGTATAACGTGAATCTCACTTCCTACCTACTCGTCCTTCATCTTGCTTCAGCAGGAAGGAGCAGGAAATTCCTGTGACCTAGTTTGACAGCAAATTACTACCCCTGGCCAGTTGGCAGAAGGCGGCAAGAGAAAGAAACAGGCATGTAGGGCTCCCATCCTTGCTAAGTACTTGGGTCTACTAGGCGCCACCCACCCAGGGTCTTACTCTTCTTATTTCTCTACATGGGCATGTCACCTGGGTAAAATCCAGTCCTAATGACTATTAACTTTATCTATGGATGAAGTTTAGCACAGATTTTTTTAGTGTGTGCCCAAGGAGGGTTCATGTTAATAATAAACATACCTAACCAAAGATCTTTACCGTACCTTAATCCCACACTCTTTTTCCCTCGTGTTGTTTAGTAGAAAATAAGAAAAGGAGTCAGTGGAATCAGTAATTACCTTGGATACAAGCCACTCTAGTCTGGAAGAAAGGATCCTTTTAAATATAATTCTAGTATCATTCGAGCAGTTACGGGCGTTAAAACCCTAGTTTTGCAAAAGTATTATTTTCTTACGAACAATTCAATTGCTATCTATTTGAATGAGATTCTCTTCCACATTAGCCAGCCAGTATGTCCCTAAGGAGTCTGGGATTTATTTCTCTTCCATCAAGAGATTGATGGCATGGCATTTTGAGTGCATAGTGTTGGTCTAACATGATGCCTTGCCCACCTACTCTCACTCCAGATGCCAGCCCAAAAGTAACACTGAAAAGCCATCGTGGGGATGCACCCTCACTGTCATTTTGAACTCTGATTCCAGCATGTGTGAGAGC
>JAGPOW010002118.1:5939802-5950768 GCA_030014935.1 Caiman crocodilus | reverse complement strand
GAAAGGCACCCACAGGGCAACTTCACTGCATAATTTCTGGGTTTGGTATGCGCAAATGGAAGGAGATGGGCAAAGCAAGCTTCTGGCTCCTGCTACAATAGTATAGATGCACCTAGTACCTTTGTACCCGAAGGAATCACTCAGAGGTCACAACTGTATAAATGAAAACGTAAGAGCAATATTGGACCTCTTGAATCTGCTTGCGAGTGCCATGGGGGGCAGAGACACTGTTGGGTCAGGGTGACTAAGAACCAGATAGGATGCCTCTGAATGTTATAAACCAGAGTACCTCTCCTCCTCAAAGGGGCTGTGCTCAAGGGGAGTCATGAGCAGTGTGAGTTCATTTTGTACTCAGCTAGGTTTTGACTGGAGGAAACCTTGAGCTGGCCGTTGAGCCATCAGAATATGCACTCCTCAGCACCCCTCCACAGGCAAGGAAAAAGTGCATGACATAACAGCAATGACAGACTACAGCTCATTCCAGCCAAAATTAGGGCCCCAGAGCTTATAGAATAAAAGGGAAACCATGAAAGGGGCAACTCACGGAGGAGCCAAGTATAAACTGCTTGACTGGCCGCTAGACCTCAAAAGGCACTGAGTAACTAGTAAACAGTCAAGTCTCTAAGTAGAGGAGCTCAACCATATTATGTCAATATCTGGGGCCTACAGTGCTCTTCGGAGAAAGGATTCCTGTTTACCTGTTTCAGTGCACCATGCACCAGGTCACTTGTGAAGGTATATAAATAACAGATGGCAGTAGTTAATAAATCATACCGTGGCGCACGGTGTGACGTCTGAGCAGAATTGCTCTGCTGCAGCTCTGAAGTGTGGCCAGTGCTCACAAATGGCATGGCGGAAACGATAATGTTTATATAAAAGTTGGAAAATATCAGTGCCATAATTAGATTTTCCATTAGGTTTGTGTGGCATAATTAAAACTGCAATTTCCCTGTAAGTACATAGCAGCCCTAGTAACAGGGTGTCACTACTTATTAAGGGTATAAGCAGGTGCTTCAGCTAACCACATAAATTGATTAAGTACTAAATCAGGCAATCGGGGTCTAATTGTTTTGAACAAATACTTACTGCATAAAGAAGGACACACAACTTTGCCTGTTGGACAGCATAATTCATTCTGACAACTGGTAGTATTAATGTTTAATACTGTACTTGTGCTTTTAACATCAGATATAAAAATCTTACTCCGATATAAAAATCTTACACAGTCTGGAAGTTTTACGTTAGATTGGGAACTATCAGTAATATTTTTTAGATAGGACCATAAACTCTAGTAAGTCAATAACTCAGAAGAAGGAGGCCTGGGAG
Organism: Caiman crocodilus; assembly: GCA_030014935.1. Classification (NCBI taxonomy): domain Eukaryota; kingdom Metazoa; phylum Chordata; order Crocodylia; family Alligatoridae; genus Caiman; species Caiman crocodilus. The sequence goes on along the minus strand of JAGPOW010002118.1, from coordinate 5,949,442 downwards.
TGCAGAGGTCTGCGTTACAATCCAAGAGCTGCCACTGAGTCACAATGACCTTGGGCAAGGCATTTGATCTTTCGAGGTCCCTTCCAGCCCTACATTTCTATGATTTAATAAGTCCATGCTTGTGTTGATGCTTCCTCCGTAAAGCTCTTTGAGTTTGTGGATGAACTTTCCCCCTCCCCAGTAAGACTGCTCGGATAGTCCAAAGAGCAGAAGGGGACTTTAGCTCTCAAGTGCCCTTGTGGCACTTGATTTCAGTCCAGCTGTTATTATTAACTAGGTTTAATACAATTTTATTTACGCTGCCGATCGTGCTTTTCCACAGTATTAATGTCTGCCCTATCTTTTCTGGTCCCACATACCTGAAACACAGCATACATCCTTAGAGTACAGGGGTGAGGCTCGGGCATTACCAAAGCAATGATTTTGACAAGGTGTGCCGTTATAAACATTGTCTTTGCAGAATTGAAAGCTTTGATTAAAAAGAACAAAACACAAAACGATTTTTTTCTTTTTCAAAGCATTTCCATTTCTGTCAAAAACAGGACCCTGAAACCCCAGATCAAAAAGAGCGTGCCCCTGGGAAGCACCCGAAGCACTGGCAGCACTCCAGAAATGAGGAGCCGGGGGAGGAAGGCAGGTAGGATCCATGGCTGGGCACTCAGGGCAGCTGTCACAGATGGGGCAACTGTTTTGGTTGCCACTGTAAGCCCAATCATATGACTGAAGTGGTAGCTCTCCCCCCTGCCCTGCCAAGTTGGTGCCCAGGGAGGCTGCTCCGAATTACACCCCTGGGTAATGCTACATACAGCGAGATGGATTCGCTCCCTGTGGGGCGTTCATATCGGGACACGTCTGCTGATTGCAGTCAGCCCCATTTGGTGCAGCGTAAGTGAAAAGGAAATCAGATCCAATTCCTTCATGTACAAGCTTTGCTACAGCAGCCCTGAGAACATTTATTCCTCCCACATTACAGAACGTAGAAATTTACCATCAAATAATGAGCCCTATTATGCAAACTGGATCTGACAAAATTTCCATCATTACATTCCTGACAAGTGCTTAGAACTGCAGAGCTCTTTGTGCTCTTTTTTCCTCCTTCTTTTTTGAATCTGCATTAATATCTTAAATACAGAGCGGGAACCCCATCCTATCAGAGTGGCTCAGCTTTCACGAACACCTTAAATACATCTCCCTCCTTCACAGCTCATTAATCCCAACTCCTCTGCTGTACATTGACTTTTAAATTCTTTCCACAGATCTAACATAGCGGAGGTATTTATATCATGGTTAATCAGCATGCACCAGGCTCCGAATGCTTTGCCTGACCTTAGGTTTTTGAATGACTGAGGATCATTAGGAAATCAGCAATGTCCGATGCACTGCAGTTTGAGGCCTTCTTAGCCCTTACCGAACTGATTGGAGTACTCACTGCACCTTTCTTACTTGTCCCTCCCCAAATGCCTATTAAGTGGTTCAATTACCATCAAAACATTGATTGAAATGCTAAATCCAGAGCACAGAAGGTTTCTGTGTGATTTAGCAACTGGCTTGGCTTTACAACCTGCTAGGCCTTCTGGGTAGCACTTTGCAATCCAGGGAGCAAATATAATTCAATTTCTCTTTAGTCCTAAAATGGGTCAGCCCCAACCCCCCAAACCTTTGCTTAATACAATTACCTGCCTAGTTAAGTTAACTCACATGGCTTTGCACTTCAGAGATGTATTCAGAATGGGTGGGCTCAGCACAGTTTGAAAACAGAGATTAATACAACAGACGTGCTTAAAAAAAAAAAGTCAGCTTGCATGTGTTCAGTATTACAAACGGTTTCCAAATCTCCTTTTTGCCTACCCTGCTCACTCGTAGTTCCTTTCTTTGTCTGCTTTTGTTTTCTCTTTTTGTAGCTCAGATCCCTGATCTTTCCCCTTCCACCACAGTGGCCTACATCTTCCCTCACGCTTGTCCTTTCTTAGCTTTTTTCCTCAAAAAGTTTGTTCCTCTGCTGCTGTTCAGTTTATCTAGGAAGCAGCAGAGAGGCTGGAAAAAAAGGAAGTGAACCACAGACAGGAATTAATGTGCTCAGCACTGCTCTTTTATGCATTGGTGAAAGGTTAGGCACATATGGGAACCCAAAAGCAATAATTATGGGATTTTAAAAGGATAACACCAGCCTCTGAGCAGACTGACATACAGTTTCTCTGTCCTGAAACTTATTGGATCCACGTGCTGCTGCCTTTCCAGCAATTTGTAAGAACTGTTCAATGTGTAACCAGCTGGAAAGCACAACAGCACATAATTGTTCCATTACGGCAGACTTCAATTGTTTCTCTTTTATTCATTAAATTGTCATTTATTTAAGAAGGGTTTTACAGATGCATTGTTAGAAAGCTCGAGATTGGAGTCACCTGGACCAAACAAGGACAATGCTTCTCTCTCTTGCTGTGCACTTCCAAGTGCATAGAAAAGAGTTTCCCTTTCTCCAGACCATTGAGATTTCAAATCTTACTGGGATGAGACAGGCTATGGCAGTATTTCAGAGAAATCAAGCGCAGCTCATCCACCCCAGAAGCAAAGCACTTGCTCTAATAAGTTGTGGAAGCCCCAGATTCAAACCTCTGCTCGGTTTATCCAGAGAGTTTTAAACTTGAGAGTCTTTTGTCTCAGGAAGGTGCCCTAACTACTATCACCCCAGAATCCTTCCTATTGGGTTAGCGATAGAGAAATTATATTGCTTGGAGGCTAGGGCATTCACCTGAGCAGCCATAGGACTTGAATCTGACTTCCGCTTCAGCCCCAGCATATTTTGAGGTGGGTGCATTAACCTCTGGTTTAGATTAGGCAATCGATCCTGGAAACCTGAGAAACACTCTTAGCATTTCCAGTTCATAGCATGGTATGCAGTGGACTGAGGCTAACTCACACTTTGCTTTATAACAAAAAATGTGAACTATCATGTTAAAAAAAAGGAAGGGAAAAAAAATATTCCCTTGCTCTCCCAGCCTTCCTCGTAAGCCACTCAAAAGGGCTAATTATGTGAGCTGGCATTGTTTCCTATGCTTTTTATGGGCTTTCTATATTGATTGTAGCAATTTCTCCACTATGCTATATAGGACTTGTCTGGGCAGGAAGTCCTATGAAGTGAAATGACTGAAAATTACTGACAAAGTGAGAATTATCTCCACTTAGCTGTGTCAAACAAGGCTCCAACCAAGCAAATTTCTGACCCGTCATACCGGATATGATCCCAAACCAGGCCAGCCACTCAAACACCCTCATAAAACCAGAAGATGTGACCTCCTAGCTTCCAATAATGAAGCCAGCTGTTGTCTTCCCATTGGCTTTAATCCGCTTTGGATCAGTTTTGTTGATCTCCAAGCAAGCATGCACTTATGTCAAGACATTTTACTGGTTTAAGATGACTCATTTCCCCAAACTAGTTAGAGGCAGGACTCTGAACTCTGGAAGGGTCCTGGTTTGTTCTCAGGATGAATCGGATCAAAAGTAAAGCATGCCCAGCCGTTTGCATGCCGCCAGGAGACAGAAATGAGTCCGGTGCAGCGGTCTAAGAACTGGGCAGGTAGCCGGCCGATCTACGCGGGTGTCCCTCCCAGATGCATGTTCCACTTTGCGGGACTTTTGTGGTGGTGAGCGTGTCTGAGACAGATGTCTCTGGGGCAAGCAGACAAGTTAGGCAACGCAAGCGAGTGCGGCGGAAGACAAGGAAAGAGATTTATGTTGTATGGAATGACAAGCTCAAGAGTGTAACCGCACATGGCATTTCTGGAAGCTTGCCAGCTCCCGGTTTAGTGTGTTTTGTGTACTTCACTCTTAACTGTTTATTGTGACAGGTAAACACTTGTTTTGAAAGCTTGCAGGCGTACCATTAAAACAGAAGTGTTCCTGACACAGTCAAGCTGCGCTGTCAAATGTTTATCTTTTGAATGATGAATGCTGGCTTCTCCTTTCACTCCTTCCAGTCTGCGTGGAACAGATCTTAACACTTACTCGCTCAGGCTCATTTCACCTGGAGGACAATTGGACGGCTGATGGGCCTCGGTAGCGCCCTGTCATTATCAGCCCATGTGCCAATCAATGATTCGGGACAGAGCGAGGAGCGTGGCTTGCACGAACTAAAACGAGGGAAGATACAGTGGAGACTCGGTGGCTGGGTCTGTCTTGTCAATGCGGATTGTAGTTTTTAGACCCTCTACTGGAGCGTCAAAATTCAACAGTATGTCTCGGCTTGTGGTAGCTTTTCTTGGACTCCGAAAAAATAAAGGCGGCACGAGCGTACTTCACAAATCAAGTGTGGGAAATTAGGGTAGGATAAGAAACTAGTTAGTGACTGTAGAAAATTGTATGATTTTCTCTTTTTAATCAGAAAATGGAAAAACCAACTTTACCAGCTTGCACTGGAGAGAAAATACTGGCTTCAAACATGTTCTATGGGCGTGCTTAGAGTTGTTAAAATGCTGGGAAAAGTAAAGGATAAAAAGGCTTTTGGGTGAGAATGAATATTCTCCACTCAGTGCCAAGATGAATATCCCTCTGAGCTCTCCACTCAGTGCAAAGATGCTTCCTGGAAAATTAGGGGGAAAATGCGAGAAGAAACAGAAATTTCTAGATATTTCTGTGCAGTAAAGAGTAGCAAGGCAATAGATTTCAGAGAAAGTCCCAGTAGTGCACGAGTGGATTTCAGAAGTTTCAAATGTGCCAATTATATTGAGATGTAATATGACTTCTGGGGAAAATTGTGTTGTTTGACTAATTAAAATGGTACCAAATTTCCATGAAATTGTTTAATGAATTCACTTCAACTGCATCCACTGCCCTTTGCTTTGTGCCATCTTTGTAATTTTAATCAGCGTAATTGAAATGGAGCCTTATTAGGGGCACAGTCGGTTCAATAAAACTGAAAGGCTGAAGATTCAACACTGATAAAGAAAAACACACTTTCACACAAACCCATTTGACTGTGACACTCGCTGCAACCGGGTGTCACAGAAGCTGGCATGAGGACTCTTTGGAGTCCGCGTACAGGACTCAGAGAAGGATGGGATATTTTCATGGGTTTCAAGAAGCATTTGTAAGACTAGATATCAGAGAAGTACAAAATATAGCACATCATAGAAAGTCTGGACAGGTTTCACTTGCTCAGAACAATACTGTCCTGAGCGTTAAAAATGCATTCTTAAAACCTTATCAGCGCATTAGTACCTAATGTATCGGTATAGATACATTAGTAAGCAAACAGGAGGCTGAATAAGGGCTTAAAACTGCTGTGTGATTTTAGGCAAATCAGCTAATTTTTCTGAGCCTCCGTTCCCTATCAAGAAGGCTAATTATTGCCATTTGCCTCATTCCCATCTGTCTTGCCTGTTCTAAGACTTAGAAGAGGCAGGGATCATGCCTCACCTAGGATCATCTGGTCCTCCAGTCGTACTCCAGTCACATTAATATTGATCATTGTAATAAAGCACTTATTATTGTTCCTTTCATTATTTTTTCCAAGTAAGGGAACATGACTTCCCTTTCGAGGAATATTCTTTCTTCACTGCATTGACTTTACTAGGGCATTTCTGATCCCAAACACAGCCTGCCTACTTGGGCCAGTTACTGCACAGTGAGCAGAACAGCAACTTTTAAGATAAGCATACATTTCTAAAATACTAATTCCCTCTGTGGACTCTCAAAGCACTCACTAAGAGGGCTCGTGTGTGAATTAGACCACATTATTAAGAGTGTTTATATTGGGAGTTAATATGATGCAAATTCACTCTTGCCCTCTGTATGCTCCCTTGCCCATGCAGAGAAGTCCAGAGACTAAATCTGAGCTCTTGAGAAAAAAAAAAGGGAAAGATAACTGTACTACAGACGAACACAACATACTTTTCATCCATGCTTAACACAGCGCTGTTACACAATGAAGAGATCACTTCAAACCCATTACTGTGCATGCACATTTGCCCCCCTCTGGCATGAACATCTGGTGACCCATAAACCAGCCAAAGCATTGCCACTTTCTAATCAGGGAGATGGAACAGAGCAGCTCAGGCAGGTTTATTTACAATACATCGCTGCTGCAGCCAGCAGCTTCAGGCAAAAAATCATTCCTAGAGCATCACCAAACACCCTTCTGAGTAGGGTTGGGTGAACTTACTTTGCCTAATTTGGAATCCACTCAAATGGCACAGATTCGAATAAGACAGGAGAAGGCTTGAGCTCTGTAGAGGGGCAAAGATTGTAGGGGGTGGGGAGGAGCCCAGAAGAAACTAAGTGAAGAAACGGGATGAGCATTGGAGCAGGGGCCAGAGTGCAACCCAAACAGAGACTTGAAAAGAGACAGAGGAGGAAAGAGTATTAACTATGGTATATATGGGGAGAGTATGTGACCCACGTAGAGATTTCTCCCCAGCTGGTATATATTGGCTCCATTGGCTTCAGCTGTCTCAGGATTGACTCACTGGATATTTCAGCCAGATATTTGTGCTAGCCTGTTTATTGGGTAAGGTGTCTCCTTTGATTCCTAGCATGTGCAATGGTACATGTGGCTCCTCTGTCCCCAAGACATTGAGTTTAATTAAATTACTCTTGTCATTCAATTAAATCGGGCAGACTTTCAGTCTTGTCACAGCAACATCAGGCTTCTTAGGCTGAAAGCACCAGTAACGTGAGCAAGAAGTGTAGAGCTCCCAGGCAGATTGGTGCAGGGGCCCAAAAACTACCTTAAAGCTTGTGTGACCCTCCTTTTGACTCTTTCAAGCTTCCCCGCATCCTTCCTGAATTGCAGCACCCAGAACTGGATGCAGTACTCCAGCTGCCGTCTCACCAAGGCTGAGAAGAGCAGGAGGATAACATCTTTAGCCTTGCTTGAGTTGCAGCAGTAGATGTATGCCAGTGTTTGATTTGGTCTGCCAGCTACAGCATTGCACTGGTGGCTCACGTTCATTCTGTGATCTATCATGACCCCCAGGTCTCTTTCTGTTGTGGTGCTGGCAAGCGTAGCATTGCCAAGCCATGTCATCTAATGCCACCATGTTTCCCCTTTATGGGTGCGTCCAGACAAGCGTGGCTGTCTGGCTCCCAGGGACAAGTAGTGCCAGTGCATCTTGTTCTTTGGTGCATAGCAAGTTACCTCGGGTGGGGTAGGGGAGGCTGGGTCCAGGACTGGGCAGGTCCTGGCAGCCTTACCTGGGATCCTGGGGGCTTCCCGGGGCTGCAGCAGCAGTGATTCAGCTGCTCGGAGCCTGCCCAGCCAGCCATGGTTCTGGACAGCCCGGCTCCACTTTTGAGCGGCGTGCGCTGCCATTACATGTGCTGCTCTGCTTTTTTTCTCCCTGGGTTATTTTACCCTATGCATATCCAGGGGTCAAAAAACTTGAGTAAGAATCTCAATTCTTATGAGGAGCAGAACTGTTTCCACGAGGTGCTGACCAGCAGAAGGCAAGGTAAGTTGTGGCTGCTCAGTACCAAGTTGTCTGAAAAAAAATTCTCTTTAGTTCTTCTCACATTAAACCTGGACTCTCCAGAGCAAAAGGAAATAAACCTAGTATGATCAGGATCATCATAACCAAAAGTGAACACTGCATTGTATAACACAACAGGCGATTCCTGCCCCAGGGGTCTGTTCTAACTAATGCCTTTGTCCTGTCAAATAAAAGGAATATGAAGGAAGCAGTAATAAAAAGCATTAAGACACACACGAGGCATGTTAAATGATTTAAATCTTCATAATGTATAGTGTTCTCCTGATAATTAAATTGGAACATTGAGTCAGGCTAAATGCCTACTACAGTTAGATAACACTTAAAAATCCCCCTCATCTGCTCAAATATTGTTTCTTTACTATGTCTTCCAGATATAAATTAAGGAAGCTGAGGGAGGAGTGCAAAAGTGGGTCAGAAATGAGACCAAGTATGGATGCCGCTGCATCTGTTACTTAAAAAGTGAGTTATTCTTAAGCACAGCATGAACTACTCAGTGAATGGGCAAAAGGCAGCTAAGCGTAGCGTCCAGTATACCATTACCATACACCACATTTTGCTGGATTATACACCATGAACCTTCCAGTTATGGTTACAAGATGACAGGGATGGAAAAAGAGAGTGGGGAGTTCCATGGAAAGCTTAGACTTTTTGGTGTAAAATGACCAAGCAATGAGAAGATTTAGGATTTGGAGGGAAAGGGAGGAACGCGTGTTAAAAGTAAAATCTCTTTGAGGAAAGCAGAGATTTTTGTTTAGCTCCAAACCCAGTTTTCCACTGCAAACCGGTTCAGTAGGAAAGTGCTTACCAGTTCTAATAACAAACTCTTAAGCTATTAAGCAGCGTTCCACTGGACGCATTGACATTTTGCTTTGCTCCTACTGATGGCTAAAGAATGATATTTAGAGACTTGCTTTTAGGAATTGGCTTGCAGGTAAATTAGATATTGCATTACAAAAATGGTCCAGGTGAACAGCAAGGGTTAACTGGTTTCTAAAAGCCTGTTTGTGACAAAGTTTCCTTCAAGGCAGAAGCAGTGTCAGAGGCCGATGGACTTGTCATAAACAGACTGGGAAACTGAAGACATGTACCACACTGCTCCTTGATAATCCATAACACAAGATAGGCTTGTCACATGGGAGCCATGTTACAGTAACCAGCTGCAGAGCTCTTGGGATTTCCAGTTTTGGTGGGTGGACCAAATTAGGAGGCCAAAGCATGCCCAAAATTAAGACACTGGTAAATGACCAAGTTAAGATGTGTGCATGTGATACTATTGTTGGAACAAAGGAATATGCTGACAGGACAGAACATAGACAGTATGACAACCACAGGGAAACCAGTCAATGGTACCTGGAGGTGAAGAGTCATCAGAGGAAGGAAAGACTACAAAAGGAAGGATTTCAGTGCAACAAAGGGTCTCTGAGGGGGGATCCCCAGGCCACCATGGACAGCAGGTGCATGACCAACCCATCTCACCCATTGCACTGTGGGGACAGTGGGCTTCTGCCCTAGACCTCCAGGCTGCTTAAATCCAACATTCAAGAAAGTACCACAGGGTGAAGCTTGTGTACTGGCTAGATATACCTTCCCTCTGACTGACTTAGGACTGGCAGATATAGAATCAGGGGAGGGGTGGGGGGGGGTTTGTTTGCCTTGCCTGCGTTATTCTTATCTGCTATCACTATGTATCAATAACATTTACCTATTGTCATTAAAATTTGCCAATTATCAAATGGAAGAAGTCGTGGTCTGTCTGAGGTTTGGGTCAGCCCAGAATATGGTACCTGGTAGGGGTGTGCAAAATGGGTCCTATTCGATTCGGATTTGGCTCAAATTGGAGACAGTGATTTGATTAGTTGAATTGGATTGCTGTCCCCAATTCAATCTGGCCGAATCCAAATCTGAAGATTCAATGCTGATTCATTCACAGAATCAGTGATTCCGACAGAATCCTCTAGAATACCTACAGGTATGTAAAAAAACCATGTAAAACTGTCTTTATGTCCAAATCACCAAATCTTTCCGAATCTCTCTGAATCGATTCAGAGGGTTCCAATTTGATTCAGAGAGATTAAAGGATCTCCCAATTCGATTCAGATTCGGAGATTCAGCCACCGAATTGGGCCAAATCTCCACTGAATCGAATCGGCAACTGA
>JAGPOW010002118.1:5925805-5938219 GCA_030014935.1 Caiman crocodilus | reverse complement strand
AAAAAAAAAATCTGGAAATTTAAGTCTATTTTCAAAATCCTCCCAGGCTAACTTCATATATCATCCAAGTTGAAACTGCTGTTGTGATATATTATACATGGAGACTGCACTACATCATCGGGGGTCTGACACTGCCATGTTCTGGAGTACGCTATAATACAATATAATGTATTACAATAGTGGACGTTGACAAATACACTTTAGGGGGAGCTTAAATTAATTTTTTTTAGCAGCTGGTAGTTGAGCTTAGAAGGTAAGTTTTATTAAATAAGGCATTGCGAGAGTGGGGCTTTCCAAAAGCTTTGGCAAAAGGACATAGTTTAGTAGATAGGAATGGGAGTTAGAAAATTCGTAAGCTCAGCTCTGAGACTGACTTGTTGCATGGCTTTGGAAAAGTCAGCTCAGACCCAAACTTGCCATGACTGACTTATATGAAATGCAACCCTTTCAAAAATAATGGAGTTGTATGGGTGGAAGTGACTGCACAGTCTTTTCAAACCTGGTTGCCTCAAAAAAGATCCCCACATCTATAGTTATGATTCTAAATTTGGCAGTATGTAACTGGTTCCCATTGATTTTGGTTCTGAGGTAGATTGTTGCCTTTGCTCATGCTTATTTTAGACATATTAGACATACTCCCATCTAAAAAAATGTACACATAGGCATTGTATAGCATCATTTTAAAAATAGTAACAAGAAAAGAAGAGTTGCTAAAACCAAACCAATGAACTTTCATGGGAAGTAAAAGTTAGTGCTTGTGACAAAGCCCGGAATACTAACTCTGCATTCAAAATCTTTTAGTATTACACAGAGAATCAATTAACTACGGTGCCTTATGCAAGTAGACTTTAGATTAGTACCATTCCACTTCACTATAGATAATTAACCTTAGTTTCCAAATTAGCAGCAAAATAAGCCAGCTATTAGTTTTTATAATGATGAGGACTCAATATTTTGGGTAGTTAAACACCCAAGAGTTTAAATTAAAATAGACATCTGACAGAAATCCCTAAAGTGTTCTTCAGATCATTAATACTATAAATTCCACAGAAGATTGAGCTGACAATGTTCCTTTTCCCTTCTGGAGCGTTCCAAAGGCATGCGATACTCCCTCGAATCAGCATTCAGTTTGATCTCTAAAATAATCTCTCCTTGATACCTAAAGCCTCAAGGCCAACAGAACAGCTAGATTGATATCCTCCTCTTAGAATGAGTCTAGCGAAGTGAAAAAATAAACCTATCTTCTTCATCCGTATATGGAGTGCTGCAGGTATTACAGAGACAAAGCAGCCTTCACCAGCTGCTACGAAATTCTAAAGACTAGAGTCTGACTTTAAGCAACAGGTGGGACATAAATTGTACAAATCCAGGAGGCAAAGAAGACAGGCAGGCAAGTCCTGAGCTCATGTGAGGTGGGGAGGGCGAAAGCCAGTTCCGACTTCCAAGAGTGGTAATACTGGTTGTTTTGGGATTGTTGGTTTTTCCGCATACCTGGGGGAGTTCACCATCTAACTGAATTTCAGTGCATGTTGGGGCCAGTAAATAAGGAGGCTGAAACCAAGGTCCCTCTCAACCCATTTGCTCCAGGATGGGGGGGAAGCAGCAAAGACCTAGGTAGCCTGCCTAGCAGCATGGGAGGGCTTCTTCCTTCCTTTTGCTCATGTTTAACCTTTGCTAGACCTAAATCATGGCAGCTCTAGTATTCAACTTGACTGCCGCATCCTTTTTCTCATCACTCAGAAAAAAACAATAACAAAACTTTTCTCAGTGCTCTCAAGGGAATACAGTGAAGTGATGGAGATAACGTTGCCAAAGACTTTGGCAAGCAAAACTGAGTACGTACGAGGGCTATGGGAAACTACGGGTGGTGATTCAATTCAGAGGAGATTCAGCCCAATCTGGTGACCAAACGTCTGAATCCAAATTGAATCGGGGGACCAATTTAAAGATCTGAATCGATTCAGATTGGTACTTTAAAGAAAAGCGCTGGTGCTCACCAGGTATTGCCGGGTGGCAGACACAATCCCTGCTGCCCCCCACTGCCTCACACTTCATGGGGGGTTCTGCACAAACCCCCTGAACCTCCACTGCTCCTCCAGCTCCCCCACGAGTGCCCTGCCTGGGCCAGTTCTGGCCCTTTAAGAAAAAAAAAATGAGAAAAGCCCTAGGATTCATCACTCCTGCAGCAGCCTTGGGGCTTGTGCAGAGCCCCCCATGTGGTGCAGGGCAGTGGGGGGCAGCAGGGATCACCCCTGCTGGTAGGAGCGGTGAGTCCGGGGGTTTTCTTAGGTTTTTTTTTTCTTAAAGGGACAGAGCTGGCCCAGGCAGGGCACCCATGGGGGGCGCTAGGCGAGTGAGGGGGGGTCAGAGGGCTTGTGCAGGAGTTCCCCATGCAGTGTGGAGCATTGGGGGCAGTGGGGATTGCCCCCTTGCCCAGCAGCACCGAGGGCTTTTTTTTTAATAAGTGCCAAGAGCTGGTAGAGCAACCATTGCCAGACTGGGAGAGTGGGCAGGAGATGGGCCTGGCCTGGCTGATTTGGAGATTCAGCAGCAGCCGATTCTCTGAATCAGATTTGGCCGAATCGAATTGGGACAGTGATTCAAATCACCGAATTGAACCACTGTCCCCCGAATCGGCCAAATCTGAGGCAAATACTAGCCACTTCTTACAGGCCTAGTATGTAACATATAAAATAATAACAGCTTATGAACATGACCACAAGCCAGCTTAGACTTGACATTGGAAGAGGTTAGAGATACAGGGTGCAGGTTGGGGGGGTGAGGGTGCAGTGGTCAGTGTGTGTGTGTGTTTGCACACACCGGTGAACCCCATTTGGGGTTATACCTTCTGCCTCTAAAACAAGACTGCAAAAGCTGTGCCTTATAGGACCATGGCAAAAGTATTATCATATGAGACAGGTAAGAGGTAACAACAGGATCTATCTTTGGGTCATAGCTAGGGCTGCATATAACAACCCTGTCCTATAACATATAATATCCCTGATTTTTTTTTAGGCCAAGAAAGGAAACTAGGCAGTAGAATTGGCCTGCTGAAAATGAACTGTATGTTCTAAGTGAAATTAGAACAGTTAGCAATAAATATCCCATGGGTGTAGAAAAGGCTGACAAAATGTGCCCCAAATAATGAAAGACTGGAAAGAGAAAGTTATAAAACATCAGTGACAGATGGCCCTTGGGAAGATGACAGGGGTAAGCTGAGGAAGTAGTCAAAGTGATAAGAAAAGCAAAAGGACTGCACTAAAGTTGAAGATAAATAATGAGAAAGATTTCCAGTGTATATGCTATAGCTAAAGGGTTTGGCGAGGAGAGTGTAAGATGTCCAGGAGTACAGAAAGGCAGATAGAAGGAGGCAAACAGTGCGAAAAATACATGAGTTTATTTGTCTCGGCATTTAAACAGGAGAATGGGCAGCAGATGCCAGGAACGCTCAGGTATCTGTATGCCAAAGAGACAAAGGAAAGAAGGCCCTCACTTAAAGCTAGTGGGGAAATACAGATTTTATTGCAACAAAAATTTGACCTAAAAATAAAACCCTTTTCACTTTGGTGGAAAATTTCTGCAGGGAAAAAATTAGGGCTATGCAAAACTTTGGGTGGTGATTTGATTCGGAGGAGATTAGGCCTGATTTGGTTGCTGAATCTCTACATCCAAATCGAATCAGGGGATCAATTTAAAGGTCCAAATCAATTCAAAGCTTTTTGACTCTGCAGAAAAGACGCGGAGAGTTTGGTGATTTGGACAGTCCCTGGTGGCTGCAGAAGGAAGCTGCAGCCGACTAGGTGCTGGTAAGTACTAGCACTGGGGGAAGGGACCATGGGGGGACCCCTGCCAGCCCCCCCAACCTCCGCCTGCTCCTCCAGCCTCCCCACAGCTGCCCCACCTACCCCAGCTCTCAGCATTTAAAAAAGCCCCGGTTCTCCCTCGGTTGTACAGGGTAGAGGGAGATCCCTGTTGCCCCCCACTGCCCCACAATGCATGGGGAGCTCTGAACAAGCCTCCTGGCTCTCCCCTCACTCCCCCAGCCCTGCCACGGGTGCCCCACCTGGGCCAGCTCTGGCCCTTTAAGAAAAAAACAAAACAGAGAAAAGCCCTGGGACTCACAGCTCCTGCAGTGGCCTTGGGGCTTCTGGCAGTGGCACGGGATAGTGGTGGGCAGCAGGGATCACCCTCCGCCAACAGGAGCAGTGAGTCTAGGGTTCTCTGGTTTTTTGGGTTTTTTTTCTCAAAGGGCCAGAACTGGCCCAGGCAGGGCACCAATGGGGGGTGGGGGCTGGGGGGCTCATACAAAGCCCCCCATGCAGTGTGGGGCAGTGGGGGGGAAGCAAGGATTGCACCCTGCCACCCAGCAGCACCCAGTAAGCCAGGGCTTTTTTTCCCCCAAAGAGCTGGGAGCTGGAGTGGGCGGGGCAGCCACTGCTGGGGGGAGGGGGAAGATGGGTCTGGTTGATTCAGAGATTTGTCAGGAGCTGAATCTCTGAATCAGATTCAGCCTAATCCATTTTGGAAAGTGATTCAAATCACGGAACAGAATCACTGTCCCCTGAATCAGCCAAATCCAAATCCATAGTGAATACTAGCTGCTTCACACAGGCCTAGAAAAAATCCTTTCAGATTTTCCTAAAAAAAAAAATTACAAAACAAAATAAAAGGTTGGCACCAGGGGTAAGTGAAGCAGGCCCCATTTGATTCGGATTCAGCCTGAATCAGGGACAGCGATTTGATTAGTTGATTCGGATCACTGTCTCTATTTGATCTGGCCGAAGCTGAATCTGAAGATTCGATGCTGATTCAGAGAATCAGCAATTCAGACACAGACACAGCTTGAAAAGATTTTTCTACATACTTTGAGGTACCAGTGCGGTTCATGCTCTCTGCAATACTGGGGTGCATTGAGTGTCCCTCAGGAGCGCAGGAGGGCCCTCCACATGCTCAGCGGCAAACCAACAAGAGGACTGAAAGTACTACCAGTTCACTTCTGGGTCTGCTGGGGAGCGCACTGGGGGACCCCCCCATGCATCCCTGGCTTTGTGATTAGCTGCAGGGAGATCCTGGGTATCCCCCTAGATCTAGGAGGCACCAGTCACCAAGGCAGGAGGGTGGGGGAGGGCCCCCAGCACACTCCCCGACAGACCTAGATGTGGTCCAGAAGTGGTCCACTTCTGGGGCTGCTGCCAAGCACGCTGGGGAGCCTGCCATGCTTCTGTGGGACGCTCCATGCACCCCGCCACTGCAGTATTCATGAGCCCCTGATACCTCAAGGTATGTAGAAAAAACGTTTAAAGCCGTCTCTATGTCCGAATCTCCAAATCTTTCTGAATCTCTCTGAATCAATTTGGAGGGGCCCGATTCAATTTGGAGCAATTGAAGGGTTCTCTGATTCAATTCGGATTCAGAGATTCAGGCACCGAATTGGGTCATATCTCTGCTGAATAAAATCAGGGACTGAAGCTTCGCACAGCTCTAGTTGGCACTAAACCAAAACCTTTCTGTTTTGAAGATTTAAAAAAAAAAAATGCAAACCTGAATATTTTTCCAAAAACCAACAAAACCCTCATCCTTCAAAGTCTTTTTATAACCAAATTTTAACCAGCTCCAATCACAGTTAGGAGCTGTTCAAGAATGGAAAAAGTCTGAAGAGGCCATGAACTGCACAACTGAACAGTGGAACCTTTATCTTGAGGCCAGTCTGTATGTCTCCTGCTCATTAGCACTCTAGTCGTTTATACCTAAGCAAGGCATGTTCATATTATTTGGAAATTTGCATAATTTAATCATTATGATCTTCTTGGAGTCAGAGCAGGAAAATTTCAGGAAGGGGGACATGGACATTTCTTTATAGTTTATTTACACCAGGAGGGAACTGGGAAAGAAGTGCTGAAGAAAAGCTAAGTTCTTAGTTGTAGCAATGTTGGCCTAAGGACATAGGCAGGCAAGGTTCTTTAGGTTGATGTGACATCTTTTATTAGACCAACTGAGTAGTTGGAAAAAAGTTCTTTTCAAGCTTTCGGGGACAAATCACCCTTCTTCAGGCATAGGAAAAGCTAATGCCAGATACCATCCTGGACTGGCCGTGATCCCACATGGTCTGCGTAGAAGTGAGTGGTACTGACACATCTGGGGAGAGTGGAGTCAAATCCTCAACAATTGTACAGACGGCGAATGGAGAAAGGGAAGGAGCAGTGTGGAATACAGTGGGACATTGCAGTGGGAACAGTGGTCTGGAAGGAATCTGGATTCAGTTCCTCGATGTGCTATAGACTCCTGTGGGCCCTTGGGAAAGCCACTTGCTCTCCCTACATCCCAACGTCCCAAACTATAATAAAGAAAAAAGGAATGGTGAGGAATCTAGCAGTAGGAAAGACTTGAAGACTCTACCTCTTCCGCTGGGAGCGGGGGAAACTGATTTCACTTGGGAGCATTTTACTGCTGTTTATGGCTCGGTCTCTGTTCCAGCTGAATACATACACTTGTCAGGAGCAGGCTCCCAATCCAGTAATTACCAGAGGTGCTTCTAACTTGGCCCTGTCTTGATCTTACACTGTGTGATTACTTTATTATTCAGCTTCATTTTATTATTCAGTTTGATTTGGCAACTGCCTGAGAAACTCACGGCTGCTCCAACTGGATATTTTAAGATCTTTAAAATCTGTTGATACAAATTCTTTGAAAGTCTCCACGCCTGAGTCAACATTGTTAATTCTGAAGCTCTAGCCTGTCAAATTGGCAGCGAGAAAATCACCATTCACACACACACGCACAAACAGACATGCTCGCAGAGCTCAGCAACCGCTTAGATATGTGTGCAGTGCTGGAGGTGCCTGTCATTTTTCATCTGGATCACAGACAGCCCGATTCAATGGCTCTTTTGTGCAAGATTCAGTGAAGAGACAGAAAAAGTTCAGGTCTGGCTTGAACCAGATACATTTGGAAACTCCTTCTTGCCTAAATTGAGATATGTCCTTAAAGGTTTTCGCTCTCTGTTCTCTATGACTTTTGCCCTGTGAAAAGCCTGCTGGATACAGTGGATCAATGACATTCTTAATGGCTGTTGTAGGAGGGTGAAGAAATTACAACTGGAGAATGAGAAGTGGAAAATGTCTGCCAACCCAAGCCCCAATTTTTTTGCCCTTGGCGACACGTGTTTCCCATTAGCATTCATGGGTGTGTTGGATAAGAACTCCCCAAGTCCAGTTAGGTAGTGGCTCTTGCTCAGTCATGCTGAGCTACTTCTCTGTTTTTACCTTGGTGTAATGCTCCTGCTTATCCGAGGCTGGGCTTTTTCTGAGTCCCCACCAAGTTGGATCTCCCCTCAACTCTCCTGCCATGACTTTGATGGTAACAAATTAGATAGGAGGGATTCAGTGGTTGTAACTAGAGAGGTCCCACTTGGGGTTAAACAAGAATCCAGAAGCGGTTGATGAAGCGGGCTCCACCTCCCCTACACCCCAAGCCACACACGTCAGCCATTGGTGTCGAGGTGATGAATTATGTTGCCAGAGTCTGATCTGTTCTAGGTTCTTTCAGAGGCAATCCTGACTACTCTACCTGGACTTATCCAGCTAGGCTAAATAGCCTCTGATCTTCTAGGAGTTAACTTTTGACTCAAACCCTGACGGAAAGACTCCAGGTGACTGGATCCTAATGTTTTCTTCCCACAATATCAAGGGGAAAAAAAAAGAAGAAAGAAATGAAGAGAAGCCTCTTCCCAAATGGGCTGCTCCTGTTTTGGCTAATACCCTTGTTAGCCAGTCTGCCACTCTCCCAGCACCTTAGGAATGCTGGGTTAGTTCCTGGGTCGAGGCTCAGTTTCCTCTACTTCAAATTCCCCACAGCCTATGCAACTCTATATGAATGGAGCCCCTGTGGCTCTATCACCTCTTTGCCTGGGTGTCCCGAGCTAGCCTGCCTCTTCCTCGGGCACAGCTCATCCACAGGCAAGCTTCCTCCCCAGCCCTCTGGGTGTCTTTTAAATCTCCTGTGGTGATGCCAGGGGCTGATGTCATCAGCCTGGCACTGCCCAGCTTGATTGACAGCTGGCTCTTAAACTGTGGCAGCGGTGCCACACACCATTGCAGCCCTGCCGCTTACTGCTCTGGGGGTAAGTTTCTCATTTTGTTGTGGGCTTGCTCAGCCCATTTGGGGTTCTGAAGTTTGCTCATGGGGTCTCTCAGGCCCCTTTCATTATACTTGGACAATGGTAGCAAATTGATGGCTCAGAGAGAATTACTGTCCCCTTCATCTGGATCCTAAAGAGACCATCTTGAGACCACTTTAGTGGGTCCCCATGTCCCATCTCTTTGAAGAGTAAGGATTGTTGGGTTTTTTAAAAATGTGTAAGTTTGATATCCTTCCCTCCTTTGGTTTCAGATTACTCAGCTGCTTCTTGTCTGTTTGATGATCAAAACCAAGATCCAACTTTCCCTGCTGCCTTCAAACATTTTTAACCTGCCTCCACAGCATGTCTTTCCCCTCAGATTCCCTTGAGCATTTTCTCTTCTGGGCCTTCCCTGTTCACATTCTCTTATATGTTCAAAGTCACTCACATTCCCCTTTTGTCGATACCTTTCTCCTTTTCTCTCCTATAACACATTCCTCTGATTATAGTTCTTCAAGGGCAGCAAGACAAGGTTTCATCCATAACTTTAAAGGGATCTAAAGGCTAGATTCTCACTGCCAAACTCTGTTTGCACATCAAAAGGGGAGAAGATCATGCCAAGATGGGGCTATCTAGGATCCTGATGTTGAGCAGAAGACACAGGTTGTGACAATGAAGTTGATAAGATCAAACTTAACTATATTCCTTATGCTAGGGACATCTGAGACTCATACGTAGACTATTCAGGATGTGAGTGTTGCCAGTGGTGAGTCTATACAGCAGGTATCAGTTTAGTACAGTTTCCAGAAAATGGAATTTCAGCATAGGCTAAATCTGTCAACATATTTCAGTGCTCAAGCTCTGATAAGGACTTGTTGTGGAGGTATTACCCAGGACTATATGTATGGGCTGCCCATATGCTTTTTTCTAGCTCTTAAACTTTCGCTTGAGTTTCATCCTATCTATTATACATCAAACAAAACATACCTGCTTAGAATTGCAGCACATAGGATAGGAAGCTCCATGGCATGTAACAAAAGAACATGGCTATACCAACAGGAAAGATTATGTCAGGCCCAGTGGCCTTTCACTTTTATCAAGGCATTTGGATTAGAACAAGGCAGACAGCCTAGGATTTTTGTTTCCGCTTTTCTTGTGGAATATTTCAGATTTATAAGAAGATCTTGTCTTCAAATCAGATATTTTAATACCCTTGGATTTATCTTTGAAGATTTTTATTATGAGTGCTTTTAAGATAAAGTAGTGCTTGAACCCAAGTGTTCATCCAGTTAGTTTTAAAAAACTTTCAATTCACCTCTCTTCTCGTCACCTCTCCTCTCTTCTAGCCTGTTATATCTACATTCTTTTACTTCCCTCATCACCATGGTATCAAAGTGCCTTCCAACAGTACATTAAACAATGTGACTAACATCTGTCAAGTGTGATTTGATCTCTCTTTTATAGAAAAAAAAAGCCTTAAAACACGCAAGTATGAAATTTCCTTTGCCATTATGCATTCTTCAGGGGACAGTCATGTCTTCACAGTAGCAGAGTATATTATCTGCTCTGAGTCAGAGCCAGAGCTATAGAATTTCCATTGTAGTCCACTCTCCTTCTTCATTTAATTACAGATGTTAATTGCATCACTGTCCCAGATAATGGCAACTTAACCTGACACTGGGAGAATTAACATTTCCAAGACTGTGAGTCCTCCTGGCAAACCCCTAAGAACTGTAAAAGACCAGCTGAGCCAGCATCTTCTTTCATTAATGTCTCTCACCTCAAAAACAGGAGTTCTGAATCTGTAGTTGAACTCCATTTGCAATGGCAGAGGTCTGCACCAAGACTAACTCCAAAGCTCTTGAAGTTGAGAAGAATCTTTAGCTGATTTCTTTGGCTCCCATTTAACCAAGTAAGGTGAGGATTTTAAAGGAAGAGAGATGTACAGTTTAGAAAAAATCTATCAGGGAGTGAGGCAAAGTGTGCCTCCCCAACTAGCCACAATGCTAGTTTCCCCACTTGCCTTGGGGCACACCACCCACCTGACTCATCTTCCATGCCTCGTTCTTAATTAATTAGGATATTAATTAAGGCAGGAGGCTGCCCTTCTTGCCCGGATGCCAGGGGGCACTATCTGTGGCTCCGTTCCTTCCCTACACTGCATCCCAAGCCTTGCAGATGGCATCCAGATTACACAGTGCTCCCAGCATACCATACAGCTGGACCAATTTTAGGCCTCCCTACCAGGCCTCAGTCACCCACACGTTCATACTTCCCTCCTCCGACTCAGGCCTCACACACTCCACCCCGTCTCACAGGGTCTCTTTCATGAGTCGACAACTTATACTGCCTTGCTCCCTCTCTTGGAGCTGGCCCCTTGGGCCATAGGCTTTACCTAGTTCATACTTTGGGTGGCAGACGTACCGTCTTTTGGGCCTCTCCCACGACCCTCACCGGGGTGGTGGCCAGCCAATTACCCGACCAGGTCTAAGCTTGGCCTGGCCCCTTCCAGGGGCAACTCTATACATTCCAACATACTGGGCTCCCAGCCCTCTGGTTCCTGCCCCACCCACTACTCCTCATCTCCACCCCCTTACTGGGACTCCACACCACCCCTTCACTGGGGCCATGGGTCTTCCCTCCCCAGTGGGAATAGGTAGTCGCAGCTGTGCCTAACCCTAGCTACCTTTCCTTGAGGTCCTCTACCCCACAGGACTCAGGTGGCTGCAGCTGTGCCTAGCCCCAACTACATCCAATGGTACATGACCCACCTGAAGGCAAGGGCTAGAGATAGAGGCCCCTCTACCCACCCTTCACCGGGGTGATAACTAGCCTGGCATTTCCTGGAGGGCTCCTGCACCACTGAGAGCCCCATCAGGCCACCCACTCCTGGCAGGGTGCAGTTTTAGGTCATGCCCAGGACCAGGAGCCTCCAAACCATCCCCAACAGCTCCTGTCCTTACCTCTAGGATGCTGGCATGGAGCCTTACAGCCAAGCAATATTACTGCCTGGCCTTCCAGCAGCAAACTGCCCTGTTTATATCGGCGGCCAGAGATCTAAAATGGCTGCAATCAAGCACCTGCTGGCTGCTTGGCTCCACTCTTAAAGTGGCAGGCACCCACAGTTCCTGGGGGAGGTTTCTCCTGCTGCTCCTCCAAAGTAGGCTCCCCTCAAAACCTGTGAAAGCCCTCGAGTGATGAGCAACCCCACAGGTGCTCTGCCACACACCTCCCTCCTCACTTGTCTGCCGCCTCTGCTGGCTTTGTCCCAGCCTGCTGCAGTACCTTTCATGTGGTGAACACCCCCAAAAGATTTTCTTCACTACATCACTGCCAAAGGATGTACTAGATGATAACCCTTTCAGCCATTCATTTCTGTGATTGCATAATCTATTGGTGAGAACTAGGGTTAGCTATTTGAACCCAAACCTTTCCATGGATACCAAAGGTTGGAGCTGGGACATTCTTAGTAGAGAACTATTAATTATGGAATCAATCTCTCTTCCCTCCTTCAGTACAATCAGTACTTTTGTCTTCCTTATGAATGGTCTCTAAGGCCTCTCTACTTTTTCCCCATCACGGTAGATAAAAGAAAATAGATACATGTGACCAGGGAAGTCCTGCAATTTAATTTTACATTAAACTGCTCATCAGAGTACTGTTACTTTAAAATTACTGGCAAAACAAATTGGTCAAAACGTGAAGACAAGCATAGTACATAAAACTAATGCAGTACCAAATACATGAACATGTAGACTACTCTAGGTGAGTCTACATGTGCATGTAGTGTGCCTTAAGGTTACTGCACATGCTTGTACACATGACGCCATTACTATGTACATGATGAAAATATCACTTTGTATGGCTTAATGGCATCACACTGTACACATGCAAGAGTTTTGGGAATTTTAAATGAGTTTACATTAGTGCTTGTCCATGGAGCAATTTGAGGAGGTGGTAGGAGGGTGGCTGGATGTGATGGCAGTTGGAAAAGGTGGAGGGGAAGGTGCACAAGGCATGAGAAACCCAGATAGGCTCAGACAAGTGTTGGATTGAGCACCTCTGAGCTGGGACAGCACCCAGCCAGCTAGCAGCCTGCCCAGGCTTCCAGTGCCCTGTGAGCCATCCCTGTCACCTTCTTTGGCCACCCGAAAACCCAGCCACCCTCCTGCAACCTTTCTCCACTGCCCCAGGGGCAAGCCAGCCCATTTCCAGGCAGCCCCAGGCATCTTGCCAGACACAGGCAGCTCTGAAAGCAGAAGCAGTGAGGAGCCCAATCCTTTTCTTTTTTTTTTTTT
>JAGPOW010002118.1:5905527-5925705 GCA_030014935.1 Caiman crocodilus | reverse complement strand
TTTTTTTTTTTTTGGCAGAGCCTGCTTGCCTCCCTCGCAGCTGGGGGTCTGAGCTTCCGGTAAGCTGAATGGCCTCTGAGCTGCAGGGGGCCCTGTTCTTCCCTCTGCAGTGGAGGTGCCCCCCAGGGCTGCCTGGGTGGGCTGCTAGCTGGCTGGGTGCTGCCCTAGCTTGGGGTTGGAGAAGAGTTGGATTGGGCTTGGTGCTGCCTCCCAGCTGGGGCAGCACCTAGCCTGTTAGCAGCCCAGCTGGGTGGCCCTGGGGGTCACTGTTGCTGTGGACGAAAGGACTGGGGCCCCCTATAGCTCATGGGCCACTTGGTCCACCAGCAACACACCCCAGCTCCAACAAAAAAATAAAAATTGGGCCTTTTGCCCTAACATTATGGAAAAAATGAACTGTTTAGTCCTCAGGGTTTTATTCTGTACCCCACTGTTTCAATTCATGGGGTGTAGAATAAAACCCTCAGAATGATGGCACAGCAGATTGCACCCAGGAATGCTTTTACACATGTGCCTGCTTCAGAAGCAAATTTGCTCCCACTGGGAGCATTTGAGTCCAGGGCTGCTCCTGCCCTGCTCTGCACCACCTGTAGCAGCCAGGGGGAGCTCCAAGTTCCCCTAGTTGGGGACAGCTCCCAGCTACATGGAGCTCAGGATCAAAGCCCAGCTTGGGGGGCACTGGCTGAGCAGCAGCAGCATCCCAAGCTCTCCCCTTGCTTTGCTTGCTGAGAGGACAGAGGAGCTCTCCTCAAGAGCCAGGAGCTTAGCAGCACCAGGATGGGGGAACTTTCTGTCCCCACAGCACTGGGTCATGTGCCAGTGCCTATGCAGCACATGCTTCAGTCAGCTCTCGCTCCCCACCCGTGTCTGGTGGGGAGCAGGGAGCTGAGCAGCACCAGGACTCGGGGGGACTGTGTGTGTGGTGGGGAAGAAGCACTGGGACTCAGAGGAGCCATGAGGAGGGTAAGCTGCACCAGGACCAGGGACAGAGAGCTCTCCCAACCCCTCAGCAAGCAAAGTGAGGGAATAGCTCAGGGCACTGCTGCCACTTGGCCACGGGGAATCACCCTAAGCCAAGACCACTGAGCCAGGCTGCAATCCTGAGCTCTGCACCAGAGTGGCGGACAGCTCCTTCCCACACCCCGCCTCTCTGCCGCACTCGCCCCCTGTTGCGTAGGCCAACCAGGAACAAATTGCTCTCAGTCAGTGTCTACATGTGTGTTAGTGTGCATAGCTAATGCATGGTTAATCGAGTGCCAGTATTTCCTGGTACTAGCAAACCGCATATTATCTTAATTTACTGGACATGCATGTGTAGATGGTGGCACTTTACTGCACATAAGACTAGTCTAATGTGCAGTAAATCATCTCATGTAGGTGTGCCCACTTAGTCTTTAATACTAGCCAGAAGTCCAACTGGCAAAGACCACAATGTTTTTAAATGACTGCATATGAAGAGTGTGAAGCTGTGGTAGTCACCAAAGTGAGAAGAGCTCAGGCTGTAAAGGTAACTCATTATTATCTTGACTGATCATTTGTATTCTGCTCACACCTTGCAATCCAACTGTCTCAATTGCTATAAGTACTGCATAAATGCATTGAAAGAGACAGTCCCCACCTCAACTTCTTTTATTTAATAAAAGAACTTCTTTTATTATTATCTCCTTTTCACGTAAAACAGAAAAATTAGGGCCTGATTTTTAAAGGTATGGAGGTATCTGAGGGTGCAGGTGCATGCCTGATGGGATTTTAAAAAGACCGCGGTCTCTACCAGTATCAAAATCAATTGATCAGAGTTTTGTGCCTTAATGGTTTGGAAAATCCCACTGGATTTTTTTTTTTAATAAATAAATATTGTTAAACCTCTAGCCTTAAGTGACTTGCCCACAGGAAGTTTGTAGCACAGCTGCTACCAGTCCTGGATCTCCGTCTAGTGTTTTAACCCATAGACAATATCTTCCTCTGACAATTTTTACAGCAGAGGAAATGCCCTTATAAGAGGCATATTGGATCGAGGGGAGAGCAAAGTAACAACTGTAGTGGAGACTTGGGGAGTGTAAACTCTGAATATCTCCTAAAATCATTAGATTATAAACATATAAAACCAGTCAACCTGCACATTACTCACAAATTTGCTTGTGCTGGTCAGCTGCAATCCCAAAGATGCAGATAATATGAGCCCTAATGTGTTGTATTTAATGCTGCAATGGGGTTAGATGGGAGTACTAATTACATGTAAGTTTTCCAACATTTCTGTAGGGAGTATTTCACATAAAAGCTAATTGTTCTTTTGGGGGTTTTACCATGGGTTTACCTAATTAAACTGGAGTTTTTATATATATTCTGAAATAGCTCATAGAAAGAAAACTGCAGTAGCCAGAAGGGGTAAGTACAGCATAGTGGAGGGCAGGAGAAGTGAAGGAGATTACACTGCAGAGGATTGTATTTTACTCAGGGCATTAATAAATTAGGAATGTAATGTATGTGTGTAAGAATGAGCCTATAAACCCTGGTAGAAATCTGTGGGCTTGATGCTTTGTGTAACTTTGTCTAGATTAGAGACACCAAAATGAGGTTGTGGAAGCACTGAATACTGATTCTGCACAGTTTTCTGATCCAGCAGTGTTTTGTTACAGGATTTGAGCGCAAACAATTTTTTAGGAGATTAATTGCTCTAACACTCTCCCTGAAAGCTTTAGGAACATTACCCTTAGCTGCAGGGGTGCACTCTGCTTCCTTAATTTCATTCTTGACTACCAGATATATCTGCAGCAAAATAGGGTCTTTGGTTTACAAAGTGAGTTTACTTCCTTCCAGCTCCAGCTGAAATTACAGAGCAAGCAGCAGCTAGTCACATGTCCCTGCATCTACTAAGCCCCCTTTCCTCCTGTGGTGAAGTTGTGACACAGGAGTGCTGGAAAGCAATCAAACATTATGCCCTGGCACTTGATCTAGGCTAACACTATTACACCATGTTGTACTGGGCTCCACTAACACCAGGGTTTTCTACCATATTTTACTCCAGCATCACACCAGAGTAAATCGAGCCTCTGGTGCTCAGTTTGCAGCCCCATAATTGTGGTTCTGCAGTGGAATTGGAGGTCATCATCACTCTTTATGACCAGGTAAGGAATATGCATGAGCAGGTGAACGCCAAAGAAAAAAACCTTGCATATTCACGTGAACCTCTGAAGCAAAGAGAAGACTCAACCCTCACCTCCAAACACCAGTCACAGTGGTGAAATCATTTCTACCAAGAGTCTTGTACTAAGTTTTCTCTGTGGCCTTTATGGAGGCAATTTATGTTAGAGCTAATTATTATACAGCCTTTAGAAACAGGGAGCCAGTGTGACCAGTGGATACGGGACCAGACTGGGGCTCAGGAGGGCTGTGTCCTAGTCTTGACTCTGCTACTGGCCTTCTGAGTAACCTTTATATTTTTAATCAGGACCCACTTCATGATTTGCAAGGACTCCTGTTATTAGCGGGAGAGCTCAGGATATAAAACAAGGCATGGAAATAAATGATGTCCTCTTGAGTTTGCAGGGTCTGTGTGGAGCAGCTTGCACGCAGTTAATGTTGGCCCCCATCTTTATAGACTAAATTTTCAGAAGTGGTCAGCACCTAGCAGCTCCCTTGGTGACACCCTTGGCCAGCACCCAACAGACTGAATTCCCTTAAAAACCTGTTTACAACAATACCTGACTGAAAGCTCTTATGAAAACCTGGCGTGGGTGTGCATGCCGGGTGGAACCGATAGGGAATTTTTCCAAATCGTAGGGGGTTTTTTGCTGGAAAATGACAGTGCAGCCTCGCTGTAACTTGTGGAACAGATGTGTCAGCTTGAATGAAACTTCATTAGGAAACAGGTTTTCGGATTAAGGATCTAATTTCTGGCCAAAATGAAAGAGATGTTACCCAGCTGTAGCCAAGAGCTGGTGGTCAGGGATGAAAGAGCCCCAGGATCACATCCATGTTCTGTCTAAATTAGACTGTCTCTTGCAAGTTACTCTAAAGTAAGAGTTTGACAGGCAGCCTTTAGTCAGGGGCAGAAATGATTGCTACTGTCACTTGCTGTTTCAGAAATAATCCACAAGAAACCGGTGATTGCCAACAAGCAACAGCTGCTCATTAAGAGACTGAGTCAGAGCCAATAGCGCAAAAAAGCTGTTGTTTGCCAGACGCAAGGGGAATATACCTTAAAAACACTTTTTATATGTAGGCAGCCTTCATATTTTCAAAAGGAGGCATTTGTGCCAATTTCATGGAGATCAGAAAGCACAGTTGGATCCCCAGTTCTTCTTTGACTCGCACCAATGTAAACTACTGAAGTCAATGGAATTACTTTAGTGGAACTGAGAGGAGAATCATGTCTCTGCTTGTTACACATCAGTGGCCAGGTCTTCGGCCACTTGTCTGGCGCTGAATGGTAAATCAGTAGTACTGACATTAACTAATAAACGTTTTGCACAACATCTTTCAGGAAAAAATGGAATCACAGAACTACATTTAAGAAACTGAACCCTGATTCTACACTGGTATCAATGGGAACGTTGCCTTTGGCTTCAATGGGTTCAGAATTGGACTCATAATTAATGAATGTTACAATCGGCAGACAGGATGAAGCTGAGTCCTGTGAAGATCACTATAGTAAAGGCAAGGTTTTGTGCCACTCATGTCATGGGTGAAGACTGAGCAGAAAATCACACACATGAAGTGGCCAGCGTCACTGAGGCCACGTAGGGCACACTGCAACTCAGGATGTACATGTGCATGGAGCAGGCTTTGCACTCCCCTGCTCTACGGCCAGCTGTGGTTGCATGAGGTCTCGCGTCATTCTTCAGTAGGCAGGCCCATGCTACAGCTATGGTGCTGTATTTGTATGTTTTCATGCATGCACATTCAGTATGGAAAGGATAAATAGGTCCTTTTTCCTAAACAGACCAGCTGGAAAACTACAATATGCAGCTCACAAGGCCGCAGGCCATAATGAACATTAATCCAAGTAGGCACATAACTCTAATGATCTCAGTGCAACTGTACCGACTGATAATGATAAATTTGGCCTCCTTTATATTGTAGCGTGTAACACAGGGGTGGCCAGCCTGCAGCACATGTGCCACAAGGGACACAGGAAGGAAGCCTTTGTGTGTGGCACAAAGCAGGGGACAGTCAACTCTGTGGCAGAAAGCAGAGCAGTCGATTTGGCAGGGAGCACAGGGCTGGGAGCAGAAAGCAGAGCAGCAAATTGGGCATGATCAGAGGCAATGGATCAGTGTGGTACTTGGGGAGAGTGCAGGGCTAATTTCTGGCCTGCTAAAATGATAACCCACCCCACATTAAGCATCATAAAGGAAGGCTTACCCACCATCCTGACTGATTATGTTTTGCCGGTCACAAAAGTCTCTCATTTAAGTTTAGATGTGGCATCTCCAAGACACGTTTCCATTCTGCTCGCACTCTGGCGATGTACATGAACAGCAGGATGAAGCCCAGTAGTGGCCAGTCAAGATCAGTTATATTACTGCTGTGGTAATGATGTCAGGCCCTTCATGCATTGCTTTGTCAATGCAGTTGCAAGTCCAGCCTGATGAATCTCACCCTCTAGATAATGCCAGTCAGACATTTTCATGATCTACCCCAGCCACAGGGCACTCTACAACTGGAACTCCTAGATTCCTGCAACTTCGTGTACTTCCCTAGGCCATATTTTAAAAATTAGGTCTTGGAGCTAAAACCAGCTGAACTCATTTATTTTTTGATTACTGAGATTTTCTATTCCCCACTCTTCTTAATAAGACTTTGAGCCTTAGATACATTTCCCTGAAAAGCACTATGTTTCAAATGAGTTTGATATTCAGCCTTTTAGGTTTAATGCAATATTTAACCTCCTGTGTCCAAAAATCATTGTAGCATTAGTTAATTTAAGGCAAAGGAGACAAGTTTGAATATTTATAATCCAAGTATATAGTCTATAGACTCAAGTCTGTGCACACAGAAACCTAAATTAATTTTGTTTGTCTTATTTCTTAGGATGAAGCTGAGATATTTAAATTGGTCCGAACTCCCACTGAAG
Organism: Caiman crocodilus; assembly: GCA_030014935.1. Taxonomy (NCBI): domain Eukaryota; kingdom Metazoa; phylum Chordata; order Crocodylia; family Alligatoridae; genus Caiman; species Caiman crocodilus. Next base: position 5,919,629 of record JAGPOW010002118.1, on the reverse strand, counting down.
CCAATGAGACTTGGCCCGAGTTAGGAAGGACTGCAAGTTTCAGCTTGATAAAAACTGAACGCCTTTGTCCTGAAGCACTTAAGAACTCCATGCTTTCTAGTACAGCTTAGCACAACTAATTAACCAGATATTCAAGAGACTGAAGCTGATATTTCAGCATAAGCACCAGATTTCAAAAGAAAGGATGCATCTTGTGCTTTGAAAATCTGGCTCCGTCTAGGTGTCATCACTCTTCACCCAAAATGCATCATTTCTGAAGCTGAACATAGCAACTAGAGAGCATGTACAACAATTTAGGACAGAAGTGCGAGGGAATATCATATAATATTGAAACAGCAGAGGAGTTACTGTATGTAGGTAGGACAAAAAAGAACACAAAACTGTTCCTATCAAACTCTAAGATTTTTGTCTTTGAATTTAGTTACAACAGGATCAAGCTCCCAAAGTGCACCTTAGCTGAGACATCACAGACATCATTAAAACTATACAAATGCCTGATTTTTCATTTCAGTGTGAGAGGCAAAAAACTGGGAAAAGAGTCCATTTTGGATAGTGTGGAAATGAATTATTTTTAAAAACGCTGGCAAGTTGAACAGTAAAAAAAAAAAAAAAAATCTTTTCAGGTTGAACAAAACATTTCATTAATCTCGGCTGAAAGGATTTGTTTTGATTTCAACCATATTTAAAACATTTTCTTAAATGAAATCAAAAGAATGCCTTTTAAAAATGTATTTCAAGTTAAAAAGCATCAACTTTTTTAGACTATCATGAAGCAGTATGTTTTGACACTGAGGGCCCTTCCCCCCCGCCCATTTTTAACACAGTTCAGCGATCTGGGAATGAGCTTGCAAAACGTTATTGTGAAATTGGTGTTTTTCATCACAAAAAGATTGTCTCCTGGTAGAAAAGCTCAGCCCTGAATCTATAGAAACACAGTATGCTGAATTTTTCTCAGATACACATAAAATGTGTTCTAGCCGCTGTAGTCTACTTCTCCTATTTTAATTAGAAAGAGTGTTAAATACTCTTGTCCTGGGGGATTCCCACTGAACTAGGCAGGTTTCTGATCATGGAAGTTTTGAGTTAATGAGACTTTTAGTTTGACTTATAGAAGCTCTTACATTTACACAGCTCGGATTTTAACTTCAAAGCCCCTCAGAATTGCTCCTGGCATAGCTACCCTTGATCAGGGTCCTAATTTGCAATGCTGGTCTCTATTTGTTCTTTTGACAGTGTTGCTTTAGTTATGATTACTTTAGCTTGTGCCAGTGTCTGTGTTTGTAATGCTGCTAAAGGCAGCGGCTAAGGGGACTGAAATGGGAGCCTGTAATCTTGCAGAATTAACCAAGGTAGCAGAAGAGGTGTGGTGGAAAACAATGGAAGAAGAATGGGGACATGGGGACTATTTGGTGTCTCTGCTTTAAGTCCTGGGTATAACATTTATACTCATTCTCGTTCTTCTCCATGATTTTCCACTCTGTCCATCTGGAAACCAACGTGAGCCAAACGTGTTTCAGTTGAGCGAAAGGCTGCATCCCTGTTTTTCCTCCTAGTTCGTAGACATTAGGGCTGCAAGGGACCTCGGAAGATCATCGAGTCCAGCCCCCTGCCCGAAGTTGTCTCTATTTATAGCTCTAAAACACCAGCAACAGCATATAGTCTGTCTAATGCAACCCCAATTTTCCAAAGCCCTGTTATAACCAAAACCCTGGATAAACTAGAGGTCGCTTAGGTTTCTGCTTCGCAGTATTGTTTAATTCCATTCTTCTTTTTGGCAATTCTTCTGTTCTGTTTTGGTGTTCAAAAGGAAGGCTTCTCAAGGGCTTCTACTTTCGATACACTACAACAAGAAGACTTTTTCCAAGTTGCTGCAAAGTCATTGTAACATCACATGCTAGGCCCATCTGCTTGGCTCGTTCTCTTATCAAATGATTTCATTAACGAACAACCCATGTTGTGTTAGAGGTACCTGGTTTTGTCAGTGGGTTTTTCGGGATGACGTGGGTTTAAATTGCAGATGCCCAGAATTCGAGGAGGTTTGCCTGATACAGTATGTGCCATAATGCAGCCACACTTGCACCCAAGGTCCTCCGTGCCTTTGCTGTTTTCTCAAACTCCTTTGAGGCACTGCAAACCGAACATAAGAACTGGTGGGCCCAAGATGTCTTTTTTTTTTTTAAACAGTATCCACAATTTGCAATGCAGCGTTGTTTTCAATCCCATTAACATTTCTAATCCTAGCTACGGACCGGACCGTCCAGTGGAAATATAGGAATCTGTTGATCTGCAGAGTGTGTTTAAAGTACCTGTTAACAGGCCTTTTAAGAGGGAGTTGGCAGCCTTGTTGAAGAAGCCCAGTTGTGGCCATTTGAATAAGGGGGGAGTGTCCCACTAGAGGATGAAAACCCCAAAGGAGAGAGAGCAAAAGAAGAACAACTGGGTGAAGGAGCAGTCTGTAGGCAGGAGGCCAATTCTAACCCAAATAAGCAGGAAGGGCCATGCTCCTGCGCTGGGGCCTTAACCAAATGACCCTTCCTACTGCCTGGAACAGGGCCGAAGGGCTTTGTTGTTGGTCTATTTGTTTGCCAGGCAAAGACTGTGGTCTTTTATTTGGAGGACTGGCAGGGAACAAAGCCAGCCTGCAGGAGCCAGTGGACTATGGTGCCCATCACAAATGAGTGCTCCAATACGAGGCAGGAAGCAAGGACTTCACCTGTGTGAGCACACTGCAGTGATGCAAGGGTAAAGTGAACATGAAGTGAGGAATTATTTCTGGTATTTTTCCAGTGTTTATTAGATTAAACACAGGTTAGTTGTGGTCATAGCAAAGTTGCAGCAATGTGAGGTGTTTTTTCAAAGACCCTCAACATCAGAAGCCTTAACTAGCTCGAGTCCTAACCCCATAGGACTGTAGAGACCAGAGCCATCCTCCCAGAAAGCTTCAGGCATCAGTTCTACAGAGCTCCTAAGCTCTCAGGACTGCAGCTGAGCTCTGCTGAAGCTCTGTTTTTGCAAAGTGTATGATCTCCACAAGACCTCACCTTTTCCAGGAAAGCTCTTAAATTCCTCTGCTCCAGGATAGTGTAGGAGCTGATGCAGAACTAAATCTCTTGATTATCAGATCCTCTGATCTTGAAAAGATCATTCAAAACTAAAAGAAAAATCAAGGTCTAAACTTTACAGTGGGATTTTCAAAGCCACATCTGGGATTTGGAGGCTCAGTTCCCACTGGCATCCAGACCTCTTAGCTTTGAAATACTCATCCTATATAACAGAAGTGCAAACATGCTGTATTGCCAGGGAAGCAAAATAAGCAGCTGTTTTTTGTGTGTTTGTTTGTTTGTTTTAAAAAAAACAACAACTGTGTGTGTGCTGGGAATAAAGCGCTCTTGAAAATCTCATTGCATGTGCCACCGTAGAACCTGCTTTTGAAAGTCTTGCCCTGTTTGGATTAGAAGCTGCCAAAAATTCAAACACAAAAGTGTTTTGCAAAGGACAAGTCGGCCTTTTCTAGCTTAACTGTGTTCGAGTGAGAGACTACATTACAAGTAAAAATATTGGGGTTTCAAGGAAAACCCAATATTTTCTGTAGGAAAAAAAATATCCCGCTCCTTTTTTCCAGTCACCTCTGAATTTAAGGCCTAAACTGGAACTGAATTCATTTCAGAAATCTGGCCTTGATTGTGGGCATTGAACATTTGAAGGTCTGGCCCTGAGCTTTTGTGAAAAATCCCTGTCTCGTATGCAGGTTTTGTGGGTATATTAGAAAAATAGCCGGTAAGGACAACGTCTCAAATGGCTCATTGTGGAAAGTGAAACTCCTGTGAACCTGCCTGTTTTCAGATTTGCTTGCAACTCTGTAGAGATGAACTGAGAGGTTTCCTAAGGCTTAAGAAGGCATCTCAGCAGATTCAGGGTCGTGCTGCAGTGAACGTGGGGTGAGGTTGGGATGTGCATCCAATAACGTCCAAGTCTACTGATCCTTACGGTTCCTGCTTAAGCTGTCATTGCTCAAGCCAAAATGGCTCCTGGGGCTTCTGTAGCTCTTCACATCCTTTTTTTTTCTCCCTCTACTTATTAAATGGAAAAAATGGCATTGTCATGGTGGAGTCAAGAGCCCCCCTAACATAAGCAAAGTTTGGTGCGTTCATAATAAATACAGATATCATTTGGCAAACTAGCTAAACAAATCATTTCCTTTCATACTTCTTGTGATGTGTGGTTGGCAAGTTTTATTCCCTGCTGCTCTGCCACCTGCTTTTCCTACTGCCACGACTGGTCCCATCCTGCGTCTCAGCTCTTGACTGCTCTGATAACAGCCCTGTATGAAGTTGCCTTGACTTCAGACTGCAGATACAGGCCAGTTGTCATAGCTGCTCTTCCAGGCAGCTGGTAGTCAAAAATACAAGCATCTATTTCAAGATGGAGTGTGCGAGCCGTGGGAATACTTTGTGAAAAATTGGAAATGCACTTTATGGTGTCAATGATCTTCACTGCTTCCTACTGTGAACCCATTTTCTCCAGCCACACTTGTTGTTTCCATGCATTCATTTATCATCCCATACTGTGCTGCCAAGGTGAAGGACAGGGTGGTACACTGAACAGTAGATAGGCAAGTTATGACACAGCTGTGTCAGACACTTGTGCTGTACCTTTTGCTTATAATGATCCCAAAGACCTCCGTCTCTTTCAGCACCTATATTACCATCCCTATTTGTTTCCTGTAATGCCAAAAATGCACGAAGAGCTTTCCAAATATAAAGGCACAGTCCCTGTTATGAATAGTGCGACAAGTTATACATATGTATAAGATGAAACACAGAATCAAAAGCATGGGCCTCCAGCGCTTCAGTTTAAACACCATGCCCTTTCTTTTCAAGTCGGCAGGTTGAATACAATAATGCCTAGGAAAAAACCCACTCTCCTCTCCAAGCATATTTTTGTACCCCTTTGTGGGTGAATCACGTAACAGTCTCATGAGTGTCTGTATATTCTTGGTACAGCTGGTAGTGCAACCTCAAGTTAAGGTTACCCAACATTTTTCATTATAAGAATCTGTTGCCAAATTGCTTCTCAGGTTGATTTTCTTTCCAGGCCACGTGTCTGCCTCAGGTTGACTTTTTAAAGAAATCTTCGCAAAAATCAATCTGGCCATTTCAAAGAGGAAAGTTAAAGAAAACAAAGAGAGCTGTTTTGTTACATTACAATTTCCACTGCTTTGGAAGCTCTACTGCTTCCATGGCGTGGAGAGAAGACTTGTAATCTGGCATGGAGATGTTCTTTTTACTATTCGTTTTGCTATTCTGTGAAAAATGAACCACATATAGATGAGGAATGAGCCCTGGAGGGAAATCTCAGGGCAGAAAACAACCCTCGGCTCACTGGGAATTAAACACCACTTGCACTGGGCATGCTCAAGGGTGGCCTTGGCTGAGCAGGGCGTTCCTTGCTACTGCTCCTTGAGTCTCTACAGGCTTGTGTTGAGCCAGAATTGAGAACAGGGAGGATGCCTCTTTTATGCTTTCAATGTTTTCCTTGCTGGTGCCCCAGAAGAAGTGATCTAATGCAAAAGAGACAAGAGCCAGATATTGAAAGGAGGTGGCAGTAGAGGAAGGAGGCTGTGACCAGGTGTAGGGTGTGGTAAAACTTAGCAAGGAGACTGGGATGCAGCAGAGGAATGAAACGTGAGACTGGGACTGGGCAAGAAAGATCTGAGACAAAGGCCGCTGACAGATGTGCAGCTCCCCACTGTAACTCATGGCACTTCACTGTCGGCTCAGACGGGTGGAGGATTGAGCTCCACTTTGGAGCTGATCCAGCAGGAGATGCATGTTTGTGGTCTCTCTCCCCTAGCCCCACTCCCAGCTCTGGTCCTGTCTGCATGATGGGAGGGGGAGAAGGGAGGGGACAGCGCCATAGGTTGGAGTTGCCCAGCCTGTGCTGAAGCGGGGGGCAGGGCAGATGTTGGAGCCCCCCACCCCAGGGGGCCTCCAATCCACCTGCCTGACCTTTAGCACAGGCTGGGCAAACCCCAGGCTGGAGCTCCATTTCCTCCCTTCTCCCCCTCCCATCATTCAAACAGCACTGGGGGTAGGACTGGGCTGCATCAGTCTAGCCCTGATCAGATAGAATTTAATAAAGGTGCTCTGCTTTGAAGTGCCTTCATCTCAATCCTCATGTAATGAGGGTTAATTTGTCACACAATCAGGCACTTATAAAGCACTCTGCAGCCATGCACTTCTGTCAGGGCATGGCTGTACAGCACTTCCAAGGGGCCGATTGCACGATGAATATCACTTCTCTCAGGGCCCAGAGAATCAGAAGGGGAAGAGCATTGGACTGGGCAAGGAGCCTACTTTTACCATTCAGGGAAGGTAATGTTGGGGCCAGCTAAAACATCCTCTATGGGATGAATATGTTCACCTCTCCATACGAAGAATTTATGCAAGGTCTGGAACTGGTGAATTCTCACAGCTGAAAGCCATCATGATAGTGGATGTTCATGCACACACTGAAATCTAGCCACCTGCAGGGCAGAAGGCAGCAGCTGCAAAAGATTTTAGGGACAAACATGAAAAAAGAGATATTACCAATGACAATGGAGCGAGGAATATAAAAAGGTGGAATCTAATCTAGTCATCCACGGGGCACAAGTTCCCACAGGTCTGTGGCAAGTCCTGTGGAAATATGGATGACAGTAAGTACTCATGCAGTCAGTTTTGTTTCTCTAGGAAAAAAGTGAGACAAGATATTTGCAGTATGAAGCTGCCAGCCCTTATTTGTCTTTTCATAGGTGAGGAAGGACTGGGCCTTTTATTTGGGATGGCGTTTTTTATTGTGTAAGGAATGTCTCTGTTCCCATTGCCCACATAATAATTGCTGACAGTTGTGCTCTCTTGGCTCTCACTGATCTCTAGGCAAACAAATCCTTGCACTGTCTGAAATATCCTAGCTAGTCATCTTTTGTTGTGTTTTCTCACCTTCCCCTGCCTGTGGGATATAAATGGTTTGAAGCACCTGAGTTGTTTTGGAGGATAACTAGGAGAGATGAAGCTGCACACAGTCTAATCTTCAGGGCTTCTGTATCAGTCTTTGCTGATGCTCACTTTCTCTCCCACTTCAGACAGGTTTCCTTTCTCTATCTTCCCCCCCACCCCCCTCTTTTCCACTGAAAACCACCTTCAGCTTAAGTATGTTTTCTAAAAAGCAAAATGTGTATGGTAACAGTTGAAGCTGAAAGAGGTAGTCAGTGGTGTTAGTCTGAAGTTAGGCAGAAGGAAGGTGCTTGTATAAGATTTGCACCTTATATACTAACTAAATCAGAGATGTGTGGCAAGAGTCTGAGCTCCCTTCATCAGATGAAGCTGCCATCAGCAGCACTAACTTCATTTGGGAAACAAATTGCTGCTTATCCATAAAACAAATTTGGCATGGATAGTGAAAGTGCAAACTGCTGCATTAACATATCCCAACGATGGATGTGAGCACATGACACATTTACTCCTGGGTACTTGGGCTTTACTGTTGGGTATAAGTCCCATGGACGGTGGTGTAAGTCACTCCACCCTAGGGTAAAGTTACCCCTCTGAAAGTAAGGAGTAAGTGTATACTGATTTGAGCTACACTGGTGTAATGGTAGACTGGAGATGTAGTCAGCTCCATCCCAAGGTAACCCCTTGCTCAGCTCTTCCTGGATGCCTTGCCACTTAGCAGTGAGGTAATGTAATAGTCTCTACTGGAGGACAGCTGCTTCTGGAGGGCTTGTCCTGTGCTTAGCTCCAAACATTGATGCAATTCACTCCAGAGTAAAATCTGAAGTCAATTATTTTGGGTGAGACATGTTGTAGGTCTGTGCCCTCTATTGGACCCTCTAGCTAATTATAGAAATGCACATGGCAGTAGTGGGGCATCTCCCTCTCCAGCGCTGCATGGAAGAACATGAGAACAACAGTTCACGATATCTGCTTTCAGCTTTAAGCTCCCTGGGTGCAGACCTTGCATAAATGCTCCTGGGATTGTATATACATCTTAAGGATTTACTCTGACCCAGCAGCTGCCTTCCCTGAATCCGCTTTGCCCCATGGAGAAAACTCTAACACCCACTGCTTGAAGGGCAGAAGCCTTTTATGTTCCTACTTCTCCCTTCTTTGTTCATTTGCAGTCACAGCCACTGCCATTTGATCCATGCAGCCAAGCGTGTCCATCTTCATTATTCAGGCTGTTTGCGACTGAACAGACCAGTAGACAAAGCTTATGTACATAAACTCTGCAGCCCACTAGGCAAGGCACAGCATTTGAAGTTTAATAACCAAGTGCCTTCAGGCATTGTGCAGCTTTTGCAAATGCCATTTCTCCCTCCCTCCCAAGTGGAAGCATTTTAGCAGAGGCCAAATCAGAAACCAGCAGTTTCTCGTAGTGGGTTTTCTAACAGAAATAAACTGAGAAGATAATTGGGCCCACATGGTGGTCAGGCACTGCGGCAAGTGGATGGGTTCTTTTACAGTCCTCTCTGCCTCGCCCTGCTTTATTCCACACTCTTGCAGTGCCCCACGCAGGGCACATCTAATATCCTCGTCCTTCAAGGGGCAAGCTTGCTGCAGAGCCTGCAACAGTGTCATTACAAGGGTCAGCAGAAGGAGACTGCCGATGACAGGCACGTGATGCTTCGAAGATCTGTGCTCCTATTCTGAGAGCTGAACCTGCAATTTAAATACACACAGAGGTGCGGGCCCATGTGTTCGTTCTTCCCATTGCCTTTTCCTTCCTCTTTCTGAACATGCTGGCCTGTAATGTAGCCTGCTTTACTCACAAGAGCAACCTTCGCTCATATGAGAAATCGCACCAAAGTCAATGGCCCAAAGACTGTCAGTCTTCAAGCAACTGGAAACCATGTTCAAGTCTGAGCAGATCCATTCAGAAAGAGAATCAAGGGTCAAAGGTGGATGGCTGATTGTACAGCAAAAGACCTTCCTAATGCTGGATCCAAGCAAGGATAAGGGTGAAGGTTGGTGAGAGGGACAGAGAATAAAGAATTTGCTCATTGTTCCTATGTGTATTGAAACTATCATGCATATTAGTGCTGCCGAATGTCTACAGTGCCTGAAGTGTTATCAGAAGGAGAAGCTGGGAACAGGAGCCAGTATTTATGTGCTCTAATTTAAAAAAAAAATATATATATAGCAATCTCAGCCATTTGCCAGAAGAACAGGAAGGGCTTTACACACATGAAGGGGCAGGCTGGCACCCTTTTGGCTACTAGAACCAGTCATGGAGTAAGAGCTACTTGATGAGAGTAAATGTGGTAAAATGAGGCCCTTGTTGATAAATGCCAAGAAGTCCTTTTTTTTTTTTTTATAACCCTTTTTAGAGATGCATAAACAGGTGCAGAGAAATGATTTTCTGCAGCCAAAGGAAGCAGGGATGTACACCCAGGCCTCTCCAGTCTCAGGATAGTCCCCGAACTACTGCATCACTTTCCTGTGTTCAGTGCTTTGAATCTCCCAGCAAGAACTAGGTATATGAATATATACAAGTATACATTAAGCCAAAAGTCAAGTGTGACTGCTAGAGAGTGGAGAAAGTATGAGAATTTATTTCCAAAGATCTCTAATCTCATCGCCACCAGGTTGGCAAATAGCAGCATAGAGCCCTGGGTAGCAGTAGAATTTGAATTCACTGTCTTTGAAGGGAGAAGCAATACAACATTTTTATTGTTGCTATTCTGTTTAACTCAGCTGGACTACGCAATTACCTCCGTTGCCACACTCCAAAAAGGGTGACGGACTTTTTACCTCCTTAGCCAAAGATACTACATCAAAGGTACTTTGTCCTCACAATCGCTTGGTGTGAGTGCTTTTCTTAAGGTGGATATAAGTGTAGTGCAACTGGACCAGTGCTGGTTATGACTGTGCCATACTGATGTAAGAGCAGCTTCAGTGATTATTGATCAATGCAGCCGCCAAGTGCCTTCTGCTGTCAGTCAGTGCAGATCCAGCCACGCCGAGTGAACTGACCATTGTGACCTCCCCCGGTGGTCTCAAAACAGATTTTGCAGCCGGCTACCTCTGGGAACCTGGTGTCTTAGAGGGACTCCCACGGGCCCCTATAAGGATTCATATCCGATTTGCAAACTTTCTTAAGTTATAGCAGCTTCTAGTGGGCTGCTTTGTAACTACTACCTCCTTCCCACCCAAAATGTCCGTCATCCCTAAACACTCCCCACAACGTGCCCCGTAGTGTGCAGTGCCTCTTTTTATGGAGAGGAACATAGAGATTGCATATGCTAGCCCTATGCTGCTCTGGCACAAGGGCTATTGCCTGGCAGACCATCACGTGCTCTCTGCAGCAATGTAGAGGGGCCGCAGAAGGCAGCAGACTTTGAACCCAGGAGGTCACCTGGAAGCATGCGCTAGAAGCTGCTGCAGATTCAAGACATGGCTGCAGCACCACACATTCAAAGGCCTAATCAGCAATATTGTCTGAGGCAGCATTGAGTAATGCACACCGGGCTTCTGCTTGGGAAATGGGAGTTTATTGCACAGTGCATGCTTGAGCCATCCTAGTTTTGAGACCCTCCCCTTCCATGAGGCCAGACTTTCTTCAATACCTGAGTGCACCACTGTTTTAGAGATAGTGAGGTGCGTGTCAAACTAATTAAACCCACCCTTCTAGCTCTGAGAAGAGAAACAGAACCATCTATAAAGGTATATAGAGTCTCATAATACTAACCCTACCCCTAACTCTAAAGGGCACCAGAAGTGTAAGGGACTGGGGCATAGGCACTCTGGCCTAATTATTAGGCCACTGAGGGAAAGCAGGGCCAGAGGCTGGGTCAAAGGGCAGCAGCCAACCAAAGCCACAGGGAGATCCAGAAGCAGAGTCCACAGCACAGCCCAAGGTCAGGATCCAGGGGTCGGATGGCAAGTATCAATCCTAGGGGCAATGCACAGGGCAGTCCAAAAACAGCCAAGCCGAGGTCAGGAGCCAGGAAACAGAACCAGAGGGAAACCTGAAGCAAAGTCCAGAACTAAGCCAAAACAAAGGGTCGGGAACCAGAAGAAGCAGGGTGCGGGAACCAGAAGGCTTGCCACAGCAGGACTGCTGAGTGGGCTGAAGGCCCAGGACCCCGGCTGGTGCGAAATGAAGAGGTGGTGCATCCAGTGCCAATCAGGAGGCTTTGTTGCTCTAGATAGGGTGCAGGGGTAGGCAACCTCCAGCACAAGTGCCAGAGCATGGTATGCGAAGGCATTTTGCTTGGCACGTGTGCCTTGGCGCGAACAGCAAGGAAGGGGCTAGGGCTGTGCTGCCAGAACAAGGAAAGGGGCCAGGGCGGCTCCCCGCTGTCTTCCCTGGCATGCTTGCAAGTCAAGATTGCAGGTGTTTTTGGCACTCTGCCCCAAAATGTTGCTGACCCCTGAGCTGGGGCTTGCTGCTGGAGTACTGGGCCCAGGCTGGTCTGCCGGATTGGCATCCCTAACAAGAAGCCTGGCCCAGCTGCAGCAGAGACCAACAGTAATCACTTGCTATTCTTTTGCTGCCATATTCTGTTTCCATTTATTTTATCTCAGGCCCTCCCAGCCCCACAACGGGCAGGTGAGTCGGCCTGCCAAGACGCCTCCCTCGGGCTTTACTGAGTAGCCTAAGAGAAAAGGTCGGTTACTTGTCTGCCAGGTCTAAGTTTACAAATTAATACTGTCATTGAAACATCCTTCTTTCTGGACCTTTCGATGCATCTGCATTGATTGGGCTCCAAAAGCATTAACCACTGCGAGGGGTGGTTTTTCTGGGTCAGAGCCAGTGAGTCAATGAATCCTGCGCTCAGCGGGGAGGAGGATTTTAAACAGGCAGCCAAATCGTTCTCCTGCCGAAGAGGTCAGCATCTGAGCTCCTGTGCTGTTGTTTCAATTCCGCGGTGGCGGCTCCTCAAGGATGTAGCGGTTGTTCTGTGCATCTCACCTCTTTGTTTCACAAGCTGAAACACTGGTTCTGTTTGACCAGATAAAAACGTACCCAGCTTTGGGGCAGGGAGCAGGGGGAGGGCGGTATTGTGAACTCCTTGGATTTTCTATCACGTTCAAAATTGTAAATCGTGCTTTGCATCAATTTGTTTGAGCATATGGTGAATAATGTCTCTAATTTGTTTATGGCATTGGTGCTGCCTCAAAAACAAACAAACGAATAAAAAATACATTTCAGTAATGTTTTTTTCTATGGGCTTTTACCCAGGAAAATTTGACTGGTTATGCTGATACACACGGGTAATATAAACCTACTTTGGCAGAAGCCGGAATAGAGAGCTGGGCTCTAATCTCACAAGATGTCTGCATGTTTTTAGATTGAGGCACACAACGGACAAACAGCCTGTGATTATCTTAAGATCCTGAACCAGAGCTTTAAGGGCCCTTGTTAACTTCTCCAGCTAAAGAATAAAAGGTACCAAAGAAGGGCTGGGACTCCCATCCTAAATGCTGTTGAAAATCCCAGCTATTGCACCTCAGAGAAGATGACAGCTTCCCATCTTTGGTAGACTTTTGCTACCCTGTGGATTCACTTCTCCAGTATTAGCCATTCATTTTCTTCTACAAAACTCCTGGTGACTAACACTGACATCTGGCATCTACAGTTCAACAAGAGGATTTTTTTTTTTAAAAGAGCGTGTTTGCTTTTTAAGAGGGATGCAGCTGGAATGTGGCACAACATATGGCTTTGGGGAGGCACATTTGGTTCACTTAGCACAGTTCTGTGGCCTGTGAATGTTCAACACATTTGAACATTAAAGTCATCAGAGAGTTGGCACTGTTCCTGCTCCTCTCCTTTCGTTTGAAAGTCTGCTGTTCAGCACAAGAGACAACAATGTGGGCCTCCAAGAAGCACCAGTCAAGGAGCCTCTGGTTCCCACTGCTGTCCCCCCAAATCTTCACCCCTTTCCAGCACGTGCTTCAGCTGGTGCTTCCCAGGGAGGGACCGACTGGCAGGGAGTTTTCCATAATGCGCCTCCACCCCTGGAACATGATCCCACCCATCCAGAGCACGTGGGCTACTATTGTTTTCTCAAGCCTACTAGAGACAGGATGAATTGAAAGAGAGGAGGCAACTATATGGTAACTTCATTAATTTGACTCCCTGTTGTTCTAAAGGAGATCTAACACAACATAATCCTGATTCTGAAGAGCAGTTCTTACCCGTTTTAGCGCTGATGATGCTTAGGATCAAACCTTATCAGCGGGCATCCTTCATTCCTGCGACCCTGAATGAATGATTTCAGTGGGGAGTTTTTTCCTACTGAACTGAACAGGCCCAGGGATCAGCCCCTAAGAACTCAGCCCACAGTAGTCAGGTTTAAATATGGGAAAGAGCATTTACAGTATCCCCCATCACAACAGTTTATTTTGCCTTGGCTTGGAAGAGAGCAGGAAATTGCCAGGCAGGTCTCTTTAAAAAGAGACATCAGTATCACACAGCATATTTAGGGTTCATTTATCTTGGTTAAGAGACTCTCTGTTATGTTCCATTGCAATCATTTAAAAGAAAAGAGTTCATCAACAGTTTAATTCCCCAGATCTCTGGATCAGAGGGTCTGAGGATAGGAATAAGCAGGGAGTTTTTATTTAAACCCCAAAAGCGTGTCAGAAAAGATTAAGCAATTGTCTTGTGAATTTCTACAGAGGAAAGCGCTCACGGATTCAAGTGTCAACTGGGGTTGATGCTATTTGCCACTCCAGCAAATGAACAATGGCACCTATCTTTGCCCTGCATTTGCTGTGGACAAAACCAAGCTCCTGTCGCGCTGCCATGTGTATTCTTGTGGGCCTTCACCCCGTGAGGTGTAAAACAAGAGAACGCAGAAAAGCTATGATTTGAGAAGGGGAGATCTGCTAGCTTTGAGCGTGACCTATATCTTGCGATTTTTTCCACTGTAAAGAAACATGAGAGATTTCTCAGAGGTTGCAATAATGGACTGACAATCACAGAAATGGGAACGAAATCAGAATCAGAAATTTGGACTCAGATATTTGGGGATTTGGCCTGAAACAGTAAAAGGCTTGTCTGTTTTCTTTAGATGCTACAGTATATTTTCTGGTTGAGTTTAGTTGGGGGGGGGG
>JAGPOW010002118.1:5882507-5905427 GCA_030014935.1 Caiman crocodilus | reverse complement strand
GGGGGGGGGGTATGCACATGTGCACACATATATATGTAACATTGTGAGAAATAAAAGCTTTAAGCATGTTCTCTGACCCTTGATGGATGGAAACTGATGGTTTCAGTCCAAGTCCTAGTAGCTAGAAGCCAGATTCTCAAAAGGTCTACAGGTTCCCAACTCCCACTGAGGAATTAGGACCCACCTTTGAGGTTCTCTAGGCCATGAAATCCATACTGATCACTGAAATCCCTGTTGCCATTTGCACTTTTGAGCAGACCTAGCAAAAAAAAAAAAAGCATATACAATGTAGTCCCTTCCCACCAAACTGTGTGGTCCTTTTAGTCTGGAGTTATGAGGCATTGGCAAAGCCAGGCAATTGTTTCTGCTGGGTTCTATTCAGTGAATAAAGAGGGGATTTCAGGCTCCAGAACTGTTCATCTGAAGCCCTGCATCAAAATTAAATTCTTTTTATTGTTGCAAGTGGATTTGCTTTGTGTTCCTAAGAGTAAAACCGCACTGCCTGGAACTGCTAGGTATATTGAACATTCCCAAGTCATTTATTGTTCTCTACATGACCTGTTTCACTTTAATGGTTCGAATTCCTTTTTCTGAAATGATGGAGATGGGGCTTTTTTTGAGCAATGAAAACAAAAATCAGAAGTTACCACTCAGGTTCCTCAGTGAGGGGGTAGAGGACACTCTGGCCCTTCTGATTTCAGTAAGCTACATACATGTTTAAGGACTTCGATGTGCCAGGGCCAGAACCTGCAGCACTCTGCCACCCTTGAGCACCTACAGTCTGTACAAGTCTTTCCAGTCCCTAAATATGATGGCGAGCCCCAAAACTCTATTAATGCAGAAAGAAGGTTGCCCATTGTTGCACTGAACCCTTCTAAAACATGACCAGGGAAAAGCTTAATCTTCTTAATCAGGAAATCAGGAGTTAAAAGCTTTGATATATTTTCTTTGGCAATCAGAGAAGTAAAAAAAAAAAAATAAAGTGCTTTTCAGGAAACAGCATTTGTTGAAATGCTACAAAGAGAGTAGTTTTGCATTGTTTTTTTTTTTTTAGTGACTACAGCTGAGCCGTTGCTCATTACAGTGTGGGCTACAAACCACTTGAATGGCTAAAAGTATAACGCTGTGATGAATAACAATGCATGGAGATTGGCTGGGTTGTAACCTGTAACGTATTGCTTATTTTTTATTTTAATTGCAAGCAGTCTTTGAGACATTAGAGTGCATATAGTGCTAGACACAGCAGAAGTAATTAAACTGAGGGGGACACAGGCAGCCGGCAGTAAAACACCAAATGTAGGCAGCTTGAGAAAAAAATGTCAGTGATTCAGCAACAGCGAGAGGCTGGGAAGAAAGAAGGGCGGCTTGAAATTGTCAACAGCGGAGCTTGTTCCAAATGTAACAGGGAATGCTACAGAGGGAAAACAGCAGCGGGATGTGTTAGTGCAGAACTGCCAATGTTTCAGAGTGACAGGTACCGAGGGTGTCAGCTCCTCAAGGCGGATGAAAAAAAAAATTGCCGGAGTCTGACCCCAAGTAGATAGAATCTGCATCGTCAATTCTTGCAGGAGAAGAATTAAAGCTTTCACATACAGCTTTAAAAGCAACAGTTAGTGATGTTGGGAAAGCAACAGTTGGCAATGCTGGGAAAGCAGCAGTTAGTGATGCTGGAAAAATGGATCCAGTCTTTGTGTGCAGGTGAAGAGCATCTATAGACTACAAGCAGGCAACCTGTGACTCTAAAGGACAACCACAAAGTATCATGTCCTTATATAGCTTAAACTAGTACCACTACTTTGTCTTAAAGGCCTCATACAAAGGCCATTCATGTCTGTGATGAGAGGTCAGGACTAAAATAGTTGCAATGTGTATCTGCCCTAAAACAGTGCTGGGAGTGCACCAGTAAACCACCTGAGACTGTGTGTGCTGCAGTGTGGTGACAACATTACATCTGGGTCTAGCACATGTGGAGCAGCCATGCTGTTGTGGAAGACCTGAGCTCAGTGTGTAAACGTGTCTACACTGGAGCCAACACAGACAAACCCAGTGTAAGCCAGGCACAGAGAGGCAGCCATAACATCTGCAGGTGACAGCATACGCTCCGACTCTCATCCAGCAAAGCATCTAAGCACACAGTTGACTTTGAGCACGCACCTAGTGCCATTGATATCGATGACCGACCACGTGTCGCAAACTGTACGCCGACTGCTATGACAATGGAGATCGTGACAGTGGCAGACTGGTACTGTTTTGTATTCATAATGTGGTGGATCAGGCAAGGCTGTGACGGCACTCTTTGCTGGCAAAACAGCGCAACTACATCTGGACATGCATGCGCACACACATGCACACACATATGCATTTCTTTTTAACAGTTCCTCTGCTGTGTTTCTTCATTTACAGCTCCTGGCAGTGGGGACTGTTCATTGGGAACTGGAAGGTCTACTATAGCAGTAGCTGAGGATGTGGGAAAGAACGTCACTGGATTTGGAAGTGCCTGAAATGAGTTGTTCAGATGCTGGCAGCCTTAGTGTGCAACTGGCTTTAAACCATCAGCACATCTGCAGCCTTAAATAGTCTAACTAGGAGTCACCACGATGCATGTTAAACACTATTGACCATTCTATCAGCAATTAGTTACAGCTAAGGTTAATGATAATTTCTAGCTTTAAATAGTTTATGGAGGAAAGATGTATTTGATGCCTTCTAACAAGGCAGATATTGGAACTCACTGCTCTTTCTACTGACTTGCATATCATTGATCTTTTCTCTTGAAATGATTATCCCCAGGCAACCTATAAATCTTACTTACTTTGGCTCAAAAGTGCTGGACAATGTAATGAACTGTTGTGAGGGCAAAAGAAGAGAATTGGGTCAGCTCTGATGAACTAGCAGTACAAGTGCCTAGTGAGCATGAGCGTGCGTGTGTGTGTGTGTGTGTGTGAGAAATACCTTCAGGTGAAGTTTTTAATTAAAGATCAGATGTTGGTTCCAAGTATGCTGTGCAGTGTCAGGTTTTGATGCTGCTAACTACAACGGGCACGATAACAATCTGGAATACGTCAGCCTGCATCAGCATTTCACTTGAAAAGGCCCCTGCTGTGCATGTCTCTGTGAGGGCAACACCAGATCTACTGGTTCACTTCAAATGAGCATCCCAAAAGGCTACAACTAAGAGTGAGCAAAGGGAACTATTAAAGAAAACGTGACTACTAAATGTCCATCCTCAATGGGATATTTATCCAGGCATTAACCTCAAAATTGGGAAGGTTTGGAAGTAGTAGATTCATAACTTTTAAGGATGGAAGAGAACATTATGATCTTACAGTCTCATCTCCTGCAAAGTCTTTGGCATGCCATCATTCCTGCCATTCTCACAAAGCTGCTCCTGCCCTCCAGAGTGAGGCTTGTAGTTAATTTTATACTGAGGACTTTGAGTATGAAGCTGATCTGGAGCCTAGCACCAATCTAGCTGCGCTCTATGGCAGCACTGGAACAGTAAGGCTGCCCAGTGCACTCTGCAGAATCATAGAGTCATGGAAAATGAGGGTGGGAAGGAACCTCAGGAGGTCACATCTAGTCTAACTTCCTGCCCAAAGCAGGCCCATCCCCAACCAGATCATCCCAGCCAACGCTTTGTCTAGCCGGGTTTTGAAAACCTCCAAGGATGGAGCTTCCACCAGCTCTCTAGGTAACCTGGTCCAGGGCTTTACTACACTCCTAGTAAGAAAATTCCTCCTAATATCTAACCTAAACTTCTCTTGCTGCAACTGGAGCCCATTGCTCCTTGTTCTGTCATCTGCCACCACTGAGAACAGTCCAGTTCCATCCTCTTTTGAACCCCCTTCAGGTAGTTGAAAGTTGCTATTAAGTCCCCTCTCAGTGTCCTCTTCTCTAGACTAAATGAGCCCAGTTCTCCGTCTTTCCTCATAAGTCATGTCCCCCAGCCCCCAAACCACTTTTGTGCCCTCCACTGGACTCTCTCCAACTCGTTCACATCCTTTCTGTAGTGCAGGGCCCAAAACTGAACACAGACTCCAGATGTGGCCTCACCAGTGCTGAACAGAGGGGAATAATCACTTCCCTTGACCTACTGGCAACACACCTACCAATGCAGCCCAGGATGCTGTTGGCCTTCTTAGCAACAAGGGCACACTGCTGGCTCATATTCAGCTTATTGTCCACTGTGACCCCCAGAGCTGCTCCCTAGCCAGTCAGCCCCCAGCCTGTACCGGTGCATGGGATTGTTCTGTCCTAAGTGCAGGACTTTGCATTTGTCCTCGTTGAACCTCCTGTGATTCCTTTTGGCCCAATCCTCCAATTTGTTTAGGGCACTCTGAATCCTAGCCCTGTCCTCCAGTGCATCTACTACTTCCCCCAGCTTGGTGTCATCTGCAAACTTGCTGAGGGTGACTCTATGCCATCTTCCAAGTCTTTGATGAAGACATTGAACAAAACCGGCCTCAGGATTGACCCCTGGGGGACTCCACTTGACACCAGCTGCCAACAAGACTTTGAGCCGTTGACTTCTACTCTTTGAGACTGAGAGATCCTCCTTTCCCCCTTTCTTGAATACAGGCACTATGTTTGCCCATTTCCAATCATCTGCAACCTCTCCTGATTGCCACAAATTCTCAAAGATGATGGCCAGTGGCTCTGAAAAATCTCATCAGCTAACTCCGTCAGCACCCTCACATGCATCCCATCCAGTCCCATGGACTTGTACATGTTCAGCTTTTCTAAGTAGTCCCTAACTAGTCCCGTGCACTTGTGTTCTTTCACCACTGGTAGCTGCTCATCTTCTCCCCAAACTGTGCTGCCCGGTGCAGTAGTTTGGGAGCTGCCCTTGCCTGTGAAGATTGAGGCAAAAAAGGCATGGAGCACTTTGGACTTTTCTGCAATCCTCTGTCACTAGGCTGCCTCCCCCATTCAGTAAGGGACCTGCACTTTCCCTGATCCTCCTCTTGCTACCGATGTACTTGTAGAAACCCTTCTTGTTACCCTTCACATCCCTTGCTGGCTGCAACTCCAATTGTGCTTTGGCTTTCTTGCTCTCATCCCTGCGTGCCCGAGCAATGCTCTTATATTCTTCCCTAGGTATTTGTCCAAGTTTACACTTCTTATAAACTTCCTTTTTGTGATTTAGTTTACTGAAGAGTTCCCTGCTAAACCAGCCTGGTCTTCTGCCATACTTCCTAGTCTTCCTGCAGGATGGTTTGTTCCTGTTCTCTCAGTAAGGTTTCTTTAAAGTCCAGCCAGCTCCCCTGGACTCCTGTTCCCCTCTGTCTGGCTTCCCAGGGGATCCTGCCCACGAGTTCCCTGAGTGAGTCAAAGTCTGCTTTTCTGAAGTCCAGGGTCCTTACTCTCATGCTCTCCATCCTTCATTTCCTAAGGATCCTGAACTGTTCCCTCTGTGACAAACTGGTCAAGAGCATGGCCCTCAGTTGGCTGTTCCAGCACTTGCACCATGAAGTTGTCCCCAGTGCTCTCTGCAAACTTCCTGCATTGCCTGTGCACTGCTGTATTGCCCTCCTGGAAAATGTCAGCATCATTGAAGTCCCCCATGAGAACCAGGGCCTGTGATCAGGTAACTTCCACAAGGTGTTTGAAGCAAGCCTCATCCACCACTTCCTCCTGGTCTGGTGGTCTATAGCAGACCCCCACCATAACATCCCCTTTGTTGCTCTCCCCTCTGACCCTAACACAGAGACTCTCAACAGTCCCATCTCCAGTTGCACCTAAAGTGCAACTCCTCCTCCTCTTCTCCCCTATCTGTCCTTCCTGAACAGTTTGTACCCATCCATGACAGTGCTGCAGACATGCGAGTTCCCACCAAGTCTCTGTTATTCCAATCATGCCATAGTGCTGTGACTGTGGAAGGATTCCCAATTCTTCCTGCTCATTTCCCAGGCTCTGTGCACTTGTGTACAGGCACCTGAGGTATCTAGTTGATTGCCCTGATTTCTCAGGAAGTAAGAGAGCACCTCCCCTGTTGTGCTCTCCTGCTTGCTCTTCCTCCAGGTCTTCCTCTTCCCCACTTCTCCACTTACACTAAACCTAGTGTAGTGTGGCAATAAGCAGGAGAAACCTCTGGGATGCTTACCTGCCACTGAACTCCATTCAGATCCTTCCAGGATGCTAATGAGCAGTCAAACATCCATTCTTGTACCCTGGCATTCCTTTCCTTTGGGAAGATCACACAGATCTAAATCACAAAGGATGTTTGTCCACATCATTATTTTTAATGGGTCCAAAAATAGGGTGGCAGGGAGAAGGAATACTAGCAGCTCTAGGCCCTAGAGAAATATAAATCTTCCTAGGCAAACCAGTGTAAAGTACTGATGCACTTTACAAGCTGTAAACTCTGCTTTTATTAGCCATTTATTGGCCACTTTTCACAATGCAGCTTTAATATTAAACAGTAAAGCTCACAATGCACTTATAAAGGAAAATAGACTCTCATTTACTTTCAGCTCAGAAGCGTGGCATCGCCTGATCATGTCAAATCAGCACCACTAAGCTAATCCAGTTCAGGCTGCATATTGTTCTGACTCGAGACATGATGTGGATATAGAACAACAAATAATGTGCAAGGAGACAGGCAAGGACAGGGTGGGAAGTGCAATGCTACCAAAAAAATAAAAATAAAAAACCAGATTGAATTTCTGGAAAGTGATAACCAGCCCCCATTGGTCATTAAAGTAGGCACAAAAACACAGCACTGAGATTTTCAGGCAATTGTTGATAGTTCTTTATATTACACTAGATATGGGGGTCCCATCTGAGATATGTATGCAGAATACCAGATGCTGTGCATACACCTGTTAGGAGATAACCACTACTCCTACAGCTCAAAGACAAAGGGCGCAAGTAGGGGAAACAGAGGCACAGAGCCTGAATTAAATGACCTGATCAAGGTCCTGTCAGAAATCTGGAAGAGCTAGAAGGAGAATGCAGGTCCCAGTCCAGTTCCTTATGTGCAACACTAGCCTTCCTGTTCCTGTTCCTTCTCCATTGACTGCAGGGCTTATCCTTAAGAAGCAATGCCAGTGAAGTCAGAAAATGTGAGTAATGCTGATGTGCACAAGTACAGCTTGCAAGAACAGGCCCCCGTTTGAGGAGCGGTTAACGTGTGTACCCCTCTAGCACGGGGCGGGCAATTATTTCGGGTGGAGGGCCGCTTACTGAGTTTTGGCTAGCCATCAAGGGCTGCATGGCAGGCAGCCAAGGGCAGATAAATATTAATTTTCTAAATTTTTTAGGGTCCCTGCAGGCTGGACAGAATGGTCTGGCAGGCCACATCTGGCCCGTGGGCCACATTTTGCTCACCCTGCTCTAGCATGTACAACAGCACTGAGCATTTAAGGAGTCAATTCAGCCTGTTCTATTCCCACTATTCCTATATTTGTTAGGAGATATCAGTGGGTGCAGCATGCTTGTGATGTATGGAAGGTGCTACATTGGATGTTCTTGTAGAGCCTTTTGGATAAATGTTTATTATATGGTTGCTGGTGATTGCAAGAGATTGGCTATACCATTCCTGAAGGCAAAAGCGTAATGATCTGGATGGGTGGGTGCATGGCGCAGCTCTCACGTTGGGGCGGAGATGACTTCTGGTTACTTCCTCCCACTGCGTTGACATGCGGGACAGCTGCCTCATCCTAGTTACACCACGGCTGGGAGGCCCCTTCTAGCCTTGCATCCCTAGGTAGCATATTTACACCATCCGTCTTATGCTGAAAATTACACCTTGGGTTTATTAACTGTGTTTTTACCTTGCTCACATTCTAGATGTGCCTATTGATCCAAAGCAACACAGCTGGCACACAGTCTATCTGTCAATTAAACATCCTAAACCTCAAAAAATGCAACGGGCTCTGTTAACATGTTGCACATATGCTTGTTGTCTGTCCCCCCCCTCCCCTAAGCTACCTAAAATAAACAGTCCAGAATATTCAATACAATATGTTATTATTTTTTTATTTCCTGGCAGTTGGTTGAATATTATCCAGCATCATCACACACGTGGGTAGCCGACAGACGTAAAATCCTGCAGTATTCTGCATGGCAGTCACTAGCTAAGTCCTGTTTGCTTTGTGCCTACAGAATAGTCAATCAGCTGTGTCACTGCACCCATGAGGTTTGTGTTGTCTTTAATGACCAGAGAACACAGACTGCTGTTTTCTCAATGAAGTGAGTGTGGAAGGCAGCTTGTTTTACATGGATTAAACAATTATTGACACTGTCACAGAAAAGGGCTTTTGGATTGTGTCGTCTAGAAGAAGAATAGAGTGAATGGATTTTTTTTCCCCCTGTTCAGTCAGAATTTTTAGCTCACACTGATTATTAGAGAGGCACCATGTAAAAATAGACTGTGCAATTAAAGACTGTGCTATTCAAAAAGTAGCCAGGAATAAACTACTAGAGAGTCATTGGATGCCACGTAAAGAAAAACTGCTCCTATTTAGTTTGGCCCAGCAGCTTGAAGCAGCAACTATCACAATGAAAATGAGGAATATTATTTTTTATGTATATGTATGTATGTATGTATATTTGTGTGTGTGTGTGTGTGTGTGTTTTAATTACTTTGGGCATTTCTGAGATGAGTGCCAGGGTCTGCTACTTTATGAACAATTGCAGCCATTTTTCTACTTCTGAGGGTATGAAAATTCAGTGACAATGATTGTAAAATAGTTTCCAACCTGCTATAACACTGGTCTCTCAATATGGAGAAAATGGGAAGCTTGAATAGTTAGATAACAAAACACTGTTGATTTAACAAGCCTGTGCCCTACATTTTTCTTTCTACATAATTAGTGTGGGGATGGTGAGTTGTGTGGTCTGAAGGCATTAGTATTAATTGACTACAGGATATTGCTGATGAGAGAAAGGGAAATATTACAATAAGGCACTAAAGTAGTGATGGTTCAGGTCCTGGGTTTACCCATGACTTGGGCAAATCACTTAGGCTTAGTTTTATTCAGAGATAGCCTGTTTCACATCTTGCAGTTATGGCTATGGTTGTAGGGTCAAACTTCCTCCATAATCAGGGATAGATGCGTATGCTGGTCTTTGCAGATATACCTCTTTCCAAACATATACAAAGCTTGAAACAGTGTTAGCCTAATGCACGATTTTAACCGTCACGCAAACCAACATGTAAATGAAAAGCTGGCATTTCAATGAGTAGACTTGCAAAACTAGCCCAAAATAGGCAGTAAGGGAGAGGTGAGAAAGGCCCAACTTCTTCCCCAAATTGCAGATCGGTGTTGGAGCAGATATTCTTCTTATTCACAAGGTTTTATTTAAAAGGAAGTGAAACAAAATGCTATCATCCCTGTGCATTTTTAAGCTAACATGGGAGAACTAAGGGGTTCTGCTGTTGTTGTTCTCTGCGTCATCATAAAAGGAAGCTGTTGCTACCAGAGAGCAGGTCCTTTTGACACACAAGACAGCTTGCCTGCTTTATTACTTGGTGTCTGCAAAGAGTACCTGAAATCTAAAAGAATGCAATTGTCAATTCATTGTGACATCAATTGACAGTCTCAATGCTGAGAGTGCATTCTCCCTGTGCTTTGATTTAGAGATTTGGGTAGTCTTTGTTCCTTCCCATCTCTGAACATATATATTTGATGTATTGTTGAGTAAGGCATTTGTTATCTTCTTAGAGAACACACATGTAACTTGGTAAATCTATTTCCAGACTGTCTTCTAAGACGGATAGTACAAGGGTTGCTTCTGAGGCATCAATTTATCTGATACAGGGAACAAGGCCTGTGACAAATGCAGAGACCACCAAAGAGCTGTTATTGTGTGCAACTCCTACATGGTCTTTTGGTGGTTGTTGATTTGTTTGGATAATGTCACAGGCAGGTTCCCTTGCCATCGTATACCCAGTGTAAGTGGGTAGGACCAACAGATCCTGCAGTTGTATTCTGGTCTAACAAACAGGTATTTTGGCTGCGTTACTAATTGACTAAGTCCCTCTTCTGCACTTAGCTTTCACCTTAGGTGTATTTACTGGAGATCACACCTTAGAGCACCCTAACCCAAGGGTGTGCAATTATTTTGGGCAGATGGCTGCTTACCCAAGTTTTGGCAGGCTGTCAAGGGCCGCATGGGTAGCTCCACCCCTTGACAGGTGCCACGCCCCCTGGTCACCATCTTGGGACCAATGTCCCAGGGCCAGCATCAGTGGGGCCCAAAGCAGGGCACAGGCTGGCAGGGGTCAGTGGAGCCGGGCTGGGCTGCACTAGCAGGGAGCGGAGGGAGCTGGCCCGGCTCCATAGAGCCCCTGCCAGCTGGGACCCCACACTCCTGCTGCCCTGCTCTGCCTCTCTGGCGCTGGCCCCGGGACACCGGTGCAGGGCCTGTGCTCCCACTGGCTCCCCAGCCACTCACTCCCAGTGCCCCTCAGCCCCACAGTACAGGCTGAGGGCAGCACACAGCCCCGACCCCCTGCTCACCAGCAAGGAAGAAGCTGGTGCTGAGCGTGGGGAAAAGCGGACCCTCATCTGTCCCATGCCCGGTGCTCCCTGCTGCAGCCACTCGCAGCCCATGCAGGGCTGTCTGGAGCAGGCACAGGCACAGGCAGCCCTATGCGGGCTGCAAGCAGCTGCAGCACGGGGAGCCAGTCACAGGGCAGGTGAGGAGCTACTTTTCCCTGGGCTCCTTCCCTGCTCATTCCCCCCCATTCCTTCCCCCCTTCCCCGCAGTTCCAGTGCAGAGCAGTCCTGTGGTGCCAGGCCAGTAGCCCCTGCTGGGACTTCCAGCTGGGGGGCGGGGCTGGGCAGCCCCTGCAGTTGTGGGAGCTCTCCAGGCTTCCCCTGGGTCCTAATGCCCTTGGTTCCTGTCATTTTTGATAGGAGCCAGACAGAGAAATATTAATTTTCTAAATTTTTTAGGGGCCCCGCAGCCCAGATAGAATGGCCTCGTGGGCCGGATCTGGCCCGTGGGCCATATTTTGCCTACCCCTGCCCTAACCAGTGCATCTATCAATACATTTAATTAAATGATCAAAATGACTAGCAGTATAGTTTTGCATTTCACCACAATGATGAGAACACGGAGTTTATTAGTAATCTATGAACTTATGTGGATCCTTTTGCCATTGTATAAAGCCTTAATAAACCTGGGACCCAGTACTCCAGCAGTGGGCTTCTCAGCAACAAGAATACATCCTAACCCTTTTACGTGATATCCTCTTTTTATTTCTACAGACATTGCATTGGCCTTCTGTGTGACAACCATTTTGCCACAGTGTTGTGCTAAGAGCTCATGCTGATGCTGTCCTCACCATGACCTCAAACTCCTTCTTTATGGGAATTTTATTGTCTGAATTAGAAGCTCCCACCCTGTAAGTGTAACTCTGTTTTTTTCTTCTATTGTTTACCTTGCATCTGGCCACCAGAATACTTTTTCTGGACTGTGCTATAGCCAGGGATTTGAGTTTTCTGTTTCCCACAGGAAAACAGAACAAAACATGGATTTTCCCATTACCCAAGGAAAATGCAGATTTCTCATTTTAATGGAGAAACCCATGGATTTTGAAGTTTTGCACAGAGCTCTCTTCAGGCTTGAAGAGCCCCAGCCTGCAAGGGGCTGGGAAGGAGCAGAAGGAGGGTGCCCAGGTAGAGGACACCATGTGCATGTACATGTGTGTGGCCCTAGGCAGTCTAGAGACCAGCTGCCGCAGGTAAGTGGCAGGGGGATTGAGGCCCCAATAGGGAGAGAGGAAGGGAGTTGGGCAGGGCTGGAGCTGCTGCCCAGCTGGGTGGTGCATACAACCCAGGGCTGCAATGTGTAGCCACAGAGCCCTGGTGGGGCGCAGGACAGAGCCACGGACAGCTTTTCAGGGGGGCAGGGGATGGAGCCAGCTCCCTGCCGCTGCATACACTCCCGGGGAGTCAGGGCAGACCCGTGCCCCGAGATCTGTGCGCAGGATGGGGGTGAGCTGCCCGCTGCAAGCTTGGGCTTCTGCCCTGCTGCCTGCCCCCAGGGCCTCTTCAGCGCTGCAGGGCAGAGTAAGGCCGTGTGGAGAAGCTGGTTGCTGCTGTGAGCTCCCTGCTGCCCTGGCGATGCATCCCCTGCCTGCACAGCAGCAGCAGCAGGTGCAGTGGTATGGGCTGTACCATGCAGCAAAGAGCTCACAGCAGCAACCAGCTTCCCCACGCAACCCCTCTGTTCCCTGCAGTGCTGGGTTGCACCCACTGGGCTGCGGAGACCCCGGGGGAGGACAGCAGGGCAGGAACCTGAGCCTGCAGCAGGCCGCCTACATCTGCCCCACACATACGTCTGGGGCTACAGGTCCCCCCTCCTCCTCTGGGAGTGTGCGCAGCAGCACAGAGCTCCCTCCCCACCCCCCGCCCCACCCGAGCTCGCAACAGGTAGCAGCGGGGGAAGCAGGACTGCACTCCATTGCAGCAGCTGCCACCTCCTGCCAGGGTCCCGTGCCCCCTGTAGCCCTGGCAGCTGGGGGCAACCTCTGGCGGGGCTGGAGGGGGAGGGGTCGAGGGCTGTGGGTGGGGAGTGAGGGGCACCAGCAAGACTGAGGGGGTGTGAGAGGCACCAGCATTGAGGGGGAGGTAGGGGTTGGGGGGAGTGAGAAGCATTACGTTTTAATAACATATTTGGAGGGTTTGATCAGAGAATTGCTAATTTTTTCTCAGGGAAAACCAGGATCCCTGATTGTAACAAAACAATTTGGGGGTCTTCAAAAGGAGGCTAGACAATCCCCTAGCCGGGGTCATTTGACCCCAGCATCCTTTCCTGCCCATGGCAGGAGGCCGGACTTGATGATCTGCTCAGGTCCCTTCCGACCCTACTAAATATGAAACGGTGAATTGCCGTAACAATGACCCATCCTCTCCATTATTTGCTAGTCCACCGATCTGTGTGTTCCCTGCATACTTTGAGCAAAACTTATATACCAGTGCTGTCTAGATCACTGGAAAAAAAAGTACTGAATAGACTTGATGAATAACTTTTCAGCTGGGGGACCCAGATGAGAACCACCTCTGCATTGAGGTCTCCTTATTATCATCTACATTCAGAGATCTATCAGAGGGCCAGTTTTTAATGCATCGAATGTACTTTTTCTTAATTCAATGCAATGTACAGTATTCACCTAATATAAAGCAAGTCAAGTGTCCTGGAAAAATAAGTACATTATACTGACAGAGCTGTGACTTCATTAAAAAATGGTTAAGAAAAAAACCAAAACATTCATTGAATATTCTCATTTGACAAGACCCATCTTCCATAAATCACTGCTGTTTATTAATATTAATGGTATTTCTGGCCTCTGATATTTTGATGCTAAAGTCCTGAATGGTCTGTTTTCTTCTTAGGAAACTGAGTGGATTATAGTAAACTATAGTCTTTTTTTTTTTTCCCCCTTTTTGTAAGTAAATTATCAGATCTTCAATCTGGATTTGCCATGGTTTTCCAGGAATTGTTAAAAATAATCTATATATCTATATATAATATAATATGAATATATATCTATATAGCTAAAGATATAGAGATATATATATATTTATATTAAAGATCCAGAGATCTCCTCAGCTAGTTCTTTAAGGCTTAGATTTAAATTATCTGAGCATCTTCAATTGTTTGAATTTAGCAGATGTGGCCCACATCCTCCTTACAAACGGTACACTTTTTAGTCTACCAAAAAACCATTGTTGTCTTCCTGCTTAGTTCTAAATACAGACCAGGAATGTCTATTGAACATTCATACCTTTTCTGATTCACTATTTACTATTTTACCATCTAAAATCAAGCAACGGACCTGACCAAGTATTTTTGTTGTTGCTGCTGTTTCTATTGTGTTTTAAAAAAATCCACTCGTATTTTAACCCTATAGACCATTGATATTTCATTGATTTCTTCAGAGTCCCTTATCAGTCTGCCTAATAATATTATTAGCAGTAGTAAAATGGATATATTTCTGGTCAGAGGATCTCAAAGTGCTTCGCAAATATTCATTGCCCAAGCCGTACAACATGCCATCTATGCCAACGTGCTATCTATGAGGAAACTGAGGCATAATAGAGCTGAGTGGCTCACTCAAGGGTACACAGACACTAACTCCAAAGCCCGCTCTGAATTTGGTGTGTCCTGGCTGCTAGTCCTCTGAGCCAGCCACTAGATCAGCCGCATTTCATACCTTCCATTATATCACATATGATTTCCTACATCAGCCTTCTCCAGGGTAGAAATAGATGTATATGGCCTCAGGTCCACATGAAGACCAACATGTTGCTCCTCACAATCTGCCTGTACTGTAAGTGTCAGTGTATCTTGTAGTTTATAGCCTAGGCTACATTACAAGAATACAATGTTAGCTGAGGATGTTGAACATCTTGCAGGATCAACCCCATAATGAGTTTAAAACAATGGAAATGGAAAGCATGTGTTCTTTTGAGCATAATCTGTGCCTTATAATCAAACCTAGGCATTCACAACCGGCTCAGATTATAATTAGGAGAATGACTTAAATGGTAGAATGTTCTGCTCTTTCTGCAGGTTGACAAAAAAATGAAATTACACGTAGGCTTTCTATTACAAAACAATAGGCAAATTGAAGACCAATTATGCAAACCCATCAGAGAACCTGGTGAACTGTAGAGGATTTTGCATTTCTGAAGCAGAACGACTTTTTAGATGAAAGAATTCTACGACAAGAAATTGGGAACATCTGTGCCATCAAAGAACGAACGCAGTGAATAATTGGACAATCATAGGCAGCCATTTGAATATGAAGCTGTTTGTAATGTTGCGGTGGAAAGGAAATTGCAGAACGCCGATGTTCCTTAGCTGCCAAATGCTCGTGCTTTTTTCTTTTGTGCTTATTATGGCTCAGTTGCGTGCTCATCTTGCACAGAGTGGGTCGAGGGGAAGGTTTTTATGGTTATTTGGTTCCAGTTTTTCATGTCACTCACGTAAGAAGAAGGAAAGGTCGCTGGGCAGTCATGGGACTCTTTCTGGGAGGATCCACTTGCTTAATCATATCTTTCATCTCTCTATTGGCTAATATGCCAGCAGGGATCTCCTGGATGACAAGCTGGGATACTCAACCCCCATAGCTGACAAACTCTGTGCAACTCCCAGTGTGGTCTTACGTGCCTTGCTTCCAGCCAAAAAAAATCTTATGACACTCCCAAAAGAGAAATATGCTGCTTACTTCCCAGCCAGTGGACCACTGAAAATCCCATCCCCTCCCAGCCGATGGCTCGCAGGAGAGCCCGTTCTCTAACATCTCAAGGCATAGCCGTGGTCTAGAGGGCTTAGCTTCTTTGAAGAGGATGAGGAATGTGTGAGGCCATGATCTTTCCATATGTGCAGTATTACTGCTTTCTCAGTTAGTGGTGCTGGGTGGGACACGGGAGCCCCTGACTGGTGATGCGGAGGCTATGCTTCCTATGGTCCTATGCTCCAGACAGTGCTAAACTATCTCAAAGATAATACCTCCAGGAGCTCTGGCTGGGGTGTATACTCCTCCCTGAAATGGAGTCCATTACAACCCAACGGTTGAGCTCTTTCCCTACATATAAACACTAGATCTACAATGTCTGGGCAAATTTTCCACAGACAAATATTTAGGAAGCCGTAATGCCTCCAGCAAAAATAAGTGTTCAACTTTGTTATGATTTCATGGCTAGTTGCTCAGACATTCACATGTTACTTTGCACAGTCAGTCTAATAACCAGCTTTCAGAAGGACAGACAGCGTAATGAATGGGTTGTAAAACACGCTCATAAAAATATTATAGCGTGTCTCCGAGCATTTGTTAGTGGCTTTTGATTTACTGGGAGCCCCTGTTTTACATTTTCTCATAATTCCTACGTTTCCTATTGGAAAAAAATAAGCTTTCAATGTGCACACAGTTTATTTTAATTCTTCCCCTCCCTCTGCCCCCATTAGATGATAAAACTTTTACAGTCAGGAGAGAAACGGTGAAATTATAGTCATCAGGTTCATTATACAGTAATTAAGATATGGTAAGTATCCTGTAAATATTATGTTGTAATGACTTTAAGTAAATACATACTGTACATCAGCAGTGCCCATTAAGTCAGTGCTACTTAAAGTGAAATGTTACTAATTAATTTATTTTAAAAGGCTCACGTCAACTTGGATGTTCTTTAGAAATTGCAGCACAGGGCTTGGAAAGTGAACAATGAGTTGGTTGGCCTTTAATAATGGCACTTTGACATTAATGGTTACTTTCCTGGTTCATTTAAGTGGATTGGACACCTGCATCTGGATTGCAGAAGAGAGCAGAGGGCTGGGGGCTGGAAGAAGGGGTGGGGGTCTCATTGTTATGAAGAGCTGTGAAGCCACAATAATATATTCCATTATCAGCACGAAGAGTGGCTGAGAACTTGTGCATGGATTATTACCAAAGCATCATGTCATAAAAAGCACAAAACTGCCAGCGTCTAATAATCTCTTCTGAGCAGACAATGCCAGTACAGTAACTCTGGTTTCATGAGGAACTGTTGGGCCTCTGCTGTGTTTTTGTCCATTTTATACATTATATCACTTTATTAAGGGACTTTGGCAGGCTCGGCTAAGCAATAGCAGAAGCAGAGGCTTTGTTCTGCACCCAGCTAGAGGCTCAGACTTTTCCTTTCATCCTATACAATGCTCTCCTTTCCTTCAGCAAAAGTAGCCCCTCACAAAACATCCAGCTTTCTAACAATTTCTGTCATTTTCTATTTTAAATAGCAGGGGGAAAAAAGCCTCAATCTTTCTCTTTTTCATCCTGAAACACAAATGAAGGCAAGGTGTGGAAGGTGAACACACTGAATTTAGGGCTCAGGCGGGGTCAGCAGTTCTTCCACCCGTGACTTCAGCAAAAGACGGTAAGAGAGGCCAATCCCTTTCTCGATGTGTTTGAGTTTTAATCATGCAGAGGGGAATAATCTTCTTAGGATGAGACTGTTGTGTGAATGTTAATCAATTTCTAGCATTTGAAAAATGCTTGAAAAATGGGATGTAAAGGTCAAGGGGCTTGAAAAATGGGATGTAAAGGTCTGTTTTTGGGAGGAATTGGCTTATAGGTATAGATCTATGCATTATAAGGGTTCAAGATGGGCAGCAGGACTTAAGGGATTTGTAGGAGCCTGGGTTTCACATGCAGAGTCCCATAGAGCCCTGGAAGCAGACAGGCTGTCTAGCATGACAAGGCCAATGGATGTACACGGCCTGAAAATTGAGAGGAGCATGCCATAACACAAGATCACAGCCTTCAAGGCAGACAGGTTGTCTAACACAACAAGGACACAGTCTAGAAAACAGCCTGGAAACCAAGGAAGTACATACCATACTGTCCCATAACACAATATAAGTGACACCAACTACAAGGCCCCAGAGCCGCAGGAGGGTTAAGTTCTGGTTTTGGGGGAATGGACCAAATTAGGAGAAGGCCTGGAAGGCTATATGGTTGTGAGACCACAGAGAGACATCTAACCAGAGATTGCCATGGATGAAAAGTCATCAGGAGTCATCAAGGGGGAAGGAGAATACAAAAGGAGAGACTTGAAAATAGCAAAGGTCTCTCCCTGTCCCTCTTTCTCTTTTCCACCTTGGTCCTCCTACCTGGTTCCTCCTCCTTCTCCTCCTTGAGACAGGTTCCCATCCCTATCCCCCGGAAAGGGTCCCCAAGGCCACCATGGACTGAGGGCATACCAGCAGCCTGTCTCATACACCCCACTGGAGGGGGGCTGTGGGCCTTGGCATCCCACCTCCAGACTGCTGACACCTCAGAGTGGAGCCTGCATCCTGACCAGATGTACTTTGACTCTGAAGACAGCCCTAGGATTTTGTAGATATATACAATTGCTTGATTGTTTGCATGTTTTTTTTTCTGTTATTGCTGTATATCAATGAATTTGCCTATCATCGAACAAAGAGGTCGCGGTCAGTGAGAGGGTGGGTCCCGCTGCCCCAGACAAGGTATCCGGATCCTAAATCCAAAGCCAACAACACCGACACTACAAATAAGTGTACATGGCTATCCTCAATTACAGATGGTAAAACTGAGGCATTGGGTTGTTAAATGGTTTGCCCAATGACTGCCAACCATGACTCCTCTCTGAGGGGCGACTTCCCTGAAACACACTGAAGTTAACCGAGGAACATCAGAGAAGAATTTAGCCCCGTGAGTTTTGCAGATGGAAAGGGCTGCATGTTTGCTATCTACATTTTGGGAGATGTTCTTGGGACTGTGAATAACACTAGAAAGGTCTCATGCAGCATCTTCTCTATGGCTGCTTTCCCCGAGTTTTTTTCACTGAAGTGAATCTGAATTCAGCACTGGCTGGTGCTCTCACCATTTCAGCGCATTGTGGGAAGGCAGCAGCTTGGAAGCACACAAAGGTAATAAGGACAAAGGGGTCTGGAGATGGGCATGGCCACATGTGCTGTAGCCAGCAGCATCTGTCTGGTCAGTAAAAAATTAGAGCAGGCTGAGGCTTCCCTATCTCTTCCACAGTTGATACAGCCCCAAAGGGCCATTACAGCAGGTGGGTGCCATGTAGTCTGGACAAGGGTTTTACCCAGGGGCTCCCTGTCCACAGAGATCACCTTAAGGTCTGAGCAGATCCACCAACTTTAGGATTTTTCTATGCAGACAAAGCAAGTGGAGCATATTTGAGGACTGTCCCCATTATATGTACTGTGCACGTCCCTCCTTAAAGTTTCATCACTGGCTGGAGAGAGAGAAAAAAACCCATAATCCATCTCTCAATGGTAAGGCAGGGGCATAGTCCAGAGTGGCATGAACAAGAGTCACTGCTAGTGGCAAGAAAAAGGAACTGTCTTCACAGGCAAATCGCTTCCTGGCTCTTTGCCTCAGTTACCGGTACCCTTGCCGACCTTGTTGGGGTGTGAGTGAGGCTTAATTAAGGAATATTTGCCATGCACTTGGAGGCTCGAGTTGGGACCTGTTGGATATAAAAAAGTACTTATAGTTGTCTAATTTTATAGCTTTCTAGTCTTTCAGTGCTCCCGCATGAAGGAGACATTTCAGATCATATGAATATATCCGGTACCAAGTCTGCTGGGGCCCCATTTCCACGCTCTCAGGGACCTCTGGTCTTGTAGCAGACCTCTTCACCAGCCCACATATTCATCTTGGCCTCCTGAATGAAAAAATCTAGCAGCAATTCCTTGCCCGGTTTGCAGGCGGGTGTGATTTTTAACATCGCTCATGTGCATTTGCCTTCAGCTGAACAGTGCGAGGCATAAAAACCTGCTCTTATGACCAGAGAGAAGTGACCAGCACTGTAATTTGTATCATTTATGAAGGGCTCTAACCTAAAATTTATTTCTGAATCGAGTACAAGTGCTGCCTATTTCACACATAATCTGGCTAGCAGATGAGAGCCCTTTTAGCAACAGAAGCAAACAGAGCTACAATCAAGCAGCTCAAGGCACAACCCCCTAATAGTGCAGTAATCAGTGATAATCACCCATACTCTTTATGTACAGTGAGACCTAATAGAATCCAGCTATTCTACAGTGAATACATTTTCATTTATAGGACTAAATGGAAGCATACGTTATCTACTTAATTAAAATCTAAATTCTCTAGCTAACCATTTGCTGTTTCTCCTGGGTGCACGTTACATACATTACTGGTGTTTTCCTGAAATCCTTTGTGAATGGATTAAAAATAACCTGATGCAATGCATTCCTGACTTCTTTTGCTGCATTTAATGATGAAAGAGCATGAAAATCATCTGGTAGCATTAATGCACTGAACTCATTTCCACTGTTATTCTTAGGGGCTCCCACTTTTCTGTGCAGGACTCCCCTGAGGCACTTCTCCTATTCAACAATGTGGGAAAGGCAGCGAGAGTGGCACCCTCTTATTGCAACTATCCAGATTGCTAACTGCTGATTAAATTAATAGAAAATGAGTTCTCCAAGGACCAAACAAAACTCACTCAATGCAAGTGAACATTGAGTGCACTGGGGTGAAGCCCTTAAGAATCGGGGGGGGGGGAGGGGAGAGAGAGCTGACTGGCTAGGCAAACTGCCAATCACCTGGAGAGATACAGGAGAAACCCTCTAGCTTGTCATGGATTATAAATTGGTAAAACCCTCTAAAAAACCCTGAACAGAGCATGTTCGCTAGCATCATCTGGAACAGAGTTTTAATGCATTATGAAACAGATGAAGCAGTGTTAGGGAAAAATCACGTTGCAGAAATGGTATTTTCCCTTCAATCCTATATTTAAATTAAATCTTTGATATCTATTTTTTTAAAATATTCTGAAGCAGGCCCTGCTGATTTGTTTGGACCCTGTCACACTAAATCTAGTCAAATGGGTGTGTTCACTATGCTAGTGAGTGCTGGACAGGACACCTGTATAGGTTGATTACTGATGGTCCTAACAGAGGACCATTGTATCAATGGGGGGCAAAATGACTCTAGGCTCTCTGTGTCCCAAAAGAAGATGGAGATGTTCTTTTGCTGGTGTTTGAAAGTCATAGCTTCACTGGCACTGAAATGAAGCCTTCTTTATACCCCATAAAAAAGACCCTGATCATGTCACACCATTGCAAGACAAAGCCAGGGCTTTCAGTCTTCTGATTCAGAAGTCTCTAAACGTCGAAGAAGTCCAAATCCAATATTAACCTTCGTAGACTGGAATCTATGTCCAGATGATGAACCTCTTGATAGGGCCATATTCTTCTCCAGTGGTGCTAAACCTGGCTATAAATTGCAGCTCTCTTCCTGTCTCTCAAGCTGCTCTACCAGCTTCCCCTCGGACTACCTGTGCAAGCGTGTAAAACACGCCAGCTTGTTAGAATGGCATAAAGCATCGTTTCTTCACGACCAGGCAAGTAGATGTGTCAGTATAAAATTAGGGCTGATGGCGCCTGCTCTTGGATGACAGATGAGTTGGAGCAAGAGAGGATCCTTACCACCAATCAGAGGGACCACAATATTTTATATATGGGTCACTGGGAATTTTTACATTTCTCCTAACCAACAGCACCTCCCACATGTCAGTTGACCTATCCTATAATTCAGTGACAACTTTATTTCCAGGTAGGATTTGGACTCTGCCCAAATAGATATGTTTGCAGCTAACTTATCAAGGAAAATTAATTCCAGTCCAATACCATGATGCTTCCTTTTTTCCTACCTTTTATTTAGGCTAAACTTACAGAGAATAGGAGCTGCTTCTTCCTACGTCCGTGTGTAGCACTGAGCACAGAGGGTCTCTCCTATTGGTTGGAGTCTCTAGGCACTACTATAATAAAGTTATGTTGAATCATGTTTTGCAAAGAAAATCAAAGCTGTTCAACCACCAAACCTATTCCAGGACTATCCCCTTCTCTTGATATATCACACTCTCTAACAACCGGCCTGCTATTTTATAGTGTCATTATATTTTTAATTATTTTGTATGTAGTTGTTTATAGCTATTTGCTATATATCCTGCATGACATTGCTGTATATTAGGCTTATCCCACTGACTGCTGCTGTTCTTTACAGGGAGCAAAGCAGTAAATATAACACCTGAAAAGCCTTGCTCACATTACTTTGTTAGATAGTCTGTGTTTCCCACCAAACCCTCTCAGTGGCCAAGTGGGGGAAACAGAGACCAATTATTGCTGAAGTTGGAAGTAAGCCAGAACAAAACCCTCAGATATGAAACCTTAATGGCCCAGGGGAGTGTCTGAAACCCACACTCAGACCCAACTATCGCAATTGGCCCCTAGCGGTATCATTATAAAAGGACAAAGTCGGGATGTACAGGGCTCCCATTCCTGTGGCACCTTACAGTCTTTAATGTATTTACAGCTGCAGTCTGAGGACAGTTGTGTTATTACCTGCATTTTTGAGCTGGAAAGCAGAGTGTGAGGTCCTGATCTGCAGAAGGTATTTAGGAATCCACTCCCATTGAAATCAGGAGGAGTGAGATGCCTAAGTATCTATGAAGACTCAAGCCATCATGGACTAGCATGGAGAGTCTACAACAGAAGAGAGAACTGAGCTGGACTCTCTTACATGCTACACTGGCACTGGGGCCGTGCTTCCCTGAGGTTACAATGTCGAGGTGTTTGAAATCCAGATGGGTTCTGTACTTTGTGAGGTCTCCTCCCAGATTTGCCATTGGTGTATGGCCCGAGGCAAATCCTGCTTAACTTTTCTGAGCCTTAGTGTATGAATGCACGTGCACCAATATGGGCATTACAAAGTGCACCCTACTCGCATGCTCCAAACCCAGGAATGTTTCAATGAAGCTACTCCCATATCATCCTCAGCAGCTGCTCTCAAGTCCGTGAGCATCTGAGATGCCAGGAACAATGACTGGTGGATGTCCCTGGAGCAGCTGTCACTGCACATCGCCACTTTTGGAGCTCATGAGTAAGAGTGGATGAGCAAGTGTGCTTGAGGTCATCCTCCCCCAGCCACAGAGGGATGTGGGGTAGCCACGGCCTAAGCTTCCCCATCTGCAAAATTCAATACTGATGCCAGCTCACACTTGATGGATTAACTCATAAATGGTTCTACAGTGCTCGACAAATTCTGAGTATTTCCTTATTAATCATCCGCACTTCAACAATTATCATTACAAAAGCTTCTTGCATCCCAGTGGGAGCAACAGTGGTTCTTCAAACCTGAGACAGGTGACTCCTTGTCCCAAAATCAGCAGATCTCACAGTAAAATTAATTAATCAAATAATACAGAGGTAGAACAGGACCTGGGCGTCATTGACGCCAAGATGAACGTGAGCCACCAGTGTCAGACGGTGGTTGGGAAGGCCAACCGGACCCTAGTGTGCATCCAGAGATGCATTTCAAGCCGGTCCAAGGCGGTGATCCTCCCCCTTTATGCGGCGTTGGTCAGGCCGCAGATGGAGTACTGTGTCCAGTTCTGGGCGCCGCAC
>JAGPOW010002118.1:5838316-5882407 GCA_030014935.1 Caiman crocodilus | reverse complement strand
GGGCACCTTCAAGAATAGATTGGATAGGTACTTGGCTGGGGTCCTGTGACCCTGGCACTCATTCCTGCCATTGGCGGGGGGGTCAGACTAGATGGCCTGCTCAAGGCCCCTTCTGACCCTAGATACTATGAATATCGTGGCTTTATTATATATATAATGACACTTCTGCCCTTTTAGCTGCCCCATGTTGAAACTAGACAGGAATATTCTGATGCAAAATGCTTCCCTTTTTTCCCCACAAAATCAAAACTTTTCACAAGTAAATGGCACTTTTACCCAAAATCTTTTACTTCCCAGGGGAACAAACAGAAATGATTGCTCCATGGCTGTCCCCAGGATACCTGCATCCCTGAATAGGGAAACTGATACAAGCCTTGCAAGGAGACTGCCAGAAGCTGAATGCTCCCCTGCCCTGTCCTCCTGCCCTCACCCCCATGTGCATCAGCTCACCTGAGGTATCAAAAAGGTTCTTCCAAAACAAGCTGTTTTACTTTGGAAATCCTTTCCCATAGGAAAGGAGTTTGCATTTCTCTCCCAAAAGGACTAATTTTGCCCCCTCGCATTTTTTTTTCTTTTTTGCAGGAACGGATTTCCATTTTCTAGCCAGGTTTACTCAAAATGAGCACTCCATACTACTTCCCATAAATCGCACGATTGACCACGGCTGGTGTCCACTTATATTCAGACTCGGCCATTCCAATCTTGCTTTTTCCACTTGGCCTAGTCTGAATCTATGCCTCCTCCCTCCCTGCAAAGTTCAAGGCACATTTCAGACGCTAACGTTGCAGTGGTATAGACCCCGGGGTTGTAGTTAAGCCTATTATATATTATTATTTGCAGAATTTGGATCTGGATTCAGCTGGTTGCTTATTTGTATTACAATAGCTCTTGAGGAAAAGCCTCGTTCAAGACTGGAGTTGAATTGTACCATATGTACGTAATCCACTGGAGAGCAAGTGATCCCCTGCTGCACTTCAGTCTGTACAGGCTGGAGAACTGACTCTTAAGCTCAGAGTCCGTGCTTCAGTTCAGCCAAAATAGTGCTCTTTGCACCTGCACACAATAATACAGGGCTCATCTGAGGGATCTTATAACCTTAGTTGATAAGTAATTCAAATTGAAGAGGACAAGGAAAAGAGCTTTTTTTCCAGTTTGCAGATGGGGAAAATGAAGCATACAGAGCAAGTGATTTCCTCAAAGTCACAGAGGAACTTCCCTTTCTTCAAACTGAAAAAAAGAAGAAAGAGAGAAAAACCAGAACTTCCACTCTTTCAGGTGTGCCAGAAACAAAATAAATGGTATGTGTGTTTCTTCCTTGCTTTTTTTGCTCTTGCTTGATTTCGGGGGTTTGGGGGGTTGTTTGTTGGGGTTTTTTAGCAAAGACAGCCCAAAAAAATATTACTTTGGCTCAAACTAAATGCTTCGCTTATATTTTAGACCAGGAGCGGGCAATTATTTTGGGCCGAGGGCCACTTACTGAGTTTTGGCAAGCCATTGAGGGCTGCATGACAGGCAGCCAGGGGCAGATAAGTATTAATTTTCTAAATTTTTTAGGGGCCCCGCGGCCTGGGTAGACTGGCCTGGTGGGCCACATCCAGCCTGAGGGCTGCATTTTGCCTGCCCATTTTCAGCTCTATTTTCTTTTTCTCCCTTGTTTTAAAAATAAGTTTTTAACACGGCAGAATTTCAGAACTGCAGCAATCCATTTCATTTAAACTTTTTGTGACATTTTTTCTCGATTTCTTTTCCAAGTCAAAACCACTAGCTAATTTCAGATGAGCAAACAGGAAGAGTTTCATCAGATTTAAAAGGGCAGTTTTTGGTGGAAATAAAAAAGTTTTCCTGCCCCTTCTCCTAAATCCAGTGCTTTTCCTCCAAGGCTCCCTTTTGCATGCATGTAGGGTATCTGAATGCAGGGTATATATGAAGATACAGGATTCTAGTTGGGCCTTTCTTAAGCAAATAGTAACCACATGTCTAAAACAGTGAGAGAAATATTATCATAATCCTTAACACCTTGAGAGAGAAATTTAATGACTATGTTCCAAAGCTTGTTGCACTGTGTATCAAAGATATGTCAAAATAGCTTCTTAAAAGAAAAAAAAAGCCTCAACTCACCAAATATTGCATATGTTCATAGCCTTCCTTGCTTTATATCCCAGGAAGAAGGTATTACATTTCCAGTATTAAATTATAATTTCATTACACTTATAATCAAATGCCAGAATGAGCAAGAGCTGAGCAAGTCTCTTGATTTAGGATAAAGCAGTTTGTATTACTCAACACCTATTTTATTTGTACAGGAGACAAGCAAAATAGAGGGGGAGGGGGAAAGAGAGCGGAAGAAAGTCTGGGAAGCAGCGAAAATGCTGCGATGAACTTGGCCTGCCCTGCTCACTTCCAGGGAGCTGCATTTCACCCCTTTCTGAAGTTGGCTCCCACATCCTAGATATTATCATGCCCCCTTGACCATTATGCTGACCCTTCTGGCCCCAGTTCGTATATTCCAGTTCTGACTCTATCTTGCAACTCCTTCTCTGTCTCTTTTCTCCTTACCCTCTCCCTGGCTTTTCTCTTCTTCCCACATCGAATACCATGTTTAACAAAGGCTAGAGGCTGCAAAGGCTCCTAGAGAGCCTCTTGTGTGCCACTCTTCTTACATGCCCTGCTCTTTTCACTCCCCCAAGCAGTCTGCTCTCTGTCCATGCAATACAAAAGAAGAGACCAACCCGATTCCTTTTATTGTGAGGTGAACTCATCAACCTGCTCACATTCTTTCGCAACCAAAATAATTCCCTATGCCCTCAGTGAATCAGATAGCGAGGTGGGACTGCACAGGGTGAGATTGTAAAGAGCCTTTCACACAGGCTGTGCAATGTGGGGTGGTCCTGAGGGCTGCCTGGAGTGGTCTTGCAATGCAATGGTGGGTTGCTCACTGCATTGTGTTACTCGGGCCATTCTGTGGTTTGGGTGCACTGATGCTACTGCACGGAGGACAATTTTGCTTGCACCCAGATGCACAGAAGTATTAAAAAGGGCTTTGAAAGGAATTGTTTACATGTGAGTCGTGCTATGGCTTTTTTCAACTCTCTCTCATGCATGCAACACCGGAGTACTCATGTAGGCAAGGTACCATATGGTAACAGAAGTTGAAAACTGTGCTATAGGTATCTGGATGCATTGGGGCTGAATCCCCCAGGATTGACTCAGAAAGAAACTCCCATAATTACTAGGTTGCACGAGCTGTAGGATTTGGCTAATGTCATTATCTTGGGCTCAGTCTAGCCAGGTACTGAGCACTTCCTATAATGTACTGATTGATGGCAGCACCCAGGTAGCTCAGCAGGAGCTGAAGTGGACAGCACTTCTCAGATGGCATTGGGCTTCCATGGGGGCAGGCAGACAGTATTCAGTCAGAATATTATTTGACCCGGACTTTTTTAAATTGACAGCAGTTTTTCTTAGTACTGTGCATGAACTTGCAGGCACACATATATGGGTGTATGCATACATATATAATAGCTGTGTACATATACATGCACGTACATGTGTGCAAACACAGAACAAAAGTACCCTCTAGGGATGCAGGCCACTGGGTGGGGAGTCACAGCATCTGCGTTTGATTTCTGGCTTATCGGCAGGGTTTCTGTATAACCCTGGGCTAACATCCATGCTAGGGCTGACATTATGGTAGACCCACTGATTGACTATGCTGGAAACTTGAGCCTGACCTTCCGCCCAGCTCTGGGTGCTTGGCTGAACTTCCGGGTCATGCATAAACCCTGCACCCACTTTTCTCCCCTCTCCCCGCAGCGAGCTTGGAAATCACCCTGCACGCAGGCTGCTCCCAGTAACTCCCTGACAATCACTCTGAAGCAATGCCGATTGCAGCGCTGCAGGACAAGTCAGCACAGGACAGTGCTTGGGTCATTATCCAGATGTGGTGGGCAGACCAGGAGCTGGGCAGCCCAAGGAAGTGTTTTGTATGTGTGGCTAGAGATTCAACCTGTGCACAGTGGGTCACACTGTGTCAGCATAAAAGTAAATGAAGAGCCCGGTTAAGCCCCCTGAAGGAGCCGGCGGGGGGGTAACCACACACATTAGTGGCTGTCTACAATACATGGGACTAGTGGTGGCTTGCTTCAAGCTCCGCTTTTCTTCTGTGTCATTCTCAGGGCAGTTAGTGAAGAACAGAGGTCATTAGTTATGGTCATTTGGCAGTATCACCAGGCTAGCAGGGGATCTGTGGCTGCTTCTCATGTGCATTTCTAGCCTGGAGCATCTGCTAACCCACCTCTGCTGATTAGCAGCATAGGAATGACTTGTGGCCTGGGAGGCATTTTAGGTTTAGAGGCCAAGTCCTGTGACTCTAACTGGACCAATTCACTTCATTGGACTGAGAAAGATGTGTATACATCATGACCACGGAAAGGACACAGTAGTAATGGAAGCAAAAATAAGGAGGATCAAAACCTAAGCTTCGGTCAAGAACAAATGTTATGATTATACCCAGAGACTGCAAGTTACAATTTATTCCAGATGTAGTGGCAGGATAATATTAATGATCATCTCCTAGTTATACCCAATCCTTTTGCTCTCTGTGGCATTGGTGTAGTTAGAAATATTTTAAAAGCATCTCCAAGGTAACTATTCGATTGAGTATTTCTTGTTAGTAGTAACTTACACTGTGCCTTTGGCATCTTCCTAAGTAACTACATCAGTCGCTTCAGCTAAGAGTGATGCAGTTTGAAGATGCCCTAACAGTAGTTCAGAAATTCATCCATAAAATATCAAGCATCAGACTTGCAGCAAAGACAGTAGAATGAAGCCATTTTACACCAAATAAGGATTTGGTCCCTTGAGTACAAGGGAGTGAAGTTTTTTACCAGAAGCACTATTTATGGTTCAGT
The DNA here is from genome assembly GCA_030014935.1 of Caiman crocodilus. Classification (NCBI taxonomy): domain Eukaryota; kingdom Metazoa; phylum Chordata; order Crocodylia; family Alligatoridae; genus Caiman; species Caiman crocodilus. Next base: position 5,877,497 of record JAGPOW010002118.1, on the reverse strand, counting down.
GAGTGTGAAAAAAGTGTGGCACTCATTACTATAGCATGAAAGGATGGTGTGTGGCTGTGTTTAAGAGCCCAGTTCTTCCAGACCATCTTGTTGCCAAGCACCACTTGACTACCCAAGTAAACCCTGGCGAAATCAATGTGATAACTTGTGCTGGAAGGGAGCAGCTGAGTCGGAATCTGACTCTGAGGCCACGGACAGATGCTAAAAAGACGGTGCAATGGGATCTGATGGATGATCTCAACAATCACGCTTCTTGCCATGCCACATGTGCATAACAGGAGGCATGATTGTGGGATCAAGCACATGCTGCTACTACAGGAGGAGCCTGGGATCCTGATCCCAGGTTTCCCCTACACCAGCCATCTTTGCTCCCATGGCTGAGATCCCCATCAGCTGACTGGAGCGTGAAGCCTCTGAAGCAGACCATGTGCTCTGCTGTGAGCCCTGTCAGCTGCAACGTGATCCTGGGTTTCCCCTGCACTGGTGATAAGGCATGATGGGATCTAAAGTGTAATCCCACAATTGCACCTCCTGCCATGCATGCATTACATCGCATTGTACCTTTACCTGCACATATAGTGGGGCCCTCTAGGACTTGGGTCTAGTTTTATCACATCATTAATTGAATGAACGCATGGCCCGGTCATTACTACTTAATCATATCTTAAATGTAATGTCTGTCAGGAGCCTAGACTTATAATGTTACAAACAGAGCATCCTGAGATGCCCTGTTGTACATTAGTGCATTTTTCCACCGTTGGAAGAATAATTTGCATGCCTAAATGAATGGGAAATGTGGGATCTGTACTTTTATTATCTCCTAGCACACAAACAAACCAGGATCCTCTTCTCTATGGTCTTGCGAATGGGCAGTATTCGAACAGGGTCTTGAAATGTAAGGGCAGGAGAATAAATATGAGGGTTGTCACACTGATGAGGGAAGAGGAGGTGTTTTGTTTCCAGCAGGAATAAAATTCCCTTTAACCCGTGTGAGTGAGGGGTAGTGGGTAGGGCTGGGTCCCAAAGCTCCTCTTCTACGTGAGTGAACAAAATCTTGCTGTTCTGTGCAAATCTCATTTGACTTGGTAACTGAGTTTCCTAATTTAGAACCCACTTTTTCTGATTAGAAGGACCTTTAGAAATCAGCTCTTCACTTTTCCTTTTTTTTTTGCATAGTGATTTGCCCCTTTTAGCTTGTAAATAGCACTGGCGTAACAGCCACAGAATAAACCCACCAAGCAAGAAGGGGCTGACACTGTTGTATGGTTTTGCTGCATGCAGTTTCCAGCACCCCTGACATTGGAGGTTTGTCCTAACTTTTCACCCATCTCCAACTCTAAAGTTTCACAGCTGTCCTCGTTGATCAAGCATGCTCACTGGAGCAGTACACATGCCATCCATCCAATGATCGTTAGAGCAGTACAGCATCTTCAGGTTTCTTTGTGCTTGCTAGTAACTAGCAATGTCGAAGGCTGGTTTCAGATTGAAGAATTACTTAGATGCATTCTCAGGGGGCTACAACCTCATATGACAGGGGGCAGAAAGTCTCAGGGGATTGTTCCCTAGTGGCTTTATCCATTGGCCAACATAGGGAGAGAATGAATATTACTGATAGGATAAAAGGACTAGTCACTGTAACGGCTCAACCAGTGTCTACCTTATCGTCCTTCATTATTGTAAGAACACCACCACTTACAGACTGGAACTGCAATATATAGTGCGTGTTATACAGTCTATCATCAGAAATTGCATGCAGGACCTTTGAACACTTAGGTCACCCATTTCTGAGCCTGGGTAAAGCCTTATAGACTAGGTGGGTACAGGGTAGATGAGGGCTTGAGAGATGGGATAAGCTCCAGGTCATGAGTGTGAGGCTGGAGACCTCAAGGTCTGTGGCTATGAAAAGGTAAAAGGTTTGTGGAGCAAAATGGCTATGAAACCCACTTCTGTTCAAGTTTCTGTAGGGAGCTGCTGCAGCTTTACTGCAGGAAAACCCACGCTCTTCTACACTGCTTTACCCTAGGTACTAACCTGTGGATTTTAGGCAGCCAGTTCATTGTAGGAAGCATTTTTTCATTTCTTTTTCTGAACAAAGCGGTGCCCCTAAGAAAGAGCAGTCCGGCAGGGTTGCTAGAAACTAGCTAGACTGCTGGGTCAGATTCTTAGCTGCTGTCCACAGGAATTGTTCCATTGGCTTCAATGGAGCAAAACTGACTGATACCTGGTCAGAAATTGGCCCTCTATATTTAGCCTGCCTTGGCTCTGTGCTGCACATTTGCTAGCTATTACACTTACTAAGCTGAGGCTCACATCACTGTTTGGTCTAATTTTTCTTGACGTTTTACCTCTCTGACCTTCTCTGGGAAAGGAAATAACAGCTTGCTTCCTTGAAAGTCTGTAGTTTGCTTACCTTCAAGGTAAGCAGCTATGCCGAGCAAGGTCAAGATCTGATTGCTACTAAATGAAAGTTTTAAAATACTATGTTTGGCATAAATAGTTTAACTTACTGTGGGTCTGTCTGTGGGAAAAGCATAGCAGGTTTGAGGCCTGATGTGACAACAGTTCCCGGGCATATACCTACTGATTGTTATGATGATAAATTATGTTCTCTGCCAGAGGACTTGTGAAACTGGCCTGGAAAGGGCAGTATCAACCTAGATAGGACATCAGGGCATACAGAAATACTGAATTAATTGAAAATGTTCATTCTGACACTAGTATACTTTCAGGGCTTTGCAAGTCAGCATCTCAGTACAGGAAAAGTTAGCGATGTTGAATCTCTTCCAAATGTAACTTGCATTATTTATATTTAGGGATCGACCTAAATCGTATCAAGGTGCAAGAAAAGATTGTGGGCTGCTCGTGGCATGCAGCTTCATTTGCACAGTGTTTTAGCTGTGGCCTGCCCACGCTGCTGATTGGCTGAGATGGCCTGGCAACCCTGCCCCTTGCTGCTGCTTAGCCAAGAAGGCTCCTCATTGTGTAGCTCCAGGCCTTGCTGCTAATTGGCTAAGAAGGGTAGGGCTGCATGGTGGGCAGCCCTCTTGGCCAATCAGTAACAAGGGATGGCTGCCATCTCTGCTGCTTCCCTTCATACCAGTGGCTTTCCCTCCAGCTCCTGGCAGGCTGCGAGGCCAGGCCACAGCAGCCCTGAGGACTGCTGGCACTCACTGAGCTAGCATTTTTAGGTTTTTTGCCACCCCCCTGGTTATTCTGGACCAAAATCACAGGGATTGCCATTTTCATGGGCACACAAACTACTTTTTCATGTTTTCCCTGAAAAATGTGAAATCGCTAATAGGATAGATCTCTATTTATTTATTTATTTATTTATTTATTATTTAACTATTTATTTATTATGTATTATTATTATTATTATTTATTATTATTATTTTATTACTATTTATTTATTTGTTATTTATATATATCCTGGACAGAACCTGTGTGATGCAGCATGCAGGCAACCCCATTGTACAGAAATACTTGCCATTGTTCCCGTGAACGCATTTCCCATCATTATATGATTCTAACATTTCTTTCAAGGCAAAAAATTTGCTCACACGCTGCAAAAAGACGCCTGTAAACTGGATATAACAGCACTACTTGTCAGTCCGCAGCTTTACTGCATCCTATTTGTGAGAATCTGCAAAATGAAATACAAGCCCAGATCGTTTGGAAGCTGAGCAAACCTCAAGACAAGCACAGTAATTGTACGTACTATTAGCCAAGGAATAGCACTCTCAAAGGGGAAGGTGGCAGATGACCATTATTTGGGAATTATCAATGTGCAGCAGAAATATGGGTTAAGCTCCACAAAGCATCCCCGTGGTTAGCATTGTGCCCAGTTTACAGATGAGCATGTTGAGCCGCATGAGATATATAATGGCAGAGTAGTGGAGTCAGCTGCAGAAACCATAAATCCCAACAGTAAGTTCCTTGCTCTAAAGCGGTGATTCTCAACCGGGGTCCCATGGCTCCTCCAACAAGTACCTCTAAGTGTTGGGAGATAAGCAGATAAGCTTAGTAGATAAATACAGGCTCAGGCTTGTCACTACCTTGGCCAATCCCCACCATAAATACCTGGTCCCTCTACAATTGCAGCTCATGCAGGGTTAAATCTTCCTCTCTCCCTCCCTCCCTTCCCCATGGGCAGGTATTAAAATCATTTCAGAGGTATGGAAACTTCTTTGCTTTACCACGGGGAACAACTCACGGGCTTCAATGCGGCCACCTGTGTGAAGAAATCAAATGGGATTTGGCCCGTGGTCATGAAGCGGTAACTAGAGTGATCTTTATCAAATATCCATTTGAAGGATTTGGGGGTTTTGGGGGGTTTTTTTTGCTTGTCCGCAGAGTCAGCCAGAAGCTTTGTCTCCTGAGCTGCCATTGAGAGCCAGCTGTCTACCATTTATATTGTTAATTCATTAAAACCAGTTCTTTATCCTCTCAGGAAATCACGGCAGTCCTGCTTACTGGCAGACAATAACATTCAAGGGCTTGCTGCTGCAATTGCTGACAATATCAATTATTTAGTTTTCTGCCAATTCCTATTAGACTTTTCAGGCTGGAGAATTTACACTGTGTTATTGAATTAAAAAACAGCTAAAAGCTTTAGGGAATCCAAACTAATTAGCCGGCATTTGTAAACCCCTTTGTTCATGGTAATTTGTTTACAAGAGTAGCTCAACCTTTTAATTATGGGCACACTCATAGGCTGCATACTGTACTGTTACAGACATTTTTTTGTTTGGCGAGAAGAGGGCAAATATGGTGACGCTAATTTTTACTTTAATGAGCTGTGATGCCCCTGCCTGGCTCTGTATGACCTAAAATATGAGCATGTCTATAATTATAACTGAGCAAAAATAAGACTCTTCAAGCTTTGAGCTGGGTCAGAAATCATTGCTATCCAATCCACGGGAGCAAGACAGCTCCACAGCTCTGCATCTTTACTGACGCTTCATCCTTTTTTCCTATCCTCTTCTCAAGATACTTCTTTTCCCGTTTGTCTCGTAAGAATACATTTTCAATTTTAAAGGTGGAGTTTTTTTTTTCCAGTCATCATATGATGAGTGAGATTAACTGGTGTAAAGGTGACGTAACTCCAATTTACATCAACTAAGAAGCTAGCTGCGCATCCTGAGATTGTATACTTCTTTCTGGAGGGAATTATCTTTACTTCTACTGTAATGAATCATGTCGCTTATATGCTAATGTTATAGCTGGAGTCTCCGGAAGATATTATTGCACATAGTCTAGTGAGTTCTTAGTGTGCGAGCAAGATTTTAGTCTTAGGAGAAATGCCATATTGTTGGTGGGTTTTTAAATGCTTCTGTAGGAAATCTGTGGCAAACATCACGGGGACGCTGTATTCCTTAATTTGAAGCAGTTCTCAGGACAGTTGCTCCATGACAGTCAAGCATGGGTGTATGCACCGAGATCCCCTGCATACAGTCTATAGCCATTTTTAAAGCATTTGTATACATCTGAGTAAGTCAAATAAGCTTCACTGAGAATACACCCAGGCAAGTGGCCTGGAAGGCCTGCTCCGAACAGGCCAAAACGGAGATGAAATGCAAAATACTTTTGCCTAACAGGAATTTCCCCCAAATTGTCTTGTTCAAGGCAGGAAGGGAGGGAAGAAGATCATTACACATCTCAGGGAAAGGCAACATGACAGATTATGCAGAAACTCAAACATGAAATGGCTTGAAGCAAAACATAATACCGGTTTTAAAGCTGGCAATGTTTCACAATATTTGGTGCCTATGATTGGGGATGATTTATTATTTTGCTGATGCCTGAAACTGCAAATATTAATCGCGTAAAATATGGATTTGGAAAAAAAAAATCAACAAAAAATGAATTTTTGAAAAAAAGAGGGGCGGGGAAGAAAAAATGCTGAATGGTTAAAATCTAGCCCTTACCCTGATACATATTAGTTTGGCATCCCTTGGGCTGATCTAATACTGATATACTGAATGGAAACGGATTTCACCTCACCGCAGCAGCTCTATATAGGAAAGGTAACATGCCTTCTGTCTTAAGTAGACAAGGTTCTTTGGGTGAATCTGATATCTTTTATTAGACCAACTTAAATAGTTGGAAACATTTTTTTTAGCAAGCTTTTCAGGTTTAAAAACCCTTCATCAGGCTGAGGAAGCGTCTGCAGTTGGTGTGTGCGCTCTTCCTGGAGGGAATGAATAGTAATGAAGCCAGAACCTTCAACTCACACCTGCATGAGCAGTACTTTAAGTTCAGTTCATGAATAAGGACTAAAGAATGGAGAAATCCTATCCAAAGAGTCTCCTATGGAGAGCAGGGCCTCAGGTACAGGATGCTGAATCATTATATCTTTGTTTTGTTCACCCCTCTGCCACTGACTTGGCGTAGGACTCTTGTCAAGCCACTCCACCTCTCTTTGCCTTGGTTTCCCAGACTCTAAAATGGCATTAATGAATCATTGCTTATGTCTGCAATGTGCTGTGAGGTCTGCTACAAGACGCCAGGCATTCGAATTAGAAGCTGCAGCTCAGAGACATGCTTCAGTAGGATGAATGATTTACTACAAGGCTTTGAACTCTGCACTGCCGTTGTTAAAAAAAATGGAGAGTGGCAAGGGTTGCCCTGCTGTGATTTGGATTCAAACTTCGGGGTCTCCAGATCCACCTTTAGTTAAAACACTATTACAGGGGCAGCATGTTTGACAAGAATGTATGACAGCACCAGCCATATGGAAAGCATAAATATTAAATGCTGTATATTGCAGCCATTTGCAAGAAACTGCGTTAATCCCTTGAAGGTTAATGAGAATTATTCATGTGCATCTGAGGGAGAGAAGTACTTTACTTTAGAAATGGAGCTGCTTGACATGCCTGATTTTTCACCTACCAATAAATATGAAAATGGAAAATGGATGGACATCTCAATACTGTACATAAATGAGAGTCAGACTGAACAACTCCCAGGTTTGTTTTTCCAAATCAATATTTTACATTATTAATATTTGCAGTTTCAGGAATCAGTAAAATAATAAATCATTCCCAATCATAGGCAATTCACCAAAGAGTGGGATATCCATGCAAGAGGGGAAAAACAGCTGTCAAACAAAGCAATATAAACATGTTATATCTTGTAATTGGGGGCCTTTTAGTTAAGTATATGACAGATTAAAAAAAAAGCAGCAGAGCTTCTTTCCATTTTTGATCCTAACATTTTAATTGTAATAGCTGCCAACAGTGCAGTGAAGCCTATCTTTAGACATCTCACCGGGGGGAACAAAAATGAAGCACAACCGTTGTGTGTCGGCAAGACGATCTACTGAAGTGAATGGAACTATGCCAGTTTGCACCAACAGAGGAGGCAGTCAGTTGTGCTTGGAGCCAAGTTGGACAGTCATTTAAAAAGGAAAGTTACCTCCTAAAAGTATAGGTTTTCACCAAATGTTAAGAAAAATGGATTGAACCGATCACAAATGTCTTTGAAAACTGTGTTATGACCCAGGACTTTTAGTGGCCCACCTGCATTAATACATTTGCACATATTTGTAGAGAGCTGGTCAAAGGTCTCCCAGTATTGGATGAAAACCAGCCATGATTAGTGAAATATTTTTGCCGTTGGCCTGTCAGCTGTTGGATGGCATTAAAAAAAAAGAAAGTCAAAGATTTTATTCTAAACTAGTTATTTTTATAAGACGGCCCCCGCCCCATCCCTGTTTTTCTCCCATCTTGTATTTTTGTAGAAATATAGGAACCATATGCATGTGGCATGCAGTGCCAAAAATATAACAGCAAACTGTCCTGGGGCACACAGTGCTTAAATGAAATGGGCTTCAAGCCCAAAACAGAGTGTGCTGGCCAAGCCAGTTACAGAGCATGAATATTATCCTATGTGAAAAGTGGCAGATTTAGTTGCCTAGGCAAAGAGAAGAAGCAGTTGTTATATTTTAACTGAAGTAAGCAAGCCCACAGGACCAAACAAAATGGGGTTTGTATGGCTTCAAGAGAATCAATGGAGCTACGCTCTTTTACACCAGCTAAGGACTTGGTTCATTTTATTATGTTCTGCTATAGGCTTCCACTGGTTTTATAATATGTATTGTAACAATTCAACTTCTGGAACGTCATGATAATAAAGAAAATAGATAAAGGTGCCATGCTGCAAAATCACAGATGGAGGTGAGAAACCCAATGGTGGCCAACCGTGTCTCACTACACAGAGGTAGTGAGTACGGGATATGTGTTATGGTTATTTTAATTGTATATCAGTCATGTCAGTTGTTGCTGCTTCTTGCTGAAATTTCCAGGGAATTGCATGCTGGGCTTAATTCATTCAAAAACCTACTGTGTGCAAATACTGATGTGACGCTACAAAATAAATAAGTTTAAATTTTAGAAAGCTATTTAATTTAATGAGGATTAAGCCCCGTGATGTGTATAGGCACCCTCAGGCAACTAGTTACCCTAGAATGTGATGGTGGGAAGGAAAGTGCATCACATCACATGGAATTTTTCCCCCTCTGAAGCTTCTTGATTTCCAATTCTAATCAGAATTGGCCTCAGCAAAGCAACTTTGAAACAGCAGGTAAAAGCAGGTCTGCATGGATCACAGCATATAGCCCTTTATCGCACATTTGAGATAAGGAGATAACCTTCTCTGACCTGGAGCATCCTGCCCCATTTGCTACACTGGGACAAGCTCGGTGTCTGTCTGTGTTCAGTGATGTGTACAGGCCAGAAGCAGTCACACAAGCAGCCAGCTGCTGCTCTCAGGGAATTTTTATTGAATCCTATAACGATCTAAATCCTAAGTGGGTGTTATGGGTTGTCATTAGCCAGAGGGATGGATTTGCTGAATTCTTTTGTGTTGCCCAGCGTCAGAAAAAACAGCTGAGCCAGTCATGCTACCTATTGAGGGTACATTGATAAATAGTTTCTAAAGGGTTAATAAATGATGACTAGATGTTTTCATAAGTGGTCAGTCAATTGTAACAAATTGCTATGGAGTCCAGTAGATCAATTGGTTGCTTATAACTGCCTACAACCACTTCTGCAGATAAGTACAGAGCCATTTGTGTAACACATGCTACTCTTGTCTGGAACACCGATTATTAAATATTTCTCAAATATTTATAAAAGCGACTGTGCCATAAGGTATTACTTCTGAGACTCCTCGCAGACTCGGCTAATCCAGGAGACTGAGAACTGCTGACCCTGAACAGACATGTTGGAGGAATAGGTAGGAAAGGTCTTGTCTTTTTCAGAAGAGCAGGGGCTCTTTAAAGGGAAGTCCAGCAAACCTTGCACTTTATGCTGTTTTCATTGTTAGAGCATACAATTATTCTTAAACCATATGAGAGAAAACACAGCTGGTGATGTTGGACTTTCATTATTTTGTTTTTATTCTGATTCATTTACCCTCCTTGAAACAATCCCAGAAGCCTCCACAGGGGTTTACTTTTGCAGCATTGGATGGCTTGTGAGTGTGTCCATCTCTGGACTTCTCCTCCTGCTTTTCAATTTTCATTCTGGATTGCGTCCACCTGAAGAGCAATCCCTCTCTGTAAGTTGCTTAATAAAAATGTGTTAATGCTTTGGGCTGGCTCCACAGCTGATATAAAACAGAGTAGAGCTCTGTTCACTCCAGGAAGGCTGTGCACATTCATGCCATCTGTGGGTTTTATTTTTAAATTTTGCCTTGATATTGCTTTTAAAACAAATATAAAAAACTCAGAGCTACAACTCAGGGGAAGGGTCCTGGGTGTGGGCATCCTTGACATTTGTCCTAAAGATTCCCATGCATTTTCCCCCAACTGCAGCATTATGTGCTATAGCATTGTCTTGAGCCCTAGCTGAATATGCTTACAAATAGAACAACACCACTTTTTAATATTATGCGCTTGAAAGCACTAGCTAAAGACTGTAAATGCACCTCACAGAAATATTTATTTGTTCAAACCCTATAATCAAAATAACTGATATTATCCTGATTTTACAGATGAGGACACTCAAGTGCAGACAAAAGGCCAGCTTTTAGACGACTAAGTAAGAAGGTATAATAGGTAGTTACTAAGGTTTTTGAAGAAAATGAGACATTATTATACGTGGCCAGTTACTTATAGCTAGCTACATGGACAGAACCACTTGTGTTCACAATACTGATAACGGCGTGTGCCACTGAACGTACACTTGCAATATTTAAATTTTTGAAAAATGAGACATTAAGTAACTTCCAGTAACTTTAGAATTTGAGTGCTGTTGTCCCATAGGTTATCCTTGGGAAGATCACCCCCCTCCAAAACCCTTTTATTTCCCTGTTCTGCTTTTCACGGGCTTCTGTCCCAATATTTTAGGGCTTCATTAAAAGCTGAAAGGAGGTTGTGGCTTTGCATCAAAATCCCCTAAAACAAACTGATGAAAAATAAATGATCTCAGTGCAAAAGCGACGCATCCCCACACCTATCCGATGTTTGCTTGCGGGGCCCACAAGGCAAACTGAGCCTGAGCTGCAACTTAGGCTCTTAGACTAGGTGACATTTGCAGTTATTTAATACCCAAACTGGGAAGAAACTGGCTTGACTGGTAGAAGATTTCCTCGTGCTGCATCTATTGTGGCCTATTTGGAAGAGGGGCAGTGGCTAAATAAATCATTCGCTCATGCACAGTATCTAGTATGGGTTGGCCAGGTGTGTCAGGCCTCTGTTCAAAGATGGAAGAATCATTTACAGGTGGAAGATTTTCCTGTCTCATAATCTGTTGACCTCAGAATTAACCTTCTGAGACATTTCATCTGTGGTGGGTTTTGAAATGTGGTTGCTCCTGTAAAAGCCCCTAGAGAAACGTTCTTTTCACTTGACATGAAAGATGGATCTTCACTGGAAACTTGGCAATCATCTCCCCCCCACGACCCCCCAGTTTTGGCTTTTACATCTAAAATGTTGTCTTTTGATATTTTAAGTATTTGAAGTTTTCATTTCCCTCGCAGGAAGTGGCATTTTCAAGAACGTGTTTTGTCACCGCGTGAGCACGTTTGGCTTGTGCATTCTCTGGGACACGTTTTGTATACTGCCGACAGTTGCAGCACTTGGTCTCTTTGCATAAGTAATGCAATTCTTTATGGCAAATTAGCCTCTCCTTAATGAAGCCCTGTTGTTCCTAAGGAGTCAGCATTTTTGGAGGAGAGATTTAATAGTCTTTATGATCCTGCTGTCCATTATGATACCCAGATTTAATTTAATCTTATTATTAATAATGATAGGAGGGAGTCTCTTGAACACGTGTGGTAGGCAATCTTAGAGGTCTGATGGAAACGTTGGCCTCCACCTGATGGAGTCTGTCCACTGCCAGTTTAATTTTTTATTATGTTCATCTGTCCCCTGTACTACAACAGAGGGTGTCCCTGGAAAGCACCGATACAAGGCTTAATCTATGAAGGACAATGGATTTTTATTTCCCCACAGGTAAGCCAAATTTCATTATTAATGAAATTGCAGCTCTTGCACTCAGTCCATGGCGCCATGTTTTGCAGGATTTTCACTTGGCTTCATTATAAACTACTGATCACGACATGGTATAAAATCCAGACTTCCACCACCCCAGAAGTTGGATGCGTTTGGATCCTGTGGTTTATTCTGAACCTCTCTGCTCCATGGATGCAGTTTCACTATATCAGAAATCATAATGTGGTGTATTTGATTGTGGGTCACAATTCTTACACTCCCATTCTGTGCTTATGTAGGACTCAGTGGTAGAGATGGTTCGTGCAAAGCAGCTTATACCCACATGGAAGCTGCAATGCCCCAACCCTCACTAAGCCCAAATGAGCCACCTTTGATAATATCACTCCAAGGGAGTGATCTCATGCTTACTGTTACTCAACAAGACTCCTTTGGGATTTTGGCATCGCTATTTGGTACCCTTCCCTGGTCTTCAGACAAATTGTGGCTGTCCCTGTGCAGCTAAGGCATGAGAGCTCTCTCTATGCAGCAGGCTTTTAAGAGGGTAAAATTGGAGAGGATCAAATTTTTTTTTTCTGGGGAATACGAGTGCTATGGAATTGAATCAAGAAAAAAAGAACGGGTTTATGTAGAAATGAAACAGGATCCTACAAAAATTACCCTAAAATGTATCATCTTAAAAACAGCAAGACCCTTTCCATGCATATTTCATACTGTTGCAGCATTCAATGGCAGAAGCACACACTTCACATAAAAGCCTGGAGGACACTCTAAAAAGGACAATTTTATATGCAATACTATAGTACTTTCCCACAGTAACTTAACTGGATGAAAGACTTTTTTTTTTAAAGGTATAACAACATTTAACTAGGCTAAAATGAATTTCCTACCTTTTTACCTCTATAAGCACGTGCCAATGTGTCAGACGTGACCAAAGCCCCTAAATTCACTTTATATAGCTGGCCTGAGTGTCTCCTGGTACCTCCTAACTTACTGTCCAGAGTAACATTTTCATTTTGTACATTATTCTCTTGTATGTATTCTCTTCACTAAGTATTACTGCCACAAGCATGTTATTTTTCCTATCTCACTGTTACTAGTCGTGCTTTCCTGGTTCATTTGGTTCAAACATGATAAATCAATTTTCATCCAATTAGGCTGTGCCTGAAGAATTAATTTGTTACACGTTAGACTGTAGTACTTTGTATGTTCCTAAATGCAATTAGAAAACTTTAATTTAATCTTACATGCCAAATATGATCGGCTTGTACATAAGACAACCCATTTGTGGCTTGTACAGCATGTGCTTCTCGTTGTAAGGGACTGGCAATTTTATTTTAATATGTTTTAATGTCATGCATGGCTTCTTGATTTGCTTTGGGTCTCGCTCCTGTAAACATTTACACACATCGGAAAGTTTCTGCAGGTGAGTAGCCTTGCTGACCTCAGTGGGGAGACTCGTACTTAAATATGCATGGAATAAAGGCTTAGTAGGTACTGAACCATTTCAGTAACCTCAAGGGATCTTATCTTCACCTGATATGGTTTTCGGAACTGCCAGGGGCCAGGTTTTCCAAGTGATATAGGCACCAGAAGGGATTTTCAAGACAACTGAGGCTCCTGGACCCAGACTTTCTTCAATGGGAGCTAGATGCCTAGACACCCTTGAAGGCCTGGCCCTGATACCGGCCAAGAGTTAGGCATATCATTGCTTTTCAAACCCTGCTAGACACCTGCATGCATCTTTGGGTGCTAAGACATTGCTCTAGCTACCTAGGTACCACAATGCTGAGCACTAGAAATAGCTTTTCCTAGACATTATAAAAGATTGTCTTATTACTTACAAATATTTTATGAAGGAACTATTGCTTTTAAACATTTAAAAAAAGTATGCTGACCTCAGCCAAAAGGAAACAATTTTTAAAAACCCTTACATTATTGTTTTTCATTTCTAACAGGAAACCTGAATTTGGAAGAAGTCTGTAAGTATATACAACAGAATCCTAATAACTCCAATTTTTCCCTGCCCGTTGTCCAGATGTGTTTGTATTCAAAACCAGGGTGCAAATACGTGAGTTAAAACAGGGGCGGGCAATTATTTTGGGCGGAGGGCCGCTTACTGAGTTTTGGCAAGCCATCGAGGGCCACGTGACAGGCAGAAAGGCAGATAAATGTTAATTTTCTAAATTTTTTAGGGGCCTGGTGGGCTGCATGTGGCCCGCAGGCTGCATTTTGCCTGCCCCTAAGTTAAAAGGTGTAAGTTCTCATTTCTAGATATAAATAAAGGAGTATTGTCTGGATACCCCTAGGGTTCATCAGAAATATGTAACAGAGCGATAGTGATTTTTCACAGCATGTAGTTCTTGCTGTTTTGGTCAGTAAGAGATTATGAAGTGAAAAAAGTGAAATGGATAATATGATGTGTCACAGAAAAGACTGCGCTTATGAATTTGGCCTCCAATTTGTTCTTGGGTTTGTCAAGAACAATACAGAGGGCAATCTCCATTGCATGTGTTTGATATATTGTAAAAGATGAAATGCTAAGCTCAGTGGTAACAGTATAGTCAAGCTTTGAAGTAAGAAAATATACGAGGGAGGTTGAAACAGTTCTGAAGATGCGTAAGGGGGAAAAAATACTTTAGTTGTTGCTAACCCAGTGTTTACAATCCTCTGCTACGTTACTTTTGAGAGAGAAAAGTAGACATTAAAAGGGCAGTGATTCCTCCCTAAAGCTTCAGTTGGTCTTTCTTTGATTAAAAGTGACCAGCTTGATTTTTGCCTCCTTTCATTCTCTACCAGAGCATCTCAGTTTAACAGCACAGGAGGGGTAAGAGCCGGAAAAAGCAGATTCTTTATAAAATATGAATATTGACATTAAAACAGAATATCACCAGTGCCTGGTCTCCCATCAGGACTCATGGAGGAGTTGCTGGAAATTCCTGGCAAAGACGGATAAAACAAACCATGGTATAGGTCTACCTGTTCAGTCTCCTTACGCTGTATCACAGTTTCCTCTAGCTTGCATTTTGTGTCTGCTAATGAAGACCTAAAGTAGTCAATACCTCTGTTCACCAGAGCGCCCCAAGGGGTGGCAAGGTCCAATGGTCACAAACTCCTCCAAGACCGTTTTAGGCTGGACATAAGGAAAAACTTCTTTACTGTCCAAGCCCTCAAGGCCTGGAACAGACTACCGCCAGAGGTGGTGCAAGCATCTACTCTGGACTCCGTTAAGAAACATTTGGATGCTTACCTTGCTGGGATCCTTTGACCCTAGCTGACTTCCTGCCCCTTGGACAGGAGGAGCACAGGACTCAAAGGGATGACCCAAGTCACCTAGTCACTGCAAGCAACCACACCACCCAGTCCCTTGCAAAAATGGATCGAGCGACATCTTAAAATCACTTAAATCGTTTCAGCCTAGTGCTCCTGTTGGAAGCCCGTTCCCGAACGTCATTCCTCTAAAGGCTAGAAAGATTCTTCCGCTTCTCAGCCTGAATTAAATGGGCCCATCTGCATTTATTTGCTTTTGTGCCCTACATGTCTCTGTATGGCCAGTGCCTCCAAGCACCGCATCACTGACACATTTACTTCCTGAATTTTGCACTAAGGGCATTCACTTGCTAAGATCAGGTCCAAATCTTATCCTTGAGGAGCTCCATTAGTAACCTCCCTCAAGCCTGAGAGTCTACCCTTCAACGCCACCTGCGGTCATTTCTCTTCCAGCCAGTTCCTTACTGGCCTCGAAATGTTTCTACTCAATCCCCTCTTGTCCAATTGAACTAACATTTTCCTATGTGATAGCATGTGACATTTTTAGTACAGTCCAGATAGATTAGATCTACTGTTGTTTTAGCAAAAAAAAGATATCAGGTTATTCTGGTACAATCTCCTATGGGGAAACCAAAGTTGCAGTTCATCCCAGTTCCCATTTACTTCCATATCTTCATAATTTGTACAACTTGGACACTTTAGGCCAATTAAAATAGGTGCAAGCAAAAAGGTTATTCAATCTGTTGCATCATTATAAGATATCCAAGGTCTCCAGAGAGTACAGCCCTCTGCTGTTTGTATCACCATATTTCCTAGTTACCCACCAAGTATGTTAGTGTGATATTTAGTCATTTTTGAGGCGGTATTTACTTAGTGCTTTAGTGTGATATCTTTGGTGTGATATTTAGTGATAATTGCTCATTATTCAGTCACATAGTTCCAACTGTCTCTGCTTAGCAAATATATCAGCATCCCTCCCCCAGACCTCCTGCGTCTGGGAAGCTAACCCACTTAAAGATGCTTTGCTTTTTATAAATAATGGAGTCAAGGTAAGAAAAGAGAGCAGATTAGGCCAATTCACCTAGGCCATACTGTTCATTCAAAGAACTAACCCTTCTGGAAAAGAGAAAGTACACTCTTAATATTGGAGCAATGTTTAAAGGCCCTTATACAACAAAGCGTTTGCACCTATGCATAACTTTAAGCATGAAAGTAATCGTACTGTAGCACCTGCTTGGCCCTACACGAATAGGTAGCCCCATAGACTTCAATAGAAGTCATGCCAATACTTAGGTACTTATGCATTTGCTTAAAGGCTTTACAGGATCATGGCCATGGTTCATCTGTCTCTTTTTAATACACCAGGTGTTCTTGATTTCGAATTGCAATGTTCAAAATATTCATTTTCCTGACTATGACATTTCTAGTCATATTGTTTAAATGTATCAGGAGAGTTTTGACTAAATCTTTTAATCCCATTTGATCTAAAGACAGAGCTGTAACATGACAGGTTGGATTAATGCATTTGGCATTTGCAAAATTATAGATTTCCAACCTCAAGCAGTAAACAGACAGCAACTGCAATTGCAGTTCCCTCCCCATACCCTCCACCTTTTATAACACTAGACTGAACTAAAATAAACGCTCTTCCTACATCCACTTTTGATTGAAAGATAGACATGCAGGAAAGGGTGAAGTATCCTAAGTGATGGGCTCAGTGGGATATTGAATTTATGTCTACGCTTTGATGCTTCTAGGTTTCGTGTTCTGCTCCTGAGTGGAATTAATTCTGTTCCCTGCAGGAGTCGATTTGGTATTCTGCATAAAACCCCAATTTTATTGTTTTAAATCCTGCTTTCAGGGAAAGCCAAGAAGTCAAGAGGAGACAGGAGAAATGAAAGGTGGAGAGGGGACCTTTTACAACCCAAATGATTGTAAAGTCCCTATTTAATACACTGAGCTCCATTTTGTCTTTCTTCATTTTAAAGGGGGAAAAAAGAGTTCTTGTAAAGAGGCCCTTGAATCCTCATTTCAATTCTACATACTTTCTAACAACAGTTCTTTAACTTGTGTTCTTGACAGTTGCTCAGCTGACAATATTGCTTTCCCTACCGCGCTCTACAGAGAGAATGAAATAGCTCGCTGAAGACCTAGTCCAAAGTTCAGTGAAGTCAGTGGATGGAATCCCAATTCTATTCACTGCGTTTGAGTTCAGGTTCTTTGGTTTTCCTATCCCAACGCTACTAAACTACCTCCAAGTGAGTTAGGTAAGCTTTCTGGAGCAACAGAGAAGCATAGCATAGATGACAGATTTTGAACTGAACCAGCATCCAGCAAAATTACAGCAACTCTATGAAAGAGGAAACTTGCAGGCAGAGAGAAGCCAAAAAAGGAAAGCATCAAGATGGAACTAACAGGATATTTCTAAGCAGGGGTAGAAAAGGGCAATGATACAGACTAAAACTTCTTTTTAGGTTTTCCTCTCCTGGCACAGTACAGCATGCCTGAGTTTGCAGACAGCCTAAGCCAATCCTTCTGATAGGGCTAAACAGTGCCATTCCTCTGAAGAGTATATTAGGAGTGTGTGTGTGTGTACATACATACACATACATGCATATGCATGCATATATGTGCGTGTGTGTGTGTGTATATATGCATGCACACATGCATATGCATATGTACATGCATGCGTATATGCATATGCACATGCAAATTAGGTGTGTGTAAAAGTATATTCACCGTTGGGACCTTTGCCAGTTCTACTCCATCAAAGCCCTTTCCCCTTCATGCCTTTACTCTGGTGAGTGGGACAAAAACCCTCCCCAAGAAAGTCCTCAGCTCAGCTGGAGGAGGGCAAGTCCCACCTCTTCTGGGACAGATCCCAACTCACCTGAAGGAACAGCAGCATGATGCACAAATCAACCTGCTACTGTGTGGGTGGTCCCTACCATTTACAGCGGTCTCCCTTGGGGGTGCTACTTTGGGTCCTACTTAAGTGCTTCATCTTTATACCAAAGACTTTAGATTGCCTTAATGTGGCCCTAATCACAACACCCAGTGTGTAACTAGCTCTTTGCTATTTTGGTACTAATCGTGTCAAATGGCATTAATTAAAACAAATCTCCCATAAAACAGACGGGATTCATCAACAATAAGTGAGGCAATATTTTTCAATTTTTTGTGGAGAATTTTAATGAATAAACAGCAATTCTTATTCATTATTTATCTACTTCTGAATTTTAATGAATAGTTCCCAGTGCTCATTAACAAATCTCTGTATTTATGGAAAACTGGCACTTCATAAATATCAGATCGTGCTATTTTATGTGCTGGTTTTATATAAATATAGAAATTCAGTAATTATCACTAGAACTGATCATTAAAATTCAAAAATGGATACATCAGCTGAAGCTTTCTGCCTGAGTATTCAGACAAAACATCTTTGTCTTTAAAGTGTCCCAGTCTCCTCATGTTGTGCCCTTCTCTAGGGTTGGTCTAGGGAGCCTTCTTGCTTTGGAGTTACTGCCTTTCTAAGGTTTTATTTTGGAGTCCTTTCTTTGCTTGCATTCAACTATTTCTTTGTTTCCTCTTGAGCCCTTTCTCTCCCTCTGCAGCAAGCTCTGTGGTATTATAGTGGGCTCTGAGTTAACCTCCCTTTCCCCCCTTGCTTGCTGTTCTTGCCTCTTGAGGTCATTAACTTTCTGGGGCTGTCCTCCTCATTCTCACTGGTCCCTCTTCCTCTTTTTTTTTGATATTCTATTTATTGATTCTTATGTTTTTACAGCACAAACCAGCAGCCATTTTATGTAAATCCACATGGACTCTCAAGTCCATAAAATCAAATTTCAATTTACAAACTGATGTAATTGTATAGAGCTGCCTCTCTAAGAAACAGCTGGGAGGGAAGCAAAAATCTACTTATTTCATGCTGATCAAATAAGTGCAGAATATGTAAGATTCTTGGCTTAAATCAGGAGTAATTCCATGGGAGCCCATGAAGCTATTCCAAGTATATGCCAGAGTAAATGAGATCAGAATCTGACTCCACATGTATTAAAATGTTAATAGCATCAAACTACCATTACATGATCTTTTTCATCTTCAGAGTTTTGCAGATATTACTTAAATCATCACTCCCCAAGGCATTATATTCTATTTTACTGAAAGGGGAGCTAAGGATCATGTGGGGAGTGGACAGGGAGGGGTAGAGAGAGAAGTTAAGTGACTTACCCAAGACCCCAAGGGGATTCTGTGTCAGAGGCATTTTGCTCTCATTGTGCTAAGTATTAATCCCTTAAAACCAAACCAAAGAAACAAATTACATTTAAGGGATTGAAAGTTGCCAGCTCTATAGCTACATGAAATAATGAATGACCAGTGCCTATCAAAACTACAAAAACTCTTGAAAATATCTGTGTTCAGTCTTTTCCTTAGGTTTAAGCTTTTCACATCATTGGATGGAGAAAGAAAGAATAACTTAAGAAAATAAGGCGTGTGGGATAGACAACCTTCGCTTACTCATTTCCTCACTGGTGCACTTCCCTATATACTATGTTAACGATCCCTTTGTTTTCATTTGGTCAGAAACCTCATTGTATCTAGCTCTGTTGTGGATCATTGCAATCACACTTGATAAGAACTAACAATCATACTTGATAACATACTTGATAACACCTTTTGGTGTTAAAGGCTGCGTGTCAGTGTCTTAGTGTGCTAGCAATGTTTACTTTTTGATTTCAGGTCTAATATGACTGATATTTTTTTCAGCTTTCAGAGTCGCAGCATAATTTCTCATTTCAATTCATAATTATGGACGCCGATTGATATTCTCTGCATATTTTCCTCCTTTTTTGACCATTTCTATTAATCACATACACTACCCCTTTGAATTATGGAATCTGAAAAATCAGAGCGTTTCACGTGCCTTGGTGCCAGCCTCTTCAGAGCTTTGCAGGCTCTGTGACAAAATATGCTATATAAACCAACACTTACCTTGTATAGGTATTTAGTTTCTCCTGGGAGATTGCTGCCCTTCCAGAAGAAGCCACAAGCGTATGGATGTTCAAACTTTTTTTTCCAGAGTAAAAATGGCCCACTTCCAGGAGAAAAATAGCCAGGGAACAACCAGGTTTAAATCTCATGGGAGAGTGAATGTCTGTACATGCCATGGCTTCTCTCAGAAGAGAACACTGTCCTCCAACATCCCTCCCAGGGAGCCAGTGTGTCACTTGCTGATCACTAGTTTTCTAGCAGGGAGTACAACACAACACACTTCATAATCCCCACACTGAGCTACAGAGAAACACAGGATGACCAGTCTGGGTCAGCCAAATGGGCTGCCCTATGTTCTACTGCCATCTGTCACCAGGCAGACTAAGGGAGGTGGTAGATCACACAGATATGTGCACAGTCCACCCTGCTCCCCCCTGCCTGCTCTTTCCTGGCTGCATGGTGTCATCATTGTACTGTCTCTGCTCTTTAAGGCCTCAACATTCAAACATACAGCGCTGGGTAAGTTCCTCTACCAGGAGAACGAACCTGGGAATATTCTTCCAGATTAGATGAATATATGTACACTGCCATCATTTTACTGTTCCCTTTATATCCCCTCTGTAAGCTCTCATTGTTTCTTGTTTTACACTGAGGTGGTGAGGTTTACCAACTTTTAGTTCTGGGTTGTACAGTGCCTAGCACTGTGGGGCCTTAGGTTACAACTGCAGCCATTATGCACCACTTCAAATACAAATAGTAAATCAGAGAGTAGTTACAGTGCCCTGCTGTAGCAGATTGCAAAGACTTTCAAAGCTTGTTGAGTAAATGGCTACCTTTATCCTATTAAACACCAATAAGAGATATGCATGCAAATCCCCCATAATAACAAACTCTCTGCTTGCGTTGTCAGCTGATAAGCAACAGAAATCTCTCTCCAATTCAGTCTTTCCCCTTTCCCTGTCTTGAATTCCAGCTCCACTTTTTCCATCAGACCCTTTTTCCCATTGTGCCAAGCTTCTCCACAGAGCTGGCAGCTGCTATTCAGTAAGTCTGCAAGGCAGCTGAAGGCTGAAGGTTTCATTATAGCAAAGCCCTGCTAATGTTGTGCATTGTGTAGGTTCAGCTGTGCAGTCATTAATCCTCTCCCACTGCTCCCTGCCACCCCTGGGGGAGGTTCCACTCCAGGAAGCATATCCCCTTGGCCTGTCATGTTGAGAGCCAGAAGCTCCTGAATTATTTTTGAATTTATTGTCACAGTTGTAGCAACAGAAACATTTGACTTTTCTGTCTAAATCAATACCGGGGTGTTTTTTTCTTTCTTTTTTTCTTTTTAAAAGGACATATGCCTATACAACTGTTTCACTGCCAAGCTCTTCAAAGCTCAATCAGAGTAAGAGACAGTGGCTCATTCTCTCAGAGGCTTCAGTACCTCTTTCATTTGCCCCTCTTCAAGCAGGTCAGGCTTGTAGTCTTGATCCACAATTCCCCTCAATCCCAGGTTTGATGTTGACCTACTTTTCTGGGCTGTAATTCAGAAATGTCCCCCTTAGTGTTAGTATAATAGAACTAGAGGAAAAATTCTGCCCTCACCAAGAAGTTCTTTCCACATCCTACATTTGCCACACTTGGGTCCAGCTTTTATTGTAATATAATAATCAGATAATGAGTTCACATTACAATTCTGTCTTTGTCCATGTAAGGATCCCAAAGCACTTAAGAAACACAGGAATGTCCTTGTGTTCTCAGTGTAGTGGTTCATGTCTAACAGTGATCAGTACCACATGGTTCAGGAAGAGGTGCAACATAGCCCCTTCTCCCCCTCTCTTCACTGAGCAATTATTAAATAACATGTCCATATGGACAAGTCTCCTCTAATTCTTTCCTTTTAGATATTGGCTAATAACTGGGAATGGGAGATTTATATCCAGCTCTAAACTCTTGGTTCATTTTAAGTCTTCTTGTAATAGTGTGTGTTCTTGTTACCTATGGTATTGCAATGTACTACCCACAGTGCTCCAGTAGGAAAGGATTACTCATTTTATATATTAGAAAACTGACGCTCAGAAAAGATGTCAGAGCAAAGAGATATAGGAAACTCTTCCCCCAGGTTACAGAAACTCTAACCTTTTTTACAACATTATATTCCTTGATCCTGAAAATGTTGTATTTTTTATTTCAGAGTATCCTCAAGCCCAATGTCAAGCCATCTCACTTAACCAGAGGCAGAGAGAAAAACCTTGGGGTCCCTAGCTTCTCAATGGCTGGAAAGAGCAAGAGCAGGATGTTGAACTGGGTACAGAATCAAACTGGGACACCAGAGGAGTATGTACAGTGCAAAGATGATGAGCTTTTGCCAATCCTTTTTCCCCATATTGTCCTCTCTTGCTATAGGTGCAGAGGCTTCTGCATGTAAACCCTTAGGAGAAGTGAGTTCCAGTAGTCTAATTTACAAGTGGCTACAGTATGCTCACAGTGGCAAGGGCATCTGCCAAGGGGAATGGGCATGATCTCCTGAGGTTTGGTGCAGGGAATATTTTACTATCGTTGCTATTTTTACCTATGGCAGTAATGGGGGGACTCACATGCTAGTCTTTGCCTTTGGAATTAGAATGCCCTTGTTCTGTGCTCCATCCCTTAGACTGTATTTCCTCTCTTATTTGGACTTGTTATGTGCCCTTAAATCCTTACTTGACATGGCAAAATTGATACCTACAGGGATTTTTATTTTCTGATTCCAGAGTATGGCACCTGGTCAGAATCTTGCAAAAGGCTGGAATAAAACAGAAGAGAAAATTGGTGAAACTTGGCTCAAAGAGAAATGTTGTCCTATCTTATAATTGTAGGAAAGTAGAGCTAGAAAGGCCTCACACGGTCAGCTAATCTCGCCAAGCAAAACCATCCCTGACTAAGCCATCCCAGAAAAGTGTCTGTCCAACCTGATCTTGAAAATTTCCAAGGATGGAGCTTCCACAGCTTCTCTTGGTAGCTTGTTCCAGCGCTTGACCCCACTCATCATAGTCGGGTAATTCTTCCTAATATGCAACCTAAATTCCCTCTGCTGCAGCTTGATTCCATTGCTCCTACCCCTGTCTCCTACAGCCAAAGAGAAAAGCTCATCTCCATCCTCTCTATAAATTGCCCTTCAGATATTTGAAGACTGTTATTAAATCCTCCTTCAATCTTCTCTTCCCTAAACTAAATAACATATTTCTTTCAGCCTTTTCTCATAAATCATGCTTCCCAAGTCTCTAATAACTTTTGTAGCGCTCACCTGGGTTCTCTCCAATCTGCCCAAATCCTTTCTGAAGTGTGGGCCCCAAAACAGGACACAGTACTGCAGGTGAGACCTTATCAATGCTGAACAAAGTGGAAGAATCACTTCCCTTGATTTGCAAGCGATAGTTCTGTTAATGCAACCCAGTATCCTGTTGGCCTTTTTTTGCAACAACTATAAACTGTTAGCCCATATTCAGTTTATGTTCTACTGTAACCCTCAGGTCCCGCTCTGCAGTACTGCAGCCTAGCCAGTTATCCCCCAGTTATTTGTGCATGTGATTATTTTGCGCTTGTCGCTGTTGAATTTCATCTGGCTGATCGCAGCTCATTTTTCCAATTTATGGAGCTCATTCTAGACCCTAGCCCTGCTGTGACCTTCAGAGTGTCTGCACCTCCACCCAAACTGGTGTCATCTGCAGATTTGCTAAGCATGCACTTAGCCCCATCTTCCAAATCATTAATGAAGATAACAACACTAGACCCAGGACTGCCTCTGATGAACCCCGCTTGTTGCACCCTCAAAATCAGAAACTGAGCCATTGATGACTACTACTCACTGAGCAAAATGCTTCAACAATGAATGTAGCCACCTCACAGTCTTCTATCTAGTCTGTATTTCCTTAGCTTATTAATGAGAATATTGTGGGAGAGGGTGTCAAAAGGTTTGCTGAAGCTTGTGATTTTTATATTGATTTGTATAGCTCTTTTTATAGAGGGGTTTTTTTATATTCTTTTTTTATAGCTTTTGCCACAAGAAGGTATAGCATACAGATGCCACCCTCTTCCCATCCATGGAGCCTGCCAGCTTATAGAATGAAATCAGAATGATCAGTCATGATTTGGTCTTGGTGAATATATGCTGGCTGTTTCTGATTACTAATCAAGCTATTTAAAAGAAATAATCTTTCAGCCTTATTTCTATTAGTCAACTGTCCTGCTCATGTGACTAACGTTACGGTAACATGAATATGACTTATAAAATGGTTTGATAACATAGGGAGACTGAAGGACTAGCAACCCGTGAAAATTAACTAGGATTATAGTGGGGTATGTATCTAAAGTACATTTGCTATTCCCAAATAAATCCAAAATAAAGCTGTCCTCCACCATGAAGTTATTCAGTAACATCTATTGTGAAATAACCATTCCCTAGTAACTCAATAACTCATGACGTTTAACACCCCCATTCCATCCCTTTGTGGAAGGATAGTTATACAACTTTCTAATGCCCAAAAACTCTCTACCTGGTAATGGTATGACAGGGTTGATTGTTTTAGGATTAAGTTAAACAAACTCTTGTGTGAGATGTTTTGGATAGGGATTAACCTGCCTTGAGCAGTGTTGGTCTAAATGACCCGGAGGTCTCTTCCAGCCCTACTTTTATATGATTTTATGATTCTGTGTTGTAGATGTGTCTTGAAAATGCTTTAAGAGTCTTTTTCGTGACATGTGTTGTATAAATTTAATGGTTCGTTTAAATATATATCGAAACAAAACAGGAGAACCATAACATTTCAGAACAATAGCTGAAATCGGAATCGCAACAGGTTTTTCCTTCATGCTTAACACTGTGACTACACGTACAAAAATGCAAAATACACATTGGAATATAAACTTTGCAGAACTGTTTGAAGCAATGACTGCCAAGAATAAACTATAATGAACACAAAGAGGCTGCTAGGCATAGAGGGAACTAGCATTTGCTGACTGTCCAATTCCAAGATTATCATCAGGGCTGTGCTGCCTCTCTGAGACTTGTTTGGCCTAGGAAGCACAGAAAGGACTAGTAGCTAGGAGCCCTGACTGTACAGATTGAAAATGAAGCGTTGTTTTCAGAACCACATTTGGCTTCAGTAATAATCTATTTTGGCCACTAGCAACATAATGTATCCCAAAACATGCCCTGCCTAAGCTGGAGGTTTCAGAATAAACTTCTCAGGTCAGTGACTATTTTTATCATCCTCAAAATAGTACCACCAGCAAAACAAAGTGTTACAGAACATTTGAGCAGAAAAAACCACGAGAAAGCTCCACTGACTCGAATGAAGTCCTGACCCCTACTTACACATCAAGACTGAATTTGGCCCAAGGTATTTTTGAAAAACAATCTAGTTTTGATAAATGAGCTTCTATGCTTCATACTCTGCAGGGAATTCCTCCTTGATGGGGTAGGTTTTTGCTATGTATGAGTTTTAGGCAGAAGGCAGAGACAAGCCTACTTCAAGGGATCTTGCAAGCATCCACAGTGCTAGCAATTCCTTTCCTCCTTAAAAAGAACCAAATCAGAGACAAAATTCAGTATCATTTTATAAAGGGAAGATTAACCCCCCCCCAAAAAAACTTACACCAACAGAAGAAACAGAATAACTTGAGTTTTTAAAGGCGGATAGGTTTCATTCTATCCAGGAAGAGAGCACACACCAAATGCAGAGACTTCCTCAGCCTGAGGTTTTTAAACCTGAAAGCTTGCTTAAAATTTTTTTCCAACCATTTAAGTTGGTCTAATAAAAGATATCAGATTCACCCAAAGAACCTTGTCTGCCTTGAGTTTTTAAAAAAGTTTTACTAAACTGAAGTCGGACAAATTGTTGTTCCTTTCCTTTTTGAAAATTGTTGATGAGTTGTGATTTCTTCTGAACTTTCTGTTATGCATAAGTATAACCTGGGTAGTCAGGTACATCATTTTCACCCCATTGGTTGACTATACACTGTTCAATTCAAGTCTAATTAAAGCATATATTGGGGTGATGGCATGGTACATAGCAATTTTCCCCTGTGGATGTGCACACACAGCTTTTGAAAGATTTGTTCCAGTCTCAGGCTTCACAAATGCATTTGATGGCTTAAATAGGGTGAAGTCCCTGACTGAGTAATGTTATATCATACTGGGCCCATCTACACCTGCCCCCGACTGCGCAGTTGTTACTGAGCAGTCATTTAGTGCTTGCCATTAATGTGCAGTCCCAGCGGCACATGGGTTATTTCCAAACATACTGAGCAGCGGGAGTGAGCTACTGCATCGTAGCTTGTTGCTACTGAACAGTAGCATCCGTGTCATGGCTCATGCCCGCGGATGCTATGTTGCCGTAGCGTTTCACGTCAATGTGCCCACAGATATCTAAAATTCCTGGAAAAGTTATGTTAGTCCTGGTAAGTGATTACTGGGGTGACTTGATAAAAAACAAAAGCAAAACAGATAACCCAGAACTTATTAATGATGAAAAAGGAAAGTTTTTTTTAGAACGATGTCTTTGTAGACATCCCTTAAAAAAGTTAAAACAGCCACCGTCCCCCTAACCAGTGAATGAACTTAGACATTTTATCCAGGTTATGCTCCAAGTGGACAGCTCAGCTCTGGCAGTTGGTACCACTTGGACAAAATCTGCACACACCAATACTGAACACCACATCTATTTGGAACTCATTTTAGAATTACAGGATTCATCCTGTGCTGTGTCGGGTGCACAGCTGCCCTGAATTCGTGGCGTTATGTATAATGCCTTCTGGGGCTGGCTAGCAGTTTGGGAAGGATAGCTGTGGACAGCTGGAGGAGAGGGCTTGGCTCATCTTACAAAAACTACCTGGTGATCATGGTTTAAGAGCAGCATGAAGGCTGCATTGCCTGCAGGCTTTGCAAAGGATTGGGTAGGGATACACCTTTACCAAGTTGGCGTACTCCAAGGCAGGATTTTCAAAAGCAGCTAACAAAAAATGATAAGCAGCTTTGAAACTCTGCCTTCTTGTTGATTTGGTACAACTGGCTACAAGTTTATCAGATCATGTTAAACAGGATGAAAAAAAAAGTCCAAACTTGATCTATAAAAAATCTAGCCAACCCTAACCATTAAGGGATCAATTTGGACTCAAGCCTGTGTCTAACTAGCAGGTAAAGGTCGTGAGAAGTTTACTGGGAAAGGGATGTCCAGAGGAACAGACTGACTCATAAGGGACTCATTCAAGTCAAAACAGTTCAGCTAGGAAATGAAGGTCTCTGCTAATCTTAATGGGAGTATAAGCAATGCATATGCAAATGAGTAGTAGCTTTTAAATCATCTACAATCTATTTGGTTGCTGGAAGCCTTGTAGCAAGAGTATCTGATCTGAGTTACAGCCCTGCAACACAGCTTTCACAGATTGGCTAGGTACAGACACCTCACCCAGCTTCTGAGTCTGCAGGTGGAAAGGGGATTACGTTTGATCGGTACCTAACACCGCGTATGCTGAATGACATGACAGGAGGCAGCACTGGAGGCTATCAGGTACTGTTGAGTCACTTAAGTAGACATCTTCCCTTTGAAGTTTTTTATGTGTGGCTTTGCTCAGCTTAAAGCAGCTTGCTCCTCATTCTCAGGAGCAACAGAGTAGATGGGGAATTTTGGTAGCATCCTACACAGAAGCAGACCCCTGTTTAAAGATCCAGCATTACATGCCAGTGACAGTGATTACATATACCAAAACACCTCTAAGTGTCTGACCCAACATTTGGAGGCAGTCCCCCTGGCTTCAGTACATTTTAGAGTAGGCCCTAATTCTCTCACTAGCATCTTACACCAGTAGTGGCTTCCCTCTGCCTGCTGTGGCTTTTTGGGATCATTTTGGTTGTCTTGATCACTCTACCGGTAGGTGGATGTCTGCGTGTCAGAGGCAGTTTTGTTAAGAAACAGAGGGGCCTCTCTTGGATCAATTCAGCTTGAGATAACTCCATTGTATATGTTTAAGGGGATGACTTCTAAAAGTAGTCAGGAAATGTTTGACAGTCTGAAGTCAGCTTTGGTCAGTGTGAGGGGATGGATGATTTGGCCACTGTCAATATATCCAATCTTTTAGAACTGGAAAGTAATAGGTTAGACTATAACATGAGGAAATGGAAATGAAGAGGAGTGAAGATTGAGGCACTAGAAAACAAAGGGAGCAATGATCTGGAAGATTAATAGGTAAAACAGTGACTGCATTACAGAGGTATAAGAGATATTGCATACTGAAGGAAAGCTTCAAGTGACAGCCAAGTATACATTAAGATTATTTTCTCCAAGAGAGTGCATTTTACAGTCCATTGTACAGAGACGGCCCCTGTGTTTCTTCTAGAGGAAGGGAAGTATGTGTATGTCTGCACTAAGTGGGATTAGGGTGGCCATCATAGAGGACATTCCCGTTTTCTGCTATTCTGTCCTCTATCCTCTATTGATAGGCAACCTGATGCCTTTATGTCCTCTATTTTTCTCTGACCAAAGCTGACTCTTGAAGAGCAAAATAGAGGACATAAAGGCGTCCAGTTTCATATCAATACAGGACAGAGAACAACTGGGCTGTCCTCTATGATGGCCACCCTACGTAGGATAGAAGGGTTTCATAGATTCATTCATAGATGCTAGGGTCAGAAGGGACATCAACAGATCATCAAGTCCAACCCCCTGCCTAAGTAAGAAACAGTGTTGGGGTCAGATGACCCCAGCCAGATGCCTATCCAACCCCAGCCAGATGCCTATCCTATTGGTGTTTTGGCTAAGCACAAATTAATTTTATCACAAACTACTAATAAATTGGGGGGTTGGCTTAGATGACCTCCTGATGTCATCACCACTTCCAGCCCCAAATGATTCTCTGACAAAAAATAAATGTTAACCAATGCCACTTTGTTTTTGAGGTTCCTCTGGTTTAGAGTGGACCTTTTGGAAAGACAGAGGACCCCCCTAAACCAAACAGCCAATAGCGTTGTTATAGGCGCTCATACCCCCATCCGCCCATGTCCCATTATTAACACAGAATGGACCGACTCCAGGAGGACGGATGGAGGAAGACTGGTTCTGGTGGTTACGGTACTTGCCCAGAATGCACAAAATCCAGGTTTAAGTCCATCAAGAGACCAGGAGCGTGAACTTGCACCTTCCAGTCTCCCAACACTACCTTGTTTTGTGTTTTCATGAGAAATTGTAAAGGTTCTCTGGTAGATCCTGATGTGGCATAAAAAACAGATTTCAAAATTGAAATATTCTTAATTATGGCTTACCCTGCACAGATCCCTGTCTCTGTTCTGGCACTGGATTGAATGATGGTGAAGGGTCCTCTTTGTGTCTGGCTGGATGTGAAGCCAAGTACTCAGCTGATTTTTGCATTGCCTTTATTCATTTGACAATGTGACCCCAAAGAGAGCATTGTGGTGCAAATTGAAAAAAAAAAAATCAAACAAAAATAAAGGCATGAAGTAATTAAGCAGAAAGAATGAGCGCTGTTATGGCTAAGGAACTGCCCGGTGATTAAGGACAACTCAGTTCAACCCCCAACTCTACCATACAACCCCAGTGTGCCTCTAGCCAAGTAGTTGAAGGCTGAATTTCAGAGATACTGAGCACCTACTCTCTATTAGAGTAATGGGTGCTCATTATCTTTGGTGAGTCAGGCCATTCATGTCTAGACCTGAGGTTTCTGCCTGTACATTATATAAGTAGCACATGCTATCTTAATTTATCCTAGTTATTCTTACCTTGCAAGTATGTTGGAGTAGACAGTGTTTTTTAGGAAGTGTTTGTACAGCATCTCACACAGTGGGACCTGAGTTTGCTCTGGGGCCTATAAGCAATAATGTAATTCTAATAATGGCTGTTCTTAGGATTATATTATTGCTTGGGCATTGGCTTTAATGAAGAAAGAGAGAGGAGGAGTCCTGGATCAGAGACAGACTTCATTTACGTAGGATTCAGCTGTACAGGATTCTCCCAAAGCACAGAGTAGCTTGATCAGAATATGCCAGGGAAAAAGAGTCTAATTCTCTGAAAACACATTTGGAAGATTATACAGTTTGACTCATGGGCACATTTAATGAGTTTCTGGCGGAGTGATTGCACCTCCTCATTGAACTGCTCAGAATGAAGGCAGAATTTTAGTCACACAGAAATTACATCAAAAGGAAAAGCCAGATGTTTTGTGAATCCCACCACTAATGAGCTACAAGTGCTGTTTTTTCCATTGTACAAGAAAATTATGAATTTTTAAACATATACAAAACAAATTGTTTGTGATTACATTAGACCTTCAAAAGAAAGTGGGAACATAAATTCCGAGATGAATAGCATAATATTGGATGCTTGCCTCACTGCTTGACTTCAATAACTTATCTCAATAAATCCCCCAGCAGAAAGCATGTTATGTACTTCAAGTCTGAAGAAGATGAGACATGAATGCTGGAGGAATTACAAGACAGAGGGGCTTTATTGCAACAGTGAACAAGCTGAAAATTACAAGGTAATGGAAACTCAGCAGGAGGTCCTCCTACCCTGCCATTAGCTAACTCCTACAATGATTGCTGCAGAAATCACTTAGGTTATGTAAGCACTGTACACTGTTTCTGCACTTTGCATCTCCATCCAGCTAAGCACAGAGACAATTTAATTAGATAAGAGGAGATACCTGAGCAATGGGGACCTTGGCTTCACAGATGAGGCAGCATTAACTTGCCCTGTGAATGTTTTTCTAGTTGGCAGGGATCTTCCCTCTTCCAAGGGATGTGTGTGGGCCTGTGTTTGATGCATTGTTCTCAAGGTACACACACATTTGTTTATTAAAAAAAATGACTGTTTTTAAGGAACAATACCCCCCAAGGCCCAAAATAAATCCTGCAAATGACAATAATGCTGAAGAAAATGAAGGGCTGTTAACTGGAAAGCAGCACTAGGTTGCAGCTAGGTGTAGGGCAGGAAGCTGCACTTGCAACCTTTAACAGTTTCTCTTCAGTCTTGCCCCAGAATAATTCCTGTATTTCCAGTTTTGGGTGTTAGACAAGAGCGGTACAAGTTTCTTTCTACTGTACTTCTACTAAGCAGCCAGAACGTAGGGGAGGGAGGAGAAATATCCCTTCTGCTCTCTTCAGGCAGTGTCTTTCTTTCCTTCCTTACCCAGCTTTCCCCCCAGCCAGTGAAAGCACAGAGTACCAAGTCTTGATCCCTGAGCAGCTGGTAACGTCTGGAGAGGGAGAAAGAGTAGTGAAACTCAGAAAAAAAAGACATTAGAAACAAACTTTGCCTAGAACCTGAGCCATTTCTCGAATGCAAAATAGCGGGACCACGTCGCTGTGTTTTCATTACGGTGCTACAATAGGACAGGAAGCCTTGTAATGGGAAGAAGGAAGAGGGCCAAATGGTAGGACCACATAGCAGGGTGTTTATTCAGTGCTTCCTTTTAACGCCAAAGAATTTGATAGCCCTATATACAAAGTAGCATTCAAATCCCAAACAGTGTAATGTTCAGTGGCAGCTGTAATAGGTTCATCGGCTATTGATTGCTGAATTAATTTGCATGTTGTCATCGTAGGTGCATGCTGTTCTCTGCTACGAGCACCAAATACTATGAGATGCCACAGTTTCATAAAGGTTAAATCCTCAGAGAATGTGGGCCAATAAATACTTGCACTGATATTTTCCAAAGCCCGTAAAGGAAAATGATCCATTTTCAAAAGGAACTTTAGTTCTTTAATGGTACCGAGATGCTATAGGTCAGGGCTGTGCAGGATTTTCAAATGCTGTTAAGAGCCTAACACCAACTGATTTCAGGACTCCAATGAAACTTTGTGGAGACACATGTCTCACGCACAGCTTCAGAGAGAGGGGAAAAACCTGACTTAAAATTCCAAAAATTTCCATCAGGTTACTGAGTGGCTGATCAGAAGTTAAGTCCCATCACCTTTCAGTGAAAACCGGACTTAGACAACTCTGGCCACGTCTGCATGAGACACTGACTGCTCATGTAGACTGCAGAGCTGTTACTGCATCGTCATTTAGTACTTGCGCACCCAAATACTAAATGACAGTGCAGTAACTGGTGTTACTGTGCAGTAGCATCTCCATACAGCTTCATGGTGATGCTGATTGCTCTGTAGCTCGCTACTACTGTGCAGTAGCATCACATCACGCTTCATGCCCCATGACACCACAGTGCAGTAGTAATGAGTAACTGTGGAGTAAGCATCTCATGTAGATGCAGCCTCTGTTACTTCGGGAAAGATATTCCTAATCTTTTCTGAATCCAAAAGACAAGCAGTGTAGAAGTGTTAGCATGCGACAGGTGAAGGTAGCTATCAAATTGCCTTCTTAGGTCAGACGAGAGGGGTTTTTTGGTGATCTTTTGTTGGATGAAGTGTAGAGTTGAAACATTTGTTAAGGAAGCTTTCAAGCCCAGTGCCCTTCTTCAGTTCTGGTAAAGGAAAAAAAAATGCACCCTATGCTAAATGTTGGATAAAAAAATGGGT
The DNA here is from genome assembly GCA_030014935.1 of Caiman crocodilus. NCBI lineage: Eukaryota > Metazoa > Chordata > Crocodylia > Alligatoridae > Caiman > Caiman crocodilus. The sequence continues at coordinate 5,845,266 of JAGPOW010002118.1, read as the reverse complement.
TGTGTTTACCTCCAAATATAACCTACCTGGAGTTTTGCTTGTTTCACAACAAGAATCATAAAAAATGAGGGTGGAAGGGACCTCAGGAGGTGACATCTAGTCCAGCCCTCTGCTCAAAGCAGGACCAGCCCCAACTACATCATTCCAGCTGAGGCCTTGTCTAGCTGGATCTTAAAACTTCCAAGGATGGAGATTTCACCACCTCTCTGGGTAACCAGTTCTAGTGTGCTTTACTACCATCCTAGTGAGAAAGATTTTCCTAATATCCAACTAAACGTCCCTTGCAGCAACTTGAGACCATTGCTCCTTGTTCTGTCATCTGCCCCGACTGAGACCAGTCTGGCTCTATCTTTAGAACCACCCATGGGGTGATTGAAGCGTGCTATTCAATCCTCCCTCAGTCTTCTCTTCTCCAGACTAAATAAGCCCAGTTCCCTCAGCCTCTCCTCAGAAGTCACGTTCCCCAGGACACTAACCATTTTTGTTGCCCCGCCACTGGACTACATGCAGTTTGTCCACATCCTTTCTGTCGTGGGGGGCCCGACACTGAACACAGAACTCCAGATGTGGTCTCAACCGTGCTGAATAGAGGGGAATCATCGCTTCCCTTGATCTTCTGGCAATGCTCCTACTAATGCAGTCTAGTATGCCATTAGCTTTCTTTGCAACAAGGGTGCACTGTTGACTCATATTCAGCTGTCTACTGTAACCCCCAGGTCCTTTTCTGCAGAGCTTCTGCTTAGGCAGTCAGTCCCCAGCCTGTACCGCTGCATGGGATTGTTCCTCCCCAAGTAATGTCCTTATTGAACCTTCATGAGATTTCTTTTGGTCCAATCCTCCAGTTTGTCCAGGTCTCTCTGAATCTTAGCCCTAGCCTCCAGCTTATCTATTACTCCCCTCAGCTTGGTGTCATCTACCAACTTGTTGAGGGTGCACTGCATCCCATCTTCCAGGTTGTTGTTAGGAGTTTGCTAAGTTCATCTGGTTCTAATTAAAATCAGATCAGTGGTCAATCAATATAATTTACATCAGCTAGTGGTAATTAAAGCATTTGCTGTAAACCTGTACATTGAAGGCTAGCAATTTTTTTGTCTCTGTCTTTCAAAGACCATTTTATTCTTGGAGCAAGCCATTTGTGTTCCAGTTGGAAGGGGGTGGCTTTTTATAGTGTTCCTAAGAGAATATTTAATAGATATGAATAGGAAAAAAAACAAAGAAAATACAAGCCTTTCATGCTCTCTGATAAGTCTTCCTAATTCCATTCTTCCTTCCACCGTAACCGCACTCCCTTAACAGACCCTCTCTCTTCATCCTGGGTTTGGGCATATATATCAGGGCTGGACATCTCTACTGTCTCTCATTACCACTGCTGCTTGACCCTTCTATATTATTTTACCCTTTTCTATGCCGTTTCTTTACCTACATTGTCTTCTGGACGTGCTAGAAATCGGATGAGCAAGTCAATTGCCCTCCTCAGTGTCCACTCCCATCTTGTCTGACATTCTGGGTAGTGGGTTGCCATTTCACCTGAATAGCTGTACAGGTTTCCCTCACTTTATGCTGTACATGCATTCTAGGAAAATGCCGCATAACTCGAATTTGCATAAAGGGAACCCACTTTACAATGTAATAAATAGGAAAATGTTCCAAGTCCCCAGCTGTACTGACCCTTTGGACTGTACTGACATAGCATCTCTCTACTCCCAGGGAACCTGCAGCTCCAGAAGCACAGGCACCAGCTGCCCTAAGTGGCAGCCATGAGTGCTGCTGCTGGGTGGCTTCATGGATGACAGCTGATGGGGCATGACCAGGCCAGGCTGCAGGGGCTGGTGCTGCAGCCACAAATATTTTTTCTTCCTCTACCTATGGTATCACTCCTACAACGCACCACACAAAGCAGCTGACTGTAGGCTTCCACCACACAGATCACATAGGGATGAATTTACCTCGCATACAATGAATTTTTGGTATAAAATGGGTCATTGCATAAAAGCAAATTTGCACACACGGAACCCACATAAAGCAAGGGAAACCTGTACTGCAAATATTGGACTGGTACCGTTTTGGCTTGTAGTGTTTGCTTCAGATTCAGCCCCCATGAATAGTCTGCTGTCTTGCCTATCACTCCAGCTAGTAGATAAGTACAAAGTACTACACTTAGGCTAGAACAATCAAATGCCCAAATACTGAAAGAGCTGGCTGGGCTGGAGTATTACAAAAAAAGAATCCATAGGTTCTAGCGGACCAGAAACTGAATATGGGTTGACGTATTAAAAGGCATGTCATATGCAAGCTATAGGGAGCAATTCTTCCACTCTACTCAGCTCTGATGAGGCCTCACTTGGATTACTACATAGTGAAAGACTTGAACACGTTGGAGAAACACTGGATGAGATGATTTAGGAAAAGAGGATGCTGCCTTGAACATGGAGCCAGAAGTAGATCAAATCTGTCCAGCTGGCAGCCTGTAGGCTGCATCTAGCCTGTGAAGGCTAAGTTGCAGCCCCCAGGCTCTTGCTTGACTGCTGCTCCCAGCTGCAAGAGTAGCCAGAGTCTCCAGGCTCCCCCTCCTACCTCTGGCTTTTGCTGCCAGCTCCTGCCCCAGGGGGTGGGAGAATACAGCATGGCATGACCCAGGGAGCTGGGGATGCATGCATGATGCAGCAAGGGGAGGGAGTGCACATGTGGTGCAGTGGGTGTGGGGGGACACTGGCATGGACATGTGGTGCAGGGGTGAAGGAGAGGGAGGGTCTGCACCAGCACAAGGTGCAGCAGTGGCAGCCAGGGGACAAGGAGGAAGTGGGAGCAGGAATATTGGCACGGCGCAAGTCCTGGGAGGCCTGTTGCTTTGCCTCGGTGCGGTCCACGTAACACGTGGCCATGGCTGCTTAGAACTCGGGCAGTCCTAGAGTAAACGATCTTCCAACCATTATTTTTATGCATCTAATAGTAGAACCCTTGCAGACTCAGTCCATTATTATAACAAGGTGATATTTTCCTGGACAAAGACGAGTTAAAACGCTTCCCGTTCCCTAGCATTATACAACATGTTAATTTTACATCCCTAGTCCTAGCGGTCTCCTGCCAAGTTCTCTCTCTAACACAAGCCCCATCAATTAAATGATAGCAAACAAACAATTTTAGCAGCACTCCATAACGAACCAAAATGACTTCACAGCATTGTTTTGTTTTACTTTTCCCTCATGCCAAATTAGTGTCATTCAGTTCTGGAAAACATGCCCTACACCAGAAGACAAGAAGCCATCAAAGACGGGTGAAGCTGGCATGTGAGAGAGGTTAAAATGATGAGCTTGTTCCTATCGTGTGAAACTGCTTCAATTTTCACTTGGTGCTGGGCACTAGGCGGGTGCAGGAATGGTACAGATGTGCCAATTTGTGTCACTCTGAGTAAGCATGTGTAAGAACCTCTAATCTTACAGAGGATCCCTGGCCGCCTTTATCCCCTATCTTGGAAATCTTTTGGCCAAATGACTGCAAATTTATACCATGGACTCTATCCATGTTGCAAAATCCAGTAAAGACATTTTCCATTTTATCTGCCTATTTTAATGTATTGAGGGAAAAAAATAAGCTCACATTTGAGTCCCTCTGGAACGTGTTGTTCCTCCATGATCAGTTGTCTGGTTTTGTTCAACTGTTTCTCAAGCAGCCCAATCATGGACTAACTATAGCCAGGAAGAAAGCAAGCCCAGAACTGAACTAAACTCACTTAAAACTGTCTCTTGTAGGAGGCTAAAGAACTAATATGCTGGACCAAATACCTAAGTGCTCCATGAGTTTATCTAAGGGAATATTTGTCGCTTACATTATTTACTGTATCTTACCTATATTTTCTTCTTGAATGGGATTTAAGGGCTCCATTAATATCATCATGTACTGTGGCTATACCAGGAAATGTAACTTTAAAGAAACAAGCTCTAATGTTTGCTAACCTTTCCTATCATTCATAGAATATGCACAACCCAGACAAGGTATCCAGTCTGCAGAGATGCTTTGCTCCATTAACACTCATTGAGAAATCTGTTGAAAAATTAATTTTGAGTTTTTCTTAATGCTGAGGGTATCTTATTCCATTGTAGCTTCTTGCTCATTCTTAATCACTGATGCATAACGGAGAATATGGAGAATTAAGAGATACTAAACTTCAAAAAGTGGTTGCAATTATGTATTTACTTGCAGTTGATTATTTGGGCATTAGATGTTACCAACAGTTGCACAGAGATCTAGGCAGGGCATGGAGCTGGGTAAACGAAGGAGACCATGCTAGAATCAAGCTGTTTGAAAACCTGTCATTAACTGGAATTGGTAGTTTTCTTTGAAGAAGTGCTCTCTGTTTAAGATGATATAGCAAAGGCGTGACAGGAGTCCCCAGGGGTGGCCATGTGGCTCCTGCCTGGCTCGGGCTCCAGATCCAGTACAGCCCTCCCTGATTGCTCACCCACCACACTCTGCTCTTACAGACGATTGAACAAGGGAGGCTGCCCACTAGCCTTAGAGTGAGCCTTAGTGCATGTGAATCAGCGCTGGGTCTCCCCCAGACCTCAGTAGTCTTGATTTAGCCCCTAAGCCCTCCCCGCTTACCTGTGCCCCTGATGAGTGCCAGTCATTTTAACAGCTATGTGCATATCTGTGCCCCTCCAGGGCACCCATAGCCTTAAAAGCTCAATTCATGGCTCTGTCCCTCCCCTATGCCATACCTCAAGTCCTGCCGGTGTTATCGCCATTCGATATTGCCTATTTGAACAGTTGGCCACTCAGACTCCTTAGTCCCCTACACGGTCTCCCTTTGAGCTCCTGAACCTCTGGTCCCAAATGCAGCCACTCCTCTGGGGTCCTAGACCCCCTGATCCAACTCTCAGCCCTTCTCTGGGTTCAGAGACCCTTTACTCTGGCTTAGCCCCTCTGGGTTTGTGGATGCTCTGGCCCTTCTCTGGGTACATGGACCCACTGGTCTGGGTCTCAGCCTTTCCCCAGGCTCCTGGACCCTAATCTCACCTCGGGGCTCCTGGGTTACTGGTTCTCTAAATAGGGCTTGAGCCTGCCACAGCAGGGCTCGGGGCAACACCACTGGTGTAACTTAAATACAAAGAAGCATCTAGCCCTCTAGCAGGCATCCCAAATCCTCTCTGGGTTTAACATAAAACAAAGACTATTTGCCTGTAAAAGCCCATCTTTCTTTGCCCAGGTAACCCACCTCCGTTCCCAGGCCTGCAGAATTATTTCACATAAACCCGAGTCCGTTCAGGAGCTTTGCTGGCTCTACAGCCAGGAGCTCTTCACTTTGGGGCTGGCAGAGAGACACGTGTTCGGGGTCAGGCTTCAGCCCTCTCCTGGCCATGCAAAGTCTCTCATTAGCCCCCTGCAAGCAGCCTCCCAATGCTCTGCTACAAAGGCTATTTGGCTCCTGCACAGATCAGACTCTAAGGTTTTGACCTCTCTCTCTGCTGGGTGAATGAGAATTCAGCCACTGGCTCCAGTGGCAACAGGACACAAGATGCTGAGCACAATTTCCACCGATTTCAACGACTGAACCTATGAGTACTCTGTAGCAGGCTCTTACTGAAGAGCTGATAATGAAAAAGGAAGTGCTTCATCGAGCATGTCAAGTTTGGGTTGCTTTAACTGAATTAGGGCTCAAGTGAAATCAATAGTATCCATATTTTTATTCAGCTTTTCCATAATCTGCTGTATACAGTAACTTGTCCTGCTAACTGCACTCACATTTTTGCAATAATAAATGGTTGACAGATGAGGGCAAGTGAATTGACTGAAATCTCTGTAATACAAATGGCACTAGAGACATGATCAGATCAGAACGATTATGGGGGCCAGGAAATACTGAACTCGACAGATTGAAAACAGCTCTGGTTATACTTTGCTTACCATTTAGCAATAAACTAATGAGGACCTTTTCCTGATATTTTCCTGGGGACCTCAGAAATCATTCACTCGGAACAGGAAGGAATCTGCAAATGAATCTGTTCAGTTCAACCACTCAGGTAAATTGGTCTCTTTCATAATTGATTTTCCACACGCAATTGATTTAAACTTTTAAACCCCTCATGATGGTGGGATTAGATCCGAGTCTTTTTCTGCGTCATGCAGTTTGCATGGTGAACTCTGCGCTAAATTTCTCTTTCATTGGATTCTGCTTATTGGAAGAAAGGGACAGAGTTCAAGGACAGGCCAGCAGAAAGCATGTTATTTAAACACAGCCCTCAAGAAGCTGAAATATGAGAAAGAGGAGAGAGAACAAGACTACTTCTCTCACTTCCTTGCGTACGAATGATAACTGCAGTATTTGGCTCCGTCTCCCATGGGCAAGTGGTTAATATAATTTCATAGCCATTGGTTGTGTTTATAGTAAGCTTCACTACAGCACTCATAGCATTTTAAGGCAAGACTGGGTATTAATTCATGGCAGTGATTTATCAACTGAGGTGCTATGAGATGCTTTAAAGGGTGACGCCGGAAGAGTCAGGAGACAAAAGAGGTGTAAAAATAGAAGTAGATAAGAGTAGGCTCAGACTCCAGCTGTGAGGTTAAAAACAGATAGAGGCAGACTCAGGCTCTCCCTCCCTGGCAATTCCCCTGCCCCTCAGCCCGGGCTCTGTAGAAATTCGTTTTTGAAATCAGGGTGCCACTCAATTCACAAGAGTTAGGGAGGGGGGCCTTAAGTCTGAAAAGGTTGAAAACTACTGATTTATGGACGAATTCAGCTCCTTGATGCCAACGAGAATCTTTTCCTTGCTATCAGTGGGCTTAGCATCAGATCCTGACAATACCCTGGTTAGCAGAGCTGGCTGAAAAGTAACCAAAGTTTACTTGTGAAGTGAACTGGTGTACAACTCTGTCACTTAGTTCCAGTCCATGTTGTCACCCATACATTTTGTTGGCAATGGTTGTGTTTGAAAGAGGATTTCTTTGCT
>JAGPOW010002118.1:5824660-5834785 GCA_030014935.1 Caiman crocodilus | reverse complement strand
ATATACACACACACACACACACACACATACATATATATATCCGCATGTGTGTATGTATATACACACACACGCATGTATGTATGTATTAACCATATATATAACTGGCTCCACAGTTATTATTCATATTGAGTTAATAGATTTGTGCAGAAATAACAATAATTCATCTTAAAATTTCATGACAATCCATTTGGGGGTACTTCATAGATTATTTTTTATCGTATGGGGCCTCTTAAATGGGACGTAATTTTGGGCCTCAGCATGTCATAATCCAGCACTGTGTGCATCTATCAAGAATGTCCCAAGTGATAATTACTCAATGATAAAAATATCTGAAAGGAAGATTTAACATTGTGTTTCAGGTCTTAAACCAATCACTAAGTATGAGGATACCTTGGAGCGAGGCAGGAAAGGAGGCAGTGCTCCAGAACGCACTGCAGAGGGGTTCTGGTGCTCTCCTCTGGCTGGTCCTGGTCATTGTCGGAGATGAGACAAAATGGTGGCAGCTCCGACATGCCTACATTCCTAATCAGAACCAACATCAAGAAGCAAAGGCGTGCTGTTCATCAAAAATAAGGGCTGTACTATCAGGCTGTTTCAAAATACCATGTTTTACACCCAAAGAGATAAGTATGCTGTAACCACAGTTCCTTATTTGAGCAACCATCCCTCCCATTTTCTTCTATAAATCAGACTGGCATGGTGTCACTGCTCTATGACTCTCCACACAGCACTCCCTGATTGGCAAATTGAGACCGTTTCCATAGGCTATACCCTTGATTTGAAAAGTGGTCTGCACACCGACCCCCACAGAATGACAAGTTTCAGTGTTAATAGAAGGGTCTCTGCATGAATCACTGCCTCTGCTAAGTATTCCTGCTGTGGTATGCTTCAGGCCATTAATGTGATTGCAAGAACTGGCAACTGCATAACTCAGGGCTTTGACATTTGGATTAAAGTGGAACCTTAAGCTATGCCCACACTAAGGACCATGCTTTTGGCAGGAGCGTTTCCTAGGCTCATGGGTATTGGGTATCATTCTTTCGACTGTTTTGTTTTCTGTTCCACCAGGAGATGGGTCTTTCAATGAAGACGATTGTTTTCCATGCTCTGTACGCCAAGCTGGCTTGTCCAGCTTCAGATACATGCGCACATCCTCCTTTAATTTGATTAGTGACAGATGCTATTATCTGAGGAAATCTAAATTGCCTCTTCCTGTGCTAATGAACTACTGCACTATGTGTGTGGGGATTTGAGAACAAGATGGATTTATTAATGAGCTCCTAATTAAAGGGACAGTTCTCCTGTTCCTACTGCACTTGGTGTATGTTGGGTGGGGGGGGGGAGAAGAGACAGATGGCACAAAGGATTGCCACTTCTAACTTCAAGCAAACATCTCTGTCTATATATTCATTTTGTGTGTCCAGGCAGGTATTTTAATCAAAATCTCAAATTTAATTTTTAAATCCTAAAAATGCTGAGATTCTTCCAAAAAGCTAAAGGTTAAAAAAAATAAGCAATTCAAATAGTATCTAGCCAAAAGAGGCTCTAGCTTATGAATAGGATGCTGAGATATTACTAAAATATTAATTAATAATCAAACACAACACATAATAAATATCTGCAGTCATCATTGATTGACTAATGATGAGCAGAAGGGGTTGCTTTGTCTATCCTTATCTTGAATAGTTCCTCTTATCTGTACATACCAAGGTACTTTTCAAAAGAAGGTAAAAATGATCATCTGCATTTTACAGCTGGGAAAACAGAAGCATGGGAGAGGTAAAGTATCTAGCTCTTGGCTGTTTTCCATGCAAGTAGTGATGGCAGATGTAGACTCTGTGGTTCCTAACTCCTGGCCCAAAGGCCAAAACAGTGGACAATGCTGCCTGTCCCTGTGAGGTCCTGAAAAAAATGAGAACTCAATTTTCTTTAAGTCGCATCCATCCTAATAAGTGTAAAACCTCCCTTCAAAACCAGTTAAGGTTGTTCCTCAGAGGGCTAGATGGTGGGTGGGGGTGAGGAACTAATGATCAATGACTGTCTCTAGCTTCTTAAAATGTTGCCTACACATGTTCCTGTAATATATTTGCTTCTAGAAGAAACTATCTTCCTGAGAATGCAGAGGACATTCCTGTAAAAGGTGAAAAGTCACTTCCTGTACTTAGCCAATTCCTTGAATTTTTAAGGCATTGCATGCTTGTGTCACTGACCCTAGCAAAAAAGAGTTCATCTCTTGGTGGTGACCTTTAGGTACTTCTATAATGCCAATAATTGAAAATAGTGTAGCTCTACAAAGGAATTTGGTCCTCTCCTGGATCATCTTACTGTATACACTTGGTTGCTCTCAAAACACTTTCCTGCTCTGGTGCTAGGACACAATCATGCCTCTGACAACAGCGACATCCTGCTATTATAGCACAATGGACTTGCTGAATCGGTCACAAAGCCCCCACGAACAGAGAGCCCAATGCAGACAGCTAGCGATGTCTTCCATGGTTTGGGAATGGGTGGTGGAGATAGAAAGCATCTGGTCATGCTGACAGGTGAGAGCTCTACTTTGTACAGTGGACACACGACCTTAGAAAGGGACCACTGATTTTTGGTGACTTATTCACTGAACACCTGGCTTGAAATGCTAACAGCTTTGATTCTGGGAGATGGGTGGCTAAACACTTCCTGAAAAATCATGGCAGTTTATGAAATCTCTAGATGAGCACTTCAATAACACTCACCACTCTAAAATGTTGGCCTAGGTATCTGCAAGCTGAAGCTATCTACAAATATACTTTGCAAGAAAGAGCACTTTATGAATGCCCAGAAGGGTTATTGTAACTTAACCTCATACTGTGCACTTGGAAGAGAATAAAAGAAAGCACTTCAAAACTATTTCCATGTGAAATTCTTCTTGGCTTACTTGTAACTTTTACCTAGGGAGTTGACTTCCCAAGAGTTATTTCCAAAATATCATAGAGCAACTTGTTTCTTTTTAACATTACTCAGGAATAGGACTGGTCATAAATTATATCGAATGATCTCCAAGATCACAGCCCATGGTATCATTGTATTTAAATCCAATGGAGAAGTGTTAGGGGGTGGGGGAGGAAGGAAAAAAACAAGCTAAACACACAGAAATGTCTTTATCCTAAAATTATGTTGCTTTCTTGAATTGCAGCATCTCTAGGTTGGATTAAACTCAACGTGGACAGTTCTTTTCATCTTGTATCCAAGCAGTCTGTACTACCAGGTTATCCAAAGGAAACGAGAGGAGTTTCTTTTCCCTTACTGTAGAAGGGCCCAATCCAACTTTTATCTCCCTGGGTGTATCTACATGTACATTTACGTCACATTAAATTTACTGCACAGTAACTTACTGTGCAGTGAGCAGAAATAGGCTGGTGGTTACACGTGCAGGCATTAAAGCACATTAATGCTGTACGTGGTCTGACTTGGGACTAAAGTTAGTCCCAAGTCAGTCCACACACACAGTGCTAGTGCACAGTAAAGTGTCTGCATGTGCTTTACTGCACAGGAGCTAATCGGGTGTAAATGTGATACCTGCATGATGCAGTATGCCCAAGTCAGTGTATGTTGCCATAGTTACTGCACAGTATGGGCATGCATGTGTAGACATGTGCCTGTACTGCAAAGTAATTGAGGTTACTGCACACTAAATTTGCATGTATAGATGCACCTACTGACTACAGGAGTAATGGAGAAAGGAGTTTGGCCCAACAGCTCTGATGTTACAGAATTTTCTCTGTCACTGAAATGTTTTCCTGAGTATGATGAGGCTCATTGTCACTCATTATAAGCAGTGCAGGAAAGGAGAAACTGGGATGAATAAAACAGAGATGAAAGTACACAGGTTTCTGATTTACCCAGTTCAACATCTTGCAGTGGTAGTGACTGTAACAAAAAAAACCCAAAAACCCCTCTCTGTGGAGATGTTGCTAGAACAGGAACTTGTGCAGCAAGAGACAAATTAAAAGTTTCTTCTAAAGAGTAAAGATTCAAGTGAGTTTTCCTTCTTGAACACTTTGGAGCTGACACCTTTGGAGTACCTACGGGTTGGGAACACGTGCATCTTAATAGCAAGTCCTAACTCTTCCTCCACCAAGTGGGTTGGAACCTCTGGAAAGCTACCCGTATCTTGTTCATTTGCCCAGCTTGCTGGGGCATCTCCAAGATCAGGCAAGGTCCTCCACTTATTTCTATGGTAACCTTATAATTAATGCTTTTCCAGTTCAGCAAAGACCGAATTTACCCAGGGAATCTAGGCTTCTGTCAGCAGTTATGTCACACGGTAGTTATTTACCTTGCTGTCCTCTTTTTCACAGCTCTTCATTTTGGCTCCGATTTTGCATAGCACTTGAGACATCAAGAGGAAAAAATATAGGGTCAGCTGATGAATATGAGTAACACGGGACCAGCAATGACTGGACCTTAGAAATGATCAGCTGTTCCAATATGTTTGTAGAAGCATGTTAAGGATGATCCTAAACTTTTCAGTGGCATTCTACATGTGGTGGATGCAGGGGCATTTGATTGCTTTACTTAACTGGCCAAGAAACATGGATTTTATAATGCACTACTGGCTACCAAAGCCCTCTGAGATCAATGGTCATCTAATCAGGCACTGCAATAAGCTTTGGATCCAGATGCTCAGCTCATGTATCTCCTTGTCGTTCCAGTGACATCAAAAGAGCTACAGCAGATTACACGTGGCTCTATCCCCCTACTTTCAACAGGCACAACCATCTGAGAAAGCAGTCTGCTGACAACTTTCTCCTCTTTTTCTGTGCACTAATTTCCACTGTGTTCCCAGCTTCTTCATCTACCCTACTAACATCCTTTTCTAGGTGTATTATCCATCACCATAAAATCACTCCTTCTTTCAAATACAATTAATTTTAATGAGGTTGGCACGGACTAACAAGCCGTTGATTCGCATTTATGGATCCAGTAAACAACTTGTTTTCTTTCAATACCGACACTTGGGTGTGCTAAATAGATTTAGAGCATTAGCCAACTTTGTATGTTGGACTCGTGCCCGCCTTTTTACTGGGATAGGTCCAAGCATTTCCTCCAAGGTTATTACTGTGCACATTCGTTTCCAATAAGAGGGATGAAATGAGAGTAACCTGCTGAATGAGTCTTGATTTTCTTATGCTGCCCAGAAATAGGCAAGACACAGACTTTGGTTCTCACCCTGAAGAGGTGAGACCTAGCTATGCTGCTCCCAGAGAAGCCCTAGGAAACCATCATATGTCCTTCACTGACCTCCACCTTACTTCAGCACCCAAGTAGCCACCCGCTCTTTCCTCTGCAGAGGAAGGCAGTGCAGGGGAGTGCTTTATATGCCATAACTTCCCTATGTGGCTGTGGAGGGCAGTTTACAGTCTTGGCCGGTGGCTCACATATTTGTGGGTGAGGAGGGCAGTAATACAGCCAGCTGGGAAATTTCTATCCAACATTTTTAACTAAACATTGGAAAGGAAATATTCTACATCATTTTTAAAGCTATTTGGCACAAGTCTATGTGACCATTACATTCTTAACAAAACCTGGCTAGGCAGTGAAAAAAAATCCCAACTCTTCGCAAATGACTCATGTACTTATTAACAGGGAAATAATGCCAAGTAGTTATTTGATTAATAGCCTTTGGCCGTCCATAATGCTCACTGAATGGAAGAAACATTTCTTTAAGAATAAATTGGTAGAAAACTAATGAGAAAGGCTCATAGACATTTTTGACAACCCGACTGCAATGGGTACTAATATAAACCCCTACTGAGCTAGATGAGGTTTTAGACCCAGACTCTGATATATGAATTGTCTATTGATGCTTGTGGGCCTATAACAGGAAGGACAGCTCAGCAGTAAGAAAGCTACCCTGGTGCTCCTCAATGAGATGTAGTTCTGCCAAAGCCTTTGTCCATGACAATCTCTTTGTGTCTCAGTTCCTTATCTGTACAATGGGAACAATAGCTTTGTCCCAGTATCAGGCATGTTTTTCAGATAAGTATGTTAAGCTAAAGATTGCAAGATGCTCAAAGGGAGTCCCCTAAGTACTTAAATCAATGCACAGTGTTCTTGTAATTTTTGGCCATCATCAAACTACTTGGAGCATTGAAAACAATAACTTTATAAATCACCCACAAATCATGTAGCCAAATCACCCATGCATTATACTTTGAAATATGCTGCACAATTTCCCGAGTGATTCAGCCTAAGCTGGGAAGCCCAGGTTAGAAAATTATGAATAAGGAAGAAAACTTTTGTGAGACTATAACCCTTTTATGATATGTATCCTAATAGATGTTAGCTCCTGTGCTGTCAGGGCTAGAGCCCTATAATACACCAGCCACCACACATCCTATACATGGACTGAGTGCACACAGTTCAAGCAGCTAGTCCTCTATTAGCTAATTAACTGTAAGCAACAATTAATTAAGTGTAGTTCTCTGTCTATCCATATGAAACCCAATTACTTGGACTTTTACATTGCACGATAAAAATCAGAAATAAACTTGAAGCACTAAAACAGGCCCTTGGTCTGGGCTCACTAAACGAACAAACAAGAGCTGCCCCTCTGGGATGCACAGATTATAAAAATCTATTGCTCATAATGGTCTTACAAGACAAATTCCCAAGTCTTGGAGGACAATCTATTATAGAATACTTTGGCTTCTCTTCCCATCTTCAGGAGAAGCAAGCTATATTCATAAACCAAGCCTATTCATTCATTTATCAAATGATTAAACAAACTTCATCATTTACATCTTTTAGTACAGTAAGCAAGGCATATAGCAAGGGAATGTAAGCATTTAAACTGAACACAGCTGGCATTGGGTATCTGGTGTAAGAATTCAAAAGGATCTACACAGCACTTTCAGAAAACCAGGCTTCCTTATGGTATCTCAGGTTGGGCATCCAAAATTGAGATGCAGGAAATCACTGGTCCCTGTATTACTTATTTACTCTCACCAGAATCAAAGGAAGCTTTTCTACCACCAGACACAATCCCTGAAGTCTTCATGTGTGTGTATGTGCACACAATCTCTCTCTCATATGCAGCTAACCCTCTTGAATTCAGTGGGACTTCTTGATTTATTTTTGAAGTAAGCATCTTTATAAGCTTCTGTTGGATCAGAGTTACAATGATCAATGGAAGCAGGATCAATTTAGGTAAGAACTAAGCCAGCTTATCATGAGGGATCTAATAAAACAATGCAATGGGATGCACTGGCATCAGATAACACTAAACAAGGGCTTGATGGTATTAAATGCAAAATGTAAAAACAATCAGACTGACATCTTCACAAGAAGAGCATTTAAATTATTCACAGTCAATGCAATACAATCCAGAGCTAATTACAGTCTATATGTGCAAATGAAAGTAATGATAATCATAATTACTTGGCACTTATATACTGTAGCAATTTTCATCTGAGGTCCTCAAAGTCTTTATAAACATTAATTAAGCCTCACAACAACCTGGTGGGCGAGGTAGTCTGTTACATCTTTCTCATTATAAAGACAGGGGAAGTGAGGTGTAGAGAGGTGAAAGGGGCAGATGAAAAAGGGAACTTTAGGCATTTATACACATGTTCCTGGAGTGGAGGCAGGGGTGCTTTAATTAGTGTGGCTCTGAGAACCACTCTAATTAAAGTGCCCAGAGGGTCACGCATATCAGTGTCCCTGCACTGAAAAATGGCAGTGGGGCACTTTAACTAAAGCTTGTTGAATAAGCCCCCACAGAGATGCTGATACACATGATGCTGAGGTCTGCTGGAGCATGGTAATTGCCACCCTCCAGCAGACTCAATTAATTGAGTGCGCTCCGACACACTGTCACTACAGCACATTGATGCCGCCTTGCTGCATGTGTAAAAGCACCCTTTGGTACTACAAATTGGGGCTTAAGTTTTTGGTGCTTGGTCTCATGAGTGGAATCCAGCCTCCCCCTGCCCAGTTCCTCCTCCATCCATTTGACATTCAACCATCACTGCATCAAAACTAGAAATATTCTGCATCAACACCAGATATATGGAGGAACAGAATACAGGCCTGTTCTCTTCCAGCTGAGCATAATAAGTTTTAGACTACCACCAGGCTCTCCTAACTATAAAGTTGGTCCAATAAAAGACATCACCCCCAAATCCTTGCTTTTCTAAGAGGGAGGAGCTTGGTGAGTTTGTATGCCTCCCGAACTGGGCAGCCATCGAGCAGGGCTTTTTAGATTGCAAGTTTAGACCTAGATACTCAGGACTCCTATAGACATGCAAGGATGTGGTCCTAAGTAACTTGCTTAGTGTCATAGTTTCTTTCCTAGGGGAAAACTCAATACAGGAATCCTCTCTTTGTTATCTCCACTAGCAGCAGACATCATTCTCTGTGTCCAAAGGCTGCAATATATCATTGGTAGATAGGTTAGGGCATAGGTGATAAATGTTGAGAGACAGGTTGGAAGGTAGTCTGATTGATGGATTAGGGAAAGAAGGTGTGAAGTTGGAAATGTGCGCCTAATTTATGTTGCCATGGCTGTGTTATTATTACAACGCCGTACAACTTCACAATGTTGCCAGCAGTAAACTTCCAAAAATCCTGAAGCAGACCCTAAAAATGATGATTGGCTTCATTTTTCTGAAAAGCCGGTTCTTTTTATTTTCCTCTGGTGCTGGAGCATTAAGGTTCCTGTCCTGAGGGGGAGTCACTGTGGCAAGGATCTTTTTGTTCTGCGCATGGACAACTCATAGCACAATGGAGTTCTGATCTTTGATTAGGGCAGCTATTCTTATGACAATATAAATAATTAAGAGACAAGTAAAACATTTAGAACAGTTTACTTATCCCTTTTTGGCTTCAGTTAAAAGATAAATGGATTTTAGAAATTATATAAAGCAGAGAATTTGCCAGTCTGAAAGAACTGTATAACCCAGCAGCCCACAGCTTGAAATCCCCAGTCATTTTTTAATTGCTGTTATTTATGTGTGTTCTGGTAACACCCGCACTAACCTATGGTGCTGCCCGCCCACACACACACACACACACACACACACACACACACACAGAAAGCCCTCCCCCTTTCTCTAGGCAGTTGTGCGTTCATCATTGTTTAAGGCCATAAAATACAACAACCATCAATTTCAAGCCTGCCAGCTTAACAGACTCTTGTAATGGTTGCATTTCTATAGACCTACACAATAGGACTAATTGCATGGGCTTGCAATGTAAGCCAGAGGTCGTTTGATTACTGGCTGTTTTGTACCATGAAAGTGCACATTAATTATTTAAAAGATGGACTTATAATTATTGTGAGCTCTAAGTAATTACCTATAATTTTGGCAAGTGTTAGAAAAACTGATAGTCTAGCAAATTCAGGTTTTAGTCATTAGTAAGCTCATAATTACATTTAAATTGCAAAATGAGAATTATGCAATTTATCTCCCCAATAATGCATAAACATTACAGTGATTGTAGGTTTTAATGGACTATATTATTACAATAAAAAGCAGAGCAGTGATGGGCAGTGAGGGGCAATTTGAGTTCATTGCAGTTATTTTACATTATAATTGCTTATCAGTGACTGCATGGTTAGCTCTCTCAAGATTAGTGTAGCTTCCCCCCCTCAAACAAGCATTTTATATTGGAAAATAACATCATATACAGAAGAGTCAGTAAAATGAAGTAGTGACTAATTTTGCATTTATGTAGAATTAACTCCACCATATGTTTGTAGGTAAACGGCCTAGTCCTGGTTTAATTACTCTTCTCCAACCACAGTTGCTAAGCATGTAACAAAGATATACGCCTTGAGCTGTGCTCTTTGGCCAAGCCTGTCTTTTCATTGTGTACTTGCATTCTGTAGTCCTGTAGGTTTCTGATACACAAGCAGGACTATCAGGTGCTAGCAGTACATGCAAGTAAAATTGTAATTATTAAGAAAGCCACCAACTAATGCATATAAAAAATGTTTCATACACTGTATTCAGTGGGTTCCTTAACAGTTCAGGACAATCTGCACGCCATTAAAATCAAGAGAAGAACTTCTATTGACTTTAGTTGCACTCGGTTGTACAGTAACTGGATAACAGAGCTGATTGTGAAACAAAGAAAAAAAAA
>JAGPOW010002118.1:5809595-5824560 GCA_030014935.1 Caiman crocodilus | reverse complement strand
AAAAAAAAATCACTTTACAAACTTAATGCCATTAGAGTCTCCGATCATCCATGCACACAGAGGATCCAGTAAGAAATGTCCATAATGATTATGATCAGTCTGGATGGATCTAGATTAGGCAAGGAGCAAGGTGGGCATTTCACCTGCTTATAGGTGATGACACCACCTGCAACACCAGGTACTGCAGAAGCCCCCTGTATGCTCTTTTATAAGCAGAGGCATCACACAAGTTCGCTACAAATTAGTCTGTACCTGAAAAGCAAATTAAATCTAGTCAGTGTTTATGCTTCTGTATTTACAGAGCTAGGATCAAGGCAGTCACAAGAACATGAAGCAGGAGAAAAGAAATGAGGCTTTTTGGAGGGTAGGGAACGCTAAACTGGAATGTATAGGGTAGAAATGGAAAAAGCTCAGAGCGCTGGCCTAACTTTACTCCACTGAACCCAATGGGAGTTTTAACACATATTGTCCTTACCTGCATTTCAGTAGTGCCAGTTTTGGAGCTGCATTGAAGTGACTGAAATGATTTGTACATATGGATGGAGCACTTCATCCATTAATACAAACTAACTTTGTTAGTTTAAGACAGAGGGCAGAAACATATGGCCTGTGGGCGTGGGGTTTGGCAGCATCTAAGCAACAAGGGATGCTTTCTGTGGATGCTCTCCCCATCTGCCACGGGGGGAAAGTGCCAGCTGGGGGCACCCTCTCTCTGTGGTTAGGGAGACAATTGGTGGCAGGGGAAGAAGCTTAGCACCCATTCCCCATCCACCTCTGACCTGAATCAGGTCATTCTGACCTGCAGCTGGAAGCCAGGTTGCCTACCCCTTGTTTAGATGTTAGCAGTGGACACCTTAAGAGACATCAGATTAGTTAAAGAAGATATTTTAGGTAACTGTCAAAAAAAGGTGGAAGTTTGGAAGTGTCAAATACAGTTCACCATGTTAGGTTCCAGTTTAAACCATCATATACAAGCAGTGTCAGCCAACAATAATTCACATGCATATTGGAGTACTGAAAATAAAAAAGGCTCATCACAGAGGAATCACTAGCACAACTTCTTTACTTTATAGATTTTTCTCCTTCCCTGTCTTTTCACAGAGGTAACCTGATGTAGGGGAAAGCAAAGGTACTCCCTTTTTAAAAGGGAAACCTTCCTTTGCAATTACTTGCTCCATGATTATAAGCCTGACCTAGCAGTTCTTCTTGTCTATGGAAAACTCCTTTTCTTATGTTGTGGAAGGGATCATGAATTGGATTTGCACTTTCAGTCTGGTCTCTGGTAGAGAACTATGTGAGGGGAAAATGTATATTTCTGCAGCACATATTCCCTGTGGACTGGTGGAGGGAGTACAAGGATGGGTATTTCTGGGCCTGAACAGGGGCAACCAGGGGAGGACCATGGCCAGTGGACTGAGATCCTGGATGTCTTCCCAGCTGGCAGCATCCTGTGGCCAGGTGCAGGGAAAGCAAGTGGGCTCACTAGCCAGAATAGTTGGAGAACCACTGACAAACCCCTGGACATGCTGAGCCAGGGGAACACTTGAGGCAAACACACAGGCAAACACTAAAGCAGTGGAGCCAGCGTGAATGGGTCTGTGAGCTATCAGAGGCACTGCCCCTTTTTGCTTTTCTCTCTTTGTTGTTGTTGGGGTTTTGTTGTTTGGTTGTTTTTTTGTGTTTTTTTTTTGGGGGGGGGGTATTGGGCTCTCCTTTTGCTGTGCTGTGGAAAGTGGCAGGAAGGAGAGCTGCCCTCCTTGACAGTACCTGTCCTGACCCTGGCCAAGGCAGGGTAGGAACACCTGCAGAATCAATTTTGTGTGATTACTGGGTGTATCCTTAATGGACTACTTTCAAATGATTTCTCCAGGAGCCTGGGATAAATTGATTCCACTTTATGATTTGATGGATCATCATCACTGAAGGACTGAATACAATTGATCAGTCCAGGAACCTGATTTAAATTTTTGATTGTATATCTGATTATCTGATTGGATCCTTAAGGGACTGATCCAGACTGAGTAACCCAGGAACCTGGAATGAATTTTAGGTCATCAGTCTTACACACTGTAGGTGGAGTTATTTTAATTGATGGACCTATAAACCAATAAGCAATGGATTTAAGGATGGCCTCAGGGAGTCTGAGCCAATGTATTTAAACTCTTAGACATTAATTCGGTACAGCACTTAACTGCCAGCAGCACAGGGGGTTGATACAAGATCCAGACTCTGACATGTGTCCTCCAGGAAGAGGTAAAGGCAGTGCAGGAGGGGAGGTGGAGCCCCATGAAGAAAACTCTCTGAGACGACCAGCCAGGCTCTATGGTAGCCGGCACATCCAGCTCCCAACAGATAAAGAAACATCAAGGCATGGCAGATGAGAAAAGACTATCAGAGATTGGGGCATCGCAGTACCATACTGTATCCCGACAGCTTATTCTGATAAGACGTCGGGCTGGCGTGGGCCATGACCATATTGCACCTATGCCCAAACTTGTGCGCACCTTTGAGCTGGAGTTCTGCCAGGAGAACCAGGTTTGTTTGACACCAGAAAAAAAAACTTAAAAGCTGCTTTGTATTGCAACTTTACCAGCTCTTATACAGCATTTATTTAAAACGATGTGCTACATGATTTAGTGGTGTTTGCTGAAACGATGAAAGCCAGTGCTGGATGTGTTGTACTGCATGGTCGGTGTGATACTCCTGGATATGTTATTTCACTGGGGCTTCCCCAAAGGCAGCAGCAGCAGTTGTAGCCTTTGGGACATTGCATCCACTCAGAAATTCAAAAAAGAAGAACAGAACTTGCTGTTAGCCTTTTTCCACCTCTCATTGAACTGAACAGTTCCTCCAGATGATGGATGACAAGAGGGCAGCTGTTTTATGCTCCTGGCTGAGAAGTGAACATTGCAGCAAAGAGTCCATGGCTCCATTATCCCATGGATCAGGCCTAATGCTGTAGCTACAGAAGAACCACGCGGAACAGGCACTGCAAGTTTCACCCTACACTGGCAGAGTCCGTGGGACTCCTGCCTTTGACTCCAAACAGAGGCACTATATATTATAACAAGGTTATAATTTGCTCCATTGCCCAGTGACCTCCACGCCTTGCCATTTTTTAACACCCCACATGAACCCATCTGGGAACTGCAGCGCAATAGGTGCCCTGTCTCTGCACTTCAGTTAACTGAGTCTGACCTGATCAGCATGTTTTCCTCTTACCTCCAGTGCTAAGAAGCAGTCCTTACTGCAGTGGTGTGGAGTCAAGCAAAGTGCTACCTGTTGTCAAAGTATGGAGTCTAATTTCTTCAGGGGCAGCACAAATCGACCTTTGCTTCCACAACACAAAGGACACACCAGGCTGTGCAACACTATTTGCAGTCTTGTGGTAAAAACATCTGAAATAATAAGAACTTGGGCATTGCCAGACCAGTGGATATATCTAGTCCAGTGCCTTATTTTCTGCGCTGATCAGCACTGCCTACTGGATGACAGAATATAAAGCGATCTGTCTTCTTACTCCCTCTTTGCAAAACAGACTGCTTACAAATGGGGCAGCATGAGAGCTGACGTGCAAACACAATTTATTTGTCAAGAGCATTAAACAGCTCCTGGTTTTCTTTGTGCTAAGAGAATGGATATCAAGATGCTCTCTATTCTTTGTAGCCTCCTCCCTCGACCTTGTTTAGTTCTTTTCATTGCAATCCCCTCTCAGATTATGGGTACATTTTATTCATCCCATACAACCCAGCCTAAGTAAATCACATCGTATCCAGTGACCATAGACAGGCAGTCTGACAAACAGGAACACATAGATCAGGTATAAACATTATGCTTTCACTGGTATAAGTGATTGGAAACTGGGCTATACCCATAACAAAACATAAGTTCTGCACCCAAAGCTAATCTATACCTGTAACAGAACAGAAGTTCAGCACAAATAGTCTGGTTTAAAAAGGTCCGAACCCGGTCTAAAATTTCCCCCTCCCGCCAAAAGGGCAAATATGTGTTCTGTTCACTACTGATCTCAACTATGCTGCTTCCAGAAAATAGTGCAACTTAGATCAATTCCACCTCAGGCTTTTTAAATGTCTGCACTCATCCATATTAGCAGGGAACGAACACCCGTGAGACACAAGATACCATTAGTAATGGAATGAATTGCCCGCAGCCCAGCTCCTACCCAGCTGCAACAGGTCTGATAGGATATTAGCGTTTGCCCAGTTCGTGCTTCAGGCCTGTGTGTGGCTTCTCTAACTCAGCCACATGCAGAAAGGACTTTGCCACGGTTTCAGTTCTTGTGCTTGAATGAGCAGAATATCTGCTCCCTGTGTTACTGAGCAGGGGTCGGGAGTACCAATCATGGTCTGGCCTGGCCCAGTTCAGTTAGCTTCCCCTGTTATATACCATTTGACCTTTGCAAAGAACCCTCTATTTAGGGGAGCAAGTAGCAAGTCAACTCATAAATCAAAATGGATGAAGGAGGACTTGCCCTAACAACAACCCCAGAGAGTCCTTTAAATTAACAGATATCTCTTTTCTGGTATCAACTACTGCTTCGGAAGATCCGATGCTATATGCTGCTGATCACCTTGTGGGAGGTGAGGATCCTTAGTTTTTGACCTGAGCATCTAGCTTGACCGGCAGGTAGAGAATTAACCACTGTCAAATATCTCAAGACGTAGCACATCATACCCATTTTGGACCTGCTTCTGACGGTAGAAGGATCAGGCCCCTTTGCAACTAATAACCATCTCAGACCCAAGGTTGTACTTTTTGTCTCACTAGCACAGCAGAGTATAATTGCAGAAGTAACCGGCACAGTATTATTAGCGTGAGGCCTTACTGAGATGGAATGGGTTTCAAAGGACAGAAGCCCTTTCCCGCGTCTAAGTCCCGGAGTAATTCCCCATTGTCAGCGCGCAAGACATTTGGATGTGTAAAGACCACCAGGGGCAGAAATGCCAGACACACTCAGTCACCAGGGGACCACAGAGAACGGCTCTGAACTCCTCATGATCATAAGTAGGTTTTACAGATCCCTCTCCAGCCTGTCTGGGGCTGAGAAAAGGCAGCTGAGCCTCATTAGTGAATCAGCCAAGCAGGACAGGTAGCCTCAGGTTACACTAACGAGCCAATTAAGAGGACTTATAAAGGGAGCCTGGTAGGGTAAGGAGGGAGGAGAAAGCCTGGCCCTATTGGTTGGGGCGGCAGCTATGTTTAGTCAATGTTAGTCTGCTGCATAATTACAAAGACTCTTTGCATTATATTGCTTGCACCCGAGATGGGGTCAGCCTTAAAAGATTAAACATGTCTGGTGTGGGGCTGCGATGTTGTTAATCTGTGTCTCGGAGCCTGTAGGAAAACCAAGCATCAATAAATAACGATGACTTTGCCCTCCCTATAGTGCCTACTCATCAGATCTTGAGGACATTTTGCAAACAGAGATCATCACAAAACCCCTGGGCCTGGTCTAAAGTGGTGCTGAGAGCAACATCAAGGCCTGCTGAACTCAACGGGACTTGAGGGTTCGCGGCTTGTTTTTTGGGGCTGGTTTATCCTCTTGTAGGACTGGAAGTATGAAATGTGTAATTATGAACAGGTGACACTTAAGTGAGAGCTCATGTGAAGCACGCTTGTTTTGACAAGTTACCACAATTACTATACCCTTAAAGCATATTGTTATTCATTATTGCTGTTTCCTTAATGGGTAGGCATCTCAGACATGGACATGTGTTGACAAAACAGTAAAATCTCTACTGACAGAACAGAAAGTATATCCTTCAGCTTAAAAGTTTAAAAATGAATTATTCAGATTTTGAATCTGAAATTCAACACTTGAAGAGTCTTGGTGTTTGTCCTGGTCTCCTCTGCATCTCTAAAAAGGGTTTCTTTCCAGACTGTAGTTTGACCATCTAACGTGCTAGGCTCCAGCTGTTGTCAGCCTGAGCCTAGCATGTGTGGAATAAATGAAATGCCAAAACACAAAGCAAACATACAAAAAACTCAGTTTATCCATCCAAAAAGCTGAGAATGTTGAGCCTTTGCTTGGGTGACTTGAACCTGGTTAGAGAAAGTTTCCAACTCTCAAACATGAGGCTTACAGCACTAATGTGGGTAAATATTAGTGCCTAGTTCCTGATCCTGGCATCAGACCTTTCCACTCAGATGGAGCGTTACTGAATTTTTTTGGCATCCCAAACTGGTGCAGGTATCCAAAGGCAAGGTTGGATCATCTGGGAAACCTCCCTGTCTTGGCAACATGATAGTGCATTTAAGCTCTTCACATGGGAAACCCAGAAAAAGCTCAAAACTGTATCAATATTAAGCAGATTACTACACATGGATATAAACCCCAGGAATATTTTGTGCAAGGCTGAGGCCAGAAAAAAAAGCATGCTTTGAACAAATTCCTTGTTATTTCCCTTGATAGTTTTGCTGTCTCCAATGACCCCAACTTCTAAGGTATATATTTTTTTACAGCTTACAAATAAAAACATACATTTTCAGCCATTTACATTCTTTTGTAACACCGCTTGCAGCCTGCTATTCAAAAAGATCCCTGCCGCCCTGATAGTCCAGCATCCAATCCAACGCCATCTTATATTAGTTTCCTTGGTAACACACACATGCACACACACACAAATGGATCACAGAAAAAAATTAAGATTAAATTAAGAATCAACTTCAGGCTTTCCATTTAATTCAAAATTCTGGAAGTGTCAAAACCTCAGCATATGAATGTAAAGACAAGCTGTAATCAGCCTAGAATAAAGCTGGCAGTAGGGCAGTCTTGACAGGTGCTCAAAGTATTATTCAAAGGGACAGGCCCCAAAAATCAAATTCACTCTTCAGGATGCTGTGCATTGTTGGGAGCAGAATAAAATGTGGACCACTTTCCCAATTAGAGCTTTGTTTTATAAGCTAAAGCAGAGCATCAAATCCACGTAACCCCCACCTGCTTGGCAGGGTATACAGTTCAGATCCAGACTTGGTCTGCCCCATATAGTGAGGCTGAAATCCTGACTCAATGTCCCATGACTGTAAATTCAGATACGAGCCTGGCTAGACATCATCTCCCAGGGTTTTCCCTTTTTGTTTGTTTTTTTTGTGCAATGTGAATTATTCAGATTGGATTTCTCTTTAGTTCTTCATAGACCCATCTGAACCTTAAACCTGAAGCCAGGTTTATCCTGTTGTGGATTTATTACAACTCAGAAAAATCAGGTTCAAGTCACTGAGATGTATTAGTTTTGGGGCAAACTTCTCCAAGCTTTCGTAAAGCCTGGCCTGCACTTGGTTTATGATGCGCAGTTTCAACCTACAGCCATAACAAACTAATGGGATTTTAGCTATGCTTTTGGGCAAGTTTTATCCATCAAGACCAATGTCTTGAATTGGGCAAAATGTGATGTTTTGTTTTCTGAGTTTCGATGAAAGAAGCTGTGGAGCCTGATAGGCAAAACTGGCACAATAAAACTGCATGAATGTTTTACAGCAGCGTGGAAGGAACATACTGTATCTGCATGCAAACAGGGGCAGCAATTCTCCTGTTCTGCGTTGAAGTGCCTACTGCACTGTTAACATTAAACAAGTAATAACATATAATAATAGCACCCTGCCTGTGCTAAGGTGCCTCTACTGGAAGGCATCCCAGGTTAATCTGAAGGCAAGGACTTGGTTAAAGAAAGGACAAACATAACTAGCTGCTGTGATGCTTGAATAAGCAACAGAATAAACTGCCCCATCTAGGTGGTTATCTCACTGGGATCTCAAACTGTAATGGCAAACAGAAAAGCCACAGTGTTTTCATCCAGCTCATCTGAATAACCTGCAGGCACACAGAGCGAGGTCAAATCCACACAGCAGAGTAGGAGGTGCTAGATACATCTAACGCTTCCCATCAGGTCTTTGGAAGCTCCACTACTATGGGAAAAACAGCAAGACGGACTTTCACTTTGGTGCATTTCTCGGTTCTTCTCAACATGAATTACCACTGCCTTGGAAAGCCCGTTTTGCATAGTTTGGAGTTAGCGCAGAGTAAAACAGTGCTGGTTGCAAAGCACAACATTGGATAGATTTGGAAGGATTTTTCTTCTTTTGGCTTGATGAAGCCATCAAAAAAAACTGGTGCCGTTATTTGTAAATCCAATATACTAGCAACTGTCTGAACCAAGGAATCTCTCTAAGGAGTATCTCCCAAAATGCCCAATTTGGTATTTAGCTTTCATACTTTCTCAGTTGCTCAGCCAAGCATCTAACTGTTCCAATGGGTAGAAATTATTCGCTGTAGAGGGAGGCACCAATTTTCATGGAATAAAAGTTGGCATTTGACCAAGTGACATAAAGCCGGTTGCAAATTTTGCCACTTTAAGAATTCTGTGGAGCTTGGGTACCGCCAAATATTGCCTTGGGAAGTGTGAAATATTCACAAATGTTCTTGTTTATTCCTCACCCACCGTTCCAGGAAAAACACAATAAAAACACCCAGTCACGTTGTGATGTGCTGAATTCTGAACATCCTTTTATTGCATTTCTAAGAGGTTATTACTAGGTGGTTCTGAAGATATTCAGGCTGAGATTATCTGACCTACCAGCAGGATTTGGAGTCCCAGTTTCCATTAATATGAATGGAGCTTTCAGATCATCTACCTAGACTCGATAGCTTTCAGCCTGAATTAATATGGAAAGAAAAAGGATGAAAGGAGAGTCTGTTGGCTTGGTCACTGACACTAGGTTCAATTAAGATCTCTGACACAGGTTTACCGAGCGACATTGGACAAGCCTTTTAAATCCCATTGCAGTTTGATTCCAAAGGTATAAAATAGGGATAATAAATGCTTTATTCCTCTTGTCTTACCTATTTAAGTTTGAAACCTCATTAGCTCATGGACTGTTTTTTATTTTACATATACGCAGCAGCTAACTATACAGCACTAATCTTGTTTGGGATTCCCAAGAGTTCAAATCTTTACATAATAATAATAATAATAATAGGAATTATTTCTCTCCTATTGAGACTGGTAAGAAAGTAGGATTCCATGATATGAAATCCTCTTGATGGAACGACATGTTTAGGTGGGAAGAGAAGATTTTAAACAGCATCGGCTTGGAAATAAACAGGACTAGACTTTCATATAAGATCTAACACTTGACAGAGAATAACAGTTCTGAAGACTTAGCCTTGCAGTACTTTTTCTTTCATCTAATGCAGGTATAAAGGTTTTCTGTCTCACAGTTTCTGTAGGGTTTTTTAGATGATTAAATCGCAGAGAACTCAGAAGGAGCTTTGAACCTTGCCACGGATTTTTTTCCCCATATGGAAATGTTTTAAGAGTCTTTTAAATACACGCCTCTGATAAAGCAAACATGAAAACTGCGGTCATCTCCATTAGCTCGAGAGTAACTAAAAACATACAGAAGCTGACAGAACAATAAAGCGAACATGTCCCTATCTTTAGCTACTTAATTCCTTGTAACTTGTTCTTTGGAGGGAAAATGTAAAGATAACAGAAATAAATCAACAGTTTTGAAAAGCTGACACTAAGGCGGCATTTCATGCAGATTGTTCCATCACCAGCTCCTGTTCAGTTGAGAAGATCTAATCTCAGCATCTTCTGATCCTTTTCCATAGTTCATTACTTTCTAATCACTTATGGCCCTTATCGAAGGAAGCTCCGAGCCTCTCAGACTGGAACAAATCCATAAATCAAAGGCAATGGCTTTCTACTGCCTTTAGCAGCCTGTCTTACCCTTATCTCCTCCATCTGTTGAACTTTGGTGCGTGTGTGTTTGTGTGTGCACACTCATGTGTGCGCATATTAAAAACGAATAAATTCACGCAGGACGTTTAGTTGGAGGGAAACCTGTCCATTGACTTCTTGAGCACGAGGCCTGGAATGAATCCAGCAAACCGAGCGATACGGTGTGTAATCTTTTATCTCGCTTGCGGTAAGCAAGGGTTTCTCAGTGCTCTTTTATTGACAGGTACTTTCTTACCCAGACGCCAGCAATGGGAAAGGAGGCACGGCAACACAATGTGCACTCGCCACCTGGATTTCTGGCCAGCATTTAAAGCTCTGTCTGAAAATTTTACTCTATAAATTAGGAGCATGCATTTGTTAACAGTCAGTCCTTGGGTCCATTTCTCACTGGAGTGAGTCGTCAGCTGTGATATTGGGATTTTTTGGGGTACCTACATCTTTTCTAGACAGAATAATGAGTTCCGCATCAGTCTAGAGACACGTTGTATCTCTCGTCTACGGTGGAGATTATTATGAGAGTCTAATATTTGTTCTGGCAGTCATGCCTAGCAGGCCAACAGGGCATGTATGGTAAATGGAGTACCTCAGTGTGCTACGGCAGTGGCTAAAAGGAGACTGCAATAATGGCAGCTGGAGGAGATATGGATGACTATGCCTTGCTCATGCTAGAAATAAGAGAGTGACTTCCTTTTTAAAAGTATTTTCCAGTATTCAGAAGCCAACCTGTGGCCATGACTGTTAGACAGGGTCTGAATTAGAGCTGTGCAGAATAATGGGAATCACTTAATTGAGAGCCCCATTTATTTACTTCTTGTAACGAGCCAGGACAGTTAGATCTGGCACACATGGGAAACAAGCTTTTGGGCCCTTAGCTGAACCACGTCTTCTGGGGTAGCAGCCGTACGAGGAAGTCATCGCTGGGGTTAGTACAGGGGACATAGGGTACATAGTACAGCTAGACAGGGGACATAGGGTTACCAACCCTCCTGGATTGGCCAGGAGCCTACCAGCATTGGCATCCCTCTCCCGACGACTACTGAAAGCAACCTGGGAGATTTTAATAGGATATTTGAAGAAAATAAATTCAATTGATGACATTACGTCATGTTGGGAGGGCGAATCACCCAGAATAGCTTCAGAGTTGGCAAACCTAAGGGAAGAAGGAGTTGGGCAGGGCAGAAAGGTGAATGGAGGAGGGGAAAACTAGGTGATAGTGCAAAGCCTATTTGCAAACAATTCATCAACAATAAAAGGAATGAATACCATGTTGAGTATTTTCCCTAGCTCTAGTTTTATGCAAGGTAGGTACCAAAAACACAGCATAAGCATTTTGTTCTACCTCTTGTTGGTTTGTATTAGGTATGCTTTCCGGGACATGGACTCCAGTTCTGATTTTGAGGAAGATGACATTATATATCCAAGGCAAAATATCCATCTGGGATGGTATTTACAAAATAAAAGCATTGTAAAGCAACAAGAGCCCATAAAGATAACAATAATGTATTCTTGGCATGTAGATAAATATAAGACATATACTGTAAGCGAGTTTGTATTTCTTAGGCAACATAAAATGCACTATGCTTCACCTCTGTGTTTTCTTCATCCATACAACTTACTGGAATTTATCTGTAGCTGTCTCACATTTTGATGGCACTCAGACAGACTATTTCTCTGGAGGCAGAGCCAAATGCGGCAGTGCTGCTTGAAATAAAAGCAAAGCTGCCTCTGAAGATCTGCCTGATTTTGAATGGCCTAGGTGATTGATAGGATACATCCAGAAAACAGTTACAAATCTCACTAAATTAGCAAGATCTTTCATTTTTTCTTGTCAACAATCAAAGTGTTGACAAAAAAGTATTCCTAGATCTAATAATAGAACTAGCAGTGACATCGTTGTGCCAGTTGCAGGAATTATTATCCATATGCTGAACCAAATAATTGCTCGATGCTGTTGTGCACTGTTATGCAGTTACTGTCTTCCTTCCCAGAGGGAACTGCATTTTTTTTCTGGCTGTTGTAAATGTATGTGCAAATACATCACATGTCCAAGGCCTCTGTGCCACTGTTTCTAGACAGCCTCGACTCATTGAGCCTCCTGCTGATAGCTGTAACGATCCTGTAACAGGTAGGAAGTCTTGGAAGCAAATGGACAATTGAAAGTAATCCTGTATAGTCTCCAGTACCTTGTGGGGTTTTTTTAAGAATCCTATCACTCTAAGGGGTCAGAAACAGAGCAGATGCAATATAAAATGAATGGGACTGTAATTTTGTTAGGCTTTCCAAGAAATATACGTGAGTTAATAAAAATCTTGTACTTCAGCTAAAAATCTGGCTTTATTAAAAAGAACTCCCCCCCCCAAAAAAGATACATATCAGTTGGAAGGATGGTTTCTTTGAAGAGGCAACTTCACAAGTGCGGGTTCACCAATGCTATTCCAAACGTATGAGCAAAAGCTTATTAGACACTTGCACAGCAGCTGGGAAAAGATGCCAAGCCCAAGCAGGTATTTTACATCTTACTTCTTTCTCTTAGGCTATCTACTGTTTTCACAAGCTGACTGCACAGGAGAGAAGAGAAGCTGCAACACAGCGGCTCCAGTTTTTGCCACCGTCCATGGTACAGCCCATGGGGAGGGGGCATGCAGATTTGAAATAATCATGTCCCATTGCTGCAAATGCAAGTCGAGTGAGCTAATCCCCATGCACCATGTTACAAAAGCACCACTGAGAGAAAGCTTTTAAAGACAGTGCCTAACAGCAGTTCTGAGTAGCAGTCCCCGTTGTGTGGTTGTACAATAATCCTTTGGAAGAGTGGAGACCTCACTACACTTACCCAATTTCCCTCCTCCCCCCTGCCCCCCACATGCTTATGCCAGGTACAGTTGTTTGGGGCAGGGGGTGTGCCAGAGGTGGAAAGAAAGGGAAAGTTAGTCATTAAAAAAGCAGTTCAGCTAAATAAAGGCACTCATTATGTGTGCTATTTTTATTCCTCAAATGTCTGCCTTCCTCTCTTCCTCTTGAGGTTTCTAGTGAAATCTGACAATCAGGGTTGAGTTTTACTGTCAGCTTCCATTAGGCAAATCAACCAAGGGAGAAAAAAAAAAAAGAAGAAAGATAGGCCTTGAAAGTAAGCTGATTCAGCACCATAACATGTGTGTGTTTGCTACTGAGGTGTTTAATTAGTTGACTGGTGCACTGCCCCTCAAAATGAATTATTTCAGAGTTTTCCTGCAATCCTCCTGCACCACGGCTGGGAGCGTGGCTTTCTGTTCGACCTGCAAAGATGTGCAAGGTGCATAGCACGTGCCTTTGACACTGTGACAGAGCAAATGACCTTCAACATGTTCACCGGGCACAGAATTCATTTTCGTGTTGTAATGGATTGTACAAGAAATCTTTGTTAGTCCAAGTAATACAGGCATCCTACCTAGTCAAACAGAGCAGATGCCAGGGGAAGGCATGGGTTCTCAAGGATCCCACTAGTTTAACATTTTAAAATAATAAGCTCCTGATTTTTTAGGAGTTTCTAAATTTCCACTGTTTCTTCATGCATTTCATCTATCATCAGTTCACGCAAAATGAGACAGAATATGAACTGCTCCATGTACAACCCCCCTCCAACTTTGTCCGTCTTTAAGTAGAAATGCCTCCAACTGATAACTCCTTTTACTACCTCTCCTATTCAGAATTTCCCATTGCTTCAAAGAGAAACCAGTCTCAAAAGCATGAGTAAATGCACTGTAATAAATCCACGGCTGCATGCATAGGGGTTGTAACATCAGTTGGTCTATACAAACGCAGCAAGGAAAAGGAAATAAAGGCCATCTGCCAGAGAAAACATGTCTTCTTTTCTTTTCAGCTAAAGAACTGGCATCAGCTGTCAGTACTGGTTGGGTTGTACCCTTCTACAGTGCTCTCTTTGCAAACCTTCAGCTATCAAATAGCAAAATAAATACTGGACAGGTCTGACTGCTTTGCAAAAGCAGTTGGTCTATTATATTTCCAAGGGAAAACCACAGAACCAGCTTGCAATATGTATTTGATTACAGTGCACAGATGTACCTTACTTTGCATGAGGTATCCATCAGACGCCATCAGATTGCCAAACCCATTATAAATAAGTGGGTTAGATGTAATGGCATATCTTGCCTGGATGAAATAAATGCTCAGAAAAGATGTTAACCCGAACCTCAATCCCAATCAAGCTGCACCTTCATCAAGCTTGGTAATAAAATAAGATAAAATAAAGTAACCTACTGAGGATCACCTGTAGCCACTGTCTTATCAAAGCATCTGTCTTAACTATTCAGGCAAGACGTGCTACAGCTTTGTTCTGATCAGGGTTGGCTGAAAAGCCATAGCGAAGCCAGATACACAGAGTCTGTGGCTAAGAATTAACAGATGCCATTTCACAACCTTGTTTTACATCGTTAGAGCACTTCAGATTAAGCAGAAAGGGGCTCAGAGTATTCTAGGACAAGCCAGTTTATTTGGTGGATAAAGACCATTTCTTTCTCTCAGTAGCTATTAAAAAAAACACCCAAGAACAACAACAACAACTTAAAAGACACAGCATGCACAGGAGAAGCCATGCTTAAATACCAAGGCTTCTCTGGTAAAAAGGAGAACGCTGAGTTCATGTTGCTAGTTTCCCTTGGAACATGCCATGCTACTCTGGTGCCACTAATAGCTTTTTTTAATCAGAATTCAACATCTTCAATCTTTTCATATATGCCCAAGTGATCTAGGTATCTACAACCTGTTGTTAAAAGTTATTGAAGCACTTCAACTCAGAAGCCTGGGTTTCTTTGAACGTCGGTGATGATATTTATGTTCCCAGGTTTGAAAATTTGATTCCCTCCTCGTCCCCGTCAGTTCTGAATTCTGTTCTCCTTTTAGATGCTTTGGAAAATTAGAGATGCAGAGTTAAGGAGTAGGGGTGGGGAAGCCTTAATGAAAAAGAGTAATTAATACTATTTTCCTTTAAAGGTCTAAATTATGACTGCCTAGGGAATTAGCCATTACAATTGTAAATGTGGGGTTTTTGAAGGAAGATGCTGCCTCATTTTATGGGTATGGAAACTACTGTGTAAAGCCTTAAAAGGAAGAAGTGTGCATGTGCACAGTGATATAGCTCACCCTCCATTTCTTCCTTGTTCATGGTTTAGGTTTTAGTTGCAGATGTTCTTCCCTACTGCCAT
>JAGPOW010002118.1:5793707-5809495 GCA_030014935.1 Caiman crocodilus | reverse complement strand
AATAGGGTAAACTACAGCGCTTTTTAAAATGTAGTAGAGTCATAGGTGGCTAGGTAAGGGTTAAATATCCTCGTGCACCAAGGTGACCCTATAACAGGTGTTTGCTCTTGCAGAGGTTAAGAGAATGAGGGTGAGAGAGAGATTGTGGCTTGCCTCCACCGATTTCTAATTGTCCAGTCATGTAGCTATAGAGGAAAAGTCCCTGGCTTTCGAGAGAGTCAGAAAGCCCTAAGCTAAATCAAGGAATTGAACTGTGAGATCCCTGTTGTTTTGCATTTTTATGACTCTGAATATATGAAAACTTCTTCCTCTGACCTAAAAAGCTAGTGTTTACTCAGTAGGCCTATGCAAAGGCTACGTTAGAAAATGAGTAGTTTCATTAAGCAAAGATGTGTTTGATTGCAGAGCAGAAGTTTGTGGAGGAACCATTTGACTACAAATGGTTGCAAGAAAAGAAAGAGTTAAATAGCACCCCTCCCCATGTGCACACACACTCCCCCACATCCCCCCCATCTTTTCTTTGAGCCCTAGTGTGCTTTTTTTTTTTTTTTCAACTTCAGGAGAATTCAACAGGTTTTCGGTATAAGTTGTCTCTATTAATTCATGTGAATTGCTCAGAAAACTGTCGACAAGTGAGATTTTTTTCCTTTCTTTCTTGAGGCCAAAGCATTTTTATTATAAATAAAACCAACCAATATTTCACTATATTTTTCTATTTTCTGACTGGTTTTATTCTGTCATGCTTCACTGTCACCTAACCAGCTAGACCTAACCTACACTGTTTTATTTTTCACAAAGAGAGGAGAGGGGAGTGGGGGGGGAGAAAGAAAGTCCTCTCTTGCCTTTTGTAGCATCTCCTCAAAAGCAAGCAGAGCCAGTGGGAAGTAGGGTGTCCTAGCTCCACCCCAGACATCTATCTATATCAATGGAGGTTAAAGCTCCTTTATGGGGACGCTTGCACACGCTTCCTAGAAATGCAAATTTTGCTATGCTATGTACCAGGAAAAAATGCTTTTTTTCATGTCAGATAAGGGAAAGGCTTTACAATATAGCTTATATGTTGCTTATACAGATGTTGCACGCTGTTATAATCAATCTTTGTTAAGTGTATTCATGCAGGAGTTTCTTTTATTTACCCCATAGAAAGCTGTATCAATGATTACTGCTAAAAATAATACCAATAGATAATAGGTATTAGTGGACCTATAACAACATTGTTAACTTCACCTATTCAGTTATTTAAGAACAACTGTATGATAACAATTTGATTTCAAAATGCACTTGTTTCCCACATTCCAGATTTTCTCAGTAAGTTTAAGGGCTTAAACCTTATTACTTTAGTACTTTAAAGCTGGAAATCTAAGTTAATCAGTTGACTTTGAGAGCTTCTATTATTAGGCAATAATATGATATAGTACATTAGTAATTTAACACGTATTTCTTGTTGTCCCTTAATTTATGATGTTAAAAGTTGTTAAACATCAGGTTCCCTAGGTTCTGTTGCACTTATAAGCAAAAATATATAATTTCTATTAAACTTTTTGTGGCTTTTTCTACACTAGATTCTGCAGTGCTGCCACAAAAGATTTGGTTCGGAAAAAATGCAAATTGAAAAGTATTTCCTCCATTCTAACTTCTGCTGAAGTTTACAGTTATAAAATCTTCAGCTCTGCAAAGCAGTAGAAACTTCTTAGGTTGTTTTTTTTTTCATAACTTAGTTGTTTTAATATGGGACCACTTGTCCCAAATAAGATTGCAGGTTTATTGTAAAAGATGAGGTACATATTTATAGTAAAAAGTAGTCCCAGGCCCCAAAAGATTCTAATCTAAATAGAAATAAGGTGGGAAAATGGTTGGCAGCTACAGATGGGAAATGGAGATTAAGCGGTTTGTCAAGTAAGTCAGTGGTAAAGCCAGGAACTGAAAGAAGAGTTGCTTCAGAGCCTTCAACGCAAGACTAGCCTACCTCTCTTCATCGGTGTTAAAGCTATATTATGCTATTAACTTGACTAAAGTTTGATATTTCTGGCCCCAAAAGAAGCATAGAGTATCCAGACTTATCATAAGGAAACTCCTCATACACAATATCACAGACCAAATAGATGTTTTTGTCTTTCAAATGCATGTATCCAGGTGACATTTGGACTGACAAACATCTGCATGTTCACTCCAATGCACTGGAAACATTCCTTCTGTTTTCGGTCTCACTTACATCTGAACACACGGGATGCTGGAGCTACCTCCATGCCTTCTCTCCAAGAACAACATCCAAAGCCATGTCCACAAGGTCCATACTATCTCAAATCTACCCTAACAGTAGTTCCTGTGGGGCTTTGCAACATGCAGAGCAGGTAGAACCAGGGAGAAAAGAAACTCGGGAGGAATCACACTCAAGTTCTCCCTGGTAAGGTTGTTTTTTAGACCCCATCAGAAACCGCCTGAATGCAGAGTCTTCAGTTAAACAAAAGTCACCAGGTAACCTCAACGTAGAGGAAAGCTCATTCCAAAAGACAGGCACTCTCCTAAGGGAAAATACAGGTTTCAAGGAGAAGGCACACTCCTGCAGACTTTTCTCAGCACCTCTGTTCTGTAATTGCTGCTGGGAACACTGTGAGCCCGTCACACATCTCAGCACAAGTAGTTGTCTCAGTTTAACTTGGGCCCCAGAATGTGCAATAACAGTGATCTCACAAAGGAGGATTGACAGGCATTAGCAGAGCTGAGTGGTCGTAACGTAAACCAGTGATATGAGTATTGCTTTGCAAGAGATTGCTGTAACTGTTTTCAGAGTTAGTGTCTATAGTGATAAGGAAGCAACTGCATTAAGAATGGGCTATTCCCCCGACACGGCTAAATAGTTGTTTTAAAGTCTTCCGAGGGGTGGAATCCTGATAGCAGCACAGAAGAGAGGGCTTCTCCGCGGAGTATGAATCCTACCTACCTCCAACTGTTATTAATGAAGGATGTAAGGAAAAAGAAGCGAGTCCCACCAGTTTAGGAAGGTCTTCAAGTATACTGCCTCTTCCACATACTGAAGTGGAGCAGTGTGCCATTAAGGTACAGAGCGACCTAAATTATTGATGTATAAAACATAGTAAAAGTCATGCCGTTCAGCAGGGTTCTCAGGGCAGTGAGCGTTAAGGTGATGCCCCTACTGCAATTAGGTTGGAAATTTGTCCTGTTGGGCAGTAGTGAAACCTGAGGACATGACTGAGATCTTAAACCTTTCACTGAAAGCCGCTGATCCTGGAAAACAAGAGAGGGTACAACCAGATAAGGTGGACAATTAGCCTATTTTGAGAGAGCACTTTCCAGGTTACTTGTGGGCTAATTTCTTCCTGGCAAAGCAAACTGAGGGACCATGCAGTTCTACAGTGTTTGTGTTTAAATTGAGATTGGGGTAAAACTACTGACTCGGCCTTTGAAACCCTTTCCTTTTGAGATTATTCCAAATTCAAGGGCTGGCTGTAAACTTTTTTATGCCAAGCACCATCCTCTCCAGAAAAAAAAAGGTAAAATTTTGTTTTTATTTGTAAAGCCATTTGCCTGGCACAAGGAATTTGATCTGATGAGTCAGTGCTGAGCCATGCATTATGATGTCTGCCTGCATCTCAGAAATTAGGGCTATGGCAGTTAAATACAGGCACACTCTATATTGTTTGACAGGCTTTGTTTTCAAAATGATGGGGCTGCAGTTTTTTGAATGTCTTTGTGTTTCTTCTACTGTGAAGCATTTAGCAGACCTGATGGAAATAAATGCAATCAATGCGGCACTGCAGGGATTCTTAAATTTTCATTATCAATAGAAAAGCCTCCTCCCCTCTTTCCTGGCCTTATTAATCCTGAATATAATAGAAGCAGAAAGAAGCAAGCTCTCGGTCACACTTTGGGATGCAGGAGGCCAGAAGAGCTGTGAATAGGACAGCATATTTTTTGCTATTAAATCTTCTTTGTCGCCTAATACAGGCTGTATTTTGTTATGTAAAATGCAAAGTATTTTTCCTTTTCCAAAGCCTTGCTCCATGTTGCTCTGAGAAGCACTGGGTATGTGGTGGCATCTTCAAAATTAGGGAACAGCTATAATATTTATTAAGATGGTTTGGGTTTCTTTGTGTGTGGGAAGGCACCATAATTAATTTATTTCTCCTAATGTTTAAAAAGCACATTTAAGGGCCAGTAGGTGTTCTGGTCACCTTGCTCATAAAGTAAACAATGTAAAATGATCTGAGCCAACAATGTGCTCTTGGTGCAAAGAAAGCTAACAGTATGCTGGGCTATTTAGGAAGTCAAAGAAAGTGATGAGGAGGCCTCTGTGGGGGAACTGTGTGCAGTTCTGGGCACTGCATTTCAAGAAAGACATGGACAAACTGGAAGGAGTCCAGTGGAGAGAAACAGAACTGATTAGAAGTCTGGGAAATACAGTTTATCAGGGAAGACTGAAAGACCTGGGATAATTTAAGCTGGAGAAGAGAAGACTGAAAGGGAATTTGAAAATAGTCCTCAGATACCTGCAGCATAAATCACGATAGATTATTCTCTATGACCACAGGGCACAGAACAAGGAGCCAATGGTCTTAAATTGCAGAAAGGGAAATTTAGGTTCGATATCTGGGAGAACGTTCTCATGCTTAGTCTACCTAGAGAGGTTGTGAAATCTTCATTTTTTAAAGATTTTTAAGAGCAGGTTAGACAGACATTTATCTAAATGGCATGGACAGGGATGATCCTGCCTTGAGCAGGGAGGATTAGATGTGAGATCACTTCCAGCCCTATTTTTCAATTAATCTAATACAAGTTCACCAGGGTCTCTTGGGGTAACAAGGAACAATGGTCACAAACTGACAGACAGCAGATTTAGGCTAGCTATCAGGAAAAACTTCACAGTAAGGGGGGCCAAAATCTGGAATGGGCTTCCAAGGGAGGTGGTGCTCTCCCCTACCTTGGGGGTCTTCAAGAGAAGCCTAGATAGGCATCTGGCTGAGGCCATCTGACCCCAGCACTGGCAGGGGGTCAGACTCAAAGATCTGTTGAGGTCCCTTCTGACCCTATAAATGTAAAAAGAAGACAATCCAGGAAGTTTTTTGGAGAATGCTGGGGACAACTTCCTGGTGCAAGCGTCGGAGAGGCCAACAAGGGGCTGTGCTCTTGACCTGCTGCTCACAAACAGGGAGGAATTGGGAATGTAGGGGTTCGTAACTTGGACAACAGCAACCAGGAGATAATGATAGAGGATGGAGCCGAACTGTTCTCTGTGGTGGCAAATGACAGAACAAGGAGCAATGGTCTCAAGTAGCAGTAAGGGTTAGCTATTAAGAAACACTCTCTCACAAGGGTATTAAAGCACTGGAACAGGTTACTCAGAGAGATTATGGACTCTCTATCCCTGGCTGGGATGATCTAGTTGGGGATGGCCCTGCTTTGAGCCAGGGGGCTGGACTAGATGGCCTCCTGAGGTCCCTAATTTTCCTACGATTTTAGGACCAGGGCTCTCCTATAAAGCACTGGGACTTATAAAACCACAGTTCTGCTCCAGGTTCTGTCACTGAACGCCATGATCTTTCGGGAATGTGTCACATCTCTGTCCCTTTGTTTCTCCTCCTACCCTTTATCTGTCTGATATTTTTAAGCTGTACATGGAAGATATAACCTGCTACTGCACGTGTGAATGTCTACCACTTCTAGGCTCCAGAACTAGAAGTTGGGACTTCCACGCACATTGTAGGACAAATAAATAATAATGAAAGTGTATCCTTACTTAAGAAAATTGCCCTTGCATTCTTCCATTCCACAACCTAACCTCTTCTTAAAGGCCTTTTGGAGAAATGTTGGTTTTGTAGCATGCCTGCAATATCCACAAGTTTTTGTTTTGGTCATGTTCTGAAGTCAAGAGCCTTTCCTTGGAAAATAACCTGCCAGTAACCCCCTCTCATACTCCAGCTTAGATGCCACTGTTGGCAGTAGCATAGCTGCAGTATAAAAAAGGAAGAGAGTTGATCTCTAAGTTGACCAGGTTCCAAACCATTTAGGATTTTATACCATATCTTCCCCAGAGGTTTATTAGGAGCTTGTACAGATTGTGGAGCAGTGTTGTAATGGGCTCTTAATTTGTAACTCCAATTAATCAGCCATTAGCTTCTGAACGGTTGAGTGGTGTATCCCTGTGCCCCGTAGCAGCTAAGTCTGAAGGGGACTAAGGTATAGATAAACAAGGCATGGTCCACAACACAATTGAAATAGGTAGGGCTGTACTGTAGGATGTGTGATTTAAATTGTCCTTTCCATAGGGAAATATCATGTCAGGATTTCTAAATATAGAGAACTCACTCATTTTATTACTGTACATTGCATTGGACAGCGTGCTATAGTACACTATAAATTTCACACTTCCCAATCACTCCATTTATTAATCATTTATCTATGGATTGCATTTCCCATCTACTTCTACAACCCTGTCACTGTAGAGTCTGAGCATTTGTTAGTTGTAATAATGTTACTCCTCTTTTTTTGGCTAACAAATCATTAGCAAACTGATGCTGCCTCCTTTGCTTGTATCCATTATTCATAATTGTTCAGTGAAGACTTTGCTTTGAAACAATTCCTAGCCCAAGGGTTTGGTTTGCTCTCTTTGTTCTATTCACTGTTCTTTACTCCTGGTATGTGATTGCATGGATTGCTTCTGTTACCTATATGATGAAGGAAATGCTTTCAACAGGAGAGCAACAAGTTATGATTAATGCATAACGCTGCACTTTCTGGGTTGATCGACATTAAAAAAAAATACCGTTTGGGCTCAACTTGATGAAGTGTTCAAGATCAGTGAACATTCTTGTGAACTTCTGGCAATTTTTCAAATAGCGTGGTAATTAAAATGTTTCCATGAATCACAAAAGACTCTCCAAAATATTTATTCACAGATTAGCCTATGTTATTTGAGCAGCTCTGGTTCTGTTCGTACCGCTGTGTGGTACAATTTGACAAGCAGGAACCAATATAATCTCAGGAGCCTCCGTACCACCAGCTCACTTACAAAAGATACTAGCTGTCTTTGATTCAGGTGGCCATTGCAGCCTGTTGCTCCATTGCTGTTCTACCGGGATAGCTAAGAATCTCCTAATTAAATGTACCGAGTTTGGCAGGTACGTACAAACTGTACTTTAAATATTCCAAATTCACAGGGACCTCTTAGAGCAAGCAGTGCTCTGCTGATCACATCATCAGTATTTAAATGTGTTTTCCTCTGAAGCTGCCACAAACACTATTCAATATGTATTAATGGGAACGATGTCTCAGACAGCCATAAGGTTGTCCCAGCTCCATCTGCTATGCTGCACATTTTCTCTCCGTGTCCAAGCCCATTTCACTGGACTGTCACTCACGCTATTAACAAAGAGCAGCACAGTGAAGTCTATCTTAGGGTTTCCTTTATTGCTGACAAAGGAAACAGCCAACACTTCACCGATCCTGGGGGTCTTCCTGTCCTCCCGGCTCCTTGTAGCAGAGCTTTCTGCCAAACTTCAGTCAGTCCACTGTGTCCACGTGTGCCTTCCTCCTCCTGACCGCTTTGATTCCTGCTCGCCTATTTCACAGCCCTGCAGATTGTTTTATCTATTCCAATGACGTTTGTATTTGTTTTTGCTTCGATCTCAAACTCAATAATCCAGCCCTATGCCTCTAACATAATAGTAAAGCTAGTTTATTTTTAACAAGAGAAAAATGGTTGGTTTGTTTTTTTAACATGTGATGGTGCATCTCACCATCTGCATTCCCATTTTCAAAATGCTAGATCTGCCTATGACTTTTTCTTTTAGCCCCTATATACCTTTCCCAGCAGTGCTCGCCTTTCTGGATTACATCCTCCCAAATCATTTATATGGGCTGGGACATAACAGGTATGCTTGGCTCTGCTTGCAGCCAAAGGATCAAGTCCCTGTGGCTCAGACCCTGGCACCAACACTGCAACTTGAATAGG
Organism: Caiman crocodilus; assembly: GCA_030014935.1. NCBI lineage: Eukaryota > Metazoa > Chordata > Crocodylia > Alligatoridae > Caiman > Caiman crocodilus. The sequence goes on along the minus strand of JAGPOW010002118.1, from coordinate 5,801,526 downwards.
GAGGGGATGCATCTCATTTGTCAGAAACTAATAACCAAACTTTCAGCAATAATAAAGCACGATACGCTCTGTTAGACCTTTCATTTCAAATAAAAGCCTGTGACAAAGATATCATTATCTTTTGTATCTTATCAGAATTAAATTCAGCATGTATGGGTAAGTATAAGAGATCAAAATAAATGTCCCATAGAAAAAGGGTCCATATAAATACAAGCAAAGGATGTTAGTGGGTTTCTGACAATGCTCTGTCCTAGCCAGGTTCCAACTTGGCCTTGCATACATTGTAAGCAGTGAATCTACACCGAAGATTTTTAGACTAAACCTGTGATATTTCCTCTCCCCAGTCAATAATCTGGAAGCCGTAGGCACACGTGCCAACAGAAAAAGAAAACTGGAGTTCAAAAGATATGGCATGCCAGAAAGTAGCAGGGATAATTTTTACCTTATTTCACATCATCAAAAACTGCTACACAAAATGATTGTGAATTATGGAGACCTGCTGTGCATTTGATTTCCCACAACTACTATCGCAGCAGTCACTGTCCTGAAAATTAAGTGCATGTTTCATGTGCTCAAAGGAAGCATAAAAAAATATCAAAACTCGTACATATCTTGCTAAAATGCAGTGGAGTCAGCAATCCGTTCCATTATTTGTGCTCCAGGCCAGGGTTTAGGGAGACTGTGTGAAGTGGCTGTAGGCAGGACAGGCTGTGTAAATCAGATTGGGAGCCAGAAAAGAACTACCAGAGCTGCCTATGTCCAGCAGCCTCAATATGTTCATTCAATTTATATTCCCAGCAACTGACTCCTGTCTTTGCTGTACAGCAAGGGATGCTGTACATAGCTGATCACTTCAGCTGCTCTCTTCCAAACCAGATAGTATTATGAAAACCCCTCACCATTGCCAGGAGCTGTGCCATGTCATCATTTGAGTTTCTAAGAAGCTATTGAGACATGAGGGGGAAAGGGAGTATGCTCCTTGCATATTTCCATGTGACACTGCACCACAATGTTCCTTCCTAAGCACACATCCTTCTTAAGGAGCTAAGCCTGAGCTGGGTGCCTTCATTTGACATTCCAGCATGGCTTCAGCGTGGCTTCTTATTAGGGCCCAGTGCTAATCTGAGGTCCAAAGGAACCCCACAGTCATACTTTTCCCTTCTCTGTCCCTTACCATGCTGTCTGAAACCAGTGGGGGCCAAACTCTTTGGCAGGCATGCCACTCGTGCCACTCCATCCCTTCTGCTCCCTGCCCTGTTCTCCCTGTTTTCTGCTCCCTGCTCCACCTGCTACTGTGCTGCCTATCCCCTCCCCAATTGCGCGCGTGCACGCACGCATGCGCGCGCACACACACACACACACACATGCACACGGAGCCTGTGCCACTCGTTGGCACCCTTCTGTAGGTTGGCCTCCCCCAGCAGCAGATTCAGGGGGTTCAGTGGTGCAAGTACACTACTCCTTGATTCTTGCTCCACCCACCCACGCTTTAAAACCAACTGCCTCAGAGGTACAGTGGCATTTCTATTCAGGCAGTACTGAAGGAATCAATTGATTTAATGGCTCTTATCCTCTCTCTGATTCCTGCTAATCTCTCTCCATTCCACAGGTGTTAACTACCTTCTCTCCTTATTAATTGTCCTGATGTTCCATTAATCAACACATGCTTTCTTCTGCAATTTTGCTATCTGTTCACCATTCCTGGCAATGTCTCCCTTTTGTTTCACAGCTCGGCAGACTGCTTTTAGCTGTAGCTAAAAACCTTAACTCAGGTGTGTTCATACTAACTCGGGAGAGCCTTAACTCAGGTGTGAAAATGACTCACAGCGAAGTCTTAGATGCACTATCAAGATGCACAGAAAGACTGGATTTTCATTTACAAATCTGAATAAGAGATTAACTTTTAACTATAAAACTTATAGTTTTATACAAACTTATAAAGCAGGCTTAATCAAACAATTTCTTTTGATTATTTTGTCTAGTTTGTTGTGTTTTTAAAAAAAATTATATAAAATCTAGCAAATCAGTGCATATTTCTATAAAGTTGCATTTGTTTTTCCTTGGATCTTAAAACTGAATAATATTGTGCTACCCTCCTACCATATTAGTAAAGCTTGTAGTTTCTCTTTTACTGGAGAAAAATGTGTGTTGTGGTATATGTAATGATGTACCACAATCTGCACTCTCCTTTTCAAAATCCTAGATCTGCCCATGGCTCCCCTTGCTCCAATGAAATGCTGACTGGAAAGGCCATGTGTTTCTTTCAGTTGACCAACACAGGAACAACAATACATCATGCTTCTGTGTCCCAAGACTTCAAATCATGTTTTCGATGTTACTTACATTTAGCAGTAACCTCAAGCACGGGGTTGATGGTATATGACGGTATTTGTGGAGAGGTGGGGCAAAGTGTCCCAGTGACTTCTAAAGGCTGGCACAAGCAGGGTTCACAACTAGGAACAAAACTCAGGCTCTTTGACATTCCCTTGGCCATACTAATTATTCCACAAACCTGAAAACCTGCATGCACAAAAAATCCTACCTGGGGTCCTAATACTGCTGCTTATCACTAGCATATGGAACCAGTAGCATTAGAGAAGACTCCAGCATGGTTCAGGGACTCCCTGGCCATTTTTCTTCCTAAGGTCAAATCTCAGTTTGGAATAAGCCGGTTTTTTTCATTGTTTTCCAGGGAGGGTTCATAGAGCATTTTGGTCAGAAAGGGATGTCAGGACTGTGAAGGGCATCATTATGGTGGAAAGGCTTTTTCAAAGAGGTGCGTGCTGAAAGCAAGTAAAATACCACCATGGTTCATGTGTGGAGTGTGCTTACTCAAATGGCCCTTACCAGATCTTCATGGGAGCCTAACTGGGCCTCTCTTCCCTTCCCTGGCAGCACAATGTAACCTTTTCAAATCTTAGCACACAGAACCTAACAGATCAGACTACACCCCAAATAAACAAGAAAAGTATAAGTACCACCATTTACTGGGTCAGACCATAGGTCCATAAAGCTGAAAGTTGTATCTCACAGTGGAAGAGAGGATGCTAAGGGAAAGGATGAATAGGAAATGTCCAGAATTTTCTACTCCCTGCTCCTCTCTTACTGAAGCTTTTCATGTTGGCTATAAAGGACCAACTCACAGGATCATAATAAGTTCTAATTTATTGTACGGGATGTGAAGTTACCAATAAAATTATAAATGCCAACTTTGAATTATGAGGGGTATTGGTCACCCTAGCGCACGTGCACACACATGCACAGGCACTCATTCAAGCTCATGTCATTTAAACCCATGCAGTATAGTGTATAGTAGCTGCAGTAGTGATTGTGAGAGCACTGGTGTCAATATATCTACCTATCTGAGGCCCTGCAGATCTGGTCAGCTTCCTCCAAGATGACTGTCTTCTCCAGAAGGGAGTTGTCTGCTTGTCCTTCTGTCTCACTAGGTCCGATGCTGGATGAGAGGGCACCGCTGAGGGTCACGCTTCACTGCCTTTTATCCCTTTCTGGAAGACTTATGTGATCTCCTAGTGTCATCTTGGCTGCCCAATCTGGAGGTCGCTCTCAGTCACAGTTGCTGGGGGTTCCACCCCATGGTGTAGTTTTGGAAGTCCACCCTTGACTTGATTGACTCAATGGCTGTGTTGTCATGGGTTACAGGAATAGTCAATAGGCTGGGTGCTCAGTTCCAGGAATAGTTCCTTGGCTTGATTAGCCTAAAATGGCTTGTAGAGTTTTGTAATGGTACATTCCTCTAGCTAGCCTATTGTCAACTAATAGCCAGAGGTTCTTGGTTTGTCATTCATACTCGCATTCTCTCAGGGACGAGCCCAACATAGCAGATTTTATCACTTTATAATTACATTTTCAATGCAGTTTTTAACAATGGTCCAGGGTGTAACTTCATTCCTTAAGGGTTTAAATGTATAAAATATAAAATACAAAATGCCACGGTAAGGATGAGACAGAAGAAATATAAAAATGCACTGTGAGAAATATATAAAAATGCAATGTGAGGTAGTGAGGATCAAAGGCTACTGGGGATGGTAAGTGAGTTAGGTTAGCACAGGATATATTTACAGCCTTTGAAGTGGATATTTTAGTCTTTTGTTTTCTTTAGTGACACTGAGCTGAATTGATATGTAGATGTAGTTTGTAGTTTTCTCCTACAGAAAGCCACTTCAGCTTTCTGGCTTGCTCTGAGCCTTGCCACACAATGAGTGTGCTAGGTCTCTGCCAATACTTAGAAGGAAAAGAAATGCACAAAATGGGGGCGGGGAGGGGTTTGCAAGCAAGAAGAGGCTTCTGTTATATCCATGTCCATAAGGGAAATGTCCAAAGGGGGCTTTCTGCTACACTGGCAGTCAGAGGTTTAGGAAGCTCTGACACAGAGGCTGCACTCCTACTGACCCTATTGAATGCCTACCTGATGGACCTTTCCTCTAAGAATTGGTACAGTCTCTTTTCAAATTGCATTAAGCTACCAGCTTCCATTACTTCTTGTGGCAATGAGTTCCACAAGTCAGTGTGAAAAACAATTTCCTTTTGTTAGTTTTAAACATACTGTCCAATAGTCTAAGGCAGGGTTTTTAATGCCTTTTTAAATAAGTATGCCCCTTCTGACTTAGAGTTTCACCTCCTGTACCCATTTATACTCTTTCCTTGTTTTTAAGGTGGAGAAGGCAGATTGAGACCCCTGCAGTGAGGGAGGGAGTGGGGCTGGGGCCGGTGCTGCATGGCCAAGGCGGGGCATGGGATGAAGCTGTGAGTGACTCGTCTGGGGGCTGTGGGGAAGGGAGGCGGCTCCTGCTGTTGCATGCACTCAGGGAGTGCATGGGAGTGTGTGCCCCTGGATCTGCACGCAGGGCGAGGGACTGGGGCTGGGACAAGGGCTGCCCTGCTGGGGCAGGGCACGCGACTGAGCTGTGTGGGGTGGGGAAGCTCCGGCTGCTGCACACACCCCTGGATGCCATGGGAGGGCATGGGGGTTGTATGCCCTGGATCTGCGCATGGGGCAGGGCGGGCTGTGGGACCAAGGAGGCACCAGGCTCTTCCCAGTGGGCGCCGGGCCAGGCCGTACTCAGGGTGATTGGCAGTGGTGCTAGGAGGGTGGGGTTGGGGGAGCTATGGCCAATTCTGGAGTTGCTGCAGCCTCCTCTGTAGCCCGTCTCCCATAGTCCCCTGTGGTAAAGGAGAGAGTAGGGCTGGGGCTGGGGCTGGGGCTGAGGCAGGCACTGCACAGCCAGGAGGAGCATGGGATAGAGCTGCAAGCGGCTCGTGTGGGGTGAGGACAGCTCCTGCCACTGCACACACCCCAGGAGGACATGGGAGGCATATGCCCCTGGATCTCCTTGTGGGGCAGGCTGGGGCCAGAATGGTGCTGGGGATTTCTTCCCAGTGCAGGATCAGGGTTGGTGGCAGTGGTGATGGGAATGGGGCAATGGGAGAGGCATCAGCCACGCCAGAATTCACCATGGCCCCCGCCACCCCACCTCCCTGAGCTGCTGCTACCCACCCTAAGCACAACCTGGCCCAGTCCCCACACTGAGAAGAGCCCGGTTTTACCCTGGCCCTAACCTGCAGCCACAGCCCACCCTCACCCCACACAGATCCAGGGGCATGCACCCCCCATGCCCTCCCAAGGGTGTGCATAGTGGCAGGATCTGCTCCTACCCTCCTCTGCCCACGGTTCAGTCCCACGCCCCAGCCCCTACCCCAGCTGCAGCCCCACTCCCTCCCCCACCACTGGGGCCTTGATCTGCCCCCCCCAATACCCTTTCCTCCACAACAGACTTACCAGCCAGACCAAGCTTCTCTCCACATGGCGGCCGGGCTGTGTTTGTGGCTGCCTGAGTGCTGCACTATGGCTGTGCATACACGTGACATTTAATCAGCCATTCATTCTGAGTACCCCCTATGGCCCTTTAAGTACACCTAGGAGTACACGTACCCCCAGTTGACAACCACCGGTCAAAGGAGGTTTAAAGAAGTTTCCTTAGACCTTGGATCCACTTCCCACTAATGCTCCTGCCTCTCATCAGTACCAGTAGAACCATTTTTCCAAGAGGCAGATACTTCCTTTGTTACAAAATTGAAATTATACTGAATGGGTAAAGAACAATTCTTTAGTATCCAGTCTGCTGCTGAAGCTATTCAAATACTCTTCAACCCAGAAGAGAGTGGGATTAATTTTGGGGACTAACTGGGCATGTCAGTGTGTGCGCTTTAATGTCTATTTTACTCTGCAAAAAGTGCTAATATGCTAATGCACAGTAAAAATAAGCTACTGCACACTATGCGTCACTAAAAAAAATCATGTGCTTTCGCTACTGTGCATCAGGGCAACCTAATGTGCATTTATTTCATCCCTCACATTGGAGGAACTAAATTTAATATGCATTAGGAAAAGTGCATTAATGAATGTGTAGACGCGCCAACTGATATAGGAAGTTGAGTCACAGTAGGTGGAAAATGTCCACTTATACAAAACTGTGGATAAAATTAAAACTGATAGCAGCCCCTATCCATCAAGGTAAAAAGTGCACAGATTTTCTATGTGTGCATCCAGGTATGTTACTGGTAATTGTCTGTCTTTGGAAATTCAGCTTAGACTGCAAGGGTAATTTTGACTATTTTTATGTTCCTGTATTAGATTCTGTGTACAGGTATAGAGATAAATTTAATATGCAAAACATTTTCTCGTATTTGGGAAGGGGTGGGGGGAAAGAGTTCTGCCTAGTTCACACTATTTTGACCTGTTTGTTTTTGGCCCTACCCTGGCATTGTAATAACCACATTGGAAAAAATACAACTTGCCTCTAAATGGCACTTTTCTTTTAAAATCTAAACTGCACGTTTCCATCATCTGCCACTAGTCTGTAGCATGTATAATTTTTTTTTTTTTTTTTTAAGTACTCCAATGTTTTCTTATCATCTCTTCTACTGCTTGTCCTAGAACTGGGCTGACACCATCGTTATGTGCCCAAACAAACATATTTGGGCAAGAGAAGGCCTTACACTAGCTGGAGCTGTTCAGTGTGTCCATCTCAGCCTGATTCAAAATGCAGGGAGGCGGAAGTTCAAAAATACTGCCAAATGGAAAGGCATGTAGTCATTAACAGCGGGTGGAGGGGAACACTATTGTCCTGGCTTCCAAGAGGGCATTGCAAACAATGGCGGAGAAAAGGATTCTCCTTAATTTTTCTTTTCTCCCCCAAGGTTGGGATTCTTGCTTTTGGCCTCACATAATAAGAACTGTATAGCACAGACAGCAATAACAACCTGCTCTGAAAGCAGCTTGCTGCACTATGGCAAATTGCTCATGGGCAGCCATGGCAAAATGTAATCCCCACTCTGCTCAGAATGCAACCTGCATAGCCACTCAAGACAACATAATAGCATTTTTGTAGCTCTCTACTACAAACATCACTTTGAAAAGGATACAGTGGAGGGGGGTCTCCACATGCACCATTTTTGGCTGGCTACCAATTTAGCAAAGCCACAGATATACACTTTGCTATCTTGTACAGCTCTGCCAGCCAAGCTTGCACAGCCCACTGCATATTCATTCTTAAACAAGGGAAAGGATGCAGCAGCATGAGCTTAAAATCACTCAAGCTAAAATTATCCTCGGTGATAAGCACACTTGGTCAGGTGAACAGCCCAGGATTTTGTTTGCTGGAGGAGCTGTATGGGAGAAACTGGGGAGGAGTTTGGGGAAAGCTTCAGTTTGGACTTTTGCTTGTAACCCAGCCAAACCCAGTCACAAGCAAATATTTGTCCAGAACACCAAACATCATCATCATCATCATCATCA
>JAGPOW010002118.1:5758605-5793607 GCA_030014935.1 Caiman crocodilus | reverse complement strand
CATCATCATCATCATCATCATCACTGGGTGGCCCATAATTGTCTTTGGAGGGATGCGAGGGGATGATTTCTGAATCTTAGAGCTATCATATTCTCAATTAAGGACCAGAAGTAACACCAGGCAAGCGCTATGCCCCCCTTGCAAATGATGGAGACAGCTTGTATTCTGAATCTTGTGAACTAGCTCCACACCAAGAATTATCAGTCAGAATTACTGAGCGAATAACAAATCCAAGCAAAATGTAAGCCGCTTACAGACAATTTAGAGGCAGAAAAAGCGACAGCATTTGTCAAATTACATCATTTGAGTCCCTGGCTCCAGAATATTTCTAGAAAGGATTTCCCTAAGATGCTGCGTTTCTAATAGCAAAGCTTTGAGCTTTACCAATCACTCCCAACACAAATAGAGATGCAGGATTTTGATTGAATTGCCTAGTAATTCTGTCATGAACCGAACTCTTCTCCACCCCCTCCCAAACATATTACTGATGGCAACAAGGGAGTTATTATCAATCAAGACATGTTGCATTGTGATCTCTGCCACAAATCCATTTCAGATTGGAGGATAAAATGTGATTATATTTACACTTCCCTGACACAATTCAGGCAGCAAAATAACAGCCTTCCAGAGACATTTTTCTTCTTCATATTTAGATTTGTCAGTATTGTGGAGCTTTGTGAGAAGGGAGGGAATTATTATAGCAGCTGGGATTCAGTGATACGTTTTAGTTGGCTTACAAATAAAGATGTTCAGTTTATTGTGTTGTCTCTCTGTCTCTTTCATCTGTGAGTCCCTTGAATCCTGCCCAGAACATCCTCTGGATTGATGATATTGCATTTCAATCAATACAAGCTCTATGTAAATCTATTTTTATTTTTGACACAGCCCATAAATTATTTCTACTTATAACTTTAATTGGTCTGTAGTCATTATAGGAGGTGGAATTTATAACTCATGCAGCTGTTTATAAATCAAATTTGCAATTTATGGAGAAAGTGCAAGATTAAACACTTCATGCTTTCCCAATTTGAATCTGAAAGGATATAATAATGTTTTATATGATCAAATGTTTGCTTGGGGATTTTAAAATTAAACGTGTAAACTCTGGGGGAAAATAAAAATGTTGACTGTTTCAAATATTTTGTTCTTTCCCTCAACAAATGGCAAATTTTCCCCACACCTAAAAGAGCAAGAAAGTTACTCTTCTAATGAAAGCTGAGATTTTCATATAAGTCATGAATTTAAGAAAAACGATAACATTGGCAGAATTAGCCTGTTCCTCCCCATCTCTCTGTCTATTAAGCACCTACACCTATAGTATTTGATTGCTTCACACGCTTTGATGAATTCATTGGGCCTTTAAGTGGTATGGCTAAACAAGGGTCTCCTTTTCAATTTCTCAGTAAGCAATTCCAGAGTGTGTTTTCAATGACAAGCCACATCTAGTGGACTTACAGCACTCTTTTTACAGGTGCACCCTGTGAAAAAAATGTGTGCCACGCTGCCGTGCTGGCCCATGGCAGGTAGAATTTAATTCATTCATCACTCACCTGGCATTTGTCTGCAGGCCTGGTATTCCCCAAGGTCGAGCTCTCAACTTAGGCTCATCCAGAGCGGTGAACATAGTGTGGTCTAGGACTGGCTCCCTGCTACAGGAACACTTTGACAGAACTACTGTTCAAACTTGATAACACTCAGATCCACAGAGTGCGCTGGCGGGGTAGCATGCACTAAAGCCAGAACGAAACATAAGCTAGAGGTGTGCAAAGCAGGCCCTATTCGATTCAGATTCGGCCCAGATCAGGGACAATGATTCACTTTGTTGATTTGGATCACTGTCCCTGATTCGATTTGGTTGAACCCGAATGTAAAGATTAAATGCTGATTTGGAGATTCAGTGATTTGGACGTAGACACAGCTTTAAAAGTTTTTTCTACATACTTTGAAGTAGCAGGCATGGCTCGTGATTGCTGCAATACTGAGGCAGATGGGGTATCCCACAGGAGTGTGGAGGGGATCTCCAGGTGCTTGGCAGTGAACCCAGAAGTGAGCTGGAAGTACTTCCAGTCCACTTCCGAGTCTGCCAGGGTGTGCACTGGGGGGCCTCTTTCACATCCACAGCTCAGTGATTAGCTGCAGGGGGATCCTGGTGCGCACGCACTCTCGCTCTCACACACACACACGCACAACCAGCTCAGGCACATACACATCCAAACCAGCCTAGGCACATGCATACCTATCACAAATTCAAGCACATACACACTGCATACTAAAAATTAGACAAAAACCAATTGTCAATACCCGCACACTCAGTGCACATACACAGATCACTAATCTGTAGATCATTCACATTATGATATATACACACACAGAGGCAAATTCCTAACTTGGATGGTACAGTATGTATGTGTGTGCTTGGGGTACCTGGGATACTTGGGGGAAAGTTACGGTGAAAGAGAGAGAGTTGAAGTGTAGGGAGTGAAAGCTGCCAGAACCATGATTCGAACCGGTGGACTAGAGAGAAGTTGGTTAAGGAACTGAGGCTTGGGTTTACTTAAAATCAAGTGGCCCCAGAGTTATTCGAGGTCACTGGTGCAAGGGGAAAGAAAAAGGAAAAAAAAAACCCTAGTGGCAAGGAGGAGACAGCCAGGAAAGAGAGGGAGACAGAAACCTGGGAGCTTGGGGCTGGAAACTGAGGCAGGCCTGGGGACAGGATGGAGACTTGACAAATGAAATGGAAACTTGACATGACTTATGCTAACTTACATATGTAGGCCTAAATCATATAGTACCAGTAAAACAGTAATATAGAACAGTAAAAATTAATATAAACATAATTATTATACAATATAAAGAAGGAGAAAAAACAAAACAAATACAACTTGCTACCAAAATAAAATGCCAAAGCTTATCCTATGTCTTAGCTCACTTATACTTATCTGTAGTGAATAGAGAGGGAGAGAAAAAGTCAGAAATGGTTGGGGAAGGGGAGGGAATGCATTTTACGATAAATTTAAAAAAGAAAAACTGGGGGTTTTGCTACAGAGGCACCAATCACTGAGCCAGGGAGGTGCAGGGAGGCCCCCCAGCGTGCTTCCCAGCAGACCCTGAAGTGGAATGGAAGTGCTTCTGGTCCACTTCCATGTTTGCTGCTGAGAGCGCTGGGGAGCCCCCAACACTCCCATGCACCCCAGTATCATAGCACTCGTGAGCCCCTGCTACCTAGAGGTATGTAGAAAAAACATTTAAACCTGTCTCTATGTCCAAATCTCCAAAACGTTCCATCTGGCACCAAATCAATTTGGAGGGTTCAGATTCCATTTGGAGAGATTAAAGGGCCCTCTGATTCAATTTGGATTCAGAGATTCGGCCACCAAATCAGACCGAATCTCTGTTGAATCAAATCAGGGACCAAAGCTTTGCACAGCCCTAACATAAGTCCCACCCTTTTTTTGTTAACAACTGGAATTCAAGCCCTCTTCATTTGGCCAATGTTATTGTGCCTGCAACTTTTCTTTTCTTTCATCGAATTCAAAGTTCTTTCCCAGCTTCAATATCCTGCTTTAATATTCCTGCTCCTTTCCATTTCCACCTTTTTTCTCTGTCACTTATCCTGTGAATTTAAACATAGTGTGCAATTAAAAAACATGCCCTTGTGCTTTTTTTCCTTTTTTAATTACAGCCACAGATAAGTCAGAGGGAACATAAGTAGAAAAAACTGTGTTGCCTTATCCCAATGTATGCATTTTAAGACTTCTCTGCATTGCCAGAATGGTGTGAAGTGGAAGGCCTTACTATAAATAAGAATCAGGCCCTTAATTCTCTGTGAGCTAAGGTGAAAGCAGCCAGCATTGGAAACCATAGTGGTGTAGGGAGTCACACAACAGGTGATGCTCAAAGCAGCTGGAGTGCAAGCTCTCTCTCACAGCTCAGTCCATATGCCTCAATCCTGTCATAGGGAGATCACTGTTAAATTCCAGGGGGTTAGTCAGGCTCTGGCACTTGTTTTTAATAGTAGTTGTGCATGTATGCTTTTTGTAATGTGGGTACTGCGTATGAGGAAAGCACATACACAACCCCAGAAACCCCCTATCCCACTAACAGCATCAGAAAGTACCTTCAGTGAACAGCTCATCATTTTTGCCAAGGAACAATGTTTGGCTGCAAGTACGGAAGAAGACGACTATCACGTGTGTTGGGGGGACGGACAGACTGTGAAGTATCTCTAAAGAAACAGGCTGGGAGGGAGAAAGGATGATATTAGATACAAACAGGGATCTGAGTTTTCTGTTTCCCCACAGAAAGACAAAAAAAGCATGGATTTGCTGTTTTAACTGAGAAAAACGCAGATTTCTCATTTTAACAGAGAAACATGCAGATTTTCCACTTTTGCCCAGAACTCTCTTCAGGCTGGCTGAGTTCCAGCCTGCAAGGGGCTGCGGGGAGCAGGAAGAGGGCTGTCAGGCAAGGACACTATGTGCATTTGCACGTTCAGACATGCACATGGCCACCAGGCAGCCTGAGGAGCAGCTCCTGCAGGTAAGGAGGTGGGGATTGAGGCCCCCATAGGCAGGGAGGGAGGGAGTTGGGCAGGGTTGGGGCTGCTGCCCAGCTAGGCAGTGTGTGGGACTTGGGGCCCAGGGCCAGAATGCACCACTGCAGAGCCTGGGCATGGAGCAGGATGGGGCCATGAGTGGCTTGTCCAGGGGGCGGGGGGAGCTGGCACCCCACTGCTGCATGCACTTCCTGGGAGAAAACAGGGGGGGCATGTGCCCCCAAGATTTGTGTGTGAGGCAGGGACAGGGGTGGGTGTGGGATGCCCACTGAGGGCTCAGGCTCCCCACCCTACTGCCCCACCTCTGGGGCCTCCGCGGTCCAGCAGGTGGGACCCAGTGTGATAGGGCAGAGCAGAGCTGGGTGGGGGGAAGCTCCTTGCTGCTACTAGGAGCTTTGTATCACCCTAGCAAGGCACCCCCTGCCCTCTCAGCAGCAGAGGGTCTCTCACCAAGGTGGTGCAGAGCTCTCAACGGTGGTGCAGGCTACCCTAAATGGCCCTGCTCTGCCCTGCTATGCTGGGTCCCACCCACTGTGCTATAGAGGCCCCGGGGAGAGGGCAGCTGGGCAGGTAGCCCTGAGGCTGCAGACTCGGGTCACTGGCTCCATAACTGTGGCAGCTGGGGGCCCCCTCTGGCAGGGCTGGGTGGGCAGGAGGCTGTGGTTGGGGAGTGAGGGGCACCGGCAGGGCTGGTGGGGCTGTGACTTGGGATTGTGGGACTTGGACCTGTGTCCTGGTGAGCAAAGAGGGCAGGGGGAGCTCTGATTGTACATGATAAAAAAACCCAAAATCAAATGCCAAAATATATAAGTATTTATAATTTATTTTATCATAGTGAGTGTGATACTGATAAGCTTCCAAATTGCTTTAAAATGGTAAATATATCAAGAAAACATTATGTTCAACTTATCCCTATATACACAGCAGCATTTCATTTTAACCATAGATTTGGGGGGCGGGGAGGGTTGTCTGAGAATTTGTAGTTTTTTATCAGAGAATTTCCTTTTTTTTTTTTTAATTGAAGAATTTCCAGAGAAAACCAGGATCCCTGGATATGAGTTAAGAAAACAAAAGAAAGCAGGATGCATCAGAGATTCAGTATTGGAGTAAACTGGAGAAAATAAGCAATAGTAGGAATGCAGGTGTGGATGTATAAGGGAGAAGCTTTTAAGATCTCTCTATTTTTAAGAACTGTTGAGAGTTGAATTGAGAGTCTGTGGAAAAATGGGATCAACTACATACTCTAGGTTCAATTACTAAATGAAGCTTGAAAACCTCCTAATCTGAGACATGATGGACCCATCTCTAAAACAGAGTTGGTGAGTGAGCAGAGATGCTTCTTCCTGACTGGGAATCAGGCACAGGTGTGCTTTTGGAAGTGGGGAAATTAAGACCCGTCTTCAGCTACCTACCTACTATGCACCTAAGTCTATCCTTTTTTCTCAGCACAGTTAACCAGTGGCTTCAGTAAAACTTAAGCACAACACAAGTGCTTTGCTGAACAAGGATGATCATAACCATGATGTTAAAGGGAAGTATGTGCCTATGCGCTTTGCTGAACCAGGACCAGAAGCATATGCCGTTCTCTAGCACAGAGGACAGCAAACTGGGCTTGTCACCCTGGGAAAGCACACCTGGCACCCTCATCAACAGACTGAGTGCTTCGTATCAGGAAATCTTTTGTTATCGCTGGATTTTCATTCTAAATTATTGACCTGTTTTTAAACTTTATCAAGCCATCTTGCACAGGATGACTTTCTTCCTCAGGTCAGAGGTGGAGGTGAGCAGGTTTTTTGGAAGAGCAATAACTTTGCTAATGAAATATTTAGCAGGCAAGACAATGTTCACTTTCATCTTTCCTAGCATATGGTTAAGTTTTCCTCTCCATCAGATTTAATAAATAGTGTTTACAAATTCTTAGGCATGCTTTCCAAGTAAAATCCACTAAACCTACAACAAATATACTTATCATGACATTAATTTGGTTAAAGATTTTTCTCTGAGTACTGACAGCCGTATCTAATTTCTAGAGATTTATTTTTATTTCAAAATATATTAGATATATTTTTTATTCCCACTGCATTTTTAACTCTGTTTCCTTATGAATGCAACTGGCGAAGATAGTGTTCAACTTTTCAGTTTTAGACCATGTCTTCCTGAAAGATGTCCTTCTGTTATTTTTTCTAAGCACAACTAAGGATTTAAACTCTACAACACAGATCTGTAAAGCCCCAAGTTAGTTCCTCCTAAAAGCTCATGGTTCAAACCCCATTCCCTACTGAGAGATTATCTGGTGTCACAGTATTGAATATTAATGTTGAGATAGCTGTAGTAAATGAAATAGCATATTTGCACACATTTTAATCTAACTCTCCTGCTCAAACTTGTTCCCTCTTGAAGATCAAACCAAGCAGCAACTACAAAGCAACCATTTCATTTTACATTCACTTCCATTTCTCAGTCTGTTTCTGGTTTTATCCCTGTGCTAGCTTTTCTTCTCAGACTTGAAGAAGAAAAAGTCTTGCATTTGAAAGTTTGTCTAACTCTCTTCCAGCTATGCAGTTGGTCCAATAAAAAATATCACCTAAAGAAATCCTTGCCTCCGTTTTATTAAAATATTCCCCCCACCATATTCCTGTACTCAGCAATTAGGCTTCTAAGTCAAATACACCAGACCAAATCCATAGCTAAAATCAAACAATGCAGGGATGGTCGTGTGTTGAGTTTTGCCTTTCCAGAGTCATACTTCCTGACATTTATATATACCATATTTACTCAATTATATGACAATTCTCCCCCATTCAACATGGTGTAGAGGGAAATCAAGCCTAATCTTATGGTTACATAAGACTTACCTGAAACCAGAAAATGCGCATGGCTACCAGCTAAAGGGCCGAAGCTGTCCTCAGCGTGCGGGGCTCCTGGCTGACTGCTGTAGAGTCCCTCCACACTGCTGCCAGCGTGTGCCAAGTTGCTTCAGCACCCTCTGCCTGGAAATCCCACATGCAGCTCAAAATGACCCAGCAGGTACTGGCCAGGCACTGTCCCTGCAGCAAGTGGGTTTCTGGCCAGCATGTGCTGAGTTCCTCTGAGCTGTTGCTCCAGCAGTAGGTGCCGGAGCAACTCATCACAGGCTGGCAACCTAGCCAGGTCCCTTGCTGTGTGCCAGGTTGTGCTGGAACCTGCCACTGGAGCAGTATCTTAGAGTAACTCAGCATATGCTGGCCAGAACCTGGCAAGCTACGGGTATGGTGCCTGGCTAGTGCCTGCCAGGTCATTTTATGCTGCGTGCAAGGAGCCTGGTCAGTGCATGCCG
The DNA here is from genome assembly GCA_030014935.1 of Caiman crocodilus. NCBI lineage: Eukaryota > Metazoa > Chordata > Crocodylia > Alligatoridae > Caiman > Caiman crocodilus. The sequence continues at coordinate 5,785,736 of JAGPOW010002118.1, read as the reverse complement.
AATTGTCTCAGCCCCCATCAGCCAGGAGGTAGCAGGGAGCAACCTGCTCACCTCACACCCAGCATGCTGTGGGGAGAGGATGGCCAGGCATATAGCAGGGAGGGACCCCACAGGGCCTGGCCAACACATGAGGAGGACCCGCACTCAGCAAGGGACCCAGCACATGATGGACCCAATGCATGGCGAGGCTCCGGGCAGCAGTAGGGAGGAATCCATTGTGCAGCTAGACTCCTAGCAGCTGCAGCAAGGGATCCAGCACATGACAAGGCTCCCTGCAGTGATGGCAAGGGATCTAGCATGAGGCAAGACACCCAGCATGTGGTAGTGAAGGACCTGGCAGCAGGCAGTGACAAGGGACCCAGGATGCTCATGCTGACAAAGAATCCAGCATGTGACAAGAAACCCAGAAACAGTGATGAGGGATGTAACATGAGCATGCCAGAGAGGGATCTAGCACACCACTGCTGACTGGAGCCTTGATGTGAGGGGGCCAGCATATGATTTCATAGATTTCATAGATGTTAGGGCTGGAAGGGACCTCAGAAGATCATCGAGTCCAGCCCCCTGCCCAGAGGGCAGGAAGTCAGCTGGGGTCATAGGATCCCAGCAAGATAAGCATCCAAATGATGAGGCACCCAACAGCAATGAGACAAGTGGCAGCAAGACACCCAAAGGAGGGGCAGGTAGCAGGAGATTACCCAGGAGAGTGGCAGGGAAAGCAGCAAATTACAGGACCTGATCATCCCTGACTGCTCAGATTTAAAACCACAGAAATCCATGGTAAATTCTTTGGGGAGAGTGAGGGCAAGGAAACCCATGTGACCGACCATGTAGAAACGAGAGTAAGTAGTGGTACAAATGTGCAGATACCAAAAGGAATGAGGCACAGCTATGATACAGACTTCAAAATGAAGCTTATAAATTATGCTGAGAAAACCGAATTATTGTGAAGGAATTATAATAATTGGGGAGGAAGTCTAAATCTACTGAACTAAATGTGTGCTGCTAGAGACAAAAGGAAAACTCGAGAATAGTAAGTCTACACGGAAAACATTTGGGAGTCCAAAACAAGGTCACTTTCCCAAAATTGGTGTGCAAGTTCTCAAGTATGTTCAAGAAAAGAGAAAGGAGGGAATGACAATTATCTGCAAAGTGCTTCAACTCAAGGATTTAGAAATAGCAAAGGAATTGAACTTTCTCTTTCAACAATTCAAAGCAAGCACTGGGTTGTATTGTAGTGGCTTTGGGGTTAATTAGCTAGCACAGTCCTTTAACTATACAAAGTTTTTTATTTCCTGGTCCCACTGGTCTCTCAGTAACTAGCACAAACCCCATTCAGTACTCAGACTTTAATATAGTCTGCACAGGGTTCACTCACAGTCCTTGAAGCATTAACTGGCAGCCCTGAGAAGGTGCCTCTGGCCAGCTGCTGCTTTCTTTCCATGCTATAGTCCTCCATTTCTTCCTCAGGGCAAGTTCCCCATCATGGTACTGCTGCTTCCAACTTTGGAGCCCGAGGTCTCTTCTCAGACTCAAGGGGTGTCTTGCTAGATATTGCACCTACTAGCCAAGCAATCCTCTTCCTCTTTCTGCTGTTTTATCTTACTGACTTCCAGTTCTCTCAGCTACTCTCTTCTACCTCAGTCTCTCTGACTCCTTTCCCAGGCAGCCCTTTTAACTTCCTTTGGCCAGGAAGCTCACTTTTGCAGCTGGGTCAGTCCTCCGAGCAGGCCTGTAATTCGCCAGACTGCATGCTCCTGGCTGTAGTCCCTGCAAACCTGCAGATTCCTCCAGCCTGGAGTGCGGAGTCTGTTGCAAGCCTTTGTCAGGTAGCCTACTACATCCCTACCTAAACGATGTGACATAGCGGCTTAGCCCTGAGACAAAGAACATGACTTGCACAAAAGTTACATTAGATCGTATTGTCTTTCTTTATGCAGCCTGTTGTGTGCGCTGGTGCGCTTTTCGATGGCTGCTGGGTTTGGTGCACGAGTGATAGTCCCGCCCACAGGTGGGGAACATCCACGCACTAGCAATGCTCTGAATCCAAGCAACAGACTCCTTCTTCTGATGCTGGTCATCGCAAAACTTGATCCAGTTCACGTCGCAGTGCCTCACTCCATCTGCAAGCTGACTCTGCCAATCAGAGAGGTATTCTGCACTCCTTTCCACATCATCCACAGAGACTACAAAGGATGTCATCTGTGCAGTGGTCTGCCTCTCTTTCTAAACCCTTTGTGAGCTTCACAATACAACACATTCTTTGAGATCCTGTGATCTGGCATTCGCTTGACATGACCAAGCCACCTGCATCTTTTCTTACTAATCAACGTTCCCATGAATGACATCCCAGCACAGTTTAACACTTCCACATTTGTCCCCCTGTCTTGCCATCTTATTCAACGAATTTTACACAGGCATCTGATATGAAAGCTGTTTAGTCTTTTGGTATGTTTGGCATAGGTCGTCCATGTTTCTGAGCTATATAGATGAGTGGATAAAACGCATGCCTCATAAATATGGATTTTCACTTCAGTTGATAGTTTCTTATTGTTCCCAGCTCTGTCTTGAGGAAGACCAAAGTTCCTGGCTGCTTTTCTGATTCTACTAGCAAACTCAGCCTCAAGATCTGCATTGACGGTAACAGTAAAGCCAAGGTAAAAAAAATGGTCAATAACGTCTAGATGGGTACCATCTAGGGTGATATCTGGAACGGGCTCTGAAGAGCCTTGGTGCATGATAACAGTCTTCAAGCTTATTGCTAGCCCAAGGCTTTTGCATGAGTCAGAGAACTTGGTAATGAGATGTTGTTAGGTCATCAATAACGTGAGCCACAAGGGCTGCATGACCTGCAAACAGGTTCCTTATGATGATCTCCTTCAGCTTCATGCTAGCTCTGAGCCTTGTGATGTTAAACAGTCCTCCATGATGTCTCGTGCTGAGATAGACACCCTCTTAAACACCACAGAACGCGTGTTGAAGCAAGAATGAGAAGTAAATATTAAACAACGTAGGAGCCAGCATGCAGCCCTGCTTCACTCAATGGTTGATGATGAATGAGTTAGACTCTTGGTTTTCATACATTACAGCTGCCTTTGTGCCATCATGTAAGTATTTTACAAGGTTTAGCAGTATAGGTGGACAACCCAGCTTCTTCAGAACAGCTTGAGTTTAACTGTTCAAAAGCTTTTGTTAAATCTATAAAAGCCATGTACAGTGGGACACACTTCTCGCTGCACTTTTCTGGCAGTTGTCTTACAGACCTTTCTGAGCCAAAGCCACACTGGCTCTTAGGATAGATTCTCTCAGCTAATGTTTGAAGTCTAGGTAAAAGAATATGGCTTAAGGTTTTTCCCCATGATGTTGAGAAGAGATACACCTCTGCGGTTATTACAGTCACTTCTGTCTCCTTTGTTTTTATAGAGTTGGATGAAATGAATGTCCTTGAAATCTTGCAGAACAGTTCCTTCCTTCCAACAGAGTAGCAGTATCTCATACGATCTTTGCAGCAAGTTTTTGTTTGCGAGCTTGTAAAATTCAACAGGGAAACAGTCAGGTCCTGAAGCTTTGTTATTGGGAATCTTTTTGATGCATTGTTCAAGTTCCTTTAGTGTAGGTTTGGCATCCAACAGTTATAACTTCAAATCCAGGCAATTCACCTAGCATACATCAGTCTACTCCAGACTCCCTGGCATATATCATGTGCTCAAACCACCTCTCTAGTTGCTTCCCCTTATTAGTTATGACATCATCATCCGAGTCTTTCAATGGAGCTGTCTTGTACTTTGTCATCCCAATGACCTTTCTAATACCCTCACATACAACCATCTACTGTCACCTGTGTCAGCTGCCTGTTGGATGCTGTCACAGAGAACCAGCCAAAATGCTTGTGCACGCTTCCTGGAAGCTGTTTGAATAGACCTTACGAGCTTATCTTAGGTTGTTGAGCAAATCAGTAGTAGGAGTAGACTTGCTGGTGATCAAGACAGGGTTTTTTTTTCTCTCAGTGCATGGCAGCGACACCTCTGAATGATTTACAAACCGATCAACATTTTTCTTAGTACTCTTGTCAAAAATCCTGATTGCCACATTGTACGTACTTGTCGTCAGAACTTCCCATGTATGTGATGCAGTTTCATTCATTCCAGCTGATGTTGCTACTTTGTTGAAAAGCTGTTTCTGCACAGGATCATTGATTTGGCACAAGTCAATATGAGGTTCTTTGGCAGGTTTATTGCAGTGGATCTTCTTAGCTTGAAATTTCATTTTGGAGCAGACAGGGGAGCGGTCTGTGCCACAGTCTGTGCTTTGCAAGGGCTGGGTATGCAGGGTATCTTTCAAGCGTGTATGTCTTGTCAGTACCAAATCCAGCTGATGCCACAGGTGTCTCCATGATGTTCCTCTTCTGATGTTACCAGAAAAGAAGGCGGTCACCAAGAAGTAGGCCTGTATGAGTAGGCAGCTATTCGATCTGGCTTTGGATCTGGCCGCTTTAGATGCCAGGATCCAATCCGGAGATCTGGATCGGCTTCCTGCTTCGATCCAGCCAAAACGGCTCCAACGCCTTGGAGATCCAGCCATACGGAATAATGGGGGATCAATGAAATATCTATAACTTTGTTGTTTTTTGTCTGAAGGGCAAAACTCATGACATGGGTGTTTGTTCAGCTGTGTCTGTCTTGAGGCTCTGCATGGGGGGTGGACACTACTGCAGGCCAGGCTGCTAAGCTACTGTGTTACCAGTTACCAATCAATCATGATTCACTCGGGGACCAGCTTAATACACACTACCTAGCTACTGGTAGCTACTACATAATGAGTTGATTAGCAATGGTTAACACCTACAAAACCACAGACTAAGGAGAGGGAATAATCAATACAGACAATCAACTGCCCCAACACAGAGACAGTCAAACTCACAAGCCCCCATGTCATGAGTTTTGTCTGTCAGCAGCTAGGGGTGCAGGGCCCGAGAACCCAGAATCCCTGCACCTATCCACTTGACAGCTGGCAGGCCCCCCGCAGCAGGGGCCAGCATCCCTGCAGCTTTCACCCCGTCGTACCTTAACACACAGTGTCACCAATGTCACGAGTTTTGCTTGTCCGCAACTTGAGGTGCAGTTTCCCCCAACCCCTTGCACTTATCTCCTTGAAACTTGGCAGGCTTTGTGGCCTGAGCAGGGGCCACCACCCCTACAGTTTTCGGCCTGCTGCACCTTAACAAACACAGGGTCATCTATGTCATGAGTTTTGCCTGTCAGCAGCTTGAGGTGTAGTTCCCCCCAAATCCCTGCACGTATCTTCGTGAAACTTGGCAGGCTTTGTGGCCTCACCAGGGGCCACCACTTCTGCCGTTTTCACCCCCCTGTGGTGTAACACACACGTGACATGAGTTTTGCTTTCAAGAATGTGGGGTGCAGTTCCCTCCAAACCCCTGCATCTATCTTCTTGAAACTTGGCAGACAACATGCTCTCAGCAGAGGCTATCGCCCTGCACGTTTCATCCAAATCATACAAAAAACAACAAAGTCAAAGGTATTTCATTGATTCCCCATTATACCCTATGGCCGGATCTCTGAAGTGGCTCTGAAGCTTTTCTGAAGTGGTTGGGAAAGCCTAAAGAAGCCAGTGCTTCAACCCAGATGTGCTGCTTCAGCATCCAAAGTGTCCAAAGCTTCTCCAGATCTGAAGCACGGTCCAAAGCCTCACACAGCCCTACCAGTAAGCCTTGACTGGCACAGAGCTCAAGAACGCTCTGACCATTGGTGTTCATATGTTCATTGACCAGGGCAGATCGAGCATTGGATCCAACTCTTGTATCAAAGTCTCCAAGTACAAGGATAGGTTCATTTGTGGTGTCCTGCCGATCAGTTCTTCCAGCTGTTGATAGAAGCCGTCCTTCTCATCACTAGCCTGCAGAGTTGGAGCACGGACACTGACGATGTTGAAGAATCCCTTCTACAGTGTAATTTGAAGTGCCATGGTATGTATGGACACTGCAATCGGACCTTCACGCTATAAGTTCATTTCTGAGAGTGAAACCTACACCGTGCTCTCTCCTTACTCTTTCAGGTTTGCCATGCTAGTAAATGATGTAGTCCTTTTCCTTTATGAAGCCTGTATCTGAGAGCTGAGTTTCTAAAAGAATGGCAAACTATCAATTGTGAATCCTGCAAGCTCATTACTCACCACAGTCATTTTCCTCAGATCTAAATCCAAAGTTGTATCCAGGGGTCAAAGCCTGACTATTTCAGCAAGCAATTCTGTTTATAAAATCAGTTGAGCCAGGATGTAAGCGCCGAGACAAGGCTTGTTTGACCCACCTTTGCAAGGGCCACCCTCATGCGAGGCAAGCAGGCCATCCCTAAACAGGGCTTCCTGGAAATCTGCCTCACGGCCATTATGCCTCTCTCCAATCCCTGCAACCATCTTGCTAAGACCTTCAGTGCATACATTGAGGTAGAGTTATGGAGGAACAGAGGCTGTCCTAGACCTATCATCCCCATTTTAGACCACTGAACCAAAATCCGAAGGCCAGAATGAGTCTAGACGTTCAGTGACGCAGAGGCTGTAGCTTCTGCCAGAGTGAGCAACCTGAATAGAGCTGTTAACTGCCTATTGTGTCAGCGTGAGCACCTTTTCTGTCAGGGTGAGGTCCCTCAGCCTTTCTTCAACCATGAAGTGTCCACAAAGCAGCAAAGGATACAGTTTAACATCATGCCCAGGACCAGACTGCAGCAAAAAATGTGTTGAATTCCCATGGTACATTACTGGGCTACACAAAGCTCATTACCTGCTGGGCCAGATAGGTAATGCTGATGAGCCTCCAATCTATTTTGACCTGCTGAACAATGTTACCATCCATGAGAAGGGTGCAAAATCCATAATTATGGGAAATGCAGGAAAAAAAACACAGAAAAAAAATGTGTATTACAGTGATGTTAGCCGTATTGGCAGACGAAAGAAAATTGCCACTCTGTGTGTTTTTGAAGTGCAAAACTCTGCCAAAATAAAAGTTTCCACTGGGAATAGTCGTTAAATGCCAGGAATGAGGATGGATGTCAAGTGAACTGATGAATGACTGCTTAGATGTTGCATGGAAATCTAGACCTGGGGCACTGCTAAAGAAAAGATGAATGTTAGTATTAGATTCATTCAGAGGGCATTTAAAACCAGATGTGAAAACAAAAAGTCAGTCAATGAATTGTGATCTTGTAGCCATGCCTGCTGGTATAACATCTCCACTCCAAGTACTGGATGTCATAGTGAATAAGCCCTTTAAGGACCATTTGCAGCATCAGGACTCAGATTGGCTCTTGGCAGCGAACCATGCGCTTACACTTGGAAGGAAGATTAAGAAGCCAACCAAAGCACTGCTTTGCCGATGGCTTCTGACTTCTTGGGGAAGAGTATCTTCACAATCCAGTATTAAAGGCTTCAACAAGCACTGTATATCCAGTACCATGGATGAAATCGATGATGTTTTGTGGGAAGATGAGGGAGAAGAAGGGAACGGTGAAGAATGTAACAGCGAGGATGCATGTGAAGGTGACCAGTCCTAACCTGTAGGATCTAAGAAAGGAGTATGCACCAGATTTTGGACAGAACTATAAGTGAAGTTAATGTTTGAACTGAATAGAAGCTAATGTTGAATTTATGACTTACTAGTGTTGCTATAGTTATTGTCTGTAGGTCTGTTTAAAAAAAACCCAAAAAAAAACAAATACAAATTTTTCCATGTGTGGAATCTAATTATTGTGGGGGGGGAACTTGTCCTAAATGCAGGGTTGTCTGAAATTCAGGGTCATCTTATATTCAAGTCAATCCAGTATTTTGCATAATAATTATATCGCCGATTCCATGTCTTTTGTAACGGCAAAATAGGGTCCAGGTACAGACATCATACTTTTATCGGTATAAGTAATGGGAAACTGGTCTATACGTGTGACAGTTCTATGTGTAACCTGTTTTATTTCCATTTTTGTGAACAAGAGGCCACTAGCGAAAGGAATTCAAAATAGCGCTGCATTTGATTGACACAGCTGCCAGTAAACACGACCCATCCTTTGCCAATGCACTGAAATACTGATATGTTTGAAAGAAGGGAAGCCAGATTATACCCTGGGTATAAACATTCACTAACTTCTGAGTCCTGGAAACATTTTTTCCCTTCCTCTGTGTATTTCTTCTGCAGTTTGTTTGTTGCCATTCACTAAACACAACTTGTTTCTTGATTTGGTCCACGGCCTCAGAGCTTTTATGTGGTTTCCTCTTCACTTTAGGAATGTTTTAAATAAAGCACTGTACTGAATCTGTTTTAAAGAGGTCCCCCCTACTACTCCCCCCCAATAAGTCATATACTTGGCTAAATGAAAACAGCCCAGTTATAAATGCTTCTTTAGGCTGTTTAGAGTCGGGCAAAGGTTTACAATAGCACATTCTCTGGAGAAAGGCAAGACATAACCACAGGAAAGGACCGAAGCACTTGAGTATGTACACGCTAACAAACTGAATTCAGAAGTTGCACTGGGGAATGGCAGTGCTGCTTATCCTCTAGTGATAAAGAGAAACCTTGTCCAGTGATAGTCTTAACATCCTCCCTCTGTATCCTAGCCAAAGGGTATGGATCCAGCTCGTACGCAGCAGCATAAAGATTCCCGCACATCCTCCGGGCATGAACCTCAGTGAGTGATATGCACTTAAGGGTCAGGTGGAGGAAACTTCTTTGCTGACATTATTTCCTTTCCAAATATTTACCCCTCTCTAAAAAGAGCGCTACACTTTGCAATGCTCATGTCAGCTGAGACAATGCACAAAGCCAGCAGAAAGTGATGTGGCAGTGGCGATTGCACTGCTTACAGGCCCAGGTGTGAGACTTCCTTATCCCAGCCCTGCCACTGGCTTGCTGGAGGACCTTGGACCGCTTCTAGCCTTATTTTATTCATTCCATAAAATGGGAACAGATTTCTAATCTTTGTAAAGCACTTTTAAAATTACAGATGAGAGGCACTACAGAAGAACAGGGTATTGTTTTTGCTGCTGCTGTTACGAGCAAAGGGAGCTGAATCAGACCCTCGGTGATGCCAAACGACGGAGCAGAAGATGCAAGTGTACTACACGTATCAACTACCGCATGCATCTTTCAAACAGCAGGAGAGAGATCTCCCAAAAAGGCAGCATAAAGGCTTAGGCCTCAGGGACTCTGAAAACAGACATCTGGGCTGGAGAGGGTGGGAAGGAAATAATGTCAGCAAAAAATAACCTTGTAAAGAATGCCTTCAGAATCAATAGCCAAGCAACACAAACGGCTGGTCGGTGAACGCTGACCCACGTTTTAGTGACAGGGGTATTAGCCTTGGTAACCCTGAGCCATGTCAGGTGACTGGGGCCAGGGACCAACGCTCACATTTGTAGCAGGAGTGCTGTGTCACACTTATCATACACAAGGGAAGCTGCTCTAAAAAGCCAATACAATTTTGCTTCGTGCTAGTATACCATTTTCCCAGCATATCTAATAAGTCCCCCTCTTTGTTTTCTGCAATGGATCCAGCTCCTACAAGTAAGCAGTAGTGTAACAGTTATTTTCAGCAGCACAGGTGTTGAAAAATTATTTTGTTGTTGGGGGTTTTTTTATTTAGTTGTTTGGATATTTTTTTTTTCCACTCCTTTGCATACATTTCAGAATCAATCACTGTCAGGTCTAAAACTACCAGTGCCTAGAATATCTTTAACACTAGGCAGCTTCGTTCAGATTGGAAGATACCCAACAGCAAGATGTTTAAAATCTTATATTTTCATATCATTAGGTTGATAGAAGCAAGGTGACAGGTACACTGCACTTTCCAGAAAATGATGCTGTTGCCCTTATACCAGCAAAATAATGCAGCTGTGGTAGCAACAAGAGTACAATATGGATTATCAATTATATAACAACAGAACTAGCATCTCTGTTAATCAGCCACTGTAGGCATCTTTACATGTGCTCTGGAGTGGGGGCACTTTAATTAGAGTAGCTCCCAGGCGCTGCTCTAATTAAAGTGCCCGCAATATCTTGTGTATTCAGCATCCCTGTCCTTCAAAAAAGTGGATCGAAGAGCTTTAGTTAAAGTGCCCCCACTGTCATTTTGAAGCATGGGACGCTGAATACACATGACACAAAGGCTGCTGGAGTGTGCTAATTAGCACATTGCAATAGACTCAATTCATAGATGTTAGGGGCTGGAAGGGACCTCACGAGATCAGTGGATCCAGCCCCCCTGCACTTGGGCAGGAAAGACTGCTGGGGTCACATGACCCCAGCAAGGTGGGCATCCAGTTGTTTTCCCCCTGTGTCCAATCTAAAGTGATTATCAAGAAGTTTGTGTCCTTTGGGTCTTCCCTTGGGGTGCCTTAGTGAACAGCTGCTCTCCCAGCCCTGGTGTTCACCCCTTATATATTTATAGGTTGCCACCAAGTTCCCCCTAAGTCTTCTTTTCTCCAGACTGAACAGTCCCATGTCTTTCAGCCTCTCCTTGTATGATATGCTCTTCATACCTCCAATTACGTGCATGGCCCTCCTTTGGACTCTCTCAAGCTTCTCCACGTCCTTCCTGAAGTGCAGCATCTAGAACTGGATGCAGTAGTCTAGCTGAGGTCTCACCAAGGCCAAGTAGAGTGGGAGGATGACAGCCTTAGTTTTGCTTGAGATGCATCAGTAGATGCATGCCAGTGTTTTCTTCGCTCTAATTAGAATGCATTGGAAAAGGTGTCGGGCACGTGTATAAGTGCCCTGAATTATTCTCACCAAGTCTCTACATTAAATATCTAAACAGGCAATCCTATAGAGATTGGTTTCATACGATCGTAAGGAACTGATTTGTATGGCTGCTGAGAACCTATATCTGCTGTGGACTTAGTTGAAACCTTAGGCACTTATAAAATGTAGACCTAGACAGCAAGACTGTTGAGAGAACTTAGCTTCCATTTAAGCACCTAAATAATCAGTGGGTGCATCTACATGTACAATCAGTGCACATGAGTAAATTGTGGAGCTTATTGCTTCAGAGTTTTTTGCTCCCAGGTGCATCACTTGAATGCGTGCCTGGGACCAAATAACGCTGGAGTAATTAATTAGCTCTGGAGTTTATTCATGCACACCATGTGAAACCCAGTCAAAGCATCCCTGGTTGGCAGAGGGCCATTGGCTGGGGCATGAGGGTGCTTCAGCGTGGGACTAGCTGTCAGAAAGCCCTAGCACTCAAGCACCTTTGTGCCCTAGCCAGCCAGTCAGTGTCTACACATGTGCTGCTGCACAAGAGAAAAGCTCAATAGCAGCGTAATACCTGTATTTATAAGTGCTGCCCTGCTGTGGAGTTTATTAGTTTCGTGTGCCCTAATAGGGGCACACCTGTAAATGCTGAGGCATTTACTATGCAGTTAATTAAGCAACTGTGCAGTAAACATCTCATGTAGACGTGCCCAGTCATTCCAAAATGTTCAACATCCAGCAGCTCCCACTGAAGGTATTGCAGGAGGGAAAGGAATAAGCCATTATTCTCAAGAGGAATTGCTGGGTATGGAGCAGTTTAGAAATCTAGCTTTTAAGTGCCTGAATAGGAGCAGACACTATAAATCTGACACTTTAAATGTGTATGAATCAGGACTATGAATTAAGGAGGACTCTGGCTTGAAAATCCATGATTAGCCATTTAATTTCCTCGCATCTGGACAAACCTCCCCATTACTCTCTTCTTTAGTTGGTGCAGTTGAAAACTGGGTGCCAAGCTGAATCTGAATGAAAAGGATAAAGCACAATGTGTGATGGGGAGCTGAGAGCAGACAAGTCCTTGCAGTTGGTGAAGGATGGAGAATAAGATACTGTATAAAACACTTCTACACTTCTAGCAGCAGCCAGACTAATTCTCTCCTCCTGGAAATCTCTAATGGCACCTAGCATTGACTGATAGTGCAGTGTTCTCTTAGTGAATAAATAGATATGGCCAAATATGAGAAAAAATTCATATATATCAGGGCAAATAAATCTCCTCTGGAGGACCTGGTATAGTGACCTTTTACAGAGCCATGTGTGGATTAACTCCACTATATTACTTTGATGTCTTGAATGAATCCCTTTATGATAGATCACCGACTATAAAACAAATAAGGCCTGAGTTATTTAGCCATTGGAATATTACTTCGCCTTTCCCCAAATGGCTCTTCACACACCTACGAGCGCCAGATTGTATTGAAAGAATATGAACTGATTGCATCTGATTCCTTTCCTGTTGTTGCCAGATTTTGATTTATTCTTTTGTTGGTTTCTCACAGAAGCCCTGGCCAAAACCAGGGTCATTTGTGGTGGGAAAAATACAGAAGGAAAACTATTCCTAACCTGATGATGACTTTACAGCCTTTATAGAGCAGACAGGGCATCGGAGAAAAGGAAGTAGTCTTGTCCCCATTATACGGATGGGGACCTGAGAGTTGACTGATGTAAGATCAAATAGGAAGGTTGGAAATGAATCCACATCTGATTTCCACCACCTACAAAACTCCCCTTTTGATTCTTCCAGGTTTTATGTCTCTTTAAACCGTGCATCATTATTTTTCTTGACAATCTTGCCCTCCTTGGTTATAATTTTAATTATTTTACTGTGTAAAACGTGTTTTTAATGAAAAATTAATTATAAAGTTATTAACATATTGAATGTGTTCTTTGATGCAGAAGAGACCCTGGTTTCACATTAGATCAGCCAGTGCTGCTTCTCAGTTCACAGACAGTTGACAGTGATTGTTAGTAAATGTCTAAAAAAATGTTACTTTGTGAAATGTTTATATTATTGATATATAAAGTTTTCATTAGAAAAAAAAGACCAAACAAATACCCTAGAGCTGAGGCACCTTGTAGAGTTTGAAATTTTTTTGGATTACGCTTGAGAGCCAAGAGGTTTTGTGTGTGTGTGTGTGTGTGTGTGTGTGTGTGTGTGTGTTTTCTCTCGCTTACATTTGGTGCCTTTCATCTTAACTCTGTTCTGAAGTCGATCACCCCTGTGGTGTGTAAATGAGAGATGACAGTGAACCCATGGGGAAAATAAGGCTGATGAAATGCAAAGAAGTGTTATTTATGCAGAATCTGGGTGGAAAGTATATTTCATACTTCCTTGATTTTTAAGTAATAACCAACTTTGGGGAAAAATATGCCAATATTTGTCTTTAATATTTCTGAACTCTCTATTTTTTCTTCCTTTCTCCCCTAGCTCAGTGAAGCGCAGTTTTTTTCTTAAGTTTGACTTCAGGGCTGGATGATGATTGCAGCTACAAGAGAAATGTTTATACCGAAGTGTACATTGAACAGCAGCTTCTTGAGGTTTTCTTTCGGAGGGGAGGAGGAAGGGAGGAGTTTTGATCAAGGAGTAGCTTCCTTCAGCCCTTAGATGAGATACCAGCAGCTCAGGGAGAGACGCACATTGCTATGGATATTTAGGCAGGTCACACCGCCTGGGCTATTTAGATTATATCCCTGCTCCCTGTGGAAATGAACTGCTTCACTTTGAAGTGTTATCACTGTCATTCCTTCTAAACAAATATCCCATGAGTCCTATTTGGGACTTGGTTGGATCAAATGGCCTCCTGAGAGCCCTTCCAGCCTCCTTTTTCTGTTTTTATGGCTCTGATTCCCAAGCGCTCTTTATCCAACAGTGCTGACAGAAGTGATGGTTTGTTGCATGATCCCCTTGTAATGCTCTTCAGCTGCAGAGAGCTTTAAAAGTGCCCAGTCGTGCAACAACCTGAAGCCTTATAACATGAAGGGTCAGATGAAGGTGCTCCAAAGTGCAGTGCCTTCAGTAACTTCTGCCAGGCCCTGCCAGGAGCAGGGCTGGGCTGATGCAGCCAAGACCAGGCCCTGGTGCTGTCTTCAAAGGGAAGGAAGGGGAAGAAGCTTAGGCTGGGATTTGCCCAGCCTGCACTGGAGGGTGGAGCAGATGAATTGGGGCCCCTCACCAGCCCGAACTCCCTCCCCTCCCTTCTCCCCCTTTTCATCCTGAAGATGGCACCGGAGCTGGGTGGCGGGGAAGAGGCCTCAGACATGCAGCCACTCCAAACTGGAGCTCAATCCCCTGACCTCCCAGACCAAACAGCGGACGTCTATGGGGTTGGAGGAATCTCTGTAACTCATCCTGTGAAGTGCCATGAGTTACAGCGGGGGGCTCAACACCCCAAGGGAGTTGAGCTGGTCTTTCATGCCTAGAACTAGAGACTGTTGGAGTCAGACAGCTAGGCATATGCAGCATCAGATGCATCATTCTCATGGCGCACAGACCCAAGTCTTCACTGTAGTTGCTCTTCCATCCTTAGGAACACTTGCAATGTATTTCTAATGGTCTCACCCATCTGTACCAGGCATTCAGGGTTTTGCTGCAGGTTATCAGCTGCAGTGACAGGCTATCAACCCTGCTGTGTGTCTAATGAGTCCAATAGATGTACAAACGGAGCCTTTGATTGTGTATTATTCATTATTATCTTTAAATATCTCAGAAGGAAAAAAAATAATCAAATATATCAAATTGTTCCCTGTGTTGACATGAGTAGAGGGGACTGGAATCCGGGGGATCTCCAAGGAGTTTATTGCTCTGCGCTGTTGCCCCCATCTCCTTACCCTCCCTCTCCCCCCACCCACACAGAGTAACTGCCTCATGCCACTCTTTGAGACCCAAAAGATGACTGGGATGTTTGGAAGGCGATAGCAGGTGCTCATCTGAAACAGGGAAGTCCAAAATCAAAGTGTTGCTCTCTTCCCTGAAGGTATTCAGGACATATTCAGCAGGGTGGTTTCAAATGCTCCTAGTTGTGTTACAGCAACAACTATTTTCCCCTAAACCAAATAAGTACCTCAAGGAGTTTTCAGTTTTCATATTAATTTTCTTGTCACATCTAAGTGATTGCTGTATTTGTATACAAATATATATATTGCTGCTTTTACTGGTATGTTCTGCTGTAGCTTTCCCACACATAATAAATGTATGAATAGATTTTGCTTACATTGCCTACTAACAAATCACTGGTCAGCAATTACAGCTCAAAATGTCAATGCTTTTGTGGTTTATGAGCCAGTGAAAACAGGGTGACACAATGCAAACTGTACTGTAGCCTTAATTTCAGTGTTTGTGTAATGACCCCTAGCATCCAATTCCCAAATCTTCTGTAAAAACTTAAGAAGTGCCATACCGGCTCAGACTGATGGCCCATCTAGCCCAGTAGCCTGTCTTTGACAGTGGCAGGAGTGGATGCTTTATAGGTACAGTATCATCCATCCCCTGTCATACCCTCCCTGGCATCCAGAATCATTGCAACACTGTCCTCTAAGCAACTCCATCAGCTAGTAGCAGTAATAGGCTCTTATCCACCAGAGAAACCATCAGAGGAGAAAGCAATACATAGTCTGTCATCATGTTACACACCCTTTCAATTATACAATTAACTATGGCTTGAAAGATTGTGCGCAAATGAATGTGAATTACTATTTAAACCTTATTAGTGGGTCTTGTTGTTTACGTGATGTAATACTGTCAAAGTGGACAATTGTGACTTTATGTTACATTGCTGCTTTTATAAATGAAGCATAAGAAACTCTTGTGAGGAGTGCAAACAATTAAGTTCAACAACATTTGAGCCCATATGGGCTGTAACCGGTTTCAGACAGCACGGCACTCCTCTGATAAGAGGGCTGAGTCCTCAGTGCAAAAACAGCCCATGCTGCATCTTTACTGGAGGAAAACATACATTTTATAATTAATTTTAAAAGACGATGCAACAGATTTTTAAATGACACAAATTAAAAATTAATTACCTATTTGGGTTTTTTGTTGTGAGATTTTTTTTTTCTTCTTTTTTGTGCTCAGGCTATTAACTGTCAGCAGGGGTGGGGGCCATCAGAAACATGTTGTTTTGTGGCACTGTGAAATGGCAGGTGTGCATAACAATGAGAAAACAGCTGGTGGCAAGAGACTCGCTGACAGCTAAAAAGGTGAGAATCTCCTCCCTGGCTTGGCTCATTCATGCTCGCAGGGCCTTCTGTCTGTGCCAAAACAGGAAAGAAAACCAGAGAGACCTTGGTGCCAAAGTACTTGGCATCAGCAAAGCGTAATAGAGAGAAAGGGACAGAGACTGTATTCCATGCCCTGTTATTCTTACAGACAAGTGTAGCATACAAGCACAATTGAGACAAATGAAGTACCATCCCGCTATTAGACACGACACCAGTGATGAACACAACATGCTCTCTCTCATGTTACTATTTCCACTGTGGTGCTGTGAAGCGGAGATAGGGTGCTGTTTAGTTCTGCCCGGATTCAGGACCATGCCACTCAACCACTGCTCACCAATTGAAACAAACACATAGCTGAGCAGAAACTGGGACAGATCTTGGATCTGAAACGCAAACCTGGGGTTATTTTATCACTGGTTTCCTAACTTCATTGCTATGTACAACCTTAAGGAACAAAAGGATGATTTTTTTGGTTAGTGCCCCATACTGGAGATCCATGTGTTCCTGGCTCCGTCACAAATTCGTTGGTTGACCTTAGGCAAATCATTCTAACTTCTTTGGGCCTCAGTTTTCCTCTGTAAAATGGGGATACTACATCTTTCATTCTACCCTTCATATACTTTACTGAGATTGGAAGCTCGTCAAAGCAGGAGTCCACCTTACTATTTGGACATTAGTAAATGTAATGAAGCCTCAGCCAGAGGCAGGGCCTAGTGATAGGCTAATGAAAAGAATAACCATGTGGGTCGTGGAGACAGTAAGTTGCTGAAGCAACATATGAAGGCTGACAGCCCCCTGTATTGCATTTGGTCTTTGGATGAATACAGGATTTGGTCCTTAAAGGCTGATAGTTTTGCATGTCGTCCCTGACTAAAATCTCTCTCTTTTTTTTTTTTTCAACCCAACAAATCAACACTAAACAGGAGGAAACAGTCTCCCTGACCTATCAAGTCCCGAGTTCAACTGCTCTTCCAAAGTGCTGCATCTCCCCATCATAGCTTTATACTGCTTTTAGCTATAGGGTTTGGAGTCGCCCGCAAATGAGACGCATCTGTTTTCTATTTAAACCAGCAAGGAAATATTTATGCTGCAGGAGAACTTGTGGTTTCGCTTGCAGTGCCAGAGGAGGCCATTCAAAGTACAGCAGGAGATTCCAGGGCACCTGCAGATATCTTGCTAGGCTAGAGCAGCTCCATTGTATTTGAATGGTTGGCAGCAGGCCATTAATTGTGTTTGAAATTTTGCCCTCGGTAGGTGGTTTCACTCCAGTGAAGCTCAACTTCACGGGGGCAGCAAAAACAGAGAGTTGTCACCAGGGTATATCCAATGCTCTGATGTGCTAGTTCAGTTCTAAATTATGTTTTTAATTACTTGGCATGATTTATTGAGTCAGTGTCTCAAGGTCAGAAAGCGCTGCTAAGTCATACCACTCGCCTGCCAAGCAAAGTCTCTGCCTTCTCACTGCCTTCTCTCTTCCGTCTCGTTCTTACTGTGCCTCCTAGCTTCCAGCTTCTATAGCTTTGGTGCTTTGCCCCAACCCCTACAGCCCCTGTCCTCTCTCTCGTGGTTTTTATATTACTTCAGCTCTTTCTGTATCTGCCAGGAGCAGATGGTTTTTAAGAGGTAAGACTAGATCTGGCCACTCAAATCAACAGATGCGGACGCACTTTGCTCACCCACTCTGGCCTCTCAGTGTCCCACCTTGTTGTCTTTCCTGCCATGCCTTGGTGCTATAGTTGGACAAGCAGTCTTCTGGGCTGAGGTCCTATAGCTTTGGTTCACTTTACTTTGGCTGGGCCTTTCCATCTGAGGTCCATTGTCACAGGACCCTAAGCCCAACCACGCTTCCACATGCTCTGGGCCCCTGAGCCCCAGTCTCACTCTTCTTGTGGGCTCTGGGCTTGAACCCTCAACTTCCTCTGCCACAAGCTGCAGTCCCTGGCAGATAGCAGCACTTGCTTTAGGCACTGCTTGTAGCCTCCAAGTTTCTTGCGATTCATGACTGGGCCTTGGCCCACTCAGACTTAGCCCCCTTACGCTACTTGCCACCCCTTTGTAGGGCTTAGGACGCAGGGTCCCCCTGGTACACTTCCCAGTAGCCTCTTCTCCCCTACATCCACAATCTGGTCCTCTGGGTTCAACTTCAACACAAACAAAAAAATATAAGCATCTGTTCCCAACGGTTCCCCCCCAACCCTAGGTCACCATCATCATGGCAACACCCCACAAGGCCAAGGTACTCAAGGGGCCAAGGGACTTCCTTGATGGAGTCCTTCTTCAGCCAGCCAAGCCCATCTCCTCCAAAAGCTCCACTTCCTGAAGCCTACAGGACCAGACTGCTTGCTTTGCCTCAGTCCCTAGGCTTATATGCCTCCAAGTCCCTCCCTTTCCAGTCATGTGGTTCCCCAACTGCACACAGGGGTGTTTCCCTTTGCTTAGAATTTGAATTACACTTCAACTCTATGGGTGCGGTCTGTGAGAATGGGCCCCTACCAGTACCACAGGGCTGGGGCCAGTGGCAGTAGCAGCTGGAAGGCTGCCCCATAATTTGAACCCTGCCATTCCCTCATGTCCAGGCTGTGCTCTTCTGCTGCAACCCACATACAGCACCACTGCACTCTCTCCTTAAAGTGACTGGAGCCTTGGCTCCCTATCCAAACTATCTAACACCTATTCTGACCAAGGCACCAGGACCGTGTTCTGAACCCAGATGACAGCTGGGACCAGATGTCCCACCCTCTAACACCTCTACTTTGCCACAGGAAGTCCTTTCCCTTGACCTGTACGTACGCCTTTTGGAAAGGAGGGTGTTGCCATCTTGAAACTGGAAAAAAACTAATCATATACTTAAAAAAATAAAATCAAATCAAACTACTATAACTTATTTTAATTTTATTTTTAAAAAGTTGTCCTGTTTATGTGTGTTGGCATAGTGTACTTAGAGGTGATTGCATCATAGCTCAAAATACAGTCTTTTTCTTGTATATTGTGTTGGGGGGGAAGGCTAAGGAGGTATATGTGGGGCATGTGTGGTTGGGAAGTGTGTGCATGTGTGTGGTGGTGCGTGTGCACACATGCACTGTGGGTTGGGTATGCGGGGGAAATGGGTATGGGTTATCTGGTTGGGGTGGGGGCTGTGGAAGGGTGTGGGTGCGTGTGGGGTTATGGTGGGGGTGGGAGTATGTATGGGGACTGTGGGAGGGTGTGGGTGTGTTTGGGGGTATGGAGGAGAGTGGGGTGCATCTGACTTTGGGAGCTGTTCTGTGAGCAATACTGTACTAGGTTTCACATATATGCAGTTAGAATAAGGACAACGTGGTCAGATTATCAAACCCCAACCCAAGTATTATTTGGGCCCTGGAGAGCTGTGGACTGAGGATCACTAAAGGCAACATAAGAAGACTACAGAGTTCAACAATAAAGCATTGTAAGACTTCTATAAATAAAGGGGCTCATTAATTAATTGAAGGAAAGTGAAACTGAAGAAGTGAGAAGAAAGGGGCAACAAGTACCCATTGGGGGCTAATAGGCATGTCCTATGCTTCAGTAAACACGGAGCAGAGTCTGTTAGGGAGAGTTAAAGTGGCTTTGTGGTTTGAGCTTGAGAAACAAATCTTAGCTGGAAGAAACCCTGGAGGGAATAACAAAGCTGCTTCCTAAATCCAAGTAACAATTGGAAAGATTGCTCAAGATTTACACACTCAAGCAAGTACAACATGGGATAAAAAAAGAAGTGGGGGCGGGTGAGAGGGAGAGAGAATCCATTGGTGCCTAAGGATGGTTTGCACCAACAAGTCTTTGGGGAAGAGATAAAATACAGCAATGAAAGGAAAAAATATCTCTCATTAATTAGATCATTATTAGGCTCTTATGGCTCAAACGTGGGCAGCTTTGAAACCCCGGCTGCTATCAAAGAAAAAGATTTACAGAAGTTCCACAAAGAGAGAAAGAAACAATAAAGTATGGTAATATCCCAGTGGGCTTGTGAATTTGTAGATACACTTACTGCAAGTTACTAATTAAAGCAGCTGTAAAATCAGACGCTTAGATCTATGCTAAACAACAACATCCTGCTTTAGGCCCCATTTTCTGAGATACAAGAAGTTGTACGTGCCTGATATATGCGCATGGGCACAGGCAAGTCTTTCCAAAAGCAAAACCAGAACACTGCAGGTGCAGATGCATGCTTGAGTGCACAAATACCCATTCTGCACATGCAACAGCATATTTCACATGCACAATTACCTTTCTGCTTCCCTGCATGCACACTTTGTATTAGCCACTGGGACACCTGTTGTTAACAACACAACCCCTTGTCTAAGAAGCACAAGACTCTCCCCTTAGTGTTGACCCCTCATATCTACTAGGCATTGGGATTTCAAGTGGGCCAAAGGGTTGGGGGCGTTTTTTAGCACTGCTGTCACATTATGACACAAAACTGTTGCTTTGCTGCTCATGGATATTGGATGTGGATATGGAGTTGCTTTGCTGCTCATCTACCAAATCTTCCCAGAATTCTTGAGGTGTATCTAGTGAACTTGCAGCAGAAGCAAGGGGAGTGAAGATATACATCTGGTCTAAAGGATGGAAATGCAAAAGGGAAGGTGTTATGTGATCCTGGAACAAAGAGTGGAACCAATATCGGTACTTTTGTTAAAGGGCTGTCTTCTGCTGTCAGACTGCCATTATTCACTCCAGCTCCAGACAGTTATAATCGGGTGTGAAATGCCCTTTGGATTTTAATGTCAATATCACTTTAAAGACTTTCATTGAGAAAGCAGGTAGAATCAAAACAATCGCCAAAATCTACTGTGAGCGGCCATGCTCCCTCTCCTGGCTCTGCCATAGCAATTAGTTTATCCAAACAGGATTTCTGGCAGTGCGCTGAGAACAAGTGAGGAGGGGGCACAAATAAAGGAGGTCTATGAAAAATGGGCCTCGCGCAGTTCTCGACAGCAGATGAAGAAATCGGTCCTTCCCATTCAACGTGTCAACAGAGTCCTGAGATAACTTTCAGATCGCTAGGGTGCTGGAAGGCCAGCCAATGACATAGCAACTCAAGGACTGTCCGAATTTCAATCAGTTAGCCCTATGGCCTATCTTTTCAATAGTGACTTGTGATTTTGTGTGCCCCAAATGCACTAGCAGTCTGCAGGAACTAAAAAAAAAAATAAAAAGAGCAAAAGAATGTGAACTAAAGATCTCTCTCTAAAGAATGGATAAAGAATGTGGGGAAATTATCGTTATTAATTACTACTTCATAACAGTTTTAACAGAGTACATAAATTTCACAATTGATGGATGGAACAAGAAAAAGATATTGCCATCTGATAAGGGGGAAAAATCTCTGAACGGTTCAGAAACGAGTTATTAATATAAGTAATCAATAGCAGTAGGTCCATATCAGTTTTACATCTAATTTAAACTTTGAGGTCTCTGTGTACTCATTAAACAATATAATGGATTTACATATTTTAATTATAGTTTATGGATTCTGAACATAATGTAATTAAAAGGGCTTTTCAGCAGAGATGATTAATGAATGGCATGGCCAGATATACTGTAGAAGCCACTGTACAAAATGGACTTCCATGTAATAGGAGATTAAATGCACGTGTCTCTGGTAGCAGGGTTCACTAAAAATATGTGAGGCACGTTGACAATATTGTGAATACACTGGTGCACTGAAGTTACAAGCCAGAGTGAGGGTGCAAATCCTTTTTGCTGCTAGCATTCCTATGCTTTTATTATTCAGTGAGGGAGAACTGGGGAAAAAAACTCCAAAACCAAAAACAAAACAGTCCTTAGACAAACACAGAGGAAAAGGTATCTCAGATGTAACCACTGATTGGCCAAATATAGCATTAGCCCCAGTGATGAGAAACGCCTGGGCTAGAGACACAAACCAGTTAAAGTGATTGGAAACCAGTTTAAACCTGTAACAGTTTGGTGCACATAAACTAGTTTAAGATAATCCTGGATGGATGGGGTATCAGACTTAACTGATTTAGGTTAAACCGGTTTATGGAACTTCTGTCCCAGTTCCCCTTCTGACTGAAGTTAGGACACAGTCCCCCAGTATCCTAGCAGCCTTTACAGGTGGACATGCTAGGCTCTGGCAGTGCTCCTCTTCTGCAGCCAGCTGGACTGGCTCTGCCCCAGACTGTCACGGGTGGCGGGGGGCAGGAGCCAGGGAAAAGGAGCACCCCACCCCACTCAGGCTCCCCCCAGTTCAGTTGGGGTCTGCTAGGCTGGGTGGAAGTATGCCATGAGGGTCCTCCCCAGCAAGGCTGGGCTGGCTGCATAGCCCTGCCCCCTGTGAGTCTCTGCCTCCGACCTGCAGGAGAGACTAGAAAACCCTCTGCCACACTGCCCACTCTGAGACAGCTTAGGGGAGTTGCATGATGGGGGCTCCCCTTCCTGCCCGCCTTTCTATGGACCACTTCCATCCCTGCCACCTGGCACAAGGCTCCAGGTTGCCCAGTGCATCTTGCCAGCTGCTGCCGGTGCTGGGCTCCACTGAGATGGGCCAAGCAGTCCAGAGGACATAAGCTGGGCAGTGGCAGGGACAGGAGCACTCCATACAGGGAAGGATCAGGCTCTTCTGATCAGTGCAAGCCTCCCAGGTGTGCCCCTCAGCGATGCCCAGCACCAGTGGCAGCCAGCAACACACACCAGGTGGCCCGGGAATCTTGTGCCAGGAAACGGAGTCTGATTCCTGTACTGAGTGCTTTCATCTTCACCGTGCAGTGCAAGCACCCTGGGCTGCCTGGCACATCCCTCCAGAGCCTGGTACCAGCAGCAGTTGGCAGCATGCAGTGGGCAGCCCCAGGGGCTTGTGCCAGGTGCTGGGGGGCAATGTTTCTTTCTATGGAGCCAACTTGGTTGGCTGGGACCTGCTCCCCCATCCCTACCTAGGAAGACCCCAGCTCAAGGGGCTGAGACCAATGTGGGGGACTTTGTTCCCTCCTCCCCACACCTGTCACTGGCCTGGCCACACAAAGGGGGAATCCTGCCTCTTCTCGCGCCCCCTTCCTGTAGCTGGGTGGACCTGGACTTGAGGGCTAGCCCCAGGAGGGAGACTCCTTTCTCTCTCCCTCTTGCACGTCAGGGACTCGTGCTCGCCTGGCCTGGATGTGGGGGGAAATTATCTTCACTCCCTCCTCCCCCTGCAACTGGCTCAGGCTGGCCATGGAAAACCACCCAGAGGTCTGTGGCTCCCCCTTCTACATGGGCAGATGGCCAATATGGGACCAGCCAGGGACAAGGAACTATTTCCCCCCTTTAGGGGGACAGCAGGGGGTTGGGGCATGTGCCAGCCAGCCAATCAGGGATGGCCCGAAAATGGCCAGCAGGCTGAGAGGCTGCTCTAGCGCCCTCTGCCTTTGGCCTGGGCCAGGGCAGGCGTCTGCCTGCCTTTCCTGACTCAAAAAGTAAATGTCTGCTCTTTTCATTATAGGTTCAATCGACGCACTTCGAGAGGAACCTGCAAAGATTAAATTGATTCTGCCTCGGGCGTTCTGTCTGTGCGTACCCCTGAAGTTTGAGAGACCAAAAGCTCCTCATAATGCATTCGTCTGGCTATGCCATGTTGTATGTATGAATGCAGTGCTTTACAAACACTCATAATACCCAGTTCGTCTGGAGTGCTTCTCACCCATCGATCTTGAAGGGCTTGCAGAGGGAAGTGGCTTGCCCTAGGTCAAACAGCAGGTAGGCCTGTGACAGAACTGAGAATAAAACTAGCATCTTGCTAGCCCCAGCCTGGAGCTCTGTTCACTCCATCTCCCTTTTGAGGTAAAAAGCAGCTACTTCTAGACTGGATTAGAAAAACTATTGAACTGTACACTGCAGTCTAAACAACAGCTTGGGACCAAAAGAAAAGAGCACCACCAGATCCAAATAAAAGGGCACGGCGGGAAATGGCACTCGGTATTGCCAGCTCCTGTCACTTGTTACTAGTCTCATGATACCAAGTGTTATCCTTACAGCTCCAACTGCTCCGCCAAGTGAACATGTAAGAATTTGAAATTATATTTTTGTAAAATACTAAGTTTCTAAACCTTATGGTTCGGGATAAAGGCTTGAAAGAGAGATATCAGGATGCCCTACAGTCAAAAGAGAGCGAGACAGACAGGCAGGCAGCTGGAAAACAATCTGCAAAACTGCTATTTAAGAAAATCTCATGATTTGAAAGCATTTCCATGGTGTTTAAGGCTATGCTCTTGATTACTGAACCGTCAGAAACTGGCTAACACCCTGTTCCTTTCAGGAGAAGATTTTCACCAGGTTACAGCCCAGAGATGCCACCTTTGTGTGTAGTGTCCCCCAGCACCAAACTGATTTAATACCATTTGAAAACAGCAGCTTCTGCAACCCCCCTATTTATTTTATGGCAGGCCTCTCCCCCATCTCCTCAACAAGCTCAGAGCTCCTCCTATCAAGCAAGACTGGATTAAAGCCCCCATGAAGCTTGGCTACTGGCTGCATCATAATGCAGTTTTCAGAAGAGGAAGGAAAATCATGAGTGAAGATACTGCATGAAATGGGAGATATGGGTTTAACTCCCAGCTCTGCTCCAGGCTCCTAAAGTAACCAAAAAACAAGCCACTTAATATCTCTGCACTTCATTTTTCCCCACCTATTATGTAACAGTAATAATATTCCTTTGAGAGTCTTGGCTATTTAGAGCAGAAGAAGGACTGCCTCTTAGTATATGTACGCACAGTATATAGCACAACGAGGCCCTAGCTGATGTCTCTGTTCTTTTGGGATGTAAAATGTTACTGCTACTAATAATAACTAAGAAATAAGCAGTCACTTGTCCTGTGATTTGTTGGTCTCTAGCATCTGAAAGCCTCTGCCGGTATGCTGATTTAACAGTCAATTCTGAATTACTCTACAGCTTTTCTTATTCCTTATGTAAAGCTATTCTCTAGAGTCTATGTCAATATTAAGTCAATAGAGCTCTATAATGGCCATAAAAATCCAAGGAGGCGAGTTTCATGCCATTTGTTGGGTTGAGATTTCTTCTCAGATTTAGGGAACAGAATTGATCACAGCCTTTTCTTTCCCTATTTCATTGCAAATAGTCGCGCCTTTCACTGCTATAAATTACAGCGTCTTCCTTTTGGGATCTTCTGTTCCCTACAAAGCAGCATTCCTGACAGCCACCAGAGGTGTTGGTCGGTGGCACGAATTAACTTGAGGCCGCACAATTGTCATGAGCTGCTCACAGCAAACTGAGGCCTGAATTTGCCACGTTTATTTATGCCAAGCTAGACTTTCCTCTGCAGCAGGTGCTACTGGAACGGATAGGGGTTGCTCCTGAAAGCATACTACTCAATATGAACAAGCTTGGAAAATCGGATCCCCTGATTAGCAGCCTCCTCCTGAGCTGTGCGATTGGCCACCTTAGTCATGTGGCCCGGTATCCCTATTGTGATAGGCTGACTTGACTTTATGCTTTACTCCAGCTGCAGGAATTTATGCTTCGTACAATGCAATTTTATTTAATTAAAAAAAAAATTGTTGCTGTTGATGCAAAGCTCCCACTTTTTCTTTGAGTATTCATACAAGTCAAATTTTAGATTCACCAATTTTACACTTCATTTAATCCATGTTGCAGGAAAAATACCATTTGGAATTCCCCCGAATCCTCAACAAGCCTTAGCTGACTTTCTTCAGTGGGGTCATTTCACTCTTAGGCCTTGCCTAGTTCAGGGGCAGAGGCCACATCTTGATGATACTGTTCCAACTACGCGAGACAGATGTTAATACATTTTAACAAGCGGGTTAGCTGATCAAGGTCAGTCCTGAGGTTGACTTCTACACTAGCAGCGTGGTCCTGGTTGGCATCTAGTCTACTAGCTAAGGCTGTCAGCAATGACCTCTAAACAAGGGCTTTCCCTTTTTTTTGCTGGATTTTATCCGCACATCACAAAGCCGACGTGGTTCTTTCCTCTCCAGAATACGAATCCCTCGGTTCCTGCTCTTACCCCTGCTTAACCCATCAGAAACTCGTCCCCGAAGTCTCGTCTCTCATATGGCAGCGCAGCCCCCTGCAGCCTTGCCACATCCGCCAGGCCTATCCGGTGCACCGTTTGGTAAACGTACCGTGCTCTGTATAATGTAAAACATGAGCAGCTCATACGCTGATAAAATTACTTCTGTGCTTACACAGCTACTTAATTCCATTTTGCCATTGATTTGTCATTTTAAAGTTAAATAGTAAACATGGATGGTAGCCAGGATACTGAAGGCTGCTTTCTCTCCCTCTAGTTTTTGATTTATGTGTTTGTTTATTTACTGATATGTATAAGTGCTCCCTATTGCATTTCACGTAATCCAGCAAATCCTGAGGATTTACTTTCACAATTGATTAGAACAGTCAATGTTTTACACAAAGGATTAAAAAGGAAAATATCTAGGAGCCTTGATGGAATCTATTTATGAAAACCATTATCTCCAGTATGTTCCCTGGCACAGGAAAGTCTATGTTGCGTGTTGTCAAGCATACTGAAGCACGTGACTGTTTAATGTTACAGATGCTCTCGTAATTAGAGTATATACTCTCTAATTTGCACATTGTGAGAATCTGTCCCAGGCTTTGCACTCAACCAGCACACGCTGAGATCTTGCCATTTTTGCTTTTTGCTCTTTAGCAATTACTCCTTTACCATTCCTTCCACAGGAAGATTTACAAAAGACGGATTCTAAGCTGATCAATAGCAGATGCTATTTCAATAACAATGTTACTGTCCCTACTTTTCACTACAGCTGGGTGAATTTCGGTGACCCCCCCCACCTTTCTTTTTTTGATTTTTAACCAAAAATACAGCTTCCAGTCAACCAAAAATATTCTGTGGATTTGTACTGGTTTCAGTAAACTGGAAGGAAAAAAATCCTAAGAAAAAGTCAAGGGGTTTTATTTTAAAATTTTATTTGACACGGACGTTCCTTATTCTTTTCCAAATAAGATTTTCTAGCTTTTTTTTTTAAAAACATTTATAAAACATTTAAAAATGAAACGTTTAATTTCATGTTGAACACCACTTTGATGTGCCTTAAATAAAGTTAGTAACATTCCTTTTGATCCACCCCCCCC
>JAGPOW010002118.1:5736745-5755834 GCA_030014935.1 Caiman crocodilus | reverse complement strand
TTACGTTGACTTATGATACACATACCTGTCCTTCAGGGGGATTATAGGTATTTAGGTCAAGTTTTCAAGGCTGGATGCCTCAAGATAGACACCTTAATTGCATACGGAAGTATGTAAGGGAGAGATTTTCCTTTCCAGGGAACAAATTCCAGGTGTTTCAGCCCCCACTGAATTCCCTGTAGAGGTGCTGGGAGCTCATCTTTCCCGGCTCATAGCACATGCCTAGAATCCTATACCTGCATCACTGAAAACCTCCAAGGGATTTTTCTATGTCTCGGTGTTTGCGCTGAACTCATGTTCAGGTTAATGGGAGTTACACACTCAGTACAAGGAGGAAATCATAGCCCTGTAGTGTGAATACCCCTGCGATGAGGAATAATGCTGTAGCCGTTTCTGCACAAAGAAGCAAACACCCAGAAAAGCCACGTCAACTTAGAGCAACAGAGTTTGACCTTTTATTCAACATGATGCAGATCAAAATACTCTCTACAGAGCCTGACAGCATATTAATAGCATAAAAATTGCCAAGTATGTTCAAGTCATAGAGCTAAATGGTATCTACTAGCCCAAATCCAATGATGTATCAGGGTGAAGGCAAAATCCTGACCCACACATGGCAAATTCCCCTGGCTAGTTTATGGGGTACTATGACCTGGTGGAAGTGAGCCACTTCTTTCCTACCCATACAAAATCATCGAACATTTACTCCAAAGAAGTTTGAGTACCAATCCAATATTGCTAGAAATACCCTTGCTTGACATGAAGCTGCCTTACTTTTACAGCTTTCAGAAGCATTTGTGTTAAATTTCTTTTTTTTTTTTTAAAACACCCCATAAATGGTAAGAGTTTGGAGAATTTTGCCAATCAGTGTCTTGAAAAATTAATAATAATAATAGTAGTAGTAATAAGAGTAAGATTTTGCATTTCAATAAAAGCATCTGCAGAAGGTCCTCAAAGCCCTTCACAAAGACTTAATGAACTAAATCCCAAAATGCCTCCTTGAGAAGCAAACACATTAGTTATTTTGCTGCACAGATGTAAGCATCATGGCACTCAAGGGTTAACCAGTTTGTCCACATTCACATACAGCCTTATTCTCAAGGCTGGCTTCTAGTCTAGGGCCCAGCTGGATTTTCAGCAGTGCTGAGGATCCACCACTGGAACTGCAGTCGACAAAAGCTTCACGGGCTCAACAACTTGTCCTCAAAAACACTGAGCTCTCTTCACTCTAACTTACGTTATTAGGAATGGTCTTCTTGTTATAATCATGGGCTTTTGCCTGATAATCCTAGGCACTGAGCATCTACGGCTATCGTTGACTTCACGGGCAGTCGTTGAGCTCAGCAGTCGTGAAAAGTCAAACCCAGACTGCTAAAAACAGGCCTTCCCGCTCCCACCAAATCTGCTGGTCAGCTTTGTGGCAGAGCCACTTCAAACAAATTCCCCAAATGCTGCCACTGGCTCGGCATTGGGCGCCTAACTCCATGACGTTTCTTGATATCAGAAGAGAACTGGGATGATACAAAAAAGCTGCTATGGGAGGGGCAGGAAGCTCTTGTTGGATTCATGCCCTCACTGAATTCAAAAGCTTACAAAAAAAAATAATCAAGAAGGAGCAGTGCATCAGGAATAAGCAGGAAAGAGTTTGCATCAGAACCTGTAGTCTGAAGAACGGCTGGAGGCAGAATACAACATTAATTTAATATTTGATTATGTAGCCTAATAGGGAACTTTGGTGGGAATTGGGATACCTAGGTTTCAACCCCTTCCCTGCCAGTAACTTGATCTGTAATTTTGAGTAAGCCACCTGTATGCTCTTGGCTCCTGTTTCCCCTCCCAGTCTTTGTATGACTGGCCTCTTTAGACGGCAAGTTTTAGGGGACAGGTGTTGTCTCTTATTCAGTGTTACATTGGAGCACAACAGAAAACTGATTGTGGCGTCAGCCTGTCTATCACGAGTCATAATACTCAGCTAATCAAACTCGGATTCTGTGCCCCAGCATACGTGCACTGAGTTATCTTATTCTACGAGTAACATGGTTAATTTTGCTGCCTTCCTAGCTTTTTCTAGAGCTAATTGTATTGCAGATCACTCTTTTGCTAGCACTTAAATAAAATTACCATAGCAAGGCTATCATGCCTGCAACCACCCTCCTATACTCATGAGAACTGTCCCATCAGTGCTGTCCCTTGTGTTCCCCTTACGTATCCTACCTGTTGTCTCTTGCCTTCTAACTCAATGATATGCTCTCTGGAGTAGGGACGATCTTTTTCTTCTATGTCTGTACAGCCCCTAGCACGGGGTCATGGTCCAACCTCTATTTGAGTGCCCCTTTCTCTTGACTAGTGGGTTTTTGGTGCATTTTTGTTTTTAGGCCTTTAGAGTAGAAGCAGCAGCAAAATATTACGCGGGCTGTGTCAGCCTTTTGATTAAGTGAAGTTACTTTCCCAACAGTAATTACCAGTTCCTAAGCTGTACCCAAGCGCTGAAAATCATTTTTATTTCTGTATGCTTTAAAACTAGGAGGGGGAATCACTATTCACATATGGACAGCATATGAATTGCCTGCAAAATCCCAGATCATTTATAAGCCACCCAGAGCAGCATTTGCTGAGGGTTTTGCCCACTAAACATATCATAAATCATCAACTTCCTTAAAAAAGATAACAATAATTTTAAAGAGGAAAATGGGATTGGTCTGGATCATTATGTTCTCCCTCTAGGGCAGGGAGTTGAGAGTTTTAATTTTCCTTCATCAGTCTAAGTCATCACCAGAGCCAGAGAATGATGCTTGACTTCCACAACCCAGGTATCTCAGAAAAGACATGATTCAAACCCTTTCCACAGCAACAGCTCAGACTTCCGCACGGGGCGAGGACAGAATGATAAAATTCCCATCCTGCAGAAAACATGGTAAAACTAGGCTGAGCATATTGCAGGATCAGGGCCCAAGGCAGTTGGTGACCAATACTGTATCCTTTTGGTCCCTCTTCCTATATCCACCTGCTGTCTCTTGTCTTGTCTCTTTGAGGAGGGGGGCTATTTTTTCCACTCTGTGTGTACAACACATTGTACAATGGAGTTTTGTTCCATGACACTGGATCCTAAATACTACATTCATCATCCTCACCATGATGAACTCAGCCCAGAGCTGAGCAGTATTTTTCCCTCTATCTATCCCAGGGGTGTTTAACCCCAGGGCCGTGGGGCAAATCCAGCCTACAGAGTCATGGCACCTGGCTTTTGGAGCTCCCTATGGGCTAAGAAATTTGGCAGTGGGGGAGAAGTGGCAATTAATACCACTACCCCTTCCGGCTGCCAAATACTCAAGCATTGCATAGCCAGGTTAGGGTCAAGCCATATCCCTACCCCTGCATGGCAGGGTTGAAGCCAGGCAAGCCCTCTTCCACTGTGTGGCTGGGTTGGTACTGGGCTGCTCTCCACACCACTCTGCATGACACTGGATCAGCCCAGTCAATCAGATCCAACCTGTGGATGGACTGGATACTGGCCTGTGGGGCAAAAAAGTTGAACACAATGATATAGCCTATCCCTTTCTGTCATCAGATTCCTCCCTCGTGTAAAGACAGGCTATCTCCCAGATTAATTTTAACAACAAGGCATGGTAGGTGAATTGGGAAAGGAGAGACATTTATGAGTGGGCTGAGGATGACATTGTTCCCAGGGGCTGTTGGGACTTCCAGTGCTTATTTGCCCTCTGGCTATCTTCTCTTTACCGTGACTTGTACCCAGCTCAGTCCATGAGACCTCACTTCTGGGTTTGTGGTCTTTGCATCTTCTTTCCTTTCTCTCATCAAACTGGCCATCTTTTGGCTTCTACCCCTCCAGGGTCTAGAGCCCAGGGCCCGGTAAACCAACAGCTTATTCTTTGGGCCATGGCATCTGACCCTGAGGGCTCAGACACCCAGTTTGGGTCCTAGTCTTAGGTCTTGTGCCTATACCTTTTGATCTATTCCTCTTACTGGAGTAGGTCTCCCAGGATGTGAAGCACGCTGTTATGCAACCTCCTCATCTCCCCTTTATAGCTGTTCTGCATCCATCGTGTGTTAGTCAATTAGAAATTTTAACCTAAGATCATCCCCAATATGGGCAAATGGACGCAGTCTATAGCAGGAGGCATCACCCCTTTGGGCTTGCAAACTAAACACAAAGACCATCCAGGAAATGACGGGTCCTCTTCTGCTGTCTGGACCTGAGTGCCTCTCTCTTCTGGTTTAAAGCTTTTATACTTGGTAGCCTTTTCCCTTTTCCAGTCAACTGACTCATACTGCTCCTGCCTGGTACAGGAGTCTCTCACTTCCTCTGCAGCATCCATTTAGCAGCTCTGTTCTCTCTATTCACCCTCATCTCCCTTTCAGGCTTCTGGCTACTGCTAACCAAAAGGTCTAAGCATTTAAAGGGGCCCTGCCAGTTGTCCAGGCTTTTCCACCCATTCTCAGTAACAGGTATTTGATTTGATGGCTGTAATGAAGCTGAAGGAGCTTCAGGGGAGTGTAAGAACAAGATAAGCAAATCAGTTCGATCCCCAAAACTGGTCTAGTCGCACATCTTCCAAACTCAGCCCAGAATTTTTTTTACGACACTTCCACTCATAGGCATACCCCTTACCATCTTCTATCTCTTTACAGCCCCCACTTTGCTGTAACAGTGGATAAAACAGGCACGATAAACAGACCTCAGAGACTAAAAGCAATAGTAGAAATAGTATGATGATGCAAAGTCAGCAGGTACAATACACATCATGAAGACAAAAACAAAGGCGAGCACTTGGAACAACTTGCTATATAAAACTCACTAACTCAAAGTGGGGAGCTGGCCCCCTGGCCACCCAAACCACTGCTCTGGCTCTCAACTTCTCCTCTGCTGAGCATGCATGGTCTGTATGGGAGAGAGCTGTACATGCTAAGTGCCTTAACCCCATTCTGAATGACAGCTGCTGATGCATCACGGGATAGCTGGAGCCTACCATCCTCAACCGCGCAT
The DNA here is from genome assembly GCA_030014935.1 of Caiman crocodilus. Classification (NCBI taxonomy): domain Eukaryota; kingdom Metazoa; phylum Chordata; order Crocodylia; family Alligatoridae; genus Caiman; species Caiman crocodilus. The sequence goes on along the minus strand of JAGPOW010002118.1, from coordinate 5,750,829 downwards.
ACCTGCTGGCTGACATCGCTCTGCCTGATATCAGTAGAGCAATGGCTAGTAGGATAGACAAACTAAAGATATGAGACACCCGCTGCACAACCATCCAGCAGCACACAAACATCTGAAGTCACGCAGGAGCTTCCTCACCAGCACCCAACCTCTTGACACCACACCCAAAGAAACACAACTACAGATGTTGAATGAGAGGCTGAAGAAAATACCCGACATTGGAAAAAATGGACGTTCCAGCAGCTGAGGTCTTATGGCCATGGGCTGATGAACCATGGCAAAGGTGGTGTTGTCTCAACTGCCCACGTTTTGGATTTGGACACTCCAAGGGACTAATGAAAAAGTGGGGCTATACCATTTGTTCAACCACCTGTGACTGCAGCACAGAGCCTCAGACTATGCAACACCAGCTGCTTGAAGGTACTTGTACAATGAAAGGCCTCGCAAAGTACAAACAAGTGAGCACAAGCACGTGTTACAAAATGGTTGTGTGGTGCAGAGTCACGAAAAGTAGAAGTAGCAGCCAGTAGAATGGGGAAGAAACGGAAATAATCACGGCATCGCTAGTTATTGCTGTGCAGTCATCCGTCTTAAAATCTAGACAAGGTATTTCCTGCTAGAAACTCCAAAGTTGCATGCTTCCAATGTGAATCTCTGCCTGTTTTTAGTTTTGAAATTCCACCTAGTGTATTAATAGTTGAGCAGTCATATGTGCACACGAGGAACTGCACATGAAGCCTTGTGGGAAGACTGCAGATACTAGTCTTTATAGATGTCACACTGGAATAGCTTTTCCTTCCATGAGAACTGCATAATATCAAAATCTGTGAAAGGTATGATAATGAATTTACTCATCTGAGTACATATTTAATTACAGATGTAATGTTGCCTTATAAGACATTTATCAAGGATTCTGCCCTTCTGCCAAATGGATGCAAACTGGGTAGAACCTACATATGAAAGTTTTCTGAGGATAACTGGAGCTTCAGAAGGCCCCTGGCAGCTGTCCACTAGATATTAAAAGAACTATACAATGAGAAGAGGCTTAAAGAGATTGTACCTTGATATAAAACCTTTTATTATGCATTCACAGCTTGAGTGCATGTGTGGGACTCAGAAAAGGAGAGACTGAAATGCAATTGAACAATCTTCCCTAGATACCAGTTAATTAAGATTTTTCAGCATCCAGTTTGGGATTCTGAGTTAATTTACAGCGTGTGAGCAGAAAGATAGGATATTTAAATAAAATGCATTTTTAATGAAAAGAAATCTAACTAAAAGAGAAGGACAGATTTAAAAAGCAAACCAGGTATTTCTCTCTGCACTACTGTACCCTATACAAACAAACTATCTCACCTATTTAATATATATCAGATGTGTAACACCTGCGTGTGTTGTGTATACACATACACACACACACCATCAACAGTATATATTAACAACCTAAATAGTGTATGTGATGCTTTAGAATTTATTTAGGCAATTACCCCAATTTTCTTTAAAATTAAAATGGAGCCTTTGTAATACTTACCTGCCTCAAAAGCCCAGATGCATCTTGGTTTCTCTTCCCTCTACTTATTTCCTGGTCCTAATTATCCAGTGAGGCAGAAACCTTCCATAGCCTGCTGCTCCTTGCTTAAAGAAATCAGTCACTGATCTTGCCAGCGATAAGGCCCCTCACTCCTTCCAGAAACTCATTGAAGTCAGTGACCAGACTCCCAATCAGTGCAGAATCATTCCAAAAATCTTTTCCTTCTTGCCAAGTTTTCTGTCTTCTGATTTCTTGTCTGCCGCTTGCACTGCCCCTCAGGGTTGGATTATCACATAGGCAAACTAGGCACATGCCTAGGGCCCTAAGTAAAGCAGGGGCCCAGTTGTGCTTGTTTTACATATTATAATTATCGAGTGATACACAGATAAATAATATATAGTATTATTACAATATAAATACAATATTAAGTAGCAGTATAAATACAGTGTTAAGTAGGGGCCCGCACGTTTGTTTGCCTAGGTCCCACTCAAGAATTAATCCAGGTCTGCTGCCCCTCAAACTGCAGCTATCAACATTCACCCCCAGTCCCAGAGTATCCCAAGACCTAACTCTTATTTTTCCTTCAGTTGGCATAGAGAATACTCTCGGAGTATCCTTTTGCACATGTATTTTTTTTTTTGTATGTTGTGTAGCTTTGCTGTGGTAAGAACAAAAATTAAAAGTATTTGGACCTGGACTTGCAGCTCTGGGCCACGTAAATAGTCTTTACAGACACACACACATACACACATAAACCCATTTCAGGCATAACTTAAGATGCAGCTGTCAAAGGTATAATAATGATTTTACTCATCTGAGTACATATTTGCAGGATCTAGTCTTCACAGGACACACTGCAGTGAATTGTTTCAGGCTTTTTAGTATTAAATTTGTGCACATCTTATGTTTCTAATGCTAATTTGTGCAACATTAACTCATTGCTAATAGCACAAATGCACGCTCCCCTCGTGAAATGTACAGCATTAAGACCCTCCAAAAGAGACAAACTAGATCTTAACAAATTTTGCAATTCAATAACTCACCTTGGAGTCAACTCAGAGCACTTATTAATGGGGCCCTTGCTGCCCTAACCAAACTCATGAGTCACTTAATAACTTATCAAAGATTCTGCTCAGGATTTTGAGTTTAATACTTTCGTATTGATTTTTTTTACAAGAAAATACAATAACATTATGCATTTAAAGCAGCCTGTTCAGGGTCTTGATTTTGCCCAGGCGCATCAGAAGCAACATTCATTCATTTTATACGTGTCACCGAACTGAGTGACCTTTAATCTGTTATTCAGCATGAAAATTAAATATCGTGCAAAGATCGCTGAGAGCCACTCATTGGAGCAAAACCACCTATAGGTCATGCATTGCATCATGTCACATACACAAAAAACTGGATATTGTTGACACTTTTAGTGCCTGGGCAGAATCTGATGGCACTGATTTGGAGAAGGGGGTTAATTCTGTGTCACACAGACAAGACGCGTGCAAGTATTTTGTCCATCATGAAGAAACGAGGTGGTCAACCAACTTCTCCAAGATCACATGCTTTATTCGGGCAATTTTTTGCACTCTGGACTGTGGGATCTGAACACTTCACTCCTGCTAGCAGACTTGACCCCGACAACATGCATCTATGATAGAAGTATTAGCTACATTTTACCAATAGAGAACTGAGGCACAGAATAATTTAGCAGAGTTTTGCATGAGATCCTTTTCCCTGACTGTTCAACCTTCAACTCTCTATCTCAGAACAAAAAATAAAACTGGGAGCGCCTGGCCCTCAGTCCCTTACCGAGAAGGCCCCCCCTTCCTCCTATGAGACAACCAGAACTGAAGTTGGGCCTACCATATGGCATAATGTGCTGGTTTGGTTGTATGTGAGCACCCTTATCTTCACTGAACAGAATCCAAACAGTTTAAATGTTTGCATTTGCCGTGCAAGTTGATAGCTGGCCAGCAAAGAGGATCTGGCTCCATATCAAGGCATTCAGGTAGTGGGCGAAAGGATTTTTTTCTCTTTTTCTTAGCTCTATTTGACAAGCTGCATTGGTTCATCTAGCAACCAGGGTGTCCATGCTGTAGGACTATGGTCATGAGAGGCAGTTGCCTAAGGCATCATATTGTTTCATGGCCAGCCAGGCCATTTCTGTTTGGTGGGGTTTTGATTTTTTGTGCTGTTAATTATTTTTAATTCTTTGCAAAGGAAAGCAGCCCAGAGTTAGTGCCATTGGGACAGCTCTTTTCCTTCAGTATGTTTTCCATTTATTGGGGTATAAGGCAGATTTCACACATACTCAGCAAAGCCCAACAGTGATCCCTTTGTGACATTGCTCAATAACATGCATAGACTTTTATAAGGGGGTGGGGGGGAAGAAATGTAATCATTAAATTGTAAATCCCTTTAAATGCAAAGATCAAAGGGAAAGTTTCAATCCAATGACACATAATTAAAAATGCAGACGTGAATGACTTTGATTCATGAACGCTGATGCACTTTTAAATTGTTGCCAGGGAGATCAGGGCATGAGAAAATTAAAAACCATTATGCTTCAAAAGCATAAATGATTTTCACAGCTTTCTAACATTATTTCCTGTTGTGTAGATTTTGGGGCGTTTTAACATTTCCCCACCCCGCCTGGGCTGACTTTTTTCTTAAAGGGAAAAAAAAAAAAATGCTTTCCCAGAAAATTTTCAGACTCAATGAATTAAAAGGAGCTTAATGAACTGGCTTGGATGGAGAATTCCCATTGGCACATAACATTAAATGCTCAGTATAGTGGTGGTGGGGGCAATGGCACATTCCATTCATTTTATCAGACCTATAAATTAACAGGAACTATTAATTGAAACCTGTTCAATTAAGAAGGCACAATATAATATGACATAGAGACAACAATTTTCATTGACTTTGGGAGTTTAGGTTCAATTATTTCATCATTTTCATGCGCAAAACTCGCAGCATTTTACTGAAAGGGAAGGCAGTTTCCTGCTCAACAGATGAAGACAGAAGCATTGAGGAAGGATGCGACCTACTGCTAATCACATAATAGAGCAAGGAGTAACACTACAGTTGCTTGAGTTAATGCCATTGCTTTATCCACCGGCCTGCACCATCTTACATAAAACTCCACTTGAGCAGAGCATGTAAAACTTGTAACTTGAACATACTTTGCCCAATTGGCACCCTAATAAATACTTTGGAGTGATTTTAGTCCATAGTCTTTACAAAATCCTGCAGGAAATAGCTTCAGCTTGACATTTTGCAGGTGTTCAAAAGTGAACGTCTTCCAGAAGTAACCGATTGCCAAAGCAGGACTGGACATTAGATGATTTGCAATACATTCCAACCCAGCATGGTTCCCCTGGGAGCTTTTGCTGTCAGACACAGCCTTAAGTACCCAGACATAAAAGTCAGGCATCCCTGAGCTGTGAAGTGTATGGGGCTGCAGCAAGCAGAGTGACAGGCCCCAACCAGCTGTGCCAGCCCTGCCGTGCAGGTTCCCTGGGAACTGCCCACGGTGTCCTGATCATTCCCCTCCAGTACTCCACTGGGCGTGGAGCTGCACTCAGACCTTGCTCCGCAGTTGCTGCATGTTTAGGGATGCTTGTTCAGAGTAAAGGAAGAAAGCAATTTTCATTCACTGGTGTTGGAATTTCACAAGCTCTAGGTTTTGTGTAGCGGGAGATGTTGCCTTCTTTCTGAGCCCTGTTTCGAATTGTAAATGAGCAGCCTCCATTCTTGCATCTCTCTGGATTAATCAGGCTCAGAGAAATCGCAAAGGATCTAATTCCACTCACGTCCATGGAAACATGAGTATTGACATCACTGGAAGCTGGGGTAATCCAAGGGTGAGTTTTGTCCTAAAAACCAGTAATAATAATTGAAGTCAGTTGAATTATACTGGGGATTAATTTGGCCAGGCTGGTGTCAAGATAGCTTGCTTTCCACAAAGAACTTAGAGATAAATTCTCTCTCTGTTAGATATGTAACACGATAAAAATGTTAAAACCCATTTTTTTCTTCAACCTGGAGGAAACTGATAGAGATGCTAATAAGATGTCTAGCAAATTACTTCCATAGCTTTTCTAATATATATATATATATATATATTATATATAGGTACTGTTGAATTAGATCTCCTGTCTGCCTGGCCTGGTCTTAAATTGTAAGGTAGAGCTAGCTGGCTGTCAATCAATCCAGCCTTCATGAATTTTCCCTGCAGAGAAAAAAAAGAAGAAAGAGAGAGAAGCAGCAGTTGACTATAAGAGCACTGAGAGTTCAATAAGCATTTGGTGTTGAAGGCAAGAATCCTGTGTTTACATGTTAACACATGAAACAACTTGCTGATGGATTTGGAGTCTCTCAGAAAGTGTCCATAGCAAGCAGTCACTATAAGAGGTTGCAACCAAAATTAGCCAACAGTTGTCTATTTTGTGCACTGAAACCAATGGGACTCTTCTAGGAACAAGATGTCCCAGGACTAATGCAAAATATGTGTAATGGTTTTGGCAACAACCTGGGGAATTTGCGCCGTCTTTCCAGCTCCGTTGCACGCTTGCTGTGTGATGTGTTATTTTTACTGAGGCTTTTGTCTAGGGAGAGGTTGTCCATTGAATTAACTGAGCTTCGGAGCTGGACCCTGCTAACCAAGGATGTGTTAGAGAGCCAATTGCCAATGTTTGTAATGTACTCCAGGAGCCTGGGTTAAAAGCTGCAAGAGAAGGGCGATATGTTACTGTTCGTTTATATGTTGCTACTTCTTATATCCAAGTGAATGATTTTGAGCAAATAATTATTTTAAAGAATTCAAACATCTTTTTCAATTGGCAGTCATCCAAGAGCATGTTACTAGCTGTTAAATTTTATTCTTTGTTTGAAATTACAGGATTACTAATATCTATAAATAATTCTTGCTTTGTAGGTTCATAGATTGTAAAGTCAGGGAGAGACTGCTAGATAATCGCCCCTCCTGTACACCACAAGCCACAAAACAGCATCCAGTTATTCCTGTACTGAGCCAAATAACTTGTGGTTTTTTACTACAGGATACCTCCCAGAAAGGTATCCTATCTTGACTTAAGTCTTTCCCATGGTAGATTGTTGCACTCATCCTCACTGTCAAAAATGAGTTTTGTTTCTAATTAGATTTTCTTGGGCTTTTGTGTCCAGCTCCTTGTCCCAGTCACACCTTTCCCCATGTCTCTTCAGCTGGCAAAGCCTTCATTCATTTTCTGAAGGTGCTTTTATGCTATATTTGGGTCACTATATAGTCTTAAACTGAGGAGCTAAAAATGATTGTGTTACTCACCAAAGGCACCTTCTCTAGCCTTTTGATGGCTCTCTGGCACCTCTACACATGCAGGTAAAGGTGTGATGGGATCCAATGTGAGATCTATACAATCACATCTCCTGCATGCCACACATACATGACAGGAGGTGCGACTGTGGGATCGCACACTAGATCCCACGTGCCTTATTGCTGGTGTAGGGGGACCCTGTGCTCCTCCTGCACTGGCAAGCAGCAAGCTCTTACGGCTGGAAGACCCCTCATCTACGCACTCCCCGCAGCTGGGAGATCACCACTGCCACAATCCCCCTGCTTTAGGGGGTCATGCACCCCTGGGATGGGGTGGGGAGGACTGCCAGGAGGCATGCGGTATGAACCCTATTTCTGCAGCTTTTGGACTGTAGGTCCCAGCAGCTGCTGGGGCTGAGAGTCCTGAGCAGATGAGGGACTTGCGGCCCCAGCTGGGCAAGGAACTACCCTGCAGCTAGAAGCTCACAACTGATGGGCTCCCAGCTGCAGGGGAAACCCTGCTACCTGTGCAAATTAAAGCTCAACAGCAACCAGCCATGAAGTTAGTACATATTCTTGAAGTCTAAACTTTATAGATGAGTGCAGCTTTTGATCGTGCAGTAAAGTACTTTGCACTTGTAGCTGATCTTGACGTAACCGTGCAATTAATCAGTTAATTGCATGATACCTGTAGTGTGTAGAGCAGGGCTTTGCAGTATCTTCTCCACTTTTTGAACTTCCTTTTAGGGCTGTCAGTTAATTGCAGTTAACTTATGCAATTAATGTAAAAACAAATTAATGCGTTACATTTTTTTAATCACACACATTGTTTTGACCAGCGGAGTAGATCAGCCAAGCCTGTGCACACAGCCCTGACCCCAGCCTGCCCCAGATTCACCCGCCCATGCAGAGCAGGGGTAGCAGCTGGGCAGAAGCTGCTACTCTGCACAGGAGGAAAGCTCCCCTCTCCTTCAATGCTGCAGGGCCCTTCTTGCTGCAGCCACCCGGAGCCTGCACCCGGGCTGCACTGCGGCTCCTCCGCCGCTGACACCACTACCTCCAGGCTGCTGCCACTGCTCACCTTGGGCAGGTGAGTTTGGAGCAGAAACAAGGAGGGCCAGGGTTGGGTCTAGGCCCGTGCTCTGTTGCTAGCAGCAAGGAGCTGCAGGGTGCATGAGCTTTGGGTTGTTGGGGGTGCTGACTATTGTCTAACTGTGAGATTAAAATTGCAATTAAATTTCAACCTTTTTTTAATCTTGCAATTACTTTTTTTTAATCATTTGTCAGTCCTACTTTCTTTTAAACAGAGAGACCCTAGAACAGATATAATTGAAACAGCCTTGAAACAAAACAAGGCAAGTCAAAATGTTTCGCCGTTTTGCCTATAGGCTATAACGGAGAAGGTTGAAACAACCTATAACTAACTTAGTCATTTCTGGCCTGATTTGGATAAAACTTGCCAGAAAGGTAGCCCCTTCTGAGGGTATGAAGCCTGCCATGTTTCAAGGAGATGGGTGCAGGGGGTCAGGGAAACTGCACCCCCAATTTTTTTTTAAGGCAAAACTTGTGTCACGTGTATGTTAAGCCACAGTGGGGTCAAAACTGCAGGCATGCTAGCCCCTGTGGAGGCCACAAAGCCTGCCAAGTTTCAAGGACATAGGTGTAGGGGTCTGGGGGAAACTGTACCTCAAGCCATGGACAAGCAAAACTCATGACATGGGTGACACTGTGTGTTTAGGTGCAGCAGGGTGAAAACTGAAGGCGAGCTTGCCCCTGCTGCAGCCACGACGCCTGCCAACTGTCAAGGAGATCGGTGCAGGGGGACCTGTGGCCCTGCACCTCTAGCTGCTGACAGGCAAAACTCGTGACATGGGCGCTTGTGCAACCGATTGTGTCTGTCTTGGGGCAGAAGCAGTGTGTCCCGTCCCTATCCCCGTCCCCCACCCCCGCTATGGCACAAATCTGCCAGCCCCAGATGAGAATATACCAGTTCCTTTGGTCTTTTCCCCAGACTGTCTGTAAGTCTATATTGTTGTCTATGCTTGGCATTCCTTCCTTACAAGAGTATCATTTCATCATGAAATGGGGGAACAAGTGGTACATACAATATGTTCAAGCAATGACTACATTAGGCAACATACCACTTCCTTTGATTTATATTGTACTCCTCCAGCAATATTCCAAGCATTTAGCTTGTTATCTTCATTGCAGCTCTAAGGTACGTTGGGCCTAAGACTTTAGGGACTTTGCTAAAATAACTCCCAACTCTCTCTTCTATTTTGTATGCTGCAAAGATACCAAGACAGCCTCCTCTGGCTTTTTCAATGCAAGTCTTGTGATTTTATCTCTACATGTGTCAGTTGTTCTTTTATTAGTTCAGACAGTGATTCCTTGTTATTCACTGAATCTCCCTACTTGCACCATCTGCCACTTTGAAATCTGTACCCTCTGAGCCATTATATGACACAAAGTTAGGAGGGCTAGGTTGGGACTTGGACTGAAGATGCACAGAAGAGTATCGGGGTGGGGTAAGAACCTCTTACCCTGTAGCTGACTGCCCCAACCTCAGTCCATGGAAGGACGTCACAGCCTATACTGCTCCCCTCCCATTTGAAACCGTTTCAAGTGGGACAGGAGTGGGAGGAACTGGGTGGAGGATAATGCTCAACACAACTAAGCTATGCATAGGAAGGGAAGAGGGGGAGGTCATTACATTCCCTTGATCCATCCCAGTATCTTATCCCCTCCATTGCCACTTTCTTTGCTATTAATCCTCAGCAACACTGCACCTTTGCGCATTGTTTGCATTGTGGTCCATAGGAATGGGTGAACAGGTTCAGACACAGATATAATGAAATAAGAGGCCCCTGTTGCATAAACCTTTGCCCAGACCTAACACAGACAAAAAAATGAAAGAAGCTGTATAATTTCCTTCCCCCGCTGGATTCCAACCTTGTGAGACAATACATTTCCTGATCTAGCAATCGAGCATTGGGACACAAAGCAGAAGACTGTTCTCCGTTCCAGCCTGATGGAAAGCAATAATGGGAAATCTCTCACACACATTAAACTCCTAATGAAAGCTGTTAGCGTTCTTTTTCACTTTACCCCTGGACTCCTAAAGTCTTTGCGCCAATCACAACAACAGCTTGAAATGCTTGGGCCAGCTTCAAGTCAGGGGTGTGCGCTCTGGCTCATTTTACATTCCAGTCCTAACAGGTGATTACCTTGGTCCCAGACTTGTCGAGAGGAGCAGACGGATGGGAAGAGAACTCAGGAGCTTGGATGCCATTTATCACTAGACAATTGGATAATCTGCCTCACAGATTGCAGCAGCTCCAATTTATAAAGCTTAATTTGCTTTCCAGGACAAGGACCAACGTAGTTCCTGATGATATCGTTGGTTTATCGATGTCCGTGGAATGAGAGAATACCAAGTTGGCCCGTTTACTGAATGGCTAGTCTTCTCTTTCCTAGGGCACTTGTGTCTTGAAACAATTTCTAGGCTTGCATAGCTTTGGACTTGCCCAGGCTGGGAACCTAATAGAGAGAATTTGTTCTACAGAGCTAGCAATCCCTCCTTTGGGCTCCTAGCCTAACAAAAATGATGGTGAAGATTTGGAGCTTGCTTTCTCAGCTACAGTAACGATGTGCAAGGAAGCATCTGCCATGTCGCAAATGGATCCCAAGCCTGTCTCAGCTCTAAGACCATCCTTCATGAAAAGAAAACAACTCTCTCTTTATTCTGCAAATCTCTGCTGCCTGAAGAACCATTCAATCACATGTTTCTCCACACTCCCATTCTCTCCCTGAGGTTTGAAGTGGCCACTTTATACCAGAATAAGTGATATCCCAGTGGAGTTATTCCCAGAAGTGGTAAGCTTCAAAGTTCTCAGCTGCAAATCGTCTCCTGGGGTAAGTGGGACACAGATCTGGGCTCGCTTCATGGCTCTGCTGCTGCTATCTGACATAAGGGAAATAGCACCCCCAACCAAACCTCATTGTAAAATGGCAGTAACGATTTTGCTGGCCTTCTTTTGCAAGCCCTGGGAGATCTCTACTATAGAGCGGTGACATAATTGTTATCAGTTTTTCACATAATTATTTATCAACACACACTCTCATCAGTTTTTCCTTACTGGCAAACCTCTGCTTGAAAACTCCTAGAGGAAAGAATTTTGCCCCGGCATGTTATTGATAGCTACAAGGAGATCTACAAGCTGAACATCTGCATCTCCCCAGCTGACAAACAAAATCCCCATTTCCCACAGGTAATTACCATCTCCTAATTGGGTTTGAAAACATGAGAGTTGTGTTTAAACTTGCAGTGTTCACACCAAAATGAAGAATGTGCTTCAGAAAGGCCCAGAGCTGCGTGAAGAGAAGTGGATGCTGGTGCCCCACCTGTGCATTGCCAGGTCTCCCCTTCCTGACCGGCTTTCAAGATGGCATTTGAGCATCTTTTCAAACATCTCCCGTTTCCTTTCACATGTTGGAATCAGCAGCCCTACTCTACTTTTATTTCCTCTTTTGTACCCCAGACGCATCAAATACATTGAATTGACAACAAGGAGCACAAAAATTAAACCCAGTGCCAAAATAGGCATTAGCAGTACCACCTCTGCTCCTATAAAGCTATATACAGGCAAGTGATCCATGTAATAAAATCCTAGGACCCTATTCTCCTCCAAGTCCCAGGCCCCAGCCACTTACTTCCTTCTCAGATACCCAGGAACAAGGTGGTTGGTGCAGTTTCCCCCGATTATTAACCATGTGGATCTTGTAGCCTAGGCTGGTTTTGTTTCTCATCTGTGGTAGAATGAGGATGTGCCATCCATCAGTGCAGTGCAGGGTAACTGTGCTTAATAGGAGATTAATGCAATAGAGTATTAAAGCATGGTCTAGCAAAAGCCTTTTTTTTTCAACATCGCACGCTTGAGGAAACCAAGGATTCGTTCCATCACCTATTGAGGTCCATGCAAAAGCATGCATCAGCTTCAGTGGGTTCAGGAGCAGGTCCTGAATGGAAGGGACTGGTTAATTCAGCGCTGGAGAGAAAAGCACAGAAGAGAGTCAAACAGCAAGCAGGAGATGCTGAGTGGAGGGCTGAAAGAAATGTGGTGCTTAGACGTGTAAAGCAAAGTAGAATTTGGCCCCTGGTGTGAACGTGCAACACCCTGCAAGGTACAAGTCCTACAGAAATGTTAAGTGTTGTTGTCATCATCAAGGGTCTGCTCTGTCCAAACCCTTCACCACACAGCAGTCTCAGCTGTGGTAAATAAAAGGTGACCGAATGCCAGTAAGCTGTGCTCACAGCGCGGGGGAGCGGCGGGTGCATCCTAATAGCCACGTGAAGAATGCATGGCTCGTGCAGCTCATTAAGCACGTGAAAAGAAGATCCAATCCCATTGGCTATTAGGGCAGCAAGAGCTCTCGAGTTTCCTACGGTTTTTGGTTTTGGAATTGTTATAAGGGGAACTGCTGGCACGGACGTGCAAACAAAGCATTTATGTGCTTCACGGCATAACTTTACGGAGTGTGCCTACGCTGTGTGCACCGATGCGCGTCTGTGTACTGCAGTTTGTAAGTAAAACGTTTATTTGTTATATTGCCCTCGGACTCTTCTTGGAGGAGAAAACTAGAAAAAGGGGAAATAGCGTTCCATAACACTTTTGTCGCTGGCCTGCTCGGATCCAGGGGTTGACCACCCCTCCCGTTCCCTACCACATCAGCCAATTTCATATCAATGTTATAACGACGTTCCTCCACTGCATGGGTCATCAGCAGGGTTTGAACCTAACTCTTACAGTGCGCTAGGACACACTGCCGCTTGGACCACAATACTAGGTTGTTATCCTCTATGCGGATGGATCCAATCCATGCTTCCCAAGCCTGTTGCACTTTCTGCTTTAATACAGGAATACCCCAAGTTACTAAGGCAATTAAAATTAGCCTGCAAGACTCCTCTTGATTTTTTTTTTTTCCCCCGAGAGGGGAGCAAAATACAGTACTTCAAAGCCTCAGTTCCCTTTTCATCCTCCCAACACCCTCCACCCCTGGAGTATAGCTTACATGGAGCAGCTTTGTGGAGAGTATGTTGTGGTTTTGTGCTCTTATATCCAATTTTATATTGGCACCTGCTGTGCATGTGTGGAAGTATAACTGTATTGTGCCCAAGAGCAATCCTGGCCATGCTGTAACTACTACCGCCATATACTTATAAATGGTTCCAAGCAGAGAAATAACATTTGTATTGATCTAAAAGAACATTATATTGATTAAAGGCTGCAGAAGCAGCCTTTTGAAATGCAGACCCATTATTTACCAGTTACTTGCCAGGAATCGAGCTGAAAATAGGAACATGAGTGTGTTAAAATTTTTATCAGCGTAACATTTTTATATGCCGAGACCGCTTTAAGTATATGAAGTCAAATTACAAGGCTTTGAGGCTTTTTGTTTTGGTTGGGTTTTTTTGTTTTGCTCTGGGGTTTGGTTCCCCCCCTTCTCTTTAGTACAACAGAGGGAAGGAAAAGCTGCAGATGAAATGCTTTCAAATATTGATGTTAACAATATAACACAAAGTGGACAGCATGTGCTCTCAGTACCAACTACCAGGTGATGCACAGCTCTAGAACACAAGATCAGGATAAAAAAGATCCAGCTGATTTGAAAGACAGTTTTTTGGGAGTTGCCCACTGCCCTTTTCCTTAGCAGCTTTCACTGCTTTTTACCTTGGATTAACATTAGCATGATAAACATCCAGCTGTCATGGAGGCCTAATTCTTGTGCTTACTGTTGGGTTATAAGCATTTGGCTAAAAAAAATTTTTATGAAGGACATAGGCTAAATCCACTCTTCTAATCCTAAAGGTAACCCCACTGACATACTAGTCAAAACATTATTGAGCTCTAACATGCAGCAAAAAGATGCTTGGAGCACAGGTATGGTCCATCAGAGCAAGGGTTCCTCCCAAGCTCCAGTCTGACAACTTTCTGCTCGCATTTCACGTCCCTGTTCTGCTCCTGAAGAGAAATATAGAAAATCCCAAGTGGCATTTCTGCCAAGAAACAGGAAATGTAAATACAAACCAGCAGGCTCTCGGGAAATCTAAATTCAGAGGTTTTCAGACTCAATCTCCACGCAGCTCAGCAGCTCTCTGAGACTGTGGGAGCCTGTTCTTGTATGAGAAATCCAGTTTCAATTGTTTTACCATTTATGTTATGCTGTCGGGAGAGAAAACAC
>JAGPOW010002118.1:5706647-5734947 GCA_030014935.1 Caiman crocodilus | reverse complement strand
CATCAGCTATAATCTTTTATTTTCTTGGATAATGCTCTTTGGCCAACCCCCCCCCCCCCCAAAAACCAAAAAAAACCAAACCCAAGAAAACCCAAACGAATACATTTAAAATAGCACTTGGTAGCAGATCTTAAATAAAAGTAAACCAAAACCTCTCATTGTACCTTAGAAATTGTGGTACACAACAACACAAACAGTAAACTGAAAGAGCTTTTACAGCCTTAAACTACAAGAAAATGTGTGGCAATCAGTATTATGGAGGGATTGTTTTATGTTTGAGACAGACTCGGGACTCAGAGCTGCATTAACCTCCAACTCTACATCAGATTTCCTGTGTTCCCTTGGAAAAGTCATTTACATTTTCTGTACTCCAGTTCCCCAAGTGGAAGATGGGGATAATACATCTATTATGTCCACAATATTTGGACCATAAGATCTTTAGGCCACAATGATCTATTTCTATGCATCTAGGAAGAACTGAGTACAACGAGGCATGAGACCTTGAACTCAGATTGGGCCGCTCGGTGTTACTATTACAGAGAGAGTTAATTTGGTCACATGCCAGATACATTTTGAGACTTGGAGAAAGCAGTTTCAATTAATCTTCAGTTTGAGGAATAACCAGTGGTTCAGGCCTTACCTACAAACAAAGCAAGCAAGCTTTTATGACATGCTTCCAAAGCAGTCTGGAGATTTAATACTGAGTAGCATAATACTGAGTTTATAAAGAGACTTAGGGTAGTAGGTCTGAAAGAAAGAGTTATAACTGGCAACATTAGCAGCAGGCTGGTCCTATATTCTTGGGGCAGATGGAGAAGTTTGGGCACATCTGTACTGAGTGTTTTCTTTGCAGTATGCATTAAAGTTTGGCCCACAAGGAAACTATTGAGATGGTTTGAAAGTATTCTGGAGCTTAAGCTCTAATGGCATTCAAAGAGACTTGGGGCGTGTCTCTGTGTTCATTAGTGTGCAGTGCCTTCTGTGCATTCAATTTAGTACTAATATAATCAAGTACTAAATAAATGCAGTAGGCTGCTGTACTGTGCATTACCATGATTGCACACTCTTGTTTTTATGCACCCAGATCCAACCCTGGTGCTGGTGAACCAAGTAGGGGCTGGATTGGGGGGTGTGGGGTCACCATGGACTGTAGGGATCCTGCTCCCAGGTTCCCTACAGTCCATGCTGACCCCACACCCTGCAATCCAGCCCCTGCTTGGCTCACCAGCACCTCACTCCCCAGCTGCCCTTAGGCACAGCGTCCTGCCAGGGTTGGATTTGGGTGCATAAAAACAGTGCAGGCTGCAGGGTGCTCAGGAACAAGCTGAGAGGGGAAACCTCTCTACCACCACTGCCCGCTTCCTTTGGCCCCCCTCTGCCTCTCCTCTCAACCTGCTGCCCAAGCCATCAGCCTAGGGCCATAGAGTCCTGGATGATTGCTAGTCCACTTGGAAGCAGTGCGTCCTGGGATACTGGAGGACTGCAGATGGGTGGTTTTCTCTCAGGTGAACAGCCGAAATTGAACTTAACTCAAGTGGTGTAGTACAGCTCAAAGACAATTCTTACCCAAAGTGGCATAGCTTTAAGATGCTTAGAGAGTACTCAGCAGCTGATAATGAGTCTTTATGTGGGATTGTTCAAGTTTTAAGTGTTCTTAACATGGTCTAATTGTACTGTGTAATTTCATCCTTAAGCTGGACCTTCAAACACCTAAACCAGAAGCAGCATTTGTCATGAGGATGGACAAACTGGCACGGATACGCACTGGTGCCAATTAGCTGTCACACTGCTATGCTATTTCTGCATTAGAATGAAGTCCAGTATGAGCGGGGTGCTGGTGTCTGGCACAAGAAGTTGACTAATATTTATATATTTAAATTATATATATATATAAAATTGTATATATATTATATGCGTGAACTTAGCCACTTCTTTAGCCTAAAAACTTTAGCCACTTTTGAAGATCTCCCTACAAAAGCCTTTACCTAGAGGCACATACAATTAAGTCAGCACTGTAATATTTGATTCCCTAATTTCAAGAAATGATAAGGCATGCTGATGCTTGCAAATAGGATAGGATAAGGAGAAGAGAAATTTCTTATTCATGACTGAGATCCAAACCTATCGAGGAATCTCTCAGAGCTGTTGAGAAGTGTTAAAAATCCCTGAAGGAACCTCTGTAGTTGCCTATGTTTGTCCATTGTTGGGTACCTAACCATACAAAACCCCAGCAGTATGAAGGAGCAATACCATTTTACTACCAAAGAATTCTAACTACACTTTTCATTGGTATATTTAGTGCTAATTAATCCATTTTGAATTGTTTCCCTAAACTGCAAAATAATATCATTTCATTAAAAAGGCTTCAATTAAGGGAAAAGGAAAAAAAAGTTCTCATCAGAAAGCTATCTGCACACATTATACTAGTGCTCTCAAATTAGAGATGAAATTACAGCTTTCCTGTTACCATGAGAACAGCAACATTTCTCACAGGCTGTTAAAATTATTAACTCAAAGAGCATACATCTTTTTAAAGTTCACAATTACTTATCTAGGGTTGTGCAAGCTCGGCTTGTGCCCACAGAAAATGCTGTTAATCACACAAGTGATGCATTCCTGCAGTGCAGGGAATCTCCACTAGTTTTTGCCAACACATGAACTGGTTTGACCCTTCTGTTCTGTTCTTCCCTCTGGACTCTCCCACCCAAGGTGTCTGTATACTTCAGATGTATACACTGCTCCAAGGAGCTGACAGTCCATACACCTCTGATAGTTACCAGAGGTGCAAGCTCTCAGAAAAGGGATTAATAAGGACAAAGGATCTCAAAGCACTGTCCTAACATTATGCAAGGCTGTAATATCTACCGGCAGTATCACGTAGTTAGTTAGAGAGGCTGAAGTTGCCACAGCAATATAAACTATGGGTAAAGTCGTGGTCAAGGCAGAAAAAAAAAATTGTTTTGCTTTCCAGCCATGATACAATCCTCAGAGTCCCCCCCATCCTCATCTCAAAAGTCTCTCTTTCACCCCAGCAATGATAACAGTTAGTGGCTTTTTTTCACCCTTTTGTTTAACACTAACTGCATTTATCCCAGGGTGAAAAAAGTACTGCTGAAGAGAAGGTCTGGCCTGGAAAACTATTTATCACTTGCTACTGGAACCAGAATCCACTGAGCTCCATCCTGGCACTCGTGAGCTTTGCACGCCCACTACCCGATAGCTTGCAGGAGATGGAACCAACAGGCTCACGGTGCTGAAGGAAGGAAGAGACCTTGCTCTCTTGCCGTCAGGCTAGGCAAAGAAACACATCCTTGCACAGGGAGGTTATTTTGTTAGTCAGAGACATTGTCATCATTTCTCATCCACTGAGAACTCCTTTATTGGGATTGCTGCAGGAGGCATAGAGCATGTGATATAGCGTTGCTGCATTCTCCATGATCTCTGGGGTCACCTTCCTCTTATTCCCAAGAACCCCAGGACCATTCTCCCTGCCTCTGTTATTAAATGCTGTATTTGCAGCTTTATGCATTCCCCTCAGCTGCAGACTGCCACTTTTCCTGGGGTGGGTAAGAAGTCTGCCAATGCTTGGAGCATGGTAGCAAAGGAAAATGGAGAAAGGGTTTGGGTGGTGGCAGATGGCTATCCACGCAAGGAGACATTCTGCATACATGTTGGCTAGTTGGTCTGATTTGGACACCAGCTGCAGTCAAGGGACTAATGGACACACACTCAGGCATTTGGAAAAAAAAAAATCTTTGAAATTCTAGTTTCTTCCTCAGATAGAAACCAAAGAGATCCACGGGGAAAAGCACTTCCTATGAGAGGGAAGCTAGATGTAGAATGTAGCGTATATCGAAACGGGTCAGTGAATGGTTGCCAAATTAGCGGCAGAGGCTTACTTTGCACAGGTGCTTGAGGATAAACACTTGCAGTCCAGCCAAGTCACTCTCTTAGGGTCTCCACCAAAGTCCAAGGAGTCAGGAGCCTACTTAACTATAGAGGGGTGGACCATACTCCTCCTCACTGGTCAACTTCCCTATTGGTTCAAGATGTTAGAGCCATTCAAAGCTCTGGATTAACTCTTAGACCTAGCCAGATTTGAACATACCTTTTAATGTCAAGTATACATATGCCAATACACTGCAGTGCTGCTTTTTTGTTGCACTTGTGTTATCTAACAGAGTGTTAGTTAATGATACTCCCAGGATTAGTTTTTCTTGATACAGCAAGACTCAAAACCATGGGTATGTGTATTTTTTTTAAAAGAACAGAGCCATCCTGAACAATATTCGTTTATTGTTCGTGAAAACAGAAATCGTGTAACAAAGAGAAACAACTAAGACAAAGAACAGAAATGGGGGGCTAAACAGGGGGGGGTGGTATCTACGTAGCTGAAAAATTAGTTTAAGATAAGGAACGCCATCATATTGTGGGGAAAATAATAAGAAACCAGAGATAAAGTAAACCATAACAATCTTTATGGTAATGGGAGAGGAGCACATTAAGAATTTTATTAGCAAGAACTACAAAAATTAGCTTTCCCCATTTTCATTTTAGAATCACTGAGCACTTTGTTTCCATAATAAAAACAGCAATGAAAAGAAAATTGGACACAGGGCATTACACTTTTTCCTCTGCAGGGGAAGATGATTTCTTCTCTCTCAGAGGACTAATACGGACAAGCAAGGCTTTATTTCTGGAGGGCACAGTGCGTATCATGAACGCATGTGGTAGCTTACTACCAGTACCTCTCAGTGGAATCCAAGTGACATTTATAAAGTGACATTAGGAATGAATCCTATCTTTCCAAGCAGTTGCCCTAAGAGAAGGGAACCTGGGCTTAATGTTGACTTATACAGGAAGCTTTGCCTAACTCTCACTGTTAGATATATCTGCAACAAAAACAAGATGCTGTTTTTCAATATTCCGAAGTAAATGCAAATTATAAGGCAAAATCCATATGCTCCTGAGCCCAGGCAATGAGTCTAGTGACAAAACATATCTACAAATGGAAGCTATGCACGTCCTAAGGTTGGCACTTTATGGGATCGTGGCTCAGTCTCCCCCATGCCCAATTTAACCAACCAGGGAGACAGGCCTACAGGACAAAGGCAGGACTATAGCTTGACTGGGAGAAGCAGGAGAGTGTGATGGAGGAAAGATCCTCTATAGCAGTGTTTCTCAACCTGCGGGTCACAGCCCAAAAGTGAGTTGCACAAGAATATATGACAGGGTTGCAAACAAACTTTAAAAATGGATTCTCCTTTAAAAAAAGAAAACATGGGCAACCGTGGCTTTTCCCTTGCAGGCTGGAACATTTCCAGCCTGTGAGGGGCTGCTTGGGGTCCCCAGGCCTCACACCCCCCCACCCCATAAACTGGGAGGTGGGGGGTAATGGGTCAGGAGTGAGAGGCAATGGGTTGGGATTGGCCACTGATGCTTACCAATGGGCCCTGGTACCAAAAGGTTTGAGAACCACCACTCTATAGATCCCCAGCCAGAGGGTGCAGGGAGCACGAGCTTACTGTGGAAAGCCTCAGGGAAGTTGGGAAAGCGGGACAGTCTTTGGAAGATGAGTCTCAGCTAAAGGGGCTGAGTATTAAGGTGAGTCTTCTCCAGAGTACTGAAACCTAGAAACAAGGAGGAAGGACTGAAGCATGACCTCCTTGTCAGCTCTGTAGGAGATGCTGAAGGAAGGAGAGAAGAAAGGCAGATTTCTCACTTAGACTCAGATGTCAAGAGGCCAGAGTTCAGCTGCTCAGGTATTGTTGGAAGGCTGCAAATAAAAACTGCTTTGGAGATGATTAGTGAAAAGCGTTTTGCAAACATGAAGTACACCCAAGTTCTGGCCCCTCTCCAGCATGCTTGAACGGTAGCTTGCCTTTCTGCTACCACTGCCAGAAATATCGGACTTCACATTCTTGCGATGTGTCATTGGCCTGAGCCTAAACTGGGATCAGGTTGGCTGCTGAAGCTTTGCTCTGTCTGGGATACTTACTGCAATCTAAATGAGGCATACTTAGCAATTCAAGAACAACTTCATTTGCATCTCCTAATGGTCATTATGCTGCATTTTGAAAAGTGTTTGTCACTTTGAGACCATTTCCAATGTCATAACTTTGCATGGTCCCCAAGTATAAAAGTCTTACGGCCATTCAATCCTGACAGAGTGGATTGTGTTTGGTGTGCGCTCCAATTGCATCCCCAATGAGTTGAAACACTTTTTGCTACGGCCATTAAGCACACTAGAGGAACATGCACATACATTTAATGCACAGGTAATCAGTCCAATTGAATTCCAAGGGTCAGAGAGCAAATGCTAGCAGGATTAGAATGGGAGATTGGTGGGAGGTGGAAGGAAAGACCATCTATATTGTGGGAGAGAGCTATTGTGAAGAGTGACACTGATAATGTACACCCGTACCAGTCAAGCACTTTTCTGTACCCATCCAGGCAGACAAATGTCATTTCTCAGTCCCAAAGCTAGAGTGTGTTAACCAGTACAAGCAAGGAACGTGGAAGCACCATAGAGATCTCTTATACTTAATGCTTGCCATAATCTGATGTCATGCAGAGATAGCAGGCCACCATCACGTCTGAGCACATGGAAAGCAGAATCCTAGGGCATTCCTTTCTACAAGGTGAGGTAGGAGCTGGAGTCCCTCTATAATAAGTAAAGGTTATTCAGTGTAATCAGAAAAAAACTCCCACATCATCTCAGGTCAATGGACTATTAAAAGGGTCAGAGGATAATATCTTCAAGTCTCTATGCATATTCAAAAGTGGCTCATGGTCCCAAGGTCCAATGATATGTGGGAAACTTTATTATTATTTTATATCTTTCTTCTCTAAACAAAGACTATGCAGTTAACTCACTTAGGTGTTTTGTGCGATTTTATGCTAGAGTTGGCAGTTTGGATCTCTGTCGTCATTAAAATCAATTGAAAGCGAGAGCTAAATCTCGCAGTGGTTTGTGGGAGTCTAAACAGCAAGTCAAAACCAGTTCCTGAGTCATGGGAGCCCTATAGAGGACACCTTACCAATTGCCTTCCTCACCACTTCTCATGTTAAAGATTGTGCTGAGAAAGATACAGCATACACTTAGCATAGCTCAGACAGCATTTAACGGGGAGGAAGAGCTCTTGTAGAGCAGAATTGCGGCTATAACACTGCAGGTTATGCAGAAAGCAAATCTGGAGTCTCTTATTCCATCTAGAAGACATGACCCATATTTGTCCCAGTTCTGTAACTCCTATCCCAATATGCAGCATCCTGCATCATTTTACAGTTGCCAGAAAGCATTAGATCCCCAGGAAATTATAATCTCTTTTTTTTGGAGCTTTCTCCAGTGTAAAGAACAAAACGGCAGGATTGACATAAACAATTCCCATCCCCTTGAACCATTAAACTGCTATGGATCTAGTTTATTGCCCTTGATTATGAGTCCTCTCTCTTCACCGAGCTGTAAATAACGGCTTTTGACTTTAAACACAGCTCAGATATGTCATGATTGAAAACAGTCTGCTGCTCTCTCAACATGTTTATCTAATGTCTGCAGGAGGAAGAACAGGGAGCTTGGGAGCAGATGGTGCATCTATCTCCACGCAGGCAGTACAGCCTATACATGCAACATGCAGGCATCCACTATTTTCCAATGCCGACACTATAATTATAGTGGAGAGAACGTTTTATTTTTAAACTGCAGCTTAAATAAAATGATTGCTCCAGCTCATGCAGCCCTCAGCACAGCTGATCCAACATGTAGCATTTCCCAAGAAAGGAGGAAAAGGCCCCTAACATGCATGGCTGCTGAGATGACTGTAGATATGAGGTTGGGAGGCAGAATGATTAACTGCTCCTAGGACAAAGGACTGCCAAAATGATCATTGGGGGTGGAGTTTCTCCCATGACAGCATTTGTCCTTCTATGTTGGATACGTAGCACAGAGGAAAAAGAATTATAGGAGATATGGGAAGCTGGTTTCACCTCCTGGCTTTTCAGGCACGCTGCTCAAGTAGGGAAGGACAAGTTGTCCAGGTTGGCCAAAGGAATCACTTCCTGCATCCTGAAAGGCTTAGGGGAAGAAATATCGTGAGTAGGAGTGGGACATCTCTGAGGGCTTCAGGCAAATCAAGGTTGGTACTCAGGATTCACTCAACACCTACTCTGATTGGACCAAACAGAAAGGGGTGACCCCTGCTTTGCTGGGAACGCATCTCTTCCCTGCACCAGCTTTGAATAAAGCAGGGGGTCTGGTTTTAAGACACGAGGAGCCGATAGTGCTAACTGACCCAAAAGCTGGCTGAGCCCCAGAGAGGCTGAGGTGAGGAGCTATCACCACCATGCCAGGACATACTACACAATGCAGTGAGGACAAAAATGGAGGGGTAGGTCTCTAACTGACTTGTTCCACTTAACCAATTTTGAACAGATTTTAGAGGCTGATGCTAACATTTTCAAAAGCACCCAGTGCCCTTTTCACAGCTTAGACCCCCAAATTGCAGCACCCAGTTTTTAGCCTTCTCCCTCCCAATGGATACAGAGCCCCAGTTTAGGCACCTCATGGCTCAGACTAGGCCCACAGACACTTCCCTTCTTGCCCCTTCCCCCACCCCCTCATGCTGTATCCAGCACACATGGTACTCACTCTAGATGATCCAGGACTGCACCTCATGGGGAACTTATGCAATTTGGGACCCATGCTGCAAATGGCACCCATCCCAGAGCACCCAGGGTGGGCTGTGTGCATGGCACAGGGCTCAGACAGGCTAAGGCAGGTGCCCTACATGATACATATCCCAGACCAGCCAGAGTGAGAACTGCATGCCACAGGCATGGAAGCAGTCTGGCACACACCACATGCTGCACGTGGGACAGGTTCCAGACACAGGGCTCTGGTAGCCAGATCCAGGCCATGGGCCCCCATCTTTGACACCCCTGTGTTTATCTCTACACCGTATACAGAACAGCCATATTAAAAATCTGACCTCATATTTTGACATTTTTAGATGGCTACAGTTCTTTTTTAAAAAAAAAAATCACACACATACACAGTGGCTGAAAATAAGTAGCTGGCTAAAGCATTCTGTTTTCTAAGAGGAAAATATTTTTAAGTGCTAAATTGTCTACAATCACAGACAGTGTCTAGCCTAACACGACAGAGGTCTATTGAAGAACAAGTCTAAGGAGCCAAGAGTTTTATTATACTCTTGTTCCCCGTATATATTTATTTAAGTTTTGCTAAAACGAATGTTAGAGGCCGTTAGAAGTTTCTGAAGATAGTAATGGTACCATCAATAAAGGTGCTTTGGGGAGCATATATGTAGGGCATAGTTTGTTGCTGGCTCTAATTGATTTCGAGTGGAAAAGCATGTATTAGTATTGAGTTTTGGTTTCTTTAATGACGAGGTAGGATGACATCAAACATTTACTCTGAAATCCTAAGCAACTCAGGTAGCAGAATTTCACCCAGAAGTTCTTCCATCTTCACCAGCCACCTGTGGCTGAACCGTATTCCAGAACAGGAAAAACTCTCAATGTTGAGTCAGAGGCTCAAAGACAGTGAACTTTCAATACATAGTGTACCCTGGCATATCACTGTGTGCACTCCTCCCTTCATACTACAGGACAGATTTAAAGTCATTAAAGGCAAGTATTAGAGATCCTTCAGGGTCCCCTTATGTCACTCCTCTCCTGCATGCACTCCTGATAATACACACACACAAGCATCCTCATGCAACTAGGCTGAAGGGCGTTTATCATCCTTTCCAACTACTAAAGTGGTCCAATAACAGGTATCACAGAAAAGCCTTGCCTCTTGCACATGTCCTAGACTATCACAACCACATTTCAACCCTGCTACTTATGCAACTGGACTTGACTAGTCTCATTTGAAATGCAGTTATGTGAGCAAAGTTAGTTACATGTGTGGTTTTAGCATCAGCCCCTTGACGCTGGATTATGTTGGCCAGCTCTTTTACTGATTTTGCTGTCTCGGTAGAAAACTGTACAAGGGGCGCAGCTGTGAATTTTCAAAGTAGTTCCCTGCATTATTGCTACTCAGCAAACAAGTGGTTTCATTTTCACAGTGAAGCAAAGAAAAAGGTTGTCTCTGCAGATGACAAATGAATGTGGTCATTGCTTGCAACAACATTTAGCAAAAGCATAGGAGGGTTTTGTCTTCAACAGCAGGTAATTTTTGGAAAACAAACAAACAACTTTTCAAAGTCACTAAAGCAACTCCCTCTTTCCGCAATATTTCTGACTTTCACAAAGTACAGTGAAGATAGAGTTAAGTTAAACAGTACAATTCACGTATGCTACATCAGAATAATAAAACCCTGAATTGGGATTTACATTAAAGGTATTTCTATGGCACAATTGATAAGGCAGCACATACCTGTTGTGCATTTCTGTCTACACGCCAGCATGAGTCAATTTAGGATGGTAAAACCTGTAGTGAGATTAAATGCAAATATTAGGAAGAGTCATTGTACAGGCACACACATTAGATTATAGCAGGTCGCCAATGATCACTGGCATAAGTCATCAGGAAATATTACTCCTCAACAGTGAGTGTCCACACTCTTTCCTAGCACAAAGCGTAATTTCCCACTTCTGCTACCAAGTACTAAGAGAGGCACAGAACAAGCTATTCCATCTATCACAACCTTGAACCTGCCATGCCACTCCTCATTGTGGTTCCTTAGCAGTTGTTCCACAGTTGAGTCGAACATCTCATTCCCACACCTAGCAGCTACACCCATCACTAACATCCTGTAGCCAGGCCAGTGTGCCAGGGGTGGTCATCACACCTCCCAGTGGTGACTTGACTCCTGCACCCCTCAAATTCTAAGGTACCCTCCCTTTTGCTCTCACCTGAACACTGATCTTATTAATAACATTTGGAAAATGAGGCTGCCCATAGATCATAAAGCAGGCCATGACCTATCCCCTGCTCACAGATCCCTTTCTGAACCTGCAACATGTGCCTTTACAGCCCGCATGCACCTTTCACCTCTGTACGTCCCTCCAAGTACTGTGCTACTGGTTTTTCCTGCTCAAACAACATCTCAATAGACAACTCTCTTACTGTGAGCTACAGCATGGCAAATGCAGGTAGTGCGCAACCACAATACACCTACCACTGGAAACTGGTGGAAGTCTATTCCACTGATTTTAATAGCAGCTAGGCTAGAGTCATGGAAACATGTACTCCTGCTGTCAGATATCAATAAGTTCTCAAATGAACTGCCTGAAATGCACTGGTGCTTTGCCCTGGAACAAAAGGCCATTTTCCAGAACACTGCTCCGTATACTAAAATAAACCAGCCTCGTAAGAGGACATAAAGATGGTAAGTCATCAAAAAATGAAAACAGTCAAAAGTTAGCTCTCCCGCTTCTACTTCCGTCTCTATGCAAAGTTAACAAATCTCTGCTTAAAAAAATAAATAAATAAAATTAAGTTTTGTATTTTTTTTAAAATCAGAAACATAACAGCAAACTAGCTTCCAAATCACTGGACGTTACCTTTACTTGAGCACAAGTGAGAAGGATCACTTTTCTCCAGATGCTTCCTCCAGGATCCATTCGAAGTCACACAAAGACACATAATCCACTTTCAAGGTTTTCCTTAAACTAAGTTTGGGGTAATTACTGCTAAGTCCCAGTGACTTAAGTCCTTGAAATAAGACGAAAAAAAAAAAAAAGCACTGTTGTCTAAAAGCTCACTACTACACAACACAGCAAATACAAGAAAAGAGAAAGAAAAGAAACCTGTGTGCTGCTATTAAAATAGTTTAAACATTGAAGAGTGATGTTTATCACTCGTATCCAACCCTTGCTGACTAAACCTGTCTTCTGAGAAACTAACTCTGCTTCTCAATCTGCTTGGGAAACCAAACCACCTGCCTGTGCAGCCAGCTGGTTTGCCTTAACAAGCTAATGAGGGGCAGCTGAGAACGGTTGCAGCCAGCCGGCCTACCCTTGCATATTTTTTCCTTCCCTTTTTTTATTGTTTCTTTTGCCATTTCCCCCCTAGTTTTCCCCATCGCTGACCCCAAACTCCAGCCTCACAAGCAGGTTCAACTAAATACTACGCCACTGGGGATAAACCAAAGCCAAAAGCTGAATGGGAACACACTTGGCCTTCAGGGAGTGTTCCCCGCAGGAGCTGTGAGACTGGGTGTCATTAGGTGCTCAAGAGCTCCTGTCTTTTTATGGGATCGCTTCAGTTGCTTTATGTCACTTTTACAGCTCCCCTGGTCTGGCCCTGGCTGGGGACTGCTATAGCCTTGGACATTACCTAGTTATTTATGACTGCCTATGGCTTCAAGGACCTGCTCTGAATACAGTGCCCTGATCAGGCCCCCGTTCTCCCAGGTACATCCTGTGCTGCAAACTGGCACTGAAGGGAATAGGTGTTAGCCAACTCCAGTTTGAACAGGTATTTGCCATATCAGGCATTTTCACTCTGATTGGCTTTATCCCTATACATTCTGCCTCTGTCTTACAGGTGCCAAAAGGCCTGTGTCCCAAAGGGACAATACAGGGGTGCCTTTGAACTGTGACATGATGAGAACTTACAGCATGGCTGACTCTATGCATTTTCTTGCTGAGTGCAGTTGTTAAGAGTATTAAAATTCCCCTCTGGTTAGATGTATTTTTGCTGTATGTTAGTCATAATTAGGTTCAAGCCAGTTCTGAAAGCAAAAGTGCTGGGCAACTTCACTGCACTGTCAGGGTGAGTCTTTCTCTCTCGCGCAGTGAGAAGGTGAGCCCTTATGTCAGCCCCGGTGACTGCAGAGATGCTCCTTTTCCTTTTTCTTTTTCTTCTAATGCAGAGTCAGATGCAGACGAATCTGTCAATGCAAAGTAAAACATTAACTCAACCATGCCAAGATATTTCCTAGAGAAAAGACAGCAATTCTAACAATGTGAAACAACCTCCTAAAACTTCCTTGGAAGGATAAGAGAATAAATTAATCAGTTCACACATGAGAAGGGAAGTGGGGGTGGGGGAAGGGGCTTTACAAATTCTGTAGCGCTGCCTTACTAAGTGCTGATTTACAGTAATTCCTTTCATTTCTTCTCTAATTAAACATCTCCTGAAGGATCAGGCCTGACAATGTGATCTGAAGCCTATAGCCTGAAGTGTAAAGTGAGGCAAATTGCCTGACTTACTTGCAATGATAGAGTCATTTTGGAAGGAGATTGGAAATCAATACTTGTCATCCCAGCACAGTCCTCTTTATTCAGAGGGGCAATTTGTAAGTGTAATCTGTATGAGTGTAGTGGGAGCATGCAAAGTTACAGTACTAGTCATGCAGAGTGAAATGACAGAATATAAAATATAGGTTTATTGCCATTTTATTCATATTAATGTCAAGGAAGATTATGAATAAGCACAAAATTTTAATTCAGCGCTGTGCAGTCAGGCTGATTGCTGCAGTCTTCAGTTCCCTTCTTAAGCGGCAATCAACATTAAGGGTACAATGCTTGACATAATTTCCCTGTTGACAATGTCAGACAATATCTGCGACGTGTCTGGTTTCAGCCATGATGAGGCAACGAGGGCTAAAAAAAGGAAATGGATCGACCCGTGTACGCCGAGAAAATAGCAAACAGCCTCTCAGCGATCACAAGGGTTTAGTCAAACTGGAAGAGGAGAGCAAAGCTCAAGCTCAGTGAGCTCAGATGCAATCAAGGAGGACAAGAGGCACTCAAGAGCGGGTGGTTTTTTCAAATGAGAGTACTCATGAGTGTAGGACTGGCAGCACTAGTTTAAACCCAGCATAATGCAGTCAGGTACCTTGTTAACTTCCCCTCGCAGCTTTGCCAGTTCACTTTAATCTGTGCTGGCAACGATGAACAATTTCCCTCTGGGGCTTCTCCTGAACTGAACTGCCAGTCGTGACAATTAGCCGGCCTGTTTGGGGATGGCGTGGGGGACAAACGCGTGTCAGTTACTGCAGCGAGACTGTCACACTCACTTCGCTTATTCACCTAATTGGAGAGCTCAAAAAGCGTGTTATAGTACAGGTCTGCGTCACCTATCTACATGTCATTGTTCGGTTAAAATATTTTCGTGGCCTGAATATCTACGATCCTCTAACTCCAAATATGCTTCACAGCTATGCAGGAGAACTTCAGAAAAACGTGGAATCATTTCCATTCCATCATTACATTCAGAAAGCAGATCTGAAACTGCAAAATCCAGTGTGACATTTCTCTCTCTTGAAAGGATCAGCAAAGAATTAACGTTAAATCGAAAGGTATTCAGGATAGTCACTATTACCCCTGCTCCGCCACAGACTTCCTGTGTGGCCTTGGGCAAGTCAGTCTCTCTCTCTCTCTGCCTCTCTTCTCCCACTGTAAGGTGAGATTAATTTGGCTTTTTCATCGTACAGGGAGATGGCGGGTGGATAAATACAATAAAATGCAGTACTCATACTGTGGCATTGGAGGATTCATAAATCCTGTGTACATAAGCAGGTTGATTGATCAGTTGGTGGATCCAGACTTACCCATGCTGTGAATAAAACAGAGCTTTCAGTAGTCTACCCATCCTGAAATTGAGCTATTTCTGAGCTCAGCTCAACAAGGGATGAGAAATTGGGATCTCTTTGCACCTCTTTGCTTCTTGAACTAACACGGGATTGTCAGCGGCATGCAGACACTAGAAGAGCTGTCCAGTAGGCCTGTGCGAAGCGGCCGGTATTCGCTTCGGATTCGGCTGATTCGGGGCCAGTGATCCCATTCGGCAATTCGAACCTCCGGCCTGATTTGATTTGGCTGAATCCGATTCGAAGATTTGGCAGCCAGGCCAGGCCCATCCGCCACCCCCCTCCCAGCCCGGCAGTGGCTGCCCTGTCCACCCCAGCTCCCAGCACTTGCGGGGAGAAGAAAAGCCCTGGCTCAGCTGGTGCTGCTGGCTGGGGAGTTATCTCCGCTGCCCCGCACTGCATGGAGGGCTCCGAATGAGCCCCCAAACCTTCCCACCCATTCCCCCAGCCCCCTCATGGGTGCCCCACATGGGGGGAGGGGAGGGGGCAGGAGTCAACCGCCGACGTTACCCCAGCCACCAACACCGATGCCACCACGTGGCAAGCATGAGGTAAATATTGTTTCGGTCAACCTTAAAATGGGCTGCGCTTGCAGTCGGATTCACCTCTGCACGCCCCTCCCCATTTAAATAGAGATATTCAAATAGCTACAACACGCTAATAAAAAAAGATGTAGAAAGCTAGGTATTTGGCAGGCCTCACCGGATCGTGGATTAATAAAACAGCGCGTTAGGGCTGTGCAAGGCGTCGGAGCCGGAGCAACTCTGGCCGCTTCAGGATCCAACGCAGCACGTCCAGGTCAAAGCGCTGGCCTTGTCAGGCTTCCTGAAGTGTTTTGGCGCCGCCTCAGAGACGCAGCCAGAGGGTATCGTAGCAGCCTTTAAAAAATGGACCCACCTGAACAGAAGGGCCTGTCAGAGGCAGTTTGTCCCAGCAGGGACACCGTAGGCTCTGAGGGCAAGTGAAGCCATTTGGGAGCCGCCCTGTTGGAAGTGGGAGGGGTGAGGTAAGCCCGGCAGTTTGAAGGAGAGCCGTTAGGGAAGGGCCCTGAGCGGGGATTGGCTGAGAGGCTGGGCTAGAAGGGGGAGCAGTTTTTCCCACGGGGGAAGGGCTGAGGGACAGGCTGGAGCCCGGACGGGGTGTCTCAGCGCAGCGCTCCCTCAGAGAGGCCTGCAGGGGCAGAGCGGAGATGCTGCGGCACCAGGAGCAGGCCGGGACTGCTGGTGTGGCGAAGCCAAGGCTGAAGTGGGGGCAGGGCTGCTGGCTCCCGGGTACCCCAGGATCCCATTATTCAGGTGAGGGTGCAGGTAGTGCCACGCCCAGGGTTGCAGTATAACGGGGAAACAATAAAACAGATATAACTTGGTTGGTTTTTATCTGAAATTTTCAGGATCGACTCTGCCGAGTGCATGCAGCCTACCCAAGTTCAAGAAGTGGTTTAGGGGCTGGGGGGGAGGTGCACCCCAAAGTCTTGAAAGCCAAACTCGTGTCACATCTACGTGTTACACCACAGCGGGGGCAAAACTGCAGGGCTGGTAGCTCTTGCTGAGGCCGCCAAGCCTTAACACACGCAGGGTCACCCGTGGCATGAGTTTTGCTTGTCTGCAGCTTGAGGGGCAGGTCCCCCCCCAAACCCCTGCAGTGATCTCCTGGGAACTAGGCAGGCTTTGTGGCCTCGGTAAGAGCTACCAGCCCGGCAGTTTTGACCCCCCTGTGTTGTAACACGTAGACGTGACGCGAGTTTGGCTTTCATGACTTTGGGGTGCCGTTCCTCCCAAACCTCTGCACTGATCTTTCTGAAACTGGCAGGTTTCATGCCCGCAGCAGGGGCTACCATTCCTGCAAGTTTAATCCAAATAAGACAAAAAAACAAGGCTATAGATATTTTATTGATCCCCTATTATACCCTATGGCCAGATCTCCAAGGTGGCTCTGAAGCGTCGGCCAGATGAAGGCAGAAACCTAGTCTGGAGCTCTGGATCGGATCACTGCCATCTGAAGCGGCCAGATCCAAAGCTGAATCCGATCGCTGCCGGCTCACGCAGGCCTGGTGCGTATACGAATCATACAGGGGCCCTGACAACGGCATGAACCAAAGTAGGCTCCTTTGAATATGAAACTAGGCAGCTCCTATGTGGCTTGCACAGAAGTGGTGGGAAAGTAGCTTATTAGTTTTAGAGGCACCTCCAAGGCTAATAGCTAGAGAATTAACTGTTAAGACCAGTACAAAATACAGATCTGAGTGGCTTGGCCACAGGTGTCTGTATCTGGTGAAAAGGTTGCACTAACTGGTGAGCAGTATGATGTAGATGGCGTCACATAAATATGTTTTACTAATCAATAAGAAGTAGGTTGAGTATGTTGTAAACACAAAAGGGTTTTGATTCACATACAAATTGGGGCCTAAAAGCCCTTAATGCCATGTACTGGGTTAAGGGTTATGTTTATATTTGTATCATGACCCGGCTAGCACTGGGTATCAGTTGGTCATGGACACTAGTGTCTAGGCTCGTCTGTGGGCAAGAAACCTGGCTGAGCTTTTGTTACAAAGAACTGAAGCCTGTGGGGTTTTTTCCTTGGAATAACGAGCTCTTTTGGAGCACAGCATCACGGAGGGTATCCTGACAATGTGCGCACAGCCCATCCAAACTGAGGGAGCCTGTTGTGACCAGTAATACCTAACCCCCGGAAGCACACTAACAGAGTAAGATAACAACAATGCTGTCAGAGACCTACATTTGGTCCACAGGCTTTCTTAAGGTATGTCCCAATGAAGCTGCTAAACCTCAGCCATTTAGTCACAGAGTAGAAGTCCCCCACAAAGCAGAGGAAATATCATGTTTCTTATGTATGCTGCATTCTTCCTCTCAACCCATACTAAATGAAGCAATTGGCACACTGTGGTTTCTGCAGATGGACCAAAAATGGCACATGTACAATTGAAGTTGTCTGGCATGCAAGGGCCTGGATTTTGCATTTGCCAGCCAGCTCGCCAGCTCCCCAGCAGCCAGATTTAATTTGGAAAGGAACTGTCCACAGTTCTTGCACAAATACCAAAGAACAGGTTTTAATCATCCTCGGTCCCTCCCTGTTCAGTCTCTCCTCTCACGTATAAATGAGAAAGGTAGATCAGACAAAATTCTGGGGGAATGTTTCATAAACTGCAAATGAGTCATAAAACTGAGGTCCTGATCTCACCCCCCCCATTTCCTGTTCTGAAGGGTGGCCATGATTAAATATTTGTTAGGTTCCAAGTCAGAAGCAGCTGCATTTTAGTAGGGGACAAAATTATTTTCTCTCTCTATATATACCTAGATTCCCTTCCTGCCTGCATTTATCCCAAGGAGTTTGTTCTTTGGCAGTTAGCCATTTATGTATTGTATTATGTATCATTGCCATGTATAAAGCTATCTAATCTGATGCCCCAACTCTCCTCTTAACTACACCCACATAGCTCTCTGTTATTTGCTGCACATTCTGGGCAAGCAGAATGTGCAAGACCTGTGGTTTGAACTGCTGAAGCAATCACTGAAATTCACTTGCCTTGCCCTTCTATCTTTTTAAGAATTGTATTGATTTTCCAAGTGTACATTTGATTGACTCCAGGGTTGTTCGGTTCTCCTTCTACTTATCAGTATAGGTGGGTCCTTATTTCCTTTGTCCATCTGATCAGTTATGAGCAGCATCTTCTTTTCATTTACAGACAGAAATGAAGATAATGCTCAGGTAGCTCTAGACTTGTCATTGGATGCTCTATGCCAGGGAGTGGGTGCTGATGCCACAGTTGCTTGACAAAGTTTTTTGGATAGATATGATATCTTTTATTAGACCAACTAAATAGCACTGCAAGCTGTTGGGTCTTCTTCAGGCGTAAAGAATCTGCTGATGAATTATGTGCTCCCCTGGGTAGAACAGAACCCAATATGCAAAATGCACTGTAAGGGTGTGCAAAGCAGGCCGTATTCGATTTGGATTCAGCCCAAATCAGGGGCAATGATTCTATTTGTTGACTTGGATCACTGTCAATGATTCGATTCAGCCGAATCCGAATCTGCAGATTCAATGCTGATTCAGAGAATCAGGGATTCGGACACAGACACAACTTTAAAAGCTTTTTCTGCGTACCTTGAGGTAGTAGGTGTGACTTGTGAGTGCTGCTATTATGGGGTGGGTGGAGCATCCCACAGGAGTGTGGGGGGCCCTCCACATGCTCAGTGGCAAACTTGGACTTCCAGTCTACTTCCAGGTACTCCAGGGAGTGCTCTGGGGGGGGTCCCCCTGTGCCCTCCCAGCTCAGCAGTCAGCCATGGCAGGACCCCAGGTGTTCCCCAGACCCAGGAGGCACCAGTCGCAGAGCCAGTGGGGAGCACGTAGGGCCCCCGTGTGCCCCCAGAGGACCCAGAAGTGAACAGGAAGTGCTTCTGATCCACTTCTGGGTCTGCTGCCGAGCACACTGGGGAGCCCCCCGTGCTTCTGTGGGATGCTCCATGAACCCCAGCATTGTAGCATTCGTGAACCGCCTGCTATCTAGAGGCATGTAGAAAAAACATTTAAAAGCTGTGTGTGTCTATGTCCAAATCTCCCTGAATCAATATGGAGGGTTCTTATTTGATTTGGAGAGATTAAAGATCCTCTGATTTGATTTGGATTAGGAGATTTGGCCATCAAATTGGGCTGAATCTCCACCAAATTGAATCAGGGGCCAAAGCTTTGCAAAGCCCTAAAATGCAGGTCTGTGAAAATGCAAATGTATGGCAGTGCAGATCAGAGAAATGGGAGACAATGTTGTTGCTGGAGTGTATAAGAGAGAGTCTGATGGAGGGATGATTGAATTTGTGATGAAAATCAATAACTATCAGAGATTGCAGGTTTTCAGTCCAAATGATGAAGACGTCACCTATATATCTTAGATATAGCATGGTGCAGTTCTTGAGGAATTCTTCTTCTAGGTGGGCCATAAAAAGTTGGCATATTGTAGGGCCATTTTGGTGCCCATAGCTATGCCCATGGTCTGGAAAAAGTGTTGGTTATTGAAACGGAAGTTGAGTGTGAGGATGAAGAGCACAATAAGTAATATCTTTGTTTCTGTGCTCTGAGTTGTAATCTTGCTCTTGTAAGTATGTAAGGCAGGCTTGGATGCCATCTTGGTGTGAGATGTTGATATATAACCTAGTAACATTCATGGTGGCTAGGAGAGTGTTGCCGGGAAGGTGGTCTATGTTTAAGTTTTCATAGAAAGTCTGTTGTGTCTTGGACAAAGTCCGGTCTTTGGGTGACTAGCGGTTTTTGGGATGGATTCGATCAAACCTGATATTTCTTCAGTTGGGGTTCCATGGTTGGATATTATAGGTCTGCCTGAGTTTCTGCATTTGTGGATTTTGGGGAGCATGTAAAAAGTCCCTGGACTGAGTAATGGGGGAGCAAGTTTTGTAGTTTTCCGTGTAGTTCAGATGGAAATAATGTGATGGTGGTTTTGAGTTGCAAGGTGAAAAGGGGAGTTGGATCTTCCTCTAGTTTTTTTGTAGTAGGTGGTGCCAGAGAAGTTGTCCGTTGGCTTCTTTTATGTAGTCTTCACAGTTAAGGATAACGATAGCTCCTCCTCTATCTGGTGGTTTTATTACTATTTGGTGGTTGGATCTAAGAGATTCTATGGCTCTGCTCGCTGAGATGGAGAGGTTGTTATGGTGGTGTTTGTTGTTGATTATTTCATTGTTCATTCTTTCCCTAAAGCAGTAAATATAGCAGCTGAGGATTGAATTTCACCGTGAGATATCCAATCTAATTGTTTTTTAGATTTTTTTTGGTGTTAATCTTTTCTTCCATGTTGTCACAGGATGAAGTGTTGCTGAAAGTGGATTTGATTTGGTTGTGGAAATATTCCTTGAGACAGAGGCGTCAGAAAAAATTCTTCTAGGTCTCCACATTGTAGTTTCTGTCAGGAAAAATACCCCAATAAGATATTAAGGCTATTAGAGAGGACAGATTTTTCATCTTTGGTAAGTGTGTTTGCATGGGGAGACTGCTAATATTTGAGGGTTGACTGGTTCCTTTAGTTTCATCAGGCATGAGGTTGGACTGTTGTTTGGTACTGGTGTTGTTTCTCTGATGGTTTAGTGGTTGGAAAAGTTGTTCCTGTAGCAACTGGTTCCATTTCTTCTTTTTATGTTGGATGGATGTTGTAAAACATCTTTGGTAGTCTTTTTGTATACCTTGTGTAATGTTTGGGAAGATATCCAGATTTCTCTCTCTTAAGTTGCTGTAGCATGTGCTGATTTCTTTTTTGAGTTGATCTCTTTTGGAGTAGGTTACATGAAGGAAATGATTCCACTTTTTTCTGAAGTTCTCCTGCATAGTTGTGAAGCATATTTGGAGTTGTGTGTGGTAGTTAGAGGATTGTAGATATTCAGTCCTCTGGGAATGATGATGTATTTCTTGCATAGGCTTAGAAAATATGTATTGCTGTGGATTTTGGCTTCTTTCTTCCTGGTATTGTAAAGTTCCCATTTCAACAGTTGGTTGAAGCATAACATTTTCATGTTGGAGATATATATACATATAGCCCACCAGCAAACATCTTCTATTTGGGCTCTGCTCCTGCTTTTGAAGTCAACAGCAACATCTGGACTAATCCGAAGTTCATGGGAATCTCTCAGTGAGGCTCCTGTTGAAATCAAGGGAAAGCCTTACCATAGATCTCAGTGGGATTTGGATCTAGCCCTTACTTCAAGACGAACTTCCAGGATCTTTGGTTTTTAACAGCCATCAGGAAGTTGCCCAAGCTGTTGTTTGAAGCGGGTTATGTTGGCCATCTCTAGAATGCAGTTGCTAATCTTAAAGGGGAGGAATCTTCAGTGACAGCTCAAAATCTGCCTATAGCAAATTATGACAGAGGTTACTTTGACTGCACTCTGGGAAATTCTGTCACCATGGAAACCTAGAAGAGAAACTGTTTCTCAACTTTCTGTCAATGCCAACATGACAGTTAAAAAAGCTGTTCATTAAGAGCTTGATGTGTATTGTATACAAATTCTTCCCAAAAGAAATAAAGGTACAGCATATTAATAGAAGAAAGAAATAAAGGGAACGGACTTTGCATAAGTGAAGAAGCCGTGCCTATGCTTAAGCTGAGGGTATGGGCCCGCATTTTTTTTTTTTAAGGTGATATAATGTAATTTTTACTTAGGATGGGTCTCCCCACAGTTTTTTTACTACTAAAGGTATATTAGACTAGAAACTCTGGTTAAAGCAGTATGGCCTCCTGGCAGGGAGATAGTTATACTATGACAAAGAGATTTATAAAAGAAGTAGTACCAATCTAACCATCTTTATAATGGAGTAACTGCATCCACACCAGGGAGTCGTACTGTTTCATTGAAATCAGTTTCTAAAATGATCTGTTATTATGGTACAAAAATTATATGTAGATGAGATTTTATTGGTTCCATTTACATCCTTGGGACTTAAGCACATGCTCAAAACTGCTAAATCAGGGCATTTGTGAGTAAAGGAACAAACTAAATGAAAGTGGTAGTTAATTCTCCTGAAAATGTACCTCATTAATTTATCTGACAAGCCTTGCTCCATTTTAATTGCTTATAATAATGCTCACTATGG
The DNA here is from genome assembly GCA_030014935.1 of Caiman crocodilus. NCBI lineage: Eukaryota > Metazoa > Chordata > Crocodylia > Alligatoridae > Caiman > Caiman crocodilus. Next base: position 5,712,769 of record JAGPOW010002118.1, on the reverse strand, counting down.
AATATGGTATTAAAGACTTGTAAAAATTAGGGAGACCGTGGCTTCTTGTTTGTACAAATTACAGGGTGCTTGCAAAGTGCCGGGGAGAGAGACTTCACAGGTGCTACATTTTTTTGTAAAACTGCTTGAAATTCCAAAACATGATTTAGAAGTAGATGAATATAATGACTGTGGTGGCTATGAAGGTACCTAATATTAATTCTTTTCTTTAAACTGTAACTCATTTTTATTTTCCACTTAATTTTTTTCCACTTTGATACCCATTATAGCCAGCTCTCTTCTTTCATTACTATTGTTTATATATCCAACTCGATTTAAAAACCCCCAAGGTTTCTTTGCAGATACTAAAAACAGGAGGGATAATAGTAGAAACTGGAGCTATACTAAACTGTTTTACTATACATGGGGATTAGATTCTTCTGATTTCTGATTCAGGGATTCATGCATCATCCTACAATGTAACTAACAGTGCCCTTTGTCAAGGGCCAAAATGGAGAGAAGTTCCTTTCATTGTGGTCCCATTCACATCTGACAGATGACTCAGTGAGTCATCACTTGCCAATAAGAGCAAGGGTTCACAGCTGTAGGGGTGAAATTGCACCTCACAACTAGCTCTTGTTAAGGGCACTTAAAACTTGAACAATCGCTCATTAAAGCTCACTAACAAGTGCTAAGCTATGCTACTTGAGGGGAGGGTTATCAATGAACTGTGCTAGGCAGCTCAACTGGACATGAATGTGTTCTGCCAATTTGCAGTCTTCCAGTATCCTAGAAGGTACCACTCCCAGGGGGACTAGTTGTTCTTCAGGATTCTGATGCTCCGACAAGGACAGACTGGACAGTGGAGCAGTGATTAGAGAATAAGAAAAGGGGAAGAGGGGAAGGGAGCTGCTGAGACACAGTGCGGCTGAATAGGGGCACACAGGTGTAGTAGGTGAAGGGGAAAGTGAGGCAGGGAGCTGCCAGGCGGCCGTGGGACCCAGCAGGATGCCTGTCCCCCCATTTGTACATGCGCGCACACACCCTGCTGTTCATATGGCAACAGAGAATACTCCCCGAGTTTCTCTAAGCTCTGTGTGGCCTTGTGCACTCAGAAGCAACACCACTACTGCCACCTCTATAACGTGGCTGTGCTGCTCAGTGGCAACAGCAGCCAAAGGAAATTCTGGGGGCCAGGAGTGTGCATATGCACACACGCATGCACATACTGCGCATGCGGGGGGTGGGAAAGGAGTGCATGTGTTTGTGCTTGTATTGTATATGTGCATGTGTGCACACATGCTGGGTGTGTGCTGGGATTGGGGGAATGTTTGTCTTTTGCTGCTAGGGAGCCAGGTGAACAGGACTGGCATGGGACAAACTGGTCAGCTCCTAGCCATGCCTCTGCTCTCCAGCCTCTAAGTAGCAATCGAGCTGTGCATGTTACAGGGAGTTTTAATCCCAAACATGCAACTGCTCTCAGCACATGCTAACTTTTACAATGGCCTATTTCTTAAAGTTAGCACATGCTAGCTGTAACTTGTAAGCTCACTCTAGGATACAAGGTTCTATCCCTTTAAATAGTCCATGAGCCCTCTAGTGGCACTCATGGTGTTCTCTGTTGTAAAAGTTGCCCTCAGCTAGAGCATCAATAAAAATGTATGTAGGCTGGATGGGTCTGCTGATGTTTAAAAATTTGATGATATGAGATCTATGTCACCACACCCCACCATTTGAACCACAGAGATAGAATCTGACAAGAAACAAAACACAGCCTGATCCACTATGGCACTTCCTACTTTTCAGGACAAATAGATTATTTGGAAGATATTTTGGCAGATATTTGTTAGATAATTGTACAGCACCTCATATGGGGCGGGGGGGAGAGGGATGTGGGGGGAAAGAGAGAGGAGTTGTTGTCCTGGTCTTCCCCCGCCCCCGCAAACCCCTTAGCTACATGACGGCTGCTTGCAGACTTTAAAAAAAAAAATTACAGTTTACTTTAAACTCTGTGTGCTCCCGTGCCAAGTGCCCTGCACACCCAAAATAGGCAGCATTTTAGTCAGACCCACCTCGCCCAACATCTGTATAGATTGGGTGCTTTAGTGGGGCTTACTTGCCACTTTTTTCAAATAGCTGATTGAATCAGCTATTAGATAAAAGCCCCACTGAAATGCCCAATCTACATACATGCTGCAGAGCCAAGTTGAACTAATGCGCTGCTTTTTCTGGTAAAACAGTTTTGTTTTGTTTTTTAAACATGTCAGGGGAATCCTTTTAAGGTAAAAGAAACCCCTGACACAAAGAGAAATTTCTCTGCACTCACCTAAGGGGAACAAAGGTTCACCACTGACACGTGCAGCAGCGTGCTGTACTTCTGGAGTGAATGCTCACTCTGGATTGGAGGGAAAGGAGCCGCAACAAGCATTTCCAGCCCCAGAGAGGGGCAGCTGAGGAGAGACTCCATTGCTGGGAGGCTCTCTCCCTGATGCCAGCCTACAAAGGATTCAACAGGGCAGAGGCAGAGAGAGGAAGGCACAAGAGTTCATAGTTTAATAGTTTCATAGTTGGTAGGGTTGGAAGGGGCCTGAGAAAATCATCTAGTCTGCCCCCCTGCCACGGTGGCAGGAAAGAGTACTGGGGTCAAACGACCCCGGCCAGATGTTCATCCAGCCCCCTTTTAAAGACCCCCCCAGGGTAGGAGCCAGCACCACTTCTCTTGGAAGTTGGTTCTAGGTCCTAGCTGCCCTGACAGCGAAATAGTGCCTCCTAATGTCTAGCCTGAAACTACCCTCCACTAGCTTGTGTCCATCGTTTCTTGTAACTCCCGTGACTGCTCGGACTCTCCCAATTCCTGCTGGTCCCCCTTGACTAGTTTGTAGACTGCCACCAGATCCCCTCTCAGCCTTCTCTTTTGGGGGCTGAACAGGTTCAGCTCCCTCAACCTCTCCTTGTAGGGCCTACCCTGCTGACCCCTGATCATGCAGGTGGCCCTCCTTTGGACCCTCCCCATATTGGTCACATCCCTCCTGAAGTGCAGCGCCCAGAACTGGATGCAGTACTCCAGCTGCAGCCTGACTAGTGTCACATACAGGGGGAGGATCACCTCCCTGGACCTTGCATCTGCTTGAGATGCATCTGTGGATGCATGACAAGGTATGGTTGGCCTTCTTGATCACGTCCCCACTTTGTCAGCCCATGTTCATTGTGGCATCAATGATGACTCCAAGATCCTTTTCTATCTTGACACTGGAGAGAAGGGAGTTCCCCAGCCTGTAGGTGTGCTGCTGGTTCTTCCTCCCCAGGTACATTACCCTGCACTTGTCAGTGTTGAACCCCATCCTGTTCTCATCGGCCCACCCCTGTAACCTGTCTAGATCCACTTGCAGCCTGTTCCTTCCTACTATTATACCCACTTCACCCCACGTCGGAGGACCACCACTGGATAAAGTGCCAACAAAGGAGTTGTGATTAAAGAAGAATGGCTGGTTGGGGAATGCCACCAAGAAATAGGTGCTGAGGCAGGAGGAAAGGGAGATCTGATGAGCTCTGTCCTCCCTCTCTCTTTTTTTCCCCCTCCTTTTCTGTTTTGTTTGTTTGTTTCCTTTTTGCTGCGGCCTTGGGGGTTTTTTGTGCCTCAGCCAAGGTTATTTTTTTCTTTGTGTTGGATTCCAGACCTGGTGGCTCACTACTAGAGGGTCCAAAATAGGGGGACTCTTGTGAAATTATGGGTTTCTGACTCCTGTGAAAGACTGGTCTGAGGGTGAGTAAAGAGCTATAGGCTCGGACCTTTATCTTTTTCTCCCCATTTTTTTTTTCAACCCAAGGACAGGGGATAGGTGCATTCCTGCCCAGGGAGAGACAGCCCATGGGACTTGCTTTCAAGTTAGAGATGAGATGGGGTAAGGTCAGGGTGCAGGGAAGAAGGAGCCCCATAAGGCAGTCCCATCTGGCAGTCCGAGGTAGTTTTTCCCCAGAGAATCAACTCCCAAAACTCAAAATAAGAACATCAAAAGTCATGGCAGGTGAGAAGGCAATGTTGGCAGGACCTGAGAGCGGTATTCATAACCCCTCCACTGCCACTCATGGGGAAAGACATCAATGCACTGAAGCCCCAGGCCTTATAGCACCTACCAGCAACAAAACATCTGCAAGAGATAGCCTACCCATGTAAGCTTAATCTAGCTAGCACGTGTGTAATAGGCTCAGAGTATCCAACCTCCCTGGTGTCTGATGCCCCTGTCAGTCAGACTTGCTTGCCACTGCTCCCTGGCCTCCTCCATCTCCTGTCTCTCACCTGCTAAGACTTGATCTTAATATATTTTTAAGGAGAGGCTGCCTCCAGAGGCCAGGGTAACCTCTTCTTTGGTACTTTCTCCTCCTGGTTTAATCTGAATTTCCCTTACCCCAGTCCTTGGCCCTACCCTGCCTAACTCCATGGGGTGTACTACCCTTTTAAGATGGTCCTAGTTGTGCCTTAAGGGCTATATCATGGTCTCTAGCCACCCTTATAGCTACACCCATGTCTCACAGATGACTTAGTTGCCACTTAGAGGGGACCACTGGGCCCCAAACGATACTGGGCCTCTCAGGCCCCAAAATGCTTGTCTGGGCTTCAGCCTTCCTACCTTTGGTCCTTTTTATCAAGCTAAGCCCCCTCAGCCCAGGTCCATTGCTTTGGACCCTGGCTTCCTTGGTCTCAGCCTCACATGACCCTGTCCAAAGCTCGTCTCAAAACACAGAGCACTCTTGGCACTTTGCTCCATGGCCTCTAGACCTCCCCTATAGCCACAATCCAGTCCTCCAGTGTCAAACTCAAATACAGAAAATATAATTGGAATACAAAAAGTTAACTATTTAGTTACTGTTCACCCCCAAAATCTCCTCAGAACCATAACAGTTGCCACAGTCATAAGGAGCCAACATAGTTTCCCAGCCTCAGGTACCTCCTGTTCTCTGACACCCAGCTCTGTCCTCTGCTTATTCCCCTGCAGACATAGATTGCCCACCCAAGTCCAGTGACCAGGTTTATACGCAGCCCAAACACTGCCCCTTCCACTCACCTGATCATTCCCCTTAGGGCTGTGCTCAGGGGTTCCTGTTCAGCTCAATGAGCTGTTTGGGTTTGCCTGCCCTGCAGCCCTCTTGAGCTGCGTAGCAGTCCCAGGTGTCAAGGTTTGGCCTCTTGCTGGGGCTGGCTGATACAGTAGTTTCCCCCTGCAGGCCACAAAGGTCTAGCTGCCCTTTGGGTCCCACTCTTCCCTCCTGGTCCTGTTCCATGAGTACTTAACATGTTTAGGGCTCCCTGTTCCGGGTAACAACAGAGATAAAGATATAACATCACAAGTTTTATAATGTGCCAGGAAATGGAGTATAAACTCTCCAGAGCCCCTCGGATGTGTAGTCTGGTTGGTGCCATGTGTTGGAATCCATGCCCCCATATCTTCACTGTCAGATTAAGCTACCACAGATGTGCTAGCACATGCTGCATCACACCTTTGTTTTGCTCTGTAGACCTATCCCACAAATACACTAATGATAATAAAATTAGCATTCTGGCAGCTGTAATGAGTCTATTGTTAAAGATTAATTGTGCTAAATCTGTTACAACTTCTAATGTATTTGATATTTTTAAAGCCAGCTGAAAATAAACAGTGAAGCTAATGTTCCTACCAATCTGCAGGGTATTACTGTCACAAAGCAAAAGGTGAATTACCTTTAAAATTCTAATTAGCCCATGAACAACCGAGTGTGTGGGACAGACTATCTGGCTTCAAAACAAGACTATCAAACAACAACAACAACAAAAAACAATGGGTGAAGAATAGCTGCCATGGAAAAAAAGAACAATTAGCTCATTCATTTATTTAAAAGATAGCTGATTTTGTGGCTGATTATCATATGTGATCAATGCTCTGGAATCCGAATAGATACAGAAAATGTGTTAAAAGGAGCAAAAAGAGAGAATCTGACTCCTACAAACAATGGCAATAAAATCCCAGCTGCTTAGCTGTAACAATGTAAAACTGGAAAGTAGTTTGGGATTATAGTTTCATAGTAACTAGGGTCAGAAGGGGCCTAGAGCAGGCCATCTAGTCTGACCCCCCGCCAATGGCAGGAACGAGTGCCAGGGTCACAGGACC
>JAGPOW010002118.1:5690836-5706547 GCA_030014935.1 Caiman crocodilus | reverse complement strand
AGCTTGTACAACTGAGCCAAGGGCTCAGCAATCACCCCCGCCACTTCCCTCAGCACCCTTGGGTGTAGGTCATCCGGGCCCGCCGACTTAAAGACGTCCAGCCCTTCCAGAAGGCTGGTTGTAATTGAGACAAATACAACAGTTATTCCGCCTTAGACTCCTACTCCCCTCATTGCTTTATGCCCCGTTTCTAATTAAACCAGCAGGCATTTGATTGGAGCAACTTTATAACTAAACTATCAGGAATCTGGGGTAGACCAAAGGAGTGGCACACATGTGAGCCAGCTTGTAGCATCCCTGGTATGATGGCCTCTTATTATTTTCCTTTAATTTTAGATGTACCAGAATGCAATGGGATGTGACACTTCATCGCAAAATGTGATTCATCACATGATTTGCTGAGGCACATTGCAGGCAAAGTGCCAAGAGCTGAGATCTTGTTAGAAAATAGTCCGTTTCAATGGGCAGATTTTGTCCATTAAAACCTATTACTATTTCCTTTTAGAGCCCAGCTGCTTCCATTATAGAAAATTGGACTAAAATGATGTCAGGCTTGTGCCATAAAAAATGAATAGGAATATTGCTTTTCATTACGTTAAATTGCAGATATTTTTCACTGATATGTGTTTATTTTTGTTCCTTTCAGTTTAGCCCTTATGCATGACTATGACCCCTTTGATAATGAACAATGAAAGCGATACATGTTTGCACTGTATTTTCCTGTGTTGACCCAAGTTTTCCTTTCAGGCTGAAAAATACTTGACTTCACAATCCTATCCATCTTAAGCTGTCATTCAACTCTTCATTTGAGGAAGAAGTGTCAAAAGATATTTTAGTGAAAGATCCTAGGATAAAATTCTTCCTGAAATTTCAAAATTATTTAAAATTTACCAGGATCAAGCACTGTTCTTCAACCATCTAAGAATTAAGATAATGATGTATCATTTATATTATTTCTGAGAGGCAGAGAGAAAAGATACCTTTTTAAAATGGCAACTTTTCTTTGGGATTTTTCGTCTTCGGGGATCTATCTGCCATTATCACTGGCTTGAGCTGAGTTCAGAGATTCACTCCACTGAAAATTAAAAAGAAGAATAAAATTAAACTGGCAGCGTGGTTCTCAGCCCCTGCCACCCATGCCCACATTAGCCATGCATTGGCTAAAAGGCAGGAACACAGATCACAGTCTTTATTGACTTTGGCTCTAGACATGGTTTCTTCTAAGCCTTGAATTTCAGGTAAAGTAGTTTTCCATCCCACAAATTTAGGTTTTTATATGAAAAGCAGATTTGGCTATGGACAAACATACATCTAGGGTCAAAGTTGGGACAATTCAGCTTGTTTGTATCACTACAGGCTCCTGTTCATGGTAAGATCTCCCATCTGTTTTTGAAGCTGTTATGAATATATATTTGTCCATACCCTTTGTTGCCAAATGTTCAAACCAGCAAGAAAGTCAGTGAATAAAAAATAAATTGAAATGAAGAAAATTTGCAGGATATGAGGAAAAACATCACTAGCTAGGCACAACTCTTTTGCTGCAAAACACTAGCAATTATTCTAAGCATAGAAGGGCTCGGCCTTTCTAAAGGCTAGCTGCATTTCAGTCTGTCCATCTCAAGCCCCACAAGTTTCAGATACAGGAGAACAAACACGTCCCATGGATATTTTGGGGAGTGATATCTTATATGGGACAAACAGCATAGTTGGGAGATGCAGCTGGGCCAACAAAAGACAGCACCCCAAAAATATCTTTGCCTCTTACATATTTCCTGGACTACCATGGCTACAACCTGACTCTAGCACTATCATGTATACCATATTTTCTTGCATGCAACCTGTACCTTTTCCCCCAAACCAGCTGGTAAAAATTGGGGTGCACATTAGGGCTGTGCAAAATTACACTAGCCATTTCATTCCAACACTGTTTCAGACCAATTTTGAGGTTGAAACAGCAAAATTGGAATGCAACAAAGGCTGTCAAAATACTCTTGAAACAAAATGAGGCTGGTTGAACCATTTCAACCATTGGCTGGGGATGGAAAGTCAGCCCAGCTGGGCTGCTTTCCAGTGTCTCGTGCTACATCACGCCAGCGTGGGGCACCAGCTGGACTGCCTCTCACCCCTGGCATGATGTAGCACAGGGCACTGGGAAGCAGCCCGGCTGGCCAGACTTCCCATCCCCAGCAAAACTCAAAACAGCCTTTCTGTTTTGATGGAATGAAACAGAACAGCTGTTTCAACTCAGAGTGAAATTTGAAACGAAACACTCTTCCCTCGAACCATCAAAACTCAAGGTGAAATGGAATGGTGCCATTTTGCACGGCCCTGGTGCACATTATATGCAAGGGAAATGTCACCCATAGGTCTGGACATATGGTAGCAGGGGCACTGGGAGCCATGGGAATTAACACTGCCAGTGCCCCACCGCACACACCCCCCTGCCAAATGTTCAGACCTATGAGAAGGTCTCCTTCCCACCAACATGTCCAATCAGGCTGACATGCAGGGTTGACCTGTGACCAGACCATATGCACTGGCTCCAGAGTCATGCTCTGGATTGGACCTGGCACATCAAGTTGAGGCCAATGTACTGACCATAAAACCAGCATCGTGAATTGGAGCCAGCACACAGCTACAGTGCCAGTATGTAGTGCCACTACAGCCACATCAGGCTTGGACCTGCTACATGGCCCCTGCCTCCCAAGCCTCCAGCTTCACCTGTGGCCTGAGCCACAAAGCACCTGCCATGCAATCCCTAGCTCCCTGTCCTGTAATGCAACTCCAAGCTCAGAAGCACCCAGTCTTGGCACATGGCCCCCAGCTCCCAAACTATAGCCCTAGCCCCGAGTCCTGGCACACAACCCCTGGCTCCCAAGCTTCCAGACCCAAGCCCCCAGCATGCAACCTTCAGCTTCCAAGCCTCACAACTTCCATCCCCAATGCATGGCCCCAAGCCCCAGAGACCCCAGAACGTATTTATCCATATTCTTCAACAAAGATTTTTTTTCCTTCTTAGGGCATTCAAAGAATAAGGTGCAAGTTTGTTTTGGGCTCAGGTTATATGCAAAAAATACAGTAAGTCCTTTAGCAGAGGTTGTCCACAGGACATCGATGTCCATACACATGGGTGTAGTTGCAGATTTGAAACTGGCCTCACCTTCAGGGTCAGTGAGACTTCCTTTATGTGATACTTCTGACCCACAAAATATTTCAAAGGGGTTCCCCCTCCTTCCTTCTCCCCGCCCTTCAAAAACCTTGCATTGGCTGCTTTTTTTTCCCCACCAACAAAGGTGTTTTCAAAACCCTTCCCACACTTAAAAATAAAAAGAGAACAATTCATTAATTTGTCCATTGCACAAGGCAGCATTTCTCTACTAAAAGAAGATATTAAAATGTTCAGCCTATTGAGCAATTGCATTGGCTGAACATTTCTAGGTGTCCTGTAATAGTCATTAATGTAAATTAGTTATATATTTCATTAGTTAAGCCAAAACCTATATTCTGGCTGTTAGCTGGAAACCTGTTTGAATTAGATCAAGGAAATTAAAATAAGAACCATTCAATGGTAGCAGTTAATGAGCCATGACTAACTGAAAAAAAATTCTCCTTCCAATTGCAAAATACTAAGTGTAAGAGGGAATCACAGTTTGTTTTGTAAATGTACTGTGTAAATCATTTGCATTGCTATATGCCACTCATTCCCATACCCACCCCAAATGGATTATCCACTACCCTGTGACAAGCTTAATAGCCTGAGCGACTTTCCAGTTCAGTCTTTGTGACAGCATGACATGGCACTGCAGGGTAATACTGCCAGGTTCCCAGAGTTTCTGACTTACTGTCGGAGAAAACCACCTTGGAATGAGGCTAATTCTAAGTGCTGCACAGTCAGGGACTGATATCTCCTGGACTGTATTTTAACATTGTAAATCTCTTCAATTTTATTTAATTCTGCTTTTAACTCCCAGGTGTAGCCATTCTGAGACAATTCTGTGCAGGTATAGATTCTTATCTCTGTGTTGGCAGCATTGATTCACCATTGCTACAATGCCGCAGTCTCTCATCGTAGTTAAGGATCAGGTCAGGAATAGTTGTGCTCTTGAGTGGAAGTCTACAGGGATAGGAACAGGACCTGCAGATCTAGAATATTTGTCTCCGCTATGCCACTGGAAGCAGTATCATCAACACCTTAAACCTCTTTACCCACTAGAGGGAGACAGAAAGTTGAACAACGAAAATGGAAAAGCAAGTTGGCATGTTAATACCTCGCCTCCTTGTGGCCTCTTCACATATATATATACTTGGTGAAGTATAATATTGCAGTTCATTCTTCAATGTTCTTAGTATATCAGGATTTATTGACCTATTTGAGATTCTTGCACTTTTAACTCTTCCACTGAGTATTTCCACAGCAGTGATTGTTGTTGGTTTCCATAGCCTTAATCCAGCTAAAACAGCAGTTGAACTTATCCTAATTCACAACCTAATTGTCTTGCACTGCTGGCTAATTAAGTGGTCAAAGAAGTGATAAATTAGGCAGGTTCATCATAACAATACAAGCAATTAGTCAGTCTAACTAAATCCAAATCTTGAAATCCATGTTCAGCAGGATGACAGGAGAGTAGGAAGGAATAAAGTATTTTCCAAAACAAATTTAGGGACTTCAACCATGGGATTTATACCCTTCAATAGTTTTGGCTTTCACAGGCTGTTCTTGCAGAAGCAGTTCTTCTTTGGTGGTGATTAGAGAAGCTCTTGAGTTCTGAGGTCAAACCCTGTTACTGGAAGAGATGGCTTCCATTTTCAGGTAGAACCAGTTTGGATAGATGATCTCACCAATGTGTGTGTTTAGGCCTCTAAGAAGTCTGCAACAGCTAAAAGTAGATGAAGTGGCATCTTACTTGCATATGACTCCTCCTGAAGAGGTTTGTTCTTTCCTACATCATAACCTCTTTGGGCCCCATGTATTAATATGGACAGTAACTTGTAATAATATGAATGCACGCAAAATGAAACCCCCAAAGTGTGCTGAGTTTCATCTTCTGCCTATATAGATAATGCTTCTGGCAAATCTTATCATTTAGGAATCTTCTACCTGAGGAGTCTTGCAAAGCATACTCCCTGAAAATGGTCCTGCCGGTCAGATCACTAAAAATGCATGACATAGTCCTGTTCCTTTGACATTCTTCTGCTCTGCCTGTCACTATTGACCCTGAACATCCTTAATTAAGGTCTGATCCTAGTAAATTGGCATAGGTTATTGTTACTAAATCAGGGGCTTAACTCTTATAAATTAATCTACTGACTCCAAAGCATGTACTGATATGAAAAGGGGCTGCAAGATTGCATCCACTGGTTCAATTGTTAATCCTTTACCAATCCTTTTCCTCAGTGGAACTTTGTGGAAAGACTTCTCTCTTTACAGGGTGCAGCTAGGGTTTACCAACATCTCGCTCGGTGGCTGGCAAATTACACTGACACACCCTTGAGAAGTTTGACTGGCAAAGCTTTACTAAATGTACTGTTACGTGCTCGCCAAAAAAATGGTTTGTGCAATACAATTTTGTATGCCTATCACCGGTCAGTCTTCCTGTTGGAATCTTAGATGCAATGAAATACTAATGTTAGTCACTTAGGCCTTTGCAGGTATACTGGTTCCATAAGTGGTCTTATGAAATAGTTAATAATTGTAACAATTATACCAATAAATAAGTTAGTTCACCTCAACCAGACCTTTGCCAGTTATCCATTTTTCTGTCAAACTTATGAATACCAAAAGTGACAGTTAAAGTGATATTCTCTGTTTCGTGCAAAGATTTTGAATGCTTGACAAAACCTGATAGGGCTAGATTTGAAAGGAACACTGTGGTACCTAAAATGACATTCAGCACTAGGTCCTAAAAATTCCCACCTAACCCTGGAAATGTCCATATTCTCTAACTGCTAAAGTTTCTGCCAGGGCTAGGGACAGACATTACACATAAACCAGTTTAAGTGATCAGAAACTGGTTTAAACCTGTAAAAGAACAGCTGTTCAGTGCACATAAACCAGTTAAAAATGGCTGAACCTAGTTTGAGATGAACCTGGTTGAATGTAGTATCAGACTTACCTGATTTGGGTCAAACCAATTTATTCAATGTCTGTCCCGGTTTAAATTAAATTAAATTAAATTAAATTAGAATCCTCCAGCATCCCAGTTGCTTTGCAACTCTGGGCAGGACTCTGCTCCACAGCAGAGCTGGCCCCTCCTCTCTGCTCCCTGGCTGGAGGTCAGCAGAGACGTCAGGCCTTACACAGATACCTCTCAGCATTAACTAGCAGACCACATGCTGGCTACAATCCATGCTGTGGGAGATGGGACAAAGGCAGAATCAACAGGTAATTGGTAATGTTCCTCTGTTGTTTTCTTAATGGGCTGATAAATACTGAGTTAGGGGTGATAAACACTGTATTATCAACTGCCTGCTGGGCTGGTCAGGGGAGGGGGTGGGCTCCCTAATCAGGGTGTCCTGCTGAGACCTGGCCACATCTCCCCTCAGCTCAGCACTATGGCAGGGAAGGGAGGGCTCCTCTAGTGCAACCCAGCTTCTAGCATGTATACTGCAGGCATGTACTGGCATTTCTTTAGTCGAGAGGGGATATCTGTGCAGTTACAAACTGATTTAATAGATTTCATAGACATTAGGGCTGGAAGGGACCTCAGGAGATCATCAAGTCCAGCTCCTTGCCCCAGAGGCAGGAAGTCAGTTGGGATCAAAGGATCCCAGCAAGATAAACATCCATATGTCTCTTGAATGAGTCCAGAGCGGGTGCTTGCACCATCTCTGGTGGCAGTCTGTTCCAGACCTCGGGGGCTCAGACAGTAAAGAAGTTCTTCCTTATGTCCAGCCTGAAACAGTCTTGGAGGAGTTTGTGACCGTTTGACCTTGTCATCCCTTGGGGTGATCTGGTGAACAGGTTAGACTAACCTGCAAAGACTGAATCAATTCAGGCTCAGGCTTTTTGAATATCTGTCCTTTACTCCGCCGAGTTCCCTAGGTCTGTGTTGTTTCCATGTGCACCTGGTCTTGTCCTCACCCCTGCTTATGTACAACAACGTAGATTCTCTAGATACTAATAATGTTCAGCTAATAGATAATAGTGACCTTGAAGCAGTGCTTTCAGTTTGTAAGTGCAAGAAGTAGGGGAAAGATGTTACAGGCCATCAGAAACCTCTTTTTGCCAGGGAGGTGAGCTGTGTACTCTCCCTTTACCAAGCAAGTCACAGCTTGCTTCCTAAACCCCAAACTTCTATTTGTTTTGCTGAATCAGCTGCTCTTTCCAACAAGAAATGATGATTCCTAAAATTAGAGAAGTTGAACTTCTATCCTTTTTTGTACTCTAATTGGTCTAGCTGGATTGTGTTAATTAGCTTTGATCAAGATTGTTTAATTAGCATATCAGGTCAATTAGGAAGGCTCTTCTGGGTTTTTTAGCAATGATGCCAATAGTGCATTATTGTATGTTTTGAGTGTTTCCAGTAGGATCCCAGAATTAATGCAAAGAGATAAGATAAAATGTTTCGCAAGCATTTTGTAGGTCTTTTCCACCAGGCATCACTGGGACCCAGAATGGCTCTCTCCATTGCCTTTGTCATCATGAAGGCAGGGTTTATTCCTGGTGGCTAAAGCAGGTGAGAATGAGAGCATGGAGAGCTGTCGTCTATTAAAAAACCCGGCAGACAGGTAGTGGAATATAGCAAATTGCATGCTTTCTGTCATACGCATAGAATGTGGGATTATAACAAATATGCTATGCACCCCCTGCCTCTTTGAAATACTGTGTGATCCTCTGAAGGAAAATGCTGAGAGGTTCCTGGCTGTTTTTATATTTGCTTCACATTGATAACCTGTTGTAATAGACTTATTCATCTGAGATGTCTTTACCTTACCTTGGCACAGAAGGCATCAATTAAATCAATACTACACATATATTTAAGTCTATATCACATTTTTTCATGTTCTAAATACTTGATTTATTTCTGCTAGCGTAGTTTTTCATCAAACCATCTTTCTACTTAATTGAGCTAATAACTTTACTCCTGTCCTCCTCTTTGTTCAGCCTGGCAAGCAATTTCCCAGCCTCATCTTACTACTCATATATCCACTTTTGATCTGGTTATTAGCATTTCATCTTTCTCGGCATTCAACATATTGTATTCAAGCCGAGCTTTATTTAAGGAAGTAATACCTTTTGGTGTGCTGGATGTCACACATTCCCTTTGCAATGTAACAATTTTATCTTCAGTTATTGCAAATTATTTGCTCTCCCTTTTCATTATTTTTTCCCACTTTAACTGGCATGTGACCTTTCATAAGAAGCTTTAAAGGAACTGCGAACGCAGAATGAAAATTGAGTTAAGCCTGGATTTATGTACTAAAGGCTCCTGCTAACCAAGTTAGCTAGGAAATTCAGTACAGAAATAGATATTCAACCTTTTTAAAGGAAAAAAAAAAAGAAAAAGAAATCTCTCTCTGAAATGTACTGAGCCTTTCTAGGTTTGCTCAACTACCCACCAAGTACAACATCCTTTAATGACACTGGCAAGAGAAAACTCATGGGCAGTAAACAATTATTGTGTCACTGTTGAAACAGCTGAGCATAGCATATTTTGACAAGAAAAGGTAGAGACGGAATATAAGAACACCACCGACAAGGGAACAATAAATTAAGAAGAAAGAATCATGCCAAACAGGAAGTCAATAGGAGACTTAACAGAGAAAGAATCATGTTAGCCATCTTATTAGTCTCTTCTATGGATCTTATCAGAGAGGGCTAAAGGCCCATGCTGTCTGACGGTGGGTTTGGCTTGTTTATGTTCTTGCTTCAAAATATATGCTATTTCTTTTGGGCATTTGGCTAAACACTTTTGCCATAGCTACTATTACTATAACAACAGATTTTCCTAAGATCAGAAACTCATAGCAAACTTCTTTAACAGCCAAAATCAGTAGGGTCATTTTTTTCCTACACTGTCTTTCAATACTTTCCATGATGGATATCTGTCTATCTAGGTTCTTATACTATGCCCAGGATATTGGGCTGACCTCCAAAACTGTCAAGTTTATATACAGAGATCTGACTCTATTATATACAGAGATCTCTACCTTTTCTTGTTGTGAGGTATGCCTTTGGTGCCACTGTAAGAGGGCTAAGGCAAAGAAATGGGGTTTTCAATTTGGTCTAATTCCTTCTGGAAATGATCTCTGGATCTATGGGCCAGGCACTGACAACCTCTCCAACTTACTTGATATAATTTGCTCATCTGTCAATACTCTTAGCCCACAACCTGGAATTTGACCTGATACTCAATAAGAGGTCATTGTGGATTGCATTGCTGAGTAGACTTTGTGCCATTTTCCTAAAGCAGGTTTGCAGAAATGTTGCTGTCAGTTGCTTATGTGTACTCTGTCCATTCCTCTAGCGAGTTTTAATCAAACATACTATAGGATTTAGGGCCGTGTGTAGATGAAAAGAAAAGGCGTGCATGCATGACACTTTAAAGTGGGCTAAATGCTTTTGCACCGCTTGAATGGTGTCGGTGTTTGCACAACTCGGCGGCGTATTGCGCATTAATTCCAGCTGCTGTAGCAAATTCAGTGGCATATTGCACAGTAAATGTCTTTGGGCGCAGCAAAATAAACCACATTTTAGGATTTTTAGTTTGCTGCCCCTACAGCGGCAGAGTGAAGCACCGGGCTCCACGCAACTCTACAGCAAGCCCCGCAGACAGCCTGACACCATCCCGGGAAAGCTGCTCTGCCCAAGGAAAGTGGTCAGCCTGATCTCCCCCTCCGCAAAGGCTGCCTGGGGGCCTGCTGCTTCCCTCCCCGGCTGCAGTGACCACCTGAGCCGGGTGCCTGCCAGCGGGTGCCACCTGGAGGGGTGGGCTACAGCCGATGTGGAGGAAAACACCAGCCCCCACCAACCCGCAGCCCAGGGACCTCTCTGCCCACCGACGGCTTGCACTACCCTCCCCCCCCAAAAGGCAGGTAAGTCAGCAGGGTGTGTGCACAACACGTGGGTTTAATCAGCCCTAAATTGCAGCAGTGTTTTTTAAAACCCACCACTTCAATTTAGGGCCCTAGCTCTCTGGATTGCCAGATGTAAGTTGGACTGTTGTTGGTTTGTAGTAAATAAAAAAATAAGGAAAAATGCTAAAGTTAATATCACGCATAAGTTGAGAGGGAAACCAGCACTACTGATCCCTCTTGGTTTCTGTGAATGAGCCCATCTCAGGCCACTTGCTATCACTTTGCTTGGGATATGACTGTTTCCCTGTCCCATGGTAAACCAGGTCCTGCTTTTCAGTCTGAAGTGTATTAACAGTGACAACTCTGCCAGTCTGACCTTCTTCCAGTGATGGCAGTAGTGACCAGGCAGCCAGGGACCAGGGAGCACTTAAAGTAAAGAAGAGTTCATCAGAATGCAAGAAGAAAGCAGATGCTTAAACAAGACACTTATCAATTATTTAACTCTCTTTTATATGGGGATCCTGAAAGGGCTAACTGCCTGAGTTGTGCGCTATACGTTCCACAGCATGCTATGTGACCTTGTCTTTGAGTCGCATTGTATACCAATATTCATAGACCACTGCATAGTGGTTCCATATCTGTCATTCAAATCTATTTCCAATGTTAATAGATTTCTAAGGAAGAACAAAATATGGCCATTCTGAAGAGGGATTGCCTTTAGGCAATATAAAAATAAAGCACATTTTAATTTGCAAGACTCCTTCTTTCCCTCTAGTTATAACCTTTTCTGCAGTTACCACAGAAAAATGTTCCCTTTGGGTCTGATTTATGGCAATATATTAAATATATAACTTTGCATTATTATATGCAAATGTATTAAAGGGACATCAATGATCAAACTCTGAAA
The DNA here is from genome assembly GCA_030014935.1 of Caiman crocodilus. NCBI lineage: Eukaryota > Metazoa > Chordata > Crocodylia > Alligatoridae > Caiman > Caiman crocodilus. The sequence goes on along the minus strand of JAGPOW010002118.1, from coordinate 5,695,623 downwards.
AATAGAGTAATATTATATGCTTCAGGGAGTAAAGGATACAGTGTTACTCAAAACACAGTAACTATGGCAACAAATTAAGAGAACTTCCTCCCATTCTTCATTTCTTAAATTCATGCATATTACATTATCCTTATAACTTAATTTCGAAGTCCAAATAGATAGAAAAATCGTGGATTCCAGCTCAGCCAGAGATATATATATTGTAGAAGTGAACGGTCACGTCTAGACAATTCAGGCAGCATAGCCACTGTATTTGAGTTGCTCTTTCACAGTGGATGAATCGGAGAGTGATTTTTGGCAAGTGACTTTCACTTGAGTCCTTCTTCTGTTGTTTTAAAACTGATTGGTGCTGTGAGCAGTTAATCTCAGGATTTTATTGCCAGCAGGTTAAGGTGGTAAAACGTACAGCCTGTCCTTTCAGTATTGCAATGGCTAGGGAAAAATTGTGCCTCGATTAATAAAGGCGTCATTGGAGAACTTCCTTGGAGCGCTTTGATTTTCATATTTAAAATTATGCATATCAGACTCAAACACCAGAACTCACCAGAGCTGGAAACAGTTATTTTAAAAACTAATTTGTTTTAGTGAAGAGGAATGGTCTTTGGTGAAAGATGGTGGATCAGAATCCAGAACCAGGTTTATTCTTGACCTTACAGATTTCCTGGGTGTCTTTGATCAGCTGCACATTATTTTTCTCTAGTTGTCATAACTGTGGTCAGTAAGGGCTTCTCTGTCCTATCGACTTAGCTTGGAAGTTCTCTGGGGCATTATTCATCTTTTACTATATATGAGAACATCATCTAATTAGAAGAAAACCCTGGTTTACAGCATCTGACTCCTGGTCATGAAACAAATCCTACTTCCTATGGGCTCCTTATATCAGGATAGCAAAACCCCTGCCCCCTACCTTTAATGGGTTATGTATTTTGAACTGCTGGTGAAAGTGTGAGTTAACTAGACTATTAATCTTATTCCTTCAGTCACACATGTTGCCCAGTCTCCTTTGTCCATTTTCATGAGTGAGGAATAGAAGTCATTAAACTGTAATGCAAGCACATAGCATCATCACATAGTGTTGAATTATCAGCTTCTACTTTTCTTATAGTGCTGGTTGTGAAAGGAAGCACATAATGAGGAAAATTACTTGAAATATTACTGCTATCTTTCCGTAAAAGCTAAATATATTTCCTAACTGGAAAAAGAAAGAAGGGTGAAATTACTTGTTACCCTTATGCCAAACTAAGGGCACTTAAAATGTGAGCGTCTTGCACGTTAAGGTTTCTTACCACATGCTAAATGCCCTCCGAGCATCTGAAGGTTACACCACTTCAGGCAAGAATGAGCTCTGGGTCATGCTACCTACCTTATGTTAAGATAACTTCAGTTTGCACCGTGGAACTAAAGGGAGCAATTTGCAAATCTCCAGCATCCCAGGATGCACTGCTCCCAGCCTCCTGTCCCCCACCCGGAGCAGGCATACAGACCCAGTGTCCTGGCTCCTAGCCACAGCTCTCTAGTAGCAAGTCAGAGTTATGCAGGCAAGAAATGATATTAATCCTTAATGCCCAACTGCTCGTAGTACGTTCTAATGTTAAGATTGCATACTGTTCCACAGATTTAGTACAGTCTGGCACATCTATGCATGCTCATGTCAACACATGACATCCATACTCAGCAGTAAATATGGTGACTTATGCTGACTTGAGCATAAATTTGATACCTGCATCATGCAGGTACCAAATGTTTGCCCGATTAGTTACTGTGCAGTAACACTGTGCTTTAACGTCTGCATGTGTAGACGCCAGCCTATTCCTGCTTACCGTGCACAGTAAGTTACTGTGCATCAAGCAGGAACAGGCTTGCATCTACACGTAATTTTAAGCTGGCATAAATGCACGTGTAGATGTGCCCTCTAAGAGTAACATGTAACTTTACTGAAAGAAACAAAGAAAGAAGGAAAAGTCCCAACTGGTTAATGAAAAATCTAGGTCTAGTAAACTAGAGGGTGGAAAACAAATAAGGCCTGTTGATAACTGAACAAACACCTCAGGAAAATGCTAAATAAATCCATTACAAATGGAAGGTATAGCTACTAATATTTAGCATAAGTAGCTGTTTTAAAACCAGCAGAGAGATAGCAGCTGACAAATATTAAATATAGGAAGTGAAGATTTTGAGCAGTATGAGCTGGTCCCCAATATTTTTGATCTTTCTCTTGCAAACAAACCTGAATTTAAACATATTGAAAGCACTTTCAACTTGTGTTTTTGTTTTGGGGTTCCCCCCTTATTTTGCAAATATGATTTTTAAAAGTTTGTGCATAAACTTTTTGGGCTTACACCCCTCTAACTTTTTTTTATTGAAAGCCTTTCATAAATGCTCTCTCTTCAACAATGTATCGAGAAGACATTTTGATGTGTAAGAGCTCATAAAAATAGTTAATATGATAAAAGAAAAAGCTTGAGGGCAACGACATCTAAGGAGAGGCTGTCTGAAGAACCTGAAATCAGATAGAATAAAGAGAAGGCTAAAATGACAAACATGTTTGATCTTATATACTTAAACTGAAAATCATTTCTGAGATCTGTCTCATTCTATAAAGAAGCTGATCAACATCTGGAATTTAGATTCTTGTAGCTATATTTGCCATTGAGAAAATTACACACTTTCCCCCTCTGCAGCTGAACTAATGCTGTTTCATAGTTTCATAGTTGGTAGGACCAGAAGGGACCTGAGCAGATCATCAAGTCCGACCCCTTGCCTTGGTAAGAAAGAGTACTGGGGTCAAACAACCCTGGCGAGGTGTTCATCTAACCTCTTCTTAAAGACCGCCCAGGGTAGGAGCCAGCACCACTTCCCTTGAAAGTTGGTTCCAGATCCTAGCCACCCTGACAGTGAAGTAGCGCCTCCTGATGTCTAGCCTGAATCTACCCTCTGCCAGCTTGTGACCATTATTTCTTGTCACTCCTGGTAGTGCTCAAGGGAACATGGACTCCCCCAGTGCCTGCTGGTCCCCTCCAACTAGTTTGTAAATGGCCACCAGGTGCCCCCTCGGCCTTCTCTTGTGGAGGCTGAACAGGTTCAGGTCCCTTAACCTCTATTTGTAGGGCCTGCCCTGCAGACTCCTGATCATGCGAGTGGCCCTCCTCTGAACCCTCTCACTGCTGGCCACATGCCTCCTGAAGTGCAGCGCCCAGAACTGGATGCAGTACTCCAACTGCAGCCTGACCAGTGTTACACAGAGGGAGGATCACCTCAATAATGACTCCAAGATCCTTTTCTGCCTCTGCACTGACAAGAAGGGAGCTCCCCAGCCTGTAGGTGTGCTGCTGGTTCTTCCTCCCCAGGTGCAGCAGCTTGCACTCATCAGTGTTGAAACCCATCCTGTTCTCATCTGCCCACCCTGTAACCTGTCTAGGTCCAATTGCTGTCTATTCCTCCCTTCTAGCATGCCCACATCCCTCCACATCTTAGTGTCATCTGCAAGTTTAAACAGGGTGCTTTTTACCCTCTCGTCCAAATTGCTGACGAAGACGTTGAACAGTGCGGGCCCAAGGACCAAGCCCTGGGGGACCTCACTGCCCACATCCCTCCACATCAAAAATTACTTGTCCACCACCACTCTCTGGGTGTGGTCCTCCAGCCAACTAGTGATCTATTTGACTGTGTAGGTGTCCAAGCCACAGTCCCCTAGTTTTTTAATGAGAAAAGGGTGAGACAGTGTCAAAGGCCTTCCTAAAGACCAGAAAGACTATGTTCACTGCTATCCCTGCGTCTAAGGATTTTGTGACTTGGTCATAGAAGGCCACCAGGTTGGTCTGACAGGACCTGCCTCTAATGAGCCTGTGTTGGTTGCCCCTAAGCATAATCTCCCCTGCTGGCCCCTTGCAGACATGCACCAGGATAACTGTCTCAAAAAGCTTGCCCAGGACCGAGGTAAGACTATCTAGCCTATAGTTTTCTGAGTCCTCCTTCCTCCCTTTTTTGAAAATGGGAACCACATTGGCCTTTTTCCAGTCCTCTGGCACCACATCAGAGCACCATGAGTGTTCATAAAGCCATACAAGGGGTCCCTCAATGACCTCTGTTAATTCCCTCAGCACTCTGGAGTGGCGATCGTCAGGACCAACTGATTTAAATACATCCAGTCCCTCCAGAAGTTCCCTGACTAGATCCTCACTGACCCTAGGCCTGGCTGTGCCTCCCCTGGTGCCTACAGGGGTCCTGGTAGGGGGGTGACCTGGTTCCTGTTCAGAAAAATGGAGGCAAAGAAACTGTTAAATAGGTTAGCTTTGCTGTCTGGTGTGATGACTCCTAGCGTGTCCTGCAGAGGCCCCATGTTATCCAGTACCTTCTTTTTACCCCTTATGTATTTGAAAAAGGACTTCTTGTTGTCCTTGATCTGGGTAGCTAGTCCCGGTTCCATCTCCACCTTGGCCTTCCTGACCGCCTCCCCTACAGCCCCAAGCAACCGAGGTATAGTCCTCCTTGGTGATGGCCTCTCCCTTCCATTGGGTGTATGCCTCCTTTTTAGCTAGGAGATGTTCCTGTATGCTTTTGGTGAGCCATGGGGGCCTTTGCGCCTTCTCGCCCCCTTTGATCCGTGTTGGGATTACCTCCCTTTGGGCTTGGAGGATTGTCTCCTTAATGAACAACCACTCTTCCTAGACACCCGACTCCCCTCTCCTCCGGGACCTCAGTGCCTCCCTGACTATTCTCCTTACCTCATTGAAATCCACCCTCCTGAAGTCCAGGGCTGCTGCCTTGCTGCAGGCCTTTGCCACCTT
>JAGPOW010002118.1:5647168-5671959 GCA_030014935.1 Caiman crocodilus | reverse complement strand
TATTAATATATTACAGTGTTGTTTAATGCTCAGCATAGCTAAGGCTATCTGCTCTGTTAAAATTAGCTGCTATGCCTGGTGATTAAAAAGCCTTTTTGTCCTTTTGAAGGTAAATCATTCCAAAAAAAAAGAATTAAGCCTGGATGCTGCAGCCAGCCCTTAATTAAATTTTGTAGCTTTCTGAATGATAATGCATTGGTCTCCTCTCTAAATCAGGGCTGAGGAATTATAATATGGAAGGATAAACAGGAAAAAATGAAAATTAATGCTTCTGAAAAACAAATCACATTTTTCTGCAAATCTATTTACCGGGCATTTCTGCTCATAAACTTCAGAGCTGGAAAGCCTCACTTACACTGAACCTAGGCCACTCAAAAGAGGATCTTTTCCTTAATTTCATGACTTTCTGTTCCTGATAGAAGCCCATAAACTTGCACAGTGCATTAAAGGCATTACTATAAGCAGTACAGTAAATAGACTGAGACTATTAACCTCTGTATAAACAAGTAAGGTAGAAGATGGATTATGGAGGATAAAGCTCATGTTTACACACATTTATCTTTGGTAATTAGACATCTGGGGGTGTGGAAACCACAAACATAAGAAAGAGAAATTGATTTATTATTGGGTAATGTGTCTGGTTTTTGCAACAAGGTCTAAAAGTAGATCTCATCAAGTGATAATTTTTTACGTCATTTGCATGGTAAAAGAACTAAAGTGGCAGTTATTGCCCTATTGTGTCAAAGGTTGTTAGATAAGGTGGGCCCAGTGGCTCTTAGAGCACAAGACACTCATGTCTCCAGGAAAGACCTATATTTCAAAATCCATTCTGCCTTAATTGGACATCACAGGAAAAGATGCCATGACACGACTCTATATTAGATGCAGCCTAGTTTAAGGACAGTTCTTTGGGACAAGGTTACAAGAGACCCAGGTGTGAGTATTTGGCTCTTTGTCCTGCATAGAAATGGTAATCCTTTCAACTGGCTGCTGAGGCTGTTGTCAAATGAAGAATTCACTTCTACTCTTTCTATTAAGTCACTGGATAAATCGAACATTTCAATGTACAGTTTTAAACCTAGATCTCTGTCCATATATAATTTGTATACCTGTTACACAGATCTATAGTGAAAACTAGATACTTATAGCCACAGTGCCATGCTTTGGTGCGAGCCGTTAAGAGATTACCCATTATTCAGGGTTGAACTATGTTAACATACAGCTGATTTTTAGAGTGCTCTCTTGCTAACCCTCTGCTCTGTAGATGTGCAGCTCTATCATATAAAAGGAAGCACAGTGGACCTAAATCAGTGATTCTCAACCAAGGGCCCACAGCACACTGGAGTTCCTTGAGATGAGGGCTGCTGTGTGATGCCACACTTAGGTGTGCAAATATGATGCACAAGATAAACCCAGAGACTTCAAATAGGAATATGTAGTGCTAAATGTGTTCTGACCTGTCATGGTTTGTCTGAGCTCTTTGCAACAGAAAATTGCTCTATTATTTTTCTCTAATCAAAACATGAATGAAAACTAAGAGCTGGCATTTTCTGAGGGGTGCTTCATGTCTAACAAAGGGTGCCTTGAATCTAAAAAGGTTGAGGACCCCTGGCCTAAATAATAATCATGGTGAGAGCATTCGCATTCAGAAACAATCTGCAGATCTGGGGCCTTAGATATAAGGGGATATAGCTTCTACCTGAGCAGATGGAGGTGAATTTTTTTTTACTTCTGCTAACACTTGGCTTCATAGGGGTAAGATAAACCTCCCCATCTTTTTGGATGATAAAACTCACCTATGTACAACTAAGTAAATAAATCAGCGCTTTAAATGCCACAGTTTGTAATCTATTTTGTTGCTCACATTCACCTAGTTTCATCAACTTCCACAAGTGCATATTCTTCTTGTTAAAAAACACAAAGGAATGCTTCAAAAATAACTGGATGATGCACGTCAGATACATGTTTGGGTCAATAAAACCCAGCACAAAAAAGAGCTGTCCCTTTTGAGAACAGCATTACTTTGGTAAAGTCAGCAAAACACCCAAATATATATTTTTTTGTACATGATATTTCTGCACAGTGTATGCTAGCAGCGTGACTTGAAATTTCCCATAGTTGAGAGAAGGATAAAGAATCCACTTCTTTCCTGACAATCAAATGCTTTCCATTATGGATCCTTCCCAAATCTTCTACACCTTTAGTGGCAGACATTATACAGTACTGGGAACTACCTGCTAATGGTCTTGGCACAGTGTAAGGTAAGTAACAAGGTGAGGGTGCATGCTTTTTACGGGGGCTTTTTGCATTCCTCTCCAGCAAATGCATTTGGCATCTTCCCACTGCTTTGAACTTCAAGGTAAATGGCTAGCAGTATACAATGCTACTATTTCAGGGAAGCTAACTGCTGTAATAGAAATGCCAGTCTGTTGTTACCTATGGAATAATCATCTATAACCCAGCCTCGGGTCCTTTCTAATGTTCATAAAGCGGCTGTGCACTTTCTGTCAACAGAACCCAGTCGGGTGAATTATGCTTTACTTTTTGTCAAAGGCCACGCATTGTTATGAGTTAATCAGAGTCAGGATGAGGGGAAATTTTGTTCAACAAATCACTTAGGCTTGACTCAAAGGTATTACATTGCAATATACTTCCTGGTGCCCATATTATTGCACAAAATGTATAGTTGTAAACATTTTCTGGCTTCTGCATTAATAGGCTAATATTAAAGGTGCTATGCAACCAGGGCTCTAATTGACCTCACTGGGATTTGTGGGAGCTGAGTGCTTCTAAAATTGGGGCCACTTTTATTTAAGAGACACAGTGAAGACTTAGGAGCCAAACTTTTGGCCACCCACATCTGAATACTATAGAGGTTTTCAGCATCTTCAGTATTTACTTTTCTCCAATAGTCTGCTTAAGAATTGAGTTTCTCTCAACTGATTATTTGTCCCTAGGTAACAATCAGCTTACATCTCTTGCCAAAACTCTTGATTTCCGAAAAGTTTGGGAACTTATAAAATCCCAGAATCATAGAAAATTAAGGTTGGAAGGGACCTCAGATCATCTAATCCAACCCCCTGCTCAAAGCAAGGCTATCCCCAACTAGCTCATCCCAGCCAAGGTTTTCTCTAGTTGGGTCTTAAAAACCTCTGAGGGTGGAACTTGTTTTCACTTGAGAGCTATGCTAAATAAAGCATTTTATTGCTGTGTGAGGGCCTCCAAAAAAAACGATTTTTAAAAAAATACACATTCACGCACTCCAATTCTCATTGAGTTTCACCTCAATGGTCAAGGCTTGTTTTACTATTAGTAAATCCTTCCATGTCCTATCACAGAACCTGACCTGAAGGCAACTGCCTGTTTTCTCTGTTAGATATTTTCATATTACAATATTAGGTAGCACCAGAGACAACAGATACCCACAGGGACTCTGCAACTCAGCAGTACAAACTCTTCTTACAAGAGAGCATTCAAAATCCAGACCTGGATCAAAACACTGAGAGACAAGTTTTCCATTTCCCCCATCTCTTATTCAGTGTCTTTTACTTTTATGCTAGATACCATGGGAAGAACAAGGGTCTTGAATACAAAGAGCAACAAGGATCTGGACAAAAACTACCTTCTAAGGCAGACTTGTCCAACATGCAGCCTGTGGGCCGCCATACAGCCCTCCAAGCTGTTCTCTGAGGCCCAAGGTGCTGCGACGGGAAATGAAAGTAAACACTTCACTTTCATTTTGGGGGCGTGATGTGATACTGCTTCCTGTGAGGTCTTTGACTATGGCTCGCCGGCTCACTGGGTGATAAGAAGTTCATGATCTGGCCCCACATTCAAAAAGTTTGGATACCTGTGATGTAAAGAGACCCATTAGGCAGCTGAGGTGTGGGAATATAGCATCATTCCTTTTAAAATGTTTGTTAGCTTTCTAGTGAAATGTACTGTACTTTAAGCTTTCCGGGCATTTTTACACATGCAAGCGCTGCAGTGCTGGGCACTTTGAAGAGTGCCTGGTGTTGCGACACTTACAGTTGCATAAGTGGCAAAATGCGCATCAGCACTGAGAAAACGGCAGTGGCACACTTTTGAACTAAAACACATCAGAGATGCTTTAGTTCAAAAGCGCAGCACCTCAATTTTCTGTGTGCTGACACGCATTTTGCCACATATGCAACTACATGCGGCACTGTGCAGTTTCTCAGCTCACATGCAGAGCAAAATCAATTAATCAAGTCTGCTCCAAAGTGGCAGATCTCCGGCACATCGCGGGACAGAAAAGCATGTGTAGAAATGCCCTCAGAGTCTACAGGAACGGTCAAAGCAACAGAGGTATGCAGCTATGTTACCTATTGGTGTATATTAAGTGAACACGGAGATTCTGGAACTTATTATACTGGTTTTGCTTTTTTCTAATTTCTGCATGTGTTTTGGGCCAACATCAGTCGTTCTCAACCTTTTTAAACTCAAAGCACCCTTTGTTAAACTGGAAGAATCCATCAGAAAATGCCAGCGTTTAGTTTTCACTTCTTTTTTAACTACAGAAGAAATAATAGAGCTGTTTTTCTGTAGCTAAAAAGTAAGTGAAACTCAGATCACAACAGGCCACAATGTATTGAACACTTCAGATTCCTATTTGAAATCTCTGGCACCTAATAGTGCTAACATTGTGTGACACTCCACAACACCTTTGAAAGGATCTCAAAGCACCCCTGTGTGCTGCGGTTGTATATTTTTGTATTGTTGTATTTTGTATATTTTTGCTAAGAGGTTAGACAATGGATTTGTATGGGATGATTTGAACACAGATGATCCTGTCTCAGGCAGGAGGTTGGGCTAGGTGCCATATGGGCCAGGTACAAATGGCCCAAAATCCTGAGGCTGAATCGATTCAGTCTGTGCAGGTTAGTCTAAATTACAGAGGTTACATTGAAACAGAAGTGGACAGACATTTAACCTTTGATTCAGGAAATGCAGCCACATGTCTGCAGTGACTCAGACCAGAATCTGGGGGGCACTAGAGCACAGCTCTCTGGCTGTATGTTCACTTCCTCTTCCTGCTGCACCTGACGTCTCTGGGATTTGCAATCTAGACTTACAGCAGCAGAACTCTACAGGGTTTCTCATCACTTCCTCTTTCTGGGATTTGTAGTCCACAGAGGAAGCCAGCAATAAGCAATATGTTTGAGTGGGGGAAGGGGTGTTTAACACCCCTCCCTGGCCTCAGACTCCAGCTGGGGTTTACCTGGAGGGGACTGGGCTGCATCCCCAGCCAGGATTGCCCCACCCCCTTTGCCTTGTCAGCCAGTCCTCACTGCTCCAGCTATGGAGCAGAGGGGAGAGGACTGCTGAAGCAGACTGCTGAAGCAGACAGCACAGCCCAGTCCAGGGCTGCAAGGCATGCTGGGATGCAGGGGGGCTGTGATTTAACTTGAACAAGGAAGGGGTCTGAGACAGAAGTTTCATAAACTGGTTCAACCCAAATCAGTTAAGGCTGATACTACATTCAACCAGATTTATCTTAAATCAGTTGTAGCCATTCTGAAACTGGTCTATGTGCACTGAGCTTCTGTTATCTTACAGGTTTAAACCAGTTTCTGATCACTTAAACTGGTTTATGTGCAACTTCTCTCCCTAGCTATGCACTTCCCATCCAGCGCTACTTCTCTAGGATTCACAGAACAAGCGGTCCAGTTACATGATTCAACAGGTTACACGTTTACCTTAATATTCAGGATGTTTGGGGAATTAAGTGTAATAGCAGTTCAATAATTTGATTCTTGTTTCAGTTAGAAAACACAAAATGTGGAGCCTGAAATTGTATTAAAACAGAACTTTGAATTGTAAATACAACTAGTGATTTGGAAAAGGCACAATTAGCGTAACAAAAAAACAAAGTAGATGCGAAGGAGTCTGCATTGAGACATGTTTGCTAGAAATCATTTTAGAGCTACTTAAATGATTGCCCAAAATGACTACTTCTATTAAATTATTTCTGATAGATTTATAATCCTCTCAATTTAATCATAAATTCTTAGCTGTTTGTTTGTTTCTCTTTTATGTTAAGAGTATAGTAAGAGGTTTTTCAGAGCTAAAATTGCTTTGTATTTCTTCTACCACCTACCTACCACAAGGGCAGAGAAGCCAACTGGAAGCCTAAAGCAACATTTTATCTTTGATTAGTCATATTTGAATTTCTTTTTTGCCTGTGAAATAACAGCCATAGGGACAAATGTATAACAACATGGGGGCCAACCAGGTCACTTGAAAAACAGCTCCTGGGGCATGTCTGGATTGCGAATGAGTTCATGACTTTTGTTAGGAGCTACCATTCTCCCATTGAGATTATGCTTCCTACTTTAGAGGGATCACATTCACTGAGCCAACAACTGCCTCTAGGCAATGAGTATATATGACTGTGCCCTGAGTAGCACAACACTTAACCTTATGGGAAATAGTTTGCGGGAATGCAGGGGACAAGGGAGGCAGGAGAGAGGAGAGACTGTTATTGTCACTAATGCTAACGCGAGAGTCTTTTCTTGTTTGCTCATATTTTTCTATTATTTATCATTTTGTCTAGGAAATGTAATGTAAGACATCTTGGGTTTCTTGTGCAGGTCTGGGGGTAGGGAAAAAACATCTTATCATGACCCCTAATATCAACTGGTACTGTGGTAACACTGAGAGGCCACAGTCTTAGACTGTTACCTCACTGTGTCATTCCCATACTCTCAAAAGCTTTTATCTTCTATGAAAGCTAATTTAATAAATCTGATACAAAAACATCTCCTATTCAGTCTGCAGGGCATTGCCCTTCTGAATGGAGAAACTGGCTGGAAACTCTCGTTTCTGGCTTCCAGTCCCCCTTCCATCTGCTCTCCTCTAACCTGGATTAATTTTGAGCACTCAGATAATGTTCAGGTGTTCAGCTTCTTGGTTAAATATTTCAGATTCTTCCTCTCTACATAATTTGATAGCTTAATCTCTGGTGAAGCCTCAAACATCTGAGCACTGTTAGTGAAAATGATTGTTTACAAGGAATAAGACAATGTTGTTAACATAGTATATTATCCTAAAGCATGCAACATCCTTTCCTCTGCTTCCAGTTTATAGCTCAAACTGGACTATTGAACAGAGAGGAGACCAAACAAAGAGAAAAAGGATGTAGTGACTGGCAAAAGATTCTTTCCTAGGAATAAGTTTAATTAATCAGTGCCTAGAAGGGCTGTGTGAAACAGGCCATATTCGATTTGGATTCAGCCTGAATCAGGGACAGTGATTCGATCTGTTGATTTGGATCACCATCCCCGATTTGATTCGGACAAATCCAAATCTGAAGATTTGATACTGATTTGGTGACTCAGCGATTTGGACCTAGACAAAGCTTTAATTTTTTTTTACTACATACCTGGGGGTAGCGGGCTTGGCTCATGATTGCTGCAGTGCTAGGTGGATGAAGTGTCCCACAGAAGTGCAGGGGGCTCTCTCCAGCGTGCTCGGCAGCAAATCCACAAGTGGATTGGAGGTACTTCTGGTCCTCTTCCGGTTCTGCTGGGGAGCGCACTGTGCACCCCCTCCCCCCGCAATATTCCCCCAGCTCAGCCATCAGGAGGCACCAGATGCCAAGACTGGGGGATACAGGGGGGCCCCCAGTGCACTCTCCGGTGGACCCGGAAGCGGACTGAAAGTTCTTCTGGTCCACTTCTGGATCTGCTGGTTAGCACGCTGGGGAGCTCCCGTGCTTCTGTGGGACACCATGCACCCTAGCACCATAGCATTCAGAGCCTCTGCTACCTAGAAGTATATAGAAAAACCATTTAAATCTGTGTCTATGTCCAAATCGCGAAATCTGCCCGAATCTCTGCAAATTGATTCGAAGGGTTCTGAATTGATTAAGAGAGATTAAAGGGTCCTCTGATTTGATTTGGAGATTTGGCCACCAAATTGGGCTGAATCTCCACCAAATCGAATCAGGGGCCGAAGATTCACACAGCCGTAGTGCCTAGTACTGGTGGCCAGTTGTTAAAATCACGGCCCATTATATTTACCACTTTTCACTTTGCAAAGTGGGTAAAATAATCAAACAGAAGGCAAGTTCAGTACCTGGCCATTTGTAAATGACCAAGTGCTCAACAAATTCACAGAGGTGAGTTCTGTTGGAGGACGATGCGAGAGTGTCTTTCCCTTCCAAAAACCCATTGTCTAGATGAAGTATAGCACTGGGAGCAAGGAGGGTTGGAAGAGTCATTCCTAAAGAATCAGCCCATTTTTATAAAGAGGAAAAATGAAGCTTAGGTTAAGTCTCCTGCATAGCTAAATTGGTCTTTTAAAAAGTGTTTAATTCAGTTTCTCGCTGACTTCACCTCTCAAGTGAGAGAAATAGTTTGGAAGATAAATCTATCATTAAATTTGCATCTTCTATATAAAAGGTCGAAGCCCCTTCTTGTGGTATGCCTGTGGCCAAGGCAACTGGTGGATTTCTTTCTCATTTAACTCTTTTTTTAATAGAGAATGATCCAAGCAAAAAACCACAATAATGCCAAACTCACAATTGGCATAATGCAATCCATTTAGAAAACTGACATGACCTAGATTTCTATTTGCAGAACAGAATGACACACAGTTTACTGTGTGCAAACAAACACACAAAACCACAGCCATATGCAACACAGGGAAATGCTAGCATCTGGATGGAGTCTCAATCCTACTTTACATATTGGCAATTCAAAAAGCTGATATGGACAGAGATAATCCAACTTCTAAGATTTACCATTCAAACATACTTGAACTGCCATGAAAAATGCAATAAAATAATTCTTTCAGACAAGTTTAGAGAGAGGTTTTCCCAAAAGACAGAATTCTGGCTTCCAGTCACATAAAGCTTACACTTTGTCAATAACACGGTGAAGGAAGGCATGAATGAATTTTATTTCATTGGACAAGTGACTTGGAATACAGATAAGGCAGGGTGAGCATATAAACCTTTAAATAAATGTTTTAGCACTATCTGGAAGGGAGGAATGCAATTGATTCCAATCTTTTTTGACAGAAAATCAGTTCCTCTAAAACTCTTGGGGCAACAAACACTAACTAAAAGTGCCTGCTCCTAATAAAATCTTTAAGTACAACAAAATAAAATGTTGTCATTTGCGACTAATAGGCTACAATTAATGCAAGCACTTCTTTTTTAGCAGTTTGATTGTGATATTAAACTGCATTCATACAAATATAGTGGAGTAGGGAATCATTGCTTCACAGTGACTCAACTTGAGAATTTTCCTTGGGCGTTTTTAAAGCAAAGTATGTGACAAAGCACTACGCATGGTAAAAAGTATTCTGTTGGTTGAATGCTACAGTACATTTTGGATTTAATTGGAATAAACACTCATTTAATAGATATCACTGATTTAGGACTGTGAAATGCCAAGCAGTATTTCCTTGTTCTGCTTAGTAGACCATATTTGTTTATATGAAGTTGTCCCGATCAAAATCTTGTGTTTTAATAATTTCCTTTTGGCTGCTTAATATATGGCTTCTGAAGTATTCCCTGTACTGCAACTATGAATGATTATTCCATTACAATTATTAATTCTTAAAATTTTCCATCTCAAAATGCAAATGCTGAGTTGTACAAAGTAGAGGTAAATTTTACGGCTGTTCAGAACAAGTCTGTGGAGCTTTTATGAGAGAGCGCCAAATTAGGACTCTTTTTTTTTTTTTTTTTAATGGTTTAACTGCAAATCTAACTCAGTCTTGAGTTTTACTCTCGTTTCCCAAACAAATACCAGCTTGTAAAAAATCCCAAATCAACACTGTAACAAATGCAATGGCTACTCTATGCCAAAAAGAGACTGCTCTACTCGGTCAGGAATAGGAATTCAAAAAGGTGACGTGAGAAGCAACTTTTTAAAGCTGTGTATTTTCATTTGCGTTGCCTGTCTCATCTAATTTTATATATTGTCTGCCTTTTGCATTGCTTTGATTTTGCTACTTTAAAAGACGCACGAGTCAGAACTAGAGCCAACAAACAAAGTGAGATGTATTACTCAACGTCCTACAATATGAGATGTGACTAAGTGGTGGTATATCAGCCTTGATATGCATTTGCGATGAATTATCATGCCCCAACTGCCAAGCCATGCCAGAAATGGTAACTTTGAAACAATCTGCTAATTGTAAATGAATACAGGCGACCCTCACCATTCATGGGGGATATGTTCTCATATCCCCCAGGAATGGCTAAATCTGTGAATAAAGCACTGCGTTCACTGCGGCTGCTCTGGGGATGGCGGGAGCGTGGTGGCAGTGGTGGGAGCCCAGCAGTGGCAAGCACACAGCTCCCAAGGAGCTCCTTTAAGCATATTTAAGAAGTGGGTTCGGCATTCCCGAATATTTGAAACCACAAATGCCAAACCTGCGAATAGTGAGGGTTTCCTGTACTGTTCCAGTCCCCTTTTGTAGCAAAGGAAGCTAGCAAATAAAAGCCATGCACCTAATTGTTACAACCTCAATGACCATAATCAATTGCTAAGAGTAGAAGTTTATTCAATAATTAGACCTTTAAAGAAAATCTACATGTGACTGTTTTGAAAAAGAGACAATTAAGAAGCATGTGACCAAGTGAAGGGACTATTTTTATGATCCAATATTCCAGTCTCGTTTAATATCTTGTCCCCAATTTCCTCTTATAATTAGCTGCCTTAGAACAACTGTCACACGTCCAGAAACATTCCTATGCACAACGGTATTTATATAAGCCGAGGTGTCAAAGTCATCTGATCCCATTGCGTGATTTGGGACTGGTCCGAAGGCTGAATGAATGGACCCTTTCCCCTTCCCCTCCCTCAGGATGATGCCTGCTGTGGCCAAATTGGAATATGAGCTGCCAATGGCTCCTGCTGCAACTGATCTGCCGTGCATGCCATGTGCAGCACAGTCCCAGAATGGCCGGAGTGGGATTTGTGGACACGGGATCAGATGTTGGGGGTGGGAAGGGGGAGAGGGAGGGGAGGCCCAGATTGACCCCATGTAAGGCCAACACCAGGCACTGGATGATGTCACTCACCCGCGGGCAGTATCCTTGATGCCCCGATATAAACCAAAAGTGGCCCATCTCTAATTTATTGATTAATGCATTGCCTTGTTTCAGAGCATTAACTGCATCTAGCATTTTTCTGTACTTTGTGAATTGTTTGTCAGTTCTGAAATGTCTGCTTTTATCGAGGGTCAACTGCCTTAGACAGTCCCTCAAGTTACTTTGAGGAGTGGCTGTATTTTCAATATTAAACACTTTACTACTAAAAAAATGGATTCACAATAAAAATGAAGGCTACCAGAACCTCCACAGTGCGCAGTAGCACTTTGTCTTCTACATTTCTCATCTTTCTTCTTATCCTACTGCAGCAGAAAAGAAGTCTAAACCAACCTGTAAGCCTACCTATTCTTTGCCTCTGTTTTCTACCAGTTGTACTGTCTTCTTATGGCTATAGTCCTACAATCAGATTTCATGCTTAGAGAGAGGAGGGGGGAGGTTGATGCACAATGTGCATTGATGGTTCCTTTCTTGCTTTCAAAGCCTCACACAGATTATATCAATTTGTGAATAAGTGGCTAGAAATTGCTTGTTTGGATTAGGTAAGCTTTCAGGCTTCTGTTTATTGACACAGATTGACTTTCAGTTTAAATGAGCTTAATAGAGCTAAAGCACAAAATGCCAACCTCAGACATTCCTCTTGCTCGTGATTTTAGGGCTAAATCCAAGTCTGTGGCATGAAGTTCACCTCTAAAGAGTTTTCGGGTGTAAGGGGGTTTTTTTTTGGTTTTTCTTTTGGGGGTTTTTTTTGGTCTCGACTATTCTCTGCCTACTTTACAGCTCAATACTGCTCCCATTAAACTCCAATTGACTTAGTATTGAGATGCACTCAATACTTAAAGACCATTTTAAACCACTAATGTAATATTCTATTAGGATGAGTGGAACTTCCTGGTGTATGTAAGAGTACAGTAAATGTTGTTGACAAGAAAAGATTCACACAATATCCTATTACAGTAGTGTTTGTTACAATTAAGGAAATTAAATCTATTCTGTGGCTACAAAATAGCCATTGCTATCTTATATGTTCTTTCTTCCAACCCCCAGCACTTGTTTTCTCAAGGACTCATCTTACCTTGTGGCTTAGAAATGTCAGTCTTCCACAATGACATTGCAGCTGGCTTCTGTGGAGATGATTGACAGGTGAATTAAAAGATAAAACTCTTTTAAGATAAAAATAAGCTTTGATATCATAGATTATAACACTAGAAGGGACCATTAGGAAGGAACCATCTACTCTAACACCTTCTATAATAAGACTTTCCATAAGACTTCCCTGTCAACTCCTAAATGAAGGAAAAAAATCTAACTTGGAACTCACTACAGTGGGTTATGCTGGGGAATGTAAAGTTATATTCCCAGTAGCTTAAATTGTCAGAGTAAATTCAGCTAAAATCTAAACTGCCGCAGCTTTCTAAAGTAACTATTAGTTGTACACACAGCTCAGCAAATACCTTACAGAGGGAGTCAAAGTTTTTGAGTAGAGGTGATATCTTTCATTAGACAAACTAAAAAACGTTATTTGCAAGCTTTGGACACACACACGAACTTCCTCAAGCAAATAAATAAATAAATAAAAATAGTGAGAGATAGGAAAGATGGCAAGAAATCCTGGAGGTATGAAAAAAGCCAGTCGCCTTTTGTGCTCAGACCAACATGGCTACTGCCTAGATCCTTGCAGAGGGAGTAGCACTCTAAAACCATGTATAGTCCATAGGCTAGGGACAGACATTACACATAAAGTGGTTTAAGTGATCAGAAACTGGTTTAAACCTGTAACAGAATAGATGCTCAGTGCACATAAACCAGTTTGAAAATGGATGAAACCGGTTTGAGATAAACCTGGTTGAGTATAGTATTAGACTTAACTGATTTGGCTCAAACTGGTTTATGCAATGCCTGTCCTAGACCCCCTGCTGGTTTAAGATAAACCAGGCATTCAGGCATGCTGTCTGGGCTGGGCAGGGCTCTTTGCTCCACAGCAGGGCTGGCCCCTCCCCTCTGCTCCCTGGCTGCAACTCGGCAAAGACTTGCAAGTATAGCAGCATCTGTCTGACTTCTCCCTGTTAAGCAGGGATTATTCCCCCCTCCTCTCTGCCTTATGCAGACACCTCAGCATTAGCTAGCAGACCGCATGCTGGCTACAGTCTGTGCTGTGGGAGATGACCAAGGCAGACAGGCTTTTTGGAGCTAATCAACAAGTAGCTTAATGTCCTTCCTTGGGAAAGCTGTTTAAGAGACGTTTGTTCTCCTCCTCACCACTCCCTGATAAGCAGAAATTCCCCCTACCCTCTGCCTTGCTGAGGAGGTGTCTGTGTATTAGCTAAAAGACCACACACTGGCTACAGTGGGTGCTGAATCAACAGGTAGAGTTAACAGGAGCTGGTAATGTCCCTCTGTTGTTTTGTTTTCTTAAAGGGGTGATAAACACTGCTATCAATTCCCTGCTGGGCTAATCAGAGCATCCTGCCAGGGCTTGGCCATGCCCCCCCTGCTCCTCCCATCAGCTCAGTACTGTCTAAGGGAAGGGAGGGCTGCTTTAGCTCCCCCCAGCTTCTAGCCTGAGCCACTGCAGGCATGCCTGGATGTCTGTGCACTTACAAAGTGCTTTAACCTAGCCAGGTTAGAATAACCTGCAAAGATTGAATCAATTAAGGCTCAGGCTTTTTGAATGTCTGTCCCTAGCCATAGTGATAACACCAGGCTTTTGCCAAATAAAGCTTGTAGGTCCTGATGGACTTACTGGGGCAATGAGACATGCAAACAGATGCTCAAATTGAATAGTGGCAATAAAGTGAATCTTCCTTTAAAGTAAGAGGACTCCATTATATCAGAAGGACCAGTCTACCTGGAGGGAAGAATTCTCAGGACGTAATAGACCTATTACCAGGTAGATTTGTTGTGATAATTTACCTGAGTAACTATTGTTGACATGCATTACTGCAGTGGTTCTCAACCTCTTTATGATCAACTCATTTTTTTAATATAGAAAAATAGTAGGAGCCATTCTTCTGTTGCAAAGAACTCAGAAAGAGCACAACAAGTCAGAATGTTTTTGACTCTGTGGATTTCTATTTAAAATCTTTGGTGTTATCTTGTGAATCATGTATAGGTATTTGCATACCTAAATGTGCTAATATTAAGCAGCATGTCACATCATACTTGAAAGGATCTCATGGCACCCTGATTGAGAACCCTAATTACTACATGAAACACCATGCAAGGGTCCTTGTACTACACAGAGGCACACTTTACTTCTATTATTTTCACTTGCATCTCAGCCACAGATGATGCAGTCTGAGCTTCCCTATTTTCAAATGAGAATGGCAGATTCTAACCCCTTTCCAACTCAGTTCAATACAGAGGCAAAGCAGAGTCCATATGTAAATGCATCTGAGCTCTACAACATATACCACAGTACATTTTCTTTTACTTCAGGCACAGCCATGAGCAAACGGTACTGTACAAACTACATGACCCCTGGAGTCTTTGTGACTCCGCCAGAGACATTAGGGTTGCAGTTTTTCCCCTTTGCTCCCTGGGGCAGTAATGGACAGTAGATACAGACTGCCAGTCAGTCACTACTGTCTTCCCACCCTGTCTACATTGGCTGAAGAACCCCATTGGCAGGTGGATATAAGGCTCTTCACATTCCCTGCCCATCTGCTATACAGAAGATGTAGTTCTATTTACTTTCAAGTGTGCAAATTTCAAGGGCCAGGCAAATGTAGAGTCATTTCTTATTCTCTTGTGCACTTTTGCAGGTGCATGTGGTCCCCAAGCTGGAATTAAGTTCCAGAAGTGAAATCAAGTCATCAGTTTTCCTTAAAGGCATTTCCTTTCTTTGCATGTCTGTGTGGATTTAGGTCACAGATGAAGAACATAATTCTCATCAAAACCTATTGTATCACTCTTGCAACATGGAAAAATAGCGAATGCAAATGGTATAAGACAGGGGTGGCCACCTTGGGAGCCACATCTGATCCTTCCCCAAAAGTTCAAGAGCCGCTGATTAGGGCAGGGGACCATGGTGGGGGCGGAGGGGAGAAATCCTAAGCAACCCAAAACAGTGACTCCCCCCTCCCAAGCCAAACCACTCTGGCTTTCCCCACAGGGAGCATGCCCTGGGGTAAGCAGCATGCTTGCAGCTCCCACCTCAGCAGCCCAGCACGTAAGTCGGCAGCCCCAGGGGGAAGAGAGCACCTACAGCTGCCTTAGGAAGGAGTGGGTGGAGCTTCACATAGGTGAAGGAAGAAAATATGATTGCAAGGCTGAGTGCACATGGCACCCCCTGCCCCAGCAAGTAAGTCCGTCATGGGGAAGGGGCGTGGAGGGCATAAGAAGGCCCCTGTGGTAAGGGAGTGGGGCAGGGGCTGGGGTGAATATGGCCCCAGGACTGGGGCAGGTCATGGGAGGCTCAAAGCCCGGGCACCTCCTTCAAGGGCAGGGGGGGCTCCCAACACTGTGTGCACCCCCAGGGCAGGTGCAGGGGGCACATGCCCCTCCCAATCTCTGTGTGGGGCAGAAGCAGCTGCCACTGCAGGCTGCGTTCCATACCCCACTGCCAGTGTCCCGGCAGCCATGCAATACCACATGCCTCCTGCATGCTGGTTGTGCTGCCTGCCTGGCAGTAGGAAGCACGTGGCTTCATGTGGCTGCCAGGGCACTGGCAGTAGGGTGCAGAGTGCAGCAGAGGCCACCTCCACCTCACACGCAGCACAGATTGGGAGGGGGCACATTACCCTGTGTCTGCCCTGGGGCTGTGGACAGCAGCGGGAAACACCCCCCGGCCCCGCGCCCCTAGATGAGTCACCCAGCCTCTGTGCCTCTCATGACCCACCCTGGGGCCCCATTCATACCCCCACCCCACTGGGCCTTGATCTCCACCCCCACCCTACGCCGCTTTCTGTCCACATATTTACCTGCTCAGCTGAGCACTGCTCCACGCAGGGCCAGGGCAGGCTGAATTTCTGTCCATTTGCAGGCTCTGGCTTCTCATCTCTCTCTGTGCCTCTCCCCCCACGTACAGCTGCCTGGAGCACACAGTTGGACGGCCTGCATTTGTGTGGACTAAGCCCACTTAGCCTCAGCCTTCTACTGCCTATGGGGTTCTGACCAATTTGCAGAGAGCTGCAAGTACCATGCCGGCAAGCCGCATGGGTCCCGTGATCTGCAGTTTGGCCACCACTGGTATAGGAGGTAGAAAAACACATAGAGGGAGGAATGCTAAGTGAAGAAGCTGTGATTTTCATGACCTCTTTAAGAAATGTCTTCTTGCCTACTTATGCTTTCTCCCCAAAACACAAACTTGGTAAGCCTTCAGGAAATGATCCCTTTCCTTGGTGAAGTAGAAACTCCCATAAACAGTTTCTTACCTTTGACTGGTGGATAGGAGTGAGTGTGTATTTAGGCACTGGACTGGGATTCGGGAGATACGACATGAATTCCTGGCTCTGCAGCAGACTCCCTGGATGACCTTGATCCCATCACTTCACTTGTGTCCAAAGTGTCCAAAGCAATATGGAAAAGTGGTACCTCCTTTCTTCCACCCTTATCTGTCTTGTCCTTCTTCCCCAACTGGGTAGATAGTGAGAGACTACCCCTGATGTTTACAATGGTTTTATACCCCAGAAAGCACAATGGGGTTTTGATGTTAACTGGGCCTCCTAGGTGCCACTGAAATATAAGAAAAGTAAATTAGCATGCAGAGAACTCCTTATGGTGCCAATTACACAATGAGTTACATGCATTAACCCTAAAGATTTGCCCAACTCTAATTATAATTCCCTGTATTTTGTAGTAATTTCTCTACTTTTTCTCTGCACATGTAGGTAAAGGGATTAGATAATTCCCCAGAATCAAAGCAGTAAATACAGCCTGATATA
The DNA here is from genome assembly GCA_030014935.1 of Caiman crocodilus. Taxonomy (NCBI): domain Eukaryota; kingdom Metazoa; phylum Chordata; order Crocodylia; family Alligatoridae; genus Caiman; species Caiman crocodilus. The sequence continues at coordinate 5,654,985 of JAGPOW010002118.1, read as the reverse complement.
CAGTCTTGATTGAGTTCTCTTTTATGGAGGGTGCGCAGAGAAAGAAACATATAAATCACGCTAACTGGTTAACACATCTGAGGCACTGTATACTAAATCAGTAAGGCCTCATTTGTTTCTAGTCTTAATTCCAGCATTCCCCAAGGATCAAATAAATGTAAAACCTGACTTCACAGCAGTAATGTTTTCTGCTCATTCCAAAGACTTTTACCACAGTGAAAGTTTGATTCCAAAGCTGTGCGTAAGCCATTGCCAGCACTGACACTGATAAATAATTAAGCTGATCGGTGGCTTAAAAGTGAGAGGTGTCTATGTTTCAAAAACATTTCCTATTAACTCTTGTATTTATCTACTCACCAATAAAGCTTACATCTAATGCTGAGTTAAGAAATCTAATGTTCTCTGGGCATGTCTACACGAAGTCCTATGGTGACATAGCAATGTACTACGTTGCTGTACGGTGCGCTACAGCAACGTAGCAATCACGCGGGTCTACATGCAATCACCAGTTAAATCGCCATACTGGCACACTTCCCCAGCACAGCGTACCACTACGGTGACGTAGTGGCGAAATGTAACTGCGTGCTGTGCGCACGGCGCAGTAACTCCCATACCGTGGCATGCTTTAGTACTTCCAAATGTGACCATACAATGATATGTAGATGCACCTTCTTTTGTGCATCAAGAACATGGAAGCTATTTGTAGTATTATTCATGACCAGATGTTTGGGAGCTCCATTTTCTACACAAGATACGCCTTCCCTTTATGTCACTCCATCACATGCATTGCTTACCTTGTAACCTCAGCCCCTTTCAAATGACTTGTGGGGCTTGGAAGAAAATGCTACGCAATAGTTCTGGTGTCACCTCTTTTTAAAATAGACATCTAATGAGGATCACTGAGCTCCAGTTTCTGCATCCTGAAGAAGTAAAAGAAGGCCACTATTTTGTCTTTTTCTTTCTGCTGCAAACTCAACTGAACCTTTCACAAACACTACCTGTGTCCATCCTTCTGCTTCAGCTGCTTTCATATTCTTTAAGGATGCAGGCCTTCAGAGATGAAAAACATGAGGGCACCCATTGTCCTTGCGATCTCATTGTGCCAGGTTTTCAACTGGGGTAAAGCAGCTCCGCAGAAAAGGGTAAAAGTCTCTGTTGCAGATACATCCATGCAAAGTTTGTGCTTTCTGATACAAAAGTATACGTGACTGTAGCTGGTCCAAAGCAAGCAAAAAAAGGGGTCCCCTATCTCCCAATGCAGATTGCAGTCTGGTACAGGTAGTTTTTGACTTACAATATTTCAAGTTACAATGTTTCACGCTTATAACGTTCATCAATCAACACCCTGTTTCAAGTTCCTGACCTCAATTTTGACTTTACAACACTTGATCCGATGCAACGCCATGCCAGCAAACAAGTTTGCTGCATCACCCATCCTCCTGGAGAACATCTGTCCAAACTTCCTTGGACGCTTTCTTTAAGAAAATGGAAAAAACTCCATAAAAACCTGCAGCCAAGACTCCCAAGAAGACTCCAGCCAAGAGTCTTATCTTCAAAAAGTCCAGCTAAGAGCCCTTCAAAAAGTCCAGCAAAGTCGCCTCAAAGAAGTCCTTCCAAATCAATATGATTGCTATTTACAACATAAATAAATTAAATGTAGCTATATTACTTATCTATAATTGATTGAGTGCAACATTCTGGGTTATTTTGGGTGAAAACAGAGTATCAGATCTTGGTTCAGGAAGAATCCTCCATTTATAACATTGTTTCCTATGGGAAAATCAGTTCTGAATTACAACATTTCGACTTAAGACATGGTTTTCAGGAACCAATTGCGTCGTAAGTCCAAGGACTGCCTGTATTGTACTGTACTTAGAAAATGATGCATGTAGTATAGAGGACACAGTGGGAAGCACAAGCCGTGGATCTGAAGGTGAGGAGAGACAGAGCTAGTCAGGAAGCATGTCAGAAAAACACCAATTGCTCAACATTTAAGCTTTCGCAGAAATAGCAGTTTTCAAAGCACTTGCATTGGAAAAGGTTCCTCATATCCAAACAGAATATCTGGTTAGAGTGAGAGCGAGAAGGAGAAAGAGAGAGACACCAAACTCTGTCTACAGAGATCCATGTTCAAGTTTCTACTGTGTGTCAGGCAGCGTAGGAAACTGAAGCTATATCTCAATTTTTCCACAAAAAAATCTGAAAGCTCTTATTTCCTTCCAATTTGGAATAGAAAAAATTCTGAATCCTTGATTTTTTTCCTGATTATCCTGGCCAGGGAGCCACTTACACAATAGATGATAGGGCTAGTATGAAAAGGTCTCATGTAGAGAGACAGGCAAGGTTGGGAAGACATCTACGTGCCCATATATGAGCGGAGAGGCTGCTCCGATGTGCTGTAATTCCAGCATGTTAAAGCAGACTCAATTAATTACTGGAGTGGCAATTACTGCGCTCCATCAGCCTCCCATGTCTCATGTGTCAGCATCCCTGTGCTTCAAAATGGGGCTTGGGGCACTTTATCTAAAGTTCATTCACTGAGCTTTAGGTAAAGCGCCCCATTGCTATTTGGAAGCACAGGGACTCTGCTACATGAGACACCCCAGGTGCTTTAATTAGAGAGCCACTCTAATTAAAGCGCTCACCCACCCCCACACTCACATGCTCTGGGAGCGTGTGTATAAACACCCCTAGTGCTGTGGAAATAGCCTGAGGCCTCTGGCACATGTTACACTTAGGACATGAGTAACCAGTTAATCACATCTTGTTACTCAGCCCACGTTAATGAAGTCAATGATGTGATAAAACAAGGAATTACACAAAATATATGTAATAACTTGGTGACTTGTTCCTATCATGCCATTAACTGAAGGCATGGTCAGGCAGGGGCTCCCAGCCATGGGTGTGCTCCTGTGGCTGGGAGCTGAAGGGGATCCCAGCCTCGAGGATGAACCACGTACCCCCACAGCTGGGAGCCCTGTCAGCTGATCCAGGCTCCCATCTGTGGGGATGCAATGTGTGCCTCTATAGCTGGGAAGCTCATTAGATGACAGGGCCCCTAGCTCCCGAGGCACATGGTGGGAAGTTGCTACTTGCTGGTGCAGCTAGATCCCACAACCATGCCTCCTGCCATGAACGTGTGGCGTAGAAGGAAGCGAATTATGGGGATCAGGCATCAGATCCTTTGTACTTTCACTTGCACATTTGCCAGGGGCCTGAGAAATAAAGTCCTGAATGACAGTAAGGCAGACAATTAGAGACTACCTGTAGTCAAAGAAAGGCCAGTATAAACATTAGATTGAAACTGCCTACTCAGTGATGATCTGGGGATAGACTAACTTCTTCCAAAAGCAGCAAAGTATTTAAAACCATCACTTGGATAACCATTTTTGACAAAGCACTGTTAAGCATTAAGCAAGGCCTTAGTTTCAAACAGCCTCCAATAGTTGGCGAAGGACTATTTTTTACTTTCTGGCAGCGTTAGCTATGTGCTGATGCCTGAAGTAGGCTTTAAATGACAGCATAAGCTTGAAAAGCTGCCAACTCAACATTTGACAAGACTTTCAGAACAGTTCCCCGCATCTGCACCACTGGTCCGACCAAGGACAATACGCTGTGTGATTAAAATTAAAGCCTCAAAACACAGAAACCCTTACAATGATAGCAGAGAGACAAACTGCAATCAAGAATGTCTGCGAGAAGCTGTATTTAATGCCCACTGTATCTGATCAATTATGTACAGGTCTCTTCAATTATTTACTGATTTCAACCAGATGCTTCCGTGTCCTGTAGTTAAAGGTAAAACTTAAACACGGCCAACTCTTTAAATCCAAAAAGTCTACAATTTTTGCAGCGCTTTCAGATCGCCGGGTGTGTAAGAACCAAATGCTAACCAGCTGGATTTATCTCAGTAGAGATGGCTTGTCTCGATTTCCAAAGTAGAATTCCACCAGCCTGAATATTATAAATAATTAACACCCTTTGTATCAGTGTAGTAGCTAACGAGGCTTGAGGCCCCTTGGTGCCGGGCACTGTACAGATACCAGCAGGAGGGGAAAGAAATTTCCACAAATACAGTCCTTTTACTGTGGATGTAATTAATAGCTGGTCTGCAGGAAAATGCTCCCTTCTCATTAGCTGTGTCTCTATAGCAATGACACAGCTTAGCTTTTGAAGAGAAGACGGACTGAATATTCATACGGTTGGTGCTCACTTTAGCTCTCGGTGAAACATAAATCAGGCTTCTCTGGAAAGTTCAAACACTACGAAAGCAGCGTCTCTTATCGGAAGGGCTGAAGGTGTGGAGGTGAGGACCCGAAAAGTTTTAAAGCACAAGACACTACAAGCAAGAGAGAGTCCCTGTCCCCATTGCTTACCAAGTGAGGTCCTGATCCTGGATTAAACATTGGTGAGCCGTTCATGTGGGTCTTTGTGCAGGTTCAGTGCTTACATTAAGACAAGAGGCATGCTGATTATGTCCTTCCACCCCCCTGGAAAACTACACAGTTGTCAAAAACTTCAGAACAGGGAGACTTGTAGCAAGGTGGGCCGGAGATGATTTAGGGGCAAAAACGTAAAAGGTTTATGGGGAAACCAGCTGCTTTTTTTTGTGAAAATGGTTCAGTTGAAACCCAATTTTATGTCAAAGTAGGTTTCCTTGGAAATGTATCTAACAACCCGCCCATGGGTGCATTGAATGCAGGGAGCTTTGAGTACACTGTGAGGGGGATACAAAGTGGGCGAAAGACACAGTGCAGTGGTAATTAAAATGTCGCTTTTGGAGTGACTGAAGTGAAACACATTCACATGGTGAGGGTCAACATTTTCGGCAGGTGCGCCACAAATTAGCCCCACACTCTCCCTACACGAGATGCTGTGTCACCATAGTGATGAGCTATGCCGACGCAGCATTGCTGGGCACAAACCAGGATGCCAATGCTATGGTGCAGTAGCTCATTGCCGCTGTGCAGTAGGTGTTAAAAATAGTTGTGTGGCGTTGGGACTGTGCAGTAACACCAGTTACTGCACAGTCCACTGCATGTTTAGATGCACCCCAGGTGTGCCAGTCTAATTCCTTTCTGCTACCTGCCCTGTACTCCCTGTCTGATCTGCTGCTATGCCTTTTGCTCCTTGCTCTATCTGTTGCATGCCACAATTTGGCCATCCCTGCGTTGACACACTACACCCTAAAAGTGAGACCAGTAAAAAAAATCAGTCAACCTGGAGACTATGGCTGGGGAAGAGAGAGAAAGAGCAAAAAGAAAAATAGTTTGTGAACACAGATAAGACTTGTGAAACTCTTCTTGAGAAAACTGGGAGGGAAAAGAAAAAGAGGAGGTTGAGGAAGCAGAGAGACAGTGTTTCTAATTATTTTCCACTCCTGCATTCTCTTTCACGCAAAGTATTAACAAGGCTTATTGTAGAACTGACCCCAAACACAAATGGCCAGTTTTTTAGGCAGACAGTACTGCAAGGTAGTTTGTAGAGCTGCCCAAAATATGAGCTATTAGGAAAATTTTGATATGATTTTCACAAATGGACACATTCAGATTTTTAAACTAAGTGGTTCTAATTAGTTGCTTGGGAAAAAACGTTGCAAAGAACATAACTTGCTAACCTTTTGAGAGCTGTTATTCCTCAGTGCTGTTTTTGCAGCTTAATGTGTACTTACCAGTATCAATCTGCCCTGTTCTGAAATTCAAGGTTTGCTGTTTAATTGTATTCTCTCGCTTTAAAAAAAACCAAAGTATCATTTTCAGGGGTAAGGCCAAAGGGATACAGGTCAAGTCTGAAAGACCACCTGCTCATCTGATGTAAGAAAAGATTATCATTTTTAGGATCTTCCTTATTCTGGAATGATTTTACAGTGTCTCACTTATCTTGTCTAGATACAAAGGACTTGCATAAATCTCTGTCACCTCTTCATTTTCGGTAGGGCCAAATGTATTCCTCTTCCATTTTTCATCGTAATCTCAAACACATCATGAAGAGAATCGAATGCATTTTTTTTCAGTTTTGTCACACTCTATTGGGGGTGGTGTCATTACAGAGGAATGCTTTTCTTCTTGGGGGCCTAACAGCAAAATTGGTAATTGTTTCCAGACTAATCCAAAATGTACTAACTGCAACAATGGACATTAGATACACACTGCAGCACAATGATTGAATACCCTATCATTCTCTCTTAGAAGATCAGTGTTTAGGTATCTTTTAATTTACACAGTATTTGATATCAGACTGCTTTTTTCACCCCCAAAATATAACTTCTCTTTACATCAGGGTTCTGTGGGAATAGTAGATTCATGTACGCAACGGTTTCTCAAATACTATCCGAATGAGAAAAAAAAAGAATAGTCTTGGGGTTAATGTGCTAGACCAGTCTATTAGACTCTATCCTGCCACACCAACCTGTGATGATTTGCCCTAGGTCCTAAGTGGCTTACAGAGTCTCAGTGCACACAACTGCAACACTTCTATTGATTTCACTAGGAGAAAACTTAGCCCTCAATTATTCTAATCACTTTTTGAATTTTTGGTGACTATTGAAATAATTGTCACCCGTCCTCAGTTTCTACCCATTCTAGTGGTCATTACACAGTAGCGCTCAAGCAAGCAAGAAACCCTTCATAAAACTACTCATATGACCAGTGGCTTGAAGCAATATGCCGTGCATTTGATGATGCTTGGTACATAGAGATCCTGGAAAACTTAAAGTACAAAATACCATTACAGGATCAAGGTTGTCTTTCTTCACAGGAGGAAATAGATCCATTGCTCTGTGGTGGGTTTATGTGACAGGACATTCAGAACTGCTGGCATCTCAGCCAGATGTTTTATACTTACAAGCAGGCCAGCCAGGCAACATGGACAGTTGTCCAACTTTCTGACTCATGTGCAGGGATCCTGGTGTTAAAAAAAATATAATAAATAAATAAATAAATAAATTAAATAAATAAAAAATATCCCCAATTTTTGGGTTAAAAAAAAAAGTAACCCCAAATCCACATTTTTCCGTGATCAAAATGAAACACCACTATCTATCTATCGATCTATCTGTCTATCAGAGGTGTTTCATTTTAATCACAGGTAAAATGTGAATTTTGGATTACTTTTTTAACTTTAAAATTGGGGATTTTTTAATCAGAAAAAAACAGGATCCCTGCACTAAGCTCACTGTACAAATCCAGGTCCATCAGTGCAATAGCAGTAAACGCAGGATAAAATATACTACCTTTTATGCTATAGAAATTTCTGCAATAATTTTAAACAGAAAGCGTTTCAGGGCCTCGGTCATGTAAAACCACCTTCACATTTATGTGCTAACTTTAAGGGGCTGATGCTGCGGGCTAGGCTTGCTGGATGGTGCTGGCAGCTGAACAAGGGCCAGCTGTAGTGAAGGAATCAGGCAAAGTATTATCTGGGATAGGAGCTAGTTGCAGAGCAGCAGACTGCACAAGGGGCAGGAGCCCAAGTAACCCAGGAGCAGATCTCCGGGCAGCCCCAAAGGAACAACTGCAGGCAGCTAAGTTCAGCCCAGCGGAGGAACTCGAGCATAAAGCTAGTCATCAAGCCAAAATGGAAACCCCTGTGGGTGGCTGAAGAGCCACTTGACTGAAAGAGGTAGGACTTTTAGAGGCATATAAGGCTAGTGCCTGAGAACAGGTGGTCAGTGTGGCCCTGCAGGCAGTGGGGAGAGGAGCTCCTAGGCAGGATGGTGGCAGAGGGACCGATTGGCACCCAGGCTGCTCCGCAGAGACACAATAAAGGACTAAGGAGGCTTTACAGACTCCAGTGTGGGGAGAGTTTTGTTATATACC
>JAGPOW010002118.1:5623576-5640780 GCA_030014935.1 Caiman crocodilus | reverse complement strand
GTCCCATTAACACTTAACAGGTTCATGATCCTGCTTCCCCAACCCATCTCTCATACACCCCTACCTACAGCCAGCATAAAAACCTATCCTGGCTGACCAGTCCTGTAATGGCAACTCACAGCTGTAGCGCCTAGTCAGGCCCCTGTTCACTAACCCTCTAGTGGCAAGTCACCACTGTGCAGGTGAGGGGACAGTCAAAGAAGGTTTTTACTAGGGCTATGTGAAGCTTCAGTGACCGATTCGATCAGCTTTGGTCACTAATTCGATTCAGCAGAGATTCAGCCCAATTCAGTGGCCAAATCTCCAAATCCAAATTGAATCAGGAGACCCTTTAATCTACCCAAATAGAATTGGATCCCTCCAAATTGATTCGGAGAGATTCGGTCATTCAGACATAGACACAGCTTTAAATTTTATGTCTACATAACTCAAAGTACCAGGCGACTCGTGAATGCTGCAATGGAGGGGCAGAAGGAGTGTCCCACAGGAGCATGGGGTGAGGGACATCACACTCGACAACAGACTCAGAAGTGGACCAGAAGCACTTCCAGGTCTGCTTGGGTGTGTGCGGGGGGCCCCACTGTGTCACCCCTCCCCCCCCCAGCGTGGCGACTGGTGCCTTCTGGGTCTGAGGGGACACCCAGGATCCCCCCAAAGCTGATCACCGAGCTGGGAGGGTGCAAGGGTCCCCAGCACGCTACCCGGCGAACCCAGAAGTGGACCGGAAGTACTTCTGGGTTTGCTGCCAAGTATACGGGGGGGGCCCCCCAGACTCCTGTGGGACACTCCATCTGCCCCAGCATCGCAGCATTCATAGACCATGCCTGGTACCTCAAGGTATGTAGAAAAAAATATTTAAAGCTGCATCTATGACCAAATTGCTGAGTCTCTGAATCAGCATCGGTTCTTCAGATTCGATCAGGGACAGTGACCCAAATCAAATCGGGGACAGTGATCCAAATCAATTAATCAAATCACTGTGCCTGATTCAGGCCGAATCTGAATCAAAAAGGGCCCATTTTGCACACCCTTGGTTTTTAGCCTTAAGGTATGACTGCTTTATACTTAAGCTATCACTAACACCAATCAACACTTGAGCAGTTCAAAGTGTAACGTGTATCAAGGCCCTGATTGTGCCAATTCCTTTTAAGCCCAGGAACCTACTCTTCTTCTCGTTTGGTATGCAGGAACAAAGAACCGTATGCCTGCCAATAGGCAAGAACTGAAGGCAGCGAACCCTTCTGAGACAAAGAATATCTTTGCTTACCATTGCTTTTAAGCTATTCTGTACTTTGTAGGACTGCTCTGTTTGTGCATTTACCATTCCTGATGGTAACTTGATCTCCAAGTTCTCCCTGTGTAGCTGTCCCTCGAGCATCCTGCTTTGAACCTTCAAGAAAATGAATGACTGCCTAATGACTAAGAGGAGCAGTTCCAAGGAGGCAGGAAATACCGCAAGCTAACCTGCAAACAACCACCCACGCAGTAGCTTAGGTTTTGGAATCCCTTGCTTATACCCAGGGAATAAAAACGGTGCATAACAACTCAAACTTAGATTAATTCAACTGAAAGTCATTAGACATGGAGGATAAGCTACACCTTGCAAAGTCAGGGACAAGAAATGTCACAAGCTATGCCACTGGCCATGATTCAGGAAAAGTTAAGTGCCAGCTTATTTTCCCTTGACTTCAGTGAGACCCAAGGACATGAGCAGGTCTAAGTACATGAGTAATCTTATCCCTCTTCACTTAAGTAACCAACCTTCCCTTTATAGACTTTGCAGAACTGAGATCTCTACCCTGACCACTGAAAGCAGCCTTAATACCCAATTGTGCTCAGTATTTATTCCATCAGTCATTACAACAGTCTCTGAGGCAAACACTTGGCAATTGCCCATGCTACTGTTGATCATGTCAAACCTTTCACTTCACATGCAATAAACCTACCTGGAGAGATCGTTCATTGCCAAACTTCCCATACACTTGCTTGACTGCTCTAACAGCAAGTTTCTCTTTCATCATTTACCAAGAAATGTGATTTTCAACAGATTCTCAGCAGTGAGAGACCGCCTGGCTCTTTGATATAACCTCTTTGATTGTAATTCATATTAAGCCTAGCATGTTAGCATGGTGGGTTTTTTTTCACTGGTTTGGACATAATGTTTGCACTTGCAAAATCTCCCTTTAAAAGTTTCAGTCGAAATGTTCCAGTAGGGTACAGTAAGGTAAAAGGGAATTCTATCCACTTTTTTTGCAGTTCATTAACCCCAAACAGCTTGTCCTTATTTAATTTTTAGATGTTACTAAAGTCCATATTTAATTTTTTAGATGCAACTAAACTGTTAATATTCCAAATGTGAAGACATGCTCAATTTATCCTTCAAACAGTGTTTATCAACTGTACCTGATTGGTGATATGGATAGAATAATAAACCATTCAGTGTCTATTTCACCATTTAGTCCCATTTTTAAAAGAGGAAGAATCACTGAGGCACAGAATAAATGACATGACCCAAAGTATGACCCCCGAGTATGTCATTGGCTGAGCTGAGCATAGAACTGGTCTGTATTTTCTTCCACCTGTTCCCTTCCAACTTTATTGCGACAAAACACTCTAAAAACTGCAAGGATGCATTCAGTGTGATGGACTGAACTGTATTTAAAAAAACTTTAAACGTAATTTTAACACATCTTTAAAAACATGGCTAAAAGGCGAGCCTAGGTAGGTCATAAAAGACTACATGTGTGGGAGGAGGGGGAGAACGATTAATATTCTTGGAGTTTTCCCTTAGTATGCATGAAAGCCAGCACAAAGGCACTAATAACCTCTTCAGGCAGAGTGTATTTTCCCTTGGGGATAATAGCTCAAGGATAGAGAGAGAAAATTTTTACATTATATAGGGACATTATCTTTCTTGTATGAAAACTAACAATTTCAGCTCTTTCATGCAGAACTAAGCTACCTTAATCTTACCTGTACGCTCGCACCTGTGCCAGAGCAATTTAGAAATGCCAGCAAAATGCATTTCAAGGATTCTATCTTAAGCCTCCCCATTTGCACTTAATTTGCTTCATCACATAGGGATAGGAATTAAAGGCCTTCACTACAGTTTAGGCAGCTTGCCAGTACCTATTTTATAGCAATAAAATATGTACAAATTAAGGAATCTCATGTGGAAAATTCATTCAAATTATGAAAATAACGCAGACAATGCCACAGCAAAGCTGCTGTTTGTGAAACAAGGAAGGGATATTCTTTGAGGAGCTGAGAGGGGAATATTTCAGCACCTGCATAGTGATAATCAGATGCAGTCAGTAAGTGCAGGGCTGATTTTTGCAGGGGGAGGGTTGCTTCTTAGCCCTTCTTACAGATGACAGGATTACCAGTAGATGACTACTTTGAGGGAAAAGGGCACCCTTTATAAATAATATTCACGAATAAAAAGGACCTGTGCTCCCTCACCGAAGTAGGGGTAAGTTCAGTTCAAATTCACGCACGTCACGATGTGAAATACAAATATGCCAGCTTAGCTCTCTGTGAGTTTCACTGAATCTTGAACCCAAGCTTAATGTTCATCCATTTACGCACCACTGAGTGAATAAATACAAAATGGGTTCAATTCTCAAGGGTAAAGCTGAACGGATTTAGAGCAATACATACATTTGCCGTTCGTGCACTTGGCAAATACTGCTGTAGCTTTGTTCTTTTCTGGAGTGATCCCTGGGAAGGCTTTTAAAGCAGGAGTGGAAGTGACAAAACTGCATTAGGTTAAAAAACTAAAATTATGCCGGATTAACAACAAATGAAACTCTATAAGGAAGTTTAAAAATGAATTTTGCTATTTTAAATATTTGTCAGGGTCTGTTACATTTTCTTAGTGTTTTGTGCATGTACTTTTTCATTTATCCAACCCCCACCCCCATGGATAGGGCCTCTTTGAATCGCAATTTCACATTTTTGTGAAAATCATCAAATTAAGTGACTTCCATGACAAATGCAATTTGCAACAAAATGCAAGTCCTGCGTTCCTCAGAAAGTGGCCATATTCATTGTATTTGGTTGCCACGGCCCACATGTGTGCAATGCCATCTCCACTCCAGCCCCCACTGCCTGCCTCACACTTGCTTTATCACCCCTCTCCCATGCCAGCCACAGCAGTGCTGACAGATGGGGGTGGGGGGAAAGCCAACACTTTACCAACAGAGGAATTGCAGTTTGACCCAGCTCCCCAACATCTGTATAGCTTGCACGCTTCAGTGGGGATTTTTAGAGCTTTTATGTAATAGATATAAGTAGCAAAAAGCCCCACTGAAGCACATGCCGGATCCTCTGGCTCTGCAGGAGGTAAGCGGGACCCTTTGCTGCCCCGGGGGCCTTCGGGTGTCCCAGCTCCCCTGGGACAGGTCCCTTCCAATATGATGCTAGTAGGTGGAGGGCTTGGGCTCTCTCTGCCAGAACAACAGGAATGCACTCCCCGCCGCCCAGCATCCCCCGTCCTTTCCAGTTACAAGTAGCATGTACTCAAGCATATCCGAACAGAGAAAAGGAAAGCTCTTTAGCTGTACATTTAAACGCTTTTAACTGAAATACCATTTCTTACAACATGTTTGCTTATTAGGCCATCTAGAAATCCTGCGACTCCCCCCACCTTCAAAGAAAGTTCTTCCTGTGATTTTAATACTCAGGGTCTGATACTGAATGCTGCTTCACACCAGCAGATCCCATCCCATAAAGCAGCCTGGAGAATAGGGCATGAGAGTGCACAGAACCCAACAATTAGAAGATTTATATAACTCTGTGACTCAGCCTTCAGTCCTAACAGCAAAGCTCACACACTGCACTGGGAATGTGCCCTTTTACACAAAATAACGCAGTCAGTCTCAGGTTTAAAAAAAGCCAGGCCCGAACATCTCTTCCCTTTTAATTCAGTATTTCAGCTCTTCAACACATCTTTCCTAAACAGTACTTTCCAAAAATCTTTTCACAGTTTGGTGGTTACTTTCTGCTCAACAGGAAATGGTCTGAGGTCTTTCAGAAGGTATTATGCACATGCAATATGTAAGGGGAAGTACCGCAATTTCTCATGTAGAAGATGGACTGGAATAAGATGTGCATCTTGTTTTTGCAAGGCAGAAGGAAGAAAACAAGATTTTTCCTTGTAGTAAGTAACTGAGTAGCAGCAGCAAGAAAGCCGAGCTTACTCATTGCTCTGATCCCTGGGGATCCCTGGGGGTTTTACTTCCATTCATGTCAGCCAGAAGCTTAAGTAGCCGAAACTAATGGTACCATATTTCCTCATTTATAATGTGCCCTCTAATTTCCCTCAGATGGTTTTGAAAAATACAGTGCTGCATGCAAGAAAATCAAGTATTTAAGAGAAATTGGGCATGTCCACACAAGACGCTTTTCTGCGCAGCAGGCAAATTTACTCCAGCTCAAATTGAGCCGGAGCATATTCACTCACATCTGTTGCATGTGTTGCCATGCCCACAATGTTGTAATAATAAATTCCTTGTTGAACTACAGTGTGTTACGGCAGGATAGGACAACTTGAGCATGCTGTACAATACTGTGTATTAAACCTTAATAAAGTACTCACCAGTCTTTTCCTAGTAATTAAAAACCAACATAGGAAAGGATTCAAAATTCCCCTGCTCTTTTTGGCATTGGGGAGGTCAGGGTGCAGGGAGACAATGTGACTACAGAACAAAATGGATTGTGATAGTCACTGAGAAAGGCCAACACTGCCACAGGAACAATTACACTGGCCTAAAAAGTGCATTTGCCTAAGTTGTCTTGTGCATCTTCAGATATCAGCAACTCCCCATAGCCAGGGCCCTTGCTTGGATCTGTTAACAACTGTATTATGCCATCAGGTTTAATGGACATAAAAGAATGAAGTTGAACATTATTTTTTGCTAATGGATTCTCAATTATTTGCCAAGGAAACTTCATTAATACAGATAACAGCATGGCAAGGCCCAAGCTCCAACATTTATTAATGTGGGTAAGTTAGAGCGCTCACCCATTTTGAAAATAATCCATTTACTGTGCTCCTACAAGAGCTGACAACATCTTGGCTTGCTGCACCCTCAGGCCATCCTTCATGAATGCCGCTGTATTTAAAAATGGATGAAAGGGATAAAAATAAATTTAGGGAAACGGGTCACATTTGTGAGCCCCTCCACCTAACCTTTTTTGCTATTTATTGAGTGACTTAAGTATCACAGACATTTTCCACAGGCTAACTTCCTAGCTTAATGCACAACTGTCTGTCAACACGTAGGATGAATACAGACAGTTATTACCACTCGATGGGGCAACTACTAGATGAATTGGCTCAAAGGTTTCTTTCGTCCTAACTATAACTTGTGCTAAAAGCAAGTTTGCACTGATTACCACAACTGGAGGTTGAAGGTAGCTTTGACTGACATTTCTACAAACTCTGCCCAGATAACACGAAGGATTTTTCTGGTGGATGAATTACTTTCACATACTATCCACTATTAGAAGGTTTGGGGAAAACAATTCATTACACTGGACTGAAATCTTTCATTCAAAATCTTCTTATTCAATACTTTGCCTATGTAAAATGGTCTCTTGGTCTCTTCTTTCAAAACTAATAATGTAGTTTTGCTTCAATTGCTTGATTTTTATTTTTTTTTTTTTGCACTGGAATAAAACTTGTACATTTTAAAGCTGTCATAGCTGAAGGTATCTTGCTTTCTTGCTTGCTTGCTTTCTTTCCCATAACCCAACCCTGCAGTGCAGGCTACCAAGCCTTGCTTCTAGCAGCCTTGTTGACTCCCGCCTCCGGTCACATGCCATCCAGGTGGGACGCCTCCTTGACGTGACTTGGCCAGACTGGTTGCCAGCCGAGGCTCTTGCTGTCCGCTTCCTGGGGGACATGCAGGCCACTCTCCCAGCAGATGCGGAGCTGCCCTGGAGGACCAACTCCAGGCACAGAGAGCCCTCCCCACTGAGGATGTCCCAGGTGAGCCTTTTCCACCACTGCCCGTTGTCTCGGTTGTGGACGGTGACCCGAGTGGTAGGCCTGGCACCTTATTGGCACTTCCCGTGCCTCCTGACAGCAGCACCGGCATCTGCTTCAGTGAGCTCCCCCGGAAGGCCCTGTATCTGTGAGTGATTCATATTCGCCATGCCCGCGTCCTTGCAACTCAGCTCAACACGGTGTGGCGGAGGCACATAGCAGTACTGGCACTCATGCCAGCCCGCCCTGTGTGGCACACACTTCATAAGCCCCCCATCTCCAAAAAAAACCAGTGACCTCCAGTGGTAGCTGCTAATGGGATACTGGCCGCTGGCACTCTCATCTACCAGAGACCCAGCTGCATCAGCAGCCTGCCCCTTTTGTCCAGGAGGAGTGGAGGAGGATCTTCATCATGCCTTCCTTGGATGTCCCCAGCTATTGCTGCTATTTGCTGCCCTCGGCGCCTTGCTCAAGGCGCTGGACTTGCCTTCTCAGAAGCCACGTACTTGCTCTCCCTCCCCTACCAGGCAATCAATGGGGGTGTCATCTGTCTGGCCAGCTTCTTATTTGGCCAGGCTAAGATGGCCATCCTCAAGAGCCACAGGAACTGGCTTGCCAGGGCTGGCTCAGACAATGCCCTGCGGCTCTTCCAGTTTTTGGTGCGAGCACGCCTGCCATCGGAGTTTGAGCATGCAATCCTCCAGTGGACGGTGCCCGCCTTCCAGGCATGCTGGGCAGCTGGGGGAGTGCTCTGCAGCGTTGAGGGTCGCCATTTAGTCTTCACACGGTGATACTGCCCTTTCCCAGGGAAGAGGCAGGGAGTCTCAGCAGGCTGATGTACTGGATGTTTTGTTTTTAGACTGTGAGGTTAGACCTTGCAGGCTGAAGCAAGTGTTTTATTTCTTTGTTGGCTTGTTACCCCCTTTTGACTTTTTATAAAGGTTTATTAAGAGGAAAAGTTTCTCTCTCCTTCTTTCTCACTCTCTTTTTCTCTCTCTCTCTCTGCCTCTTGACCACAATGGCAGAAAATGAATGGAAATGTAAGAGCTATGGGGATTTTTCACCGGCTTTCTTCTGACTTCTGTGTCATGAAGTGCACTTTGTATTTCTTATCCTTAAATGGGGCGTTTGCATCCCTTTTGTCCACATCATATTATAAGGTGTAGTTATTAACAATATTGTTATATTTCCTTGTAGCAAAAGAGCAACAACAACAACAATAACACCAACTCTGAAATTCCTATTTCTGATAGGAAACATCTGAAAAAATTATTTCCAGAAGAAAGCTCTCATCTAATGTGGGTACTATTAAATTCCCCAAATTTTGCATCTTTTTTTCCTCTTTATTAAATTTAATTTAGTTGCATTTTTATACATCCAGGAAAGCCCATTCCTGTTTCAAAATCCGCATTACCTAAGCAGTTATCACTCACTCCAGTTTCTGAAGCTGCCAAATAGGCGTTCTATGAAATAAAGAAAAAAGACAAGCATGACACTGAAGACATTATCTTAAAATGACCACAAATGCCTCTTTTCAGCATATTAAACGCGGCAGACAATGCTTTGACCATAAAAAAGGCCAAAGAGCTTGTAAAGGTAATATTTGCTTCACTGTTAATAGATGGACAACTAAGCCGGGTCCTGATACTCTACTCTGTGTGTGTTTGTTTTATTTTAATTTATACAGCTTTGCATTTCACTGAGTAGATACCAAAATTGATTCTGCCTACTTCAGGCTAAATGTGTGAAAATGCTGACTGACAGAATCACCTAAGGGTAATAAATCTGCCAAGTGTTTTGTTAAACAGCTATTCAACTTTGAAATGTATCCCCAAGTACTAGAATAACAATAGGCTAGTGTAATGTATGGTGCATTAATTATATAGTTGACAAGAAAATTACCCTTCAAATCAACATTAGTAAAAACTTTACTACATGTTTTTGCTCTGCTGTTAAATATATTGTTCAGTGTAACCACCCAGAAGTTTTGCTCACCCCTCTTTTCAATGTTAACCAGCACAATAAGCATCTCTGGGTGATTGACTTTGCTGTTTTACCAAGTGCAGTTTGCCACACATCTTAAATTTATTATAGTGGTTAAATGCTCGGAAAAACTTTTCTTTTTCTTTTCTGTCTTTCTTTCTTTCTTTCTTTTTTCTTTACTGGTCCTGGCTATTTTTAGTTAGTTTTTCCGATTAACCTTAGGAATTGCTTGAATTTGTAAAATATATTTCAGTCCTACAATTCTTACTGTTGGTGGCTGAATAACAGCTTGGAAATGCAGCCTCAGCATTTGAAACGCTACCCCCACACTACTGAAAGGATGAGAAACATCAGGGCTCAGCAGTAATACAAAGATATTGTAAACCAGCATGGGAAGATAAAAAAAAAACCCCAGAGTGAATACTTTCTGCCAAGCCCTGAACAAGTTGCATGGTTTCTTTAGGCAAAATTACTTCTTTTCATCCTCAGTGGCAGAAGTGTAACTGGAAGCGGGGAGGGGGTAACCGAGGCAGTGCAAAAGCAGGAGTTGCTGCCCTGCTATACTTCTTCCCAGTGGGCTTCTTTAAGCCCAGATTTTCAACTGTGAATGGTGCGTAGCTTCTGGATGCCCACAACTCTGTAAAAGGCATGAGTGGGCAAAAGGCAAGAGCAAATGCCTGATTTGCATGATTGGTGCCAGCTTCAGAGGCAAGCAAGTCCATATGCACTTTTGAAAACACGACCCGCCATTAATAGACTGTTCTCCCACTGCATCAATGTAAGTGCGGCATGTGCAGGGAAACAGAAAAAGGCTTGTGACAGGCCGGCACTTTGATTTTGTGCAGACTTTGACTTTAAATGCGCACACACAGAGCACTGGCACTTTCATAAATAGTTCATGCTTAAGTAACAGAGAGCAAAGTCGTTTTTAACGGGATTATGGTCGACTCCCAAGCTGCAATTTCCAGCTATTTTTAATGAAAACCCTTTCCAAAAGCTTACATTTAGCTTAGTAAGTGCCCAACATTCATGCACAAGCTCTGAGTTAGGAAAGTGCTTTCAACGTTGACACGAGCATATTACACGTGAGCAAAGATGCATCCCAAAAGGACACTAAAATTTTTTTTTTTTTTTTTTAGAGATCATCAAATTTGATTTTCTGTAATTTACAGTAACCACACTTCCTATAACTTGTCCATTTCTGAAAAATGGTTCCAGTGAGATTTGCCATCATGGCAAACTGTGTATAAACATTTTTTTTTAACTTAATATACTTCTTTTTCAAATTGCCTGCAAAAAGTATCTCCAAAAATCGTCTTCATGAATGGTGGTCTATAAAAGATCATTCACATAATTTGTCTTCAATCTTCATTTTGTGTCTTTACCATTAGCATTGGTAAAGAGATGTCATAAAACTCTGGCTAACAAGTTTAAAAGGCCACTCTAGCTCAATTGTAATCCCTAACTGATCAAAACACAAAAGCATTGAATAGTTTCGAACACATGCTCATGTTTCATTAAAATTAACAGGATTAAACCTTGTGCTTAAATAGTTTGCTGATTTAGAAATGTGCTTATATTGATGCTTTAGGTGTCTGATCCAACACTCATTGAAATCAGTGGAAGCCTTTTCATTTACCTGCATAGATTCCAGCTCATGCCCTAAGACAGGGGTATGCAAGGTTTTTTGGCCAGAGTGGAAAAAAGACCCCACAATGTCCATCTTGGAAGGTGCTGGAGTGCCGACATGCTGGAGCCCGGAGGAGCTGTTTGCAGCCTCCTGGCTGCAGCCGGCCCATGGAGCCTGGTCTGCAGCCTCCCAGCTGCCTGCTGGGAGCAGCCTGGGCTCCGTGGCTGGCAGCAGCTGCTTTGAGCCTGGGCTGGCCGTGGTGTGCCGAGCAAAATGGCCTTGTGTGCTGGGGGTTGCTGACCCCTGCCTTAAGGCTTTGGGTGAATCAGGATCCATCACGCAGAACAGTGGTTAAGGATGGCTTTTTAACTGAATCCCTGCTGGAGCTGCGGACAAGATTAAACATTTGGGAATTCTCTTATTCATGCAGGAAGATGTATGAAAGGACAATTAAGTGAAACTATGGAGAGAATATTTCCAGTATCTGAAATCTGAGAGTAAGGAGAGTCTCATTAGTTTGACAGCAGATGTAACCTGTAGGAATGCTGATAAATAATTAAAAGTTGGGTCCCAGCCAAAAAACTAAATGACTAAATGTTACTGACATTGTGGAGTTTGAAATCAGCATGGCATAACTCATGTTCATTTCTGTCTTATCCCACAATGATCCCATGTTTTAAAGGTAGCATCAAAGTTGGGTTTATTTGGATTTCAGGGACATTCAGCAGGGCCTAGGGTGGCATGGGTGCTGAGGCTTGTGGTTGACAGCCCAGAGGTCATAAGTTAAAGGCTGTAGCAGAAGCGCTCATGGCACAACCAAGTCAGATTCCAAAGAATCTGCAAATTCTGCTAAACACCTTGTCATGAGGACATAAGAAGGAAGGCCGTGATGTTCAGCAAGCAGCTGAAGAGTCTTGAGTATGCTGGGTCATTTCCAGAAAGAAACCTCACAACCAAAGCACATTGATCTGATGTAGAAGCTTGGGCTCCTTCTTTGATGGAAGGGCAGGAGGATCCAGCTGTGATAACCAAAGAAAATGGCACAGAGGTGAAGCAGATGTAGAAGGGAAAGCCTGCCTAATAATCTCTGGAAGATGAACATCTGGACAATAAGTACTACATACTGGGCTCCAAAGCATGGCCATCTGCTCCATGGAAGGCAGAACGACATCCAGTAGTGAAGTTTGGGGTCATCCTGCAACTGCCACCTACAGGAAGACTTGAAATGCAACTTCTGAACTGCAGAGACCAGGCAGTTCTGCACCCTGGGCAGCCATGTGACACTTGGGGTAGCGCAACTGCCACTGCTGTGGTTGCACCCTCCACAAAGACGGTGCCTGGGGATGTGGCAAGTTAGAATCATAGAAAATTTGGGTTGGAAGGGACCTCAGGAGGTCATCTAGTCCAAGCCCCTGCTCAAACCAGGACCATCCCCAACTAGATCATCCCAGCCAGGGCTTTGTCAAGCGGGGCCTTAAAAATCTCCAAGGGTGGAGAGTCCACCACCTCTCCAGGTAACCCGTTCCATTGCTTCACCATCCTCCTAGTGAGAAAGTTTTTCCCAATTTCCAACATAAACTTCTCTTGCTGCAACTTGAGACTATTGCTTCTTCTTCTGTCATCTGTCACCACTGAGAACAGTCCAGCTCCATCCTCTTTGGAACCACCCTTCAGGTAAAGGCTGCTATACAAGTTCAAGTATCCACTTAGAGTCAGTTATTTGAAACGAGAACACCAAATAGCCCAGTCTTGCATCACAAATATCTCACCCCACTTGCACTGAATTATCAAGACAGAAATCTTAATAAGGAACAGCAGGCCTGGGAAGCAAGAACAAAAAAATGAATGTGGGTAAGCTGGGTAGAATAAAACTGCTTTGTCCCTGGCAGTTTTGCCCTTTGAGTATGAGGGGATCCAGACCCAAGCAGAACGCATGAATTCTTGGCCCCCCTGAATCTGAGTGAAAACCTACTATTGGCTTTTGTGGAGACAGGTACTGCGGCCCACCAAACTCCAGTGACTTTCCCATACTGCAACCGGACTTACTAATGATGTGGGAAAAGTGTTTTATGAAACTGGAGTTCTAATGAATTCTGTAATTTCTCCATTACCATCATCTTCCATCTCCGTCTAATTTTGGTTTTAAGCTCTTCCTAGAAGGCACTGCCATTCTTTTCATCTCTACAATGGTACATTAATGTTTAAATAATAATACAAATGGAGCATGAGAATTAAACGTAAGGTCTGTATCTCTGCAAGATATTCCTCCTAGTTTCTTTGTTTCATCCCTATGTATCTTCTGATGTACAGACAAGCTCCAGGCTGGAAAGGACTCCTGTGCAGAGAGTCCAGTCCTTTGCTATTAAAGGCAACCACACCATACAGTCCATTTGTAAATCTGTCCTAACGCTCCATCTTGGAGCTACTCAGGTTGTTTGCTGCTACTTCTCCTATTAGGGACAGATTAATCTAAATTTTAGTATAGTTCTCAGGTCTGACCTGGTCTTTGGCTATGTTAACCATTATACCCATATCAAATTCACAAATTCTGCCTGATATCGCTTCTACTTGGAGAAAAACAAAATCTCCAAGCAAGCTGCTCTGATGATCAGTTGCCCTTGCTTGTAAAAAAAATTGCAAACTTGTTTTTAATCTGAATTTGTATAGCCACCGTTTCCAATCATTATGTCCTTTAAAAAGTCCTTTACTGCTGGGAACGTTTTTCCTACGTTAGCAACTGGGTACTGTGAGCAACTCATTGCTGAAGCATCTCCTGGTAAAAGTAGACAGAACGAAATTCTAAGTCTTTCATGATAGGACACTTTTCCAGATCTTGGATCATTCTTGTAACTCTTTTCTGAAATGGTTCCAATTTGTTAATAAACCTTTTTGAAGACAATACGCAGTATGCCAGTTATTAATTCAATGAAAGCATTTTGTAGCAAATAATCAGCCCAGTCCTACTTAACAGCTTTCATGTTACAACTACTGCTGTGATGCATTAAGTATACATTAAACCATTTAATACTTATTGGCTGTATTTTTGGTTTGCTTATGGTTAATCTTTATGCATCTGCGATAAGAACAATACTTATCTGAAATGTTATTAATATGCATTCATGCCCTTTGTAACTGACAGCATCAGTTTTCTTGATTTATTTTCAAAGCGGGCTTCTTCTGAGCGTTTCTTCCTTTCATAAAAAACATAAAATAAAATTATTCTGGTATGAGACACAACAAGATAGGGCCACGTGGTTCATTATGATATATCGCATTTAGGGTACAATCCTCCTGACTGTCAATCAATAAATGTCTCTATTTCATTTACAAAAGTGAAGACTGATTTATTTCTGTTTGAGGCTAAATCCTGTTTTCAGAGACGTCTAGAAGTGTCAAAAATGTCAAGACTGACAAAAAATAGTTACAAGTGGGGCTGTGCGAAGCTTTTGCCCCGATTCAACTTGGCAGAGATTTGGTGGCCAAATCTCCGATTCTGAATCAAATCAGAGGACCCTTTAATCTCTCTGAATCGAACTGGAACCCTCCAAATCAATTCGGAGAGATTTGGAAAGATTTGGAGATTCGGACATAGACACAGCTTTATTTTTTTTTTTCTACTTGCCTCTAGGTACCAGGCGACTTGTGAATGCTACGATGCTGGGGCGCATGGAGTGTCCCACAGGAGCACAGGGGGCTCCCCAGCGCGCTTGGCAGCAGACGCAGAAGTCTGATCTACTTCCAGGTTCACCGCCGAGCACTCCTGTGGGATGCCCCATGCGCCCCAGCCTCGCAGCGATCACCTGCTACGTCAAGGTATGTAGAAAAACCTTTTCACTTTTAAAGCTGTGTCTATGTCCAAATCTCTGATTCTCCAGATTCGGCCGAATCAAATCAGGGACAGTGATCTTAATCAACAAATCAAATCACTGTCCCTGATTCAAGCCGAATTCGAGTCGCAGAGGGCCTGCTTCACACACCCCTCATTAGAAGGGACCATGTTCATCTCAAGTTGCTCACCAGGATCTGGGGGAACATCTGTTCATCAGAGCGCCCCAAGGGATGACGACTAGCTCAAATGGTCACAAACTCCTCCATGACCGTTTCAGGCTGGATATAAGGAAGAGAACTTCTTTACTGTCCAAGCCCCCAAGGCATGAAAAGACTGCCGCCAGTGGTGGTGCAAGCACCTACGTTGAACACCTTCAAGATAAATTTGGATGTTTATCTTGCTGGGATCCTATGACCCCTTCTGACTCCTGCCCTTGGGGCAGGGGACTGGACTCCATCTTCCAAGGTCGCTTCCGGCCCTAATGTCTATGAAATCTATGAAAGTTGCATGCAGAACTTCCAGGGAAGCCCACGGGAGTTGCTTGGCATTGCTTCAAGTACTAGGAACTTTAGCCTATTCTCCTTCCTTACATGCTTGAAATAAGAGAGCTTCCTTTCACGACTAGGGTATATAAAAAACACTGAAGGATGTTAAAAGGAAACAATATGTTCAAAGAGAAATGCATCATGAAGGATGACGGGAAAGACCCAAAAGTATTTTATTCTGTCTACCAAGTAAGTGTTAAATATCTCCCTTCTCCGCAGATTTAGACAGAGCTACATGGGCATTCTAAGTGAAGGTTGTAAAAGATCATTAAAAAAAACTTTTTAACGTTTACACAAGTGCAACTGTGGCAAACAGTGAAAGCAGTTTGGCATTTTTATAAGACAGTTCAAATAAAAATTAATGACACATGTAATAATAATTCCAAGTGCATTTTGTTTCCATTTATATCTGGCTAGGAGACAATTTTTGGTGCATTTGGTTTTACAGCTCTGTGTATATGCGGCAAAGTAAAAATTCAGTGCATGGGAAAATAAATAAGTGGTTATATGACTGGCTGACAGCAAGATTTGTAGAGCTAATTAGTTCAATGAATAGGAAAGGCACTCGAAACTAACAGCTCATCAAATAGTTCTTCATACAAGAGATATCTGTCACCCTGCCTATGCTGAATAAATATTTTCACTATCTCTCAGATCCATGCCAAAACATTTGTAGTGACTCTGCCTGACTTAATTGAACTGGGTCCACAACAGAGAAAAGCTGAACCCCCAGAACAGAAATGTCCGTCTGTCCAAAAAACCCTCTAACATCGTCAATTCATAGAGTGCCTAACTCCATAGGGCGCTGGTCCATGATTGGGATTCTAGGGACTTTGGAGTTACTACAGAATAATACGTAAGAAAAACCTGCTCGTGGCATAGGATAATTCAGAACAAATCTGCAGTTGGAGCACGGGAACAGTTGCACAGGGCTCAACTTGCAACCAAGCACAGTTTCCATGTGTAACTGGAGTCCCTGTATCAATTCACAATGAGTGTGCCGTTGGAATTACAAAACTGCCGTTCAGTACAAGCCACCAATACACAAAGATCTGCTCAGGTCCCTTCCAACCCTACCAACTATGAAACTATGAAAGACTCAAATACGTGATCCTGGAAAGCAGACGGTCTCTCTCTCTCTGCTACGTATCCACCAGCATCCTTAGGCGCCGACATCTGATCCCTAGGCCAGGTTTCATTGAAAGTCCATGGGATCCCTGCGCATGAGGCTCAGGTCCTCAAAGCTATTTAGTTGTCTAAACCTCATCCGAATTAAGTGTTACAAAGGCACCAAATCACAATAAGGACTTGCCATGAGAAAATGATGCAATTCTATCTGGTAGGACCTGGCCTGTGAGACCATCCTGTAGAAGGTCCAGTTCATAATCACTATAAAAGAGGTTGCCCATCCTCCCGATTCCCCGCTATACAGAGAAGACATTATTACGTGATAAATTAAAAAGCCATTCAGCCCCCATTGGCTTGACAATTAATTCTACAAGTAACAGACTGAGCAACTGTACAGCTCACAAGCAGTAGATTGAAATAAAGCCCCAAATGGGCTGTGCAAATGAAGTTAAAATTGTTTTAGGGTTCACTGAGCTCCTTAAGCTACATCTTCAAACCCCTTCAGTCTAGTTCCAATCATATGGGGCCTGGACAGAATGAGCTTTAGTACTAAACATGCTGTTTTCATCTTTCTGTTTTCAAAGCTAGGCCCAGTTTCTACAATTTGAATCTACTTAGCTGGAGATTAGAAAGACACTCCAAATATATTATTTTTTTAAATTCCCATGAAATGAGATATAAATTCACCCAGGCACTTTGCTGCTGATGCTATACTTCTGCCCAGCAGCTCAAACATTCCTTACCAGATATCAGCCAGTTTGCATATTAAAAGCCAATGACCATCCAACAACATCTAGCAAAGGAACTAGGTAGGCTCCAGTTGCAGACTCATGATTCTGTCCTCAATGCTCTCTGCTGTCCTCAGTGCTCTTCCACTGTGTAAATCACATTGCAATTAACGTAAGAATTGACGAACATGACGTCCCTTGCCACGTACTAGTGCGCTAATTCAGAGCACGGAGTCATTCAAGGAGTCACTCAGTTTAAGCACAGGTTTGATCCCATGGACGTCTAGGAGATTTAAGCGTGTGTTTGCTCCACAGCGATCTGAGTAAGTGAAGAATAAAATGGTAAAACATATCATTATTCTCAGCAAAA
>JAGPOW010002118.1:5611513-5622993 GCA_030014935.1 Caiman crocodilus | reverse complement strand
AACATGAAACACTACTTACCCATCTCCATTTCAAGCTTCTTGAGGTGGAAAAGAAAATATTTTTTAAGTTAATAAAAAACAAATCAAAAAGCAGCAGCAACAACTGCGGTACAAGTAGCAACTCGCGGCTAAACCCGGGACTCAACTCCATCCATTCCAGAGCCATGGAAAATAAGAAAGTCTCCTACAACTAGAAAGAATCAGTCCAGTACATCTGGTCAATCAGGCTTCATCAGAGAAACTGGAGAGCAATGAATCAGCCTGACCACAGGCCTTAAGTGGTCTTCGTGACATAGACTTGTTCAATGTTCAGCAGTCCCAGCACAACTGCCTCAGGCCGTGAAAATGGGGCTAGCTACCGTCTCTAGCGGGTGATATTTTTATCTGGTTTAAAATTTATGGTGGAGCTATTTTTTCAACCAATCCAGTTCTGCAAACTTAATTGAAATCTGAAACCAATCTAGGCGAGAGACAAATGAAAATGTAAGAAATAACTGTATTAAAAAGTGGGGGGCAATTAAGTGGGCTATATGCTTCATATAGCATACCACGAAGTCGTACTGTGAGATATTGGATTTTGATTAATTTTCCACTAAATTCCTTTTTTAAAAGAACACAATAGGAAAAACTTCAGGCTGTAGCTGGTTTTCATTGTATCTACTAGATCTTCAAAAGCAAATCCTCTGAATTCCATTAGGCTGCTTGGAACTACCTTCCAGATAGTATTTTTCAAGCCAATTTTTAGATAGAATAGCCACTTGGGACACACATAAATTAACGATTCACAGCTGTTCTCTTCTAAGTATACTGATATGACAACCTACTCCCGAGTATCCTAATCATCTAAAACTGAAAGCAATGAATGGACTCTAAAGTCATCCAACTTGCATCTGAAATGGAATAGTTTTCAAATAATTTATGTTTAGCATTCTCCTCAGATCCTGCTTCGCCAACATTTAGGACAACAGAAACACCACAAAACCATTTCTATTTTATTCCAATAGCACTTCCATCCTATCTCCACGAAAATCAAGTGTGAAACTCACTTCAGCGGCAGCAGGATTGGGGCCTTTGTAAGGTTATGGTCAATGGAGATGAATGATGTTGTGCGGAAAGAAGCTCCACATTTGCAATTAATATTATTCTCCGATGGCGTTAATTCTCGTGTTGAATTCTTCTTGCATGTTAAAAGATGTGCCGCGGCCAGTGCAGCATAAGGCTCTAGGAGTTGCTATTTTCACTCTAAATTAATTTTCAAGGTTTAATATGTCAGCAGTTGCAACCCCATCAGACTGAAACTTGACATTTAAGTGATCAGTACAGAGGTACAATATTGCACGTATCTATTTATCAGAAATATAGTTTAAATCTAGTCAGTTGGAGCAATGTGACAGAGGTCTAAAAAGCACGGATCCATTTTTCCCCTGCAAATCCTTTGCATTAGGTCTGTGCGAAGCAGCTAGTATTCACTTTGGATTCAGATTCGGCCCATTCGGGGGACAGAGATTCGATTCATTGATTCGAATCACTGTCCAGAATCGAGTCGGCTGAATACGATTCGGAGATTTGGCTGCTTCCAAATCTATGAATCAGCCAGGCCCATCCTCCCCAGCCCGGCAATGGCTGCCTTGTAAGCTCCAGCTCCCGGCTCTTTGGGAAAATAAAGCCCTGACTCAGCGGGTGCTGCCAGGTGGGGGTGATCCCTGCTGCTCCCCACTGCCCCATGTTGCATGGGGGGCTCTACCACGAGCCCCCCAACCCCCCCTCCCTACGGGTGCCCAGCCCGGGCCAGCTCTGGCCCGTTAAGAAAAAAAACCGAGAAAAGCCCTGCATTCACCACTCCTGCCGGTGGGGGTGATCCCTGCTCCCCGCTCTCTTCCACCGCTAGTACTTACCAGCTCCGAGCTGGCTGCAGTTCTCTGACGCAGCCACCGGGGACCACCCGTATCATCAAAGAATTCAAATATTTTCTGAATATTCGGAGAACTTTGAATTGATTTGGACTATTAAATTGGTCCTCTGATTTGATTCAGAGTTGAAGATTCAGCCATCAAATTAGGCCAAATTTCCTCCAAATCATATCACCACCCGAAGCTTCGCACAGCCCTATTTTGCATCTCTTTAGAATGAAAACATTATCTCGGGAACAAATTTACCTCTGATGAAGGCAAGTAGGGGCACCCCTCTGTGAAGTTAATAGGAAAGCTTCCCATTTGTACTAGGCATGGATTTAGTGTCTTGGGTTTCTTGTTTATTTATAGGTACTCCTTGAAATGGGATGAGTTCTTTGTGACATTTTGAAGCAAACCTGAAAATACTGCAGAAAAGGGCAATTGCTCACCTACTACTTAGAGACAGTGGAAGTGAGCAGAATTAGTCTCAGTCAGCTTTTAAGGGTTTGAGCCTGCTCTGTTGAACTTAACCTTTCTAAGTTTACAATACTGGGGGGGTGGGAGGTGTTCAGGCCAGGCAGGACTGCAAACAATATTCCAGGTGAGGATACACCACTGATTTTTATAATGGTATGATAATAGTCAACACATTAATCTCAAAGGTGGGAGAAAATGTTATAGATTAGAAAAAGATAAAAACATATTAGTACTTCTAACTAATAGGTTTGCAGCTAAGTGGAAATGCTACATTATAATGTATACAGTCATATACATATGTGCATGCAGGCACACAAATAAACATACACATGCACATACCTATCACAATATCAAATTCTTTCTCCTCTTTTGAAAACAGAATATCTCAATAGCCCGGGAAAGTGATTTACAAGGTCATTGTGTACAGACCATCCACCTTGCCTATACCCATTCAGAGCTGCTTTGATTTGACTGCCACAACCATTCTATATTCATAGCGTGGAAACAGGAGTTATCTTTAGCTACGTGCAGATGTTCAGGGAGGGTAGCAGACGCTTAGAAAGCATCATCGGATCTAACACAGGTTGCCCAGGTACAGACTTTACACTTAGACCTGGGCTCAGTGATTGGAAAGCAATCTAAACCTGTAACAGTACAGAAGCTCCGTGCATAAAGAATGGCCTAAAAATGGTGGATCCTGGTCTAAGATAGATCTACGACAGTGTACACCCATACTTAACTGTCCAGGTTAGACCAGTGAACCTAACTTCAGTACAGGTACATGTGCAGTCCCAGGGCTGCACTTTTCCTACCTGCCTCTTTGGCTGTTTTTAGCCCCCTGGCCCCCATATCCATGGACCAGCTGCCCTGCTCCCCTTCTCCCCCCACCCTTAAACATCCTGCAGATCCCACCTGCCCCCTGATTCCTCCCACAGATGCTGCCTGCACCCTCAATCCCCCTGATCCCTCCTGCTGATGCTGCCTGTACCCCATTCCTCGATTGCTCCCATGGATCCTGCCTGCCCCCAGATCCCACCTTCCTTCTCTGTTGCTCGTGTAGCTCCTACCTGCCCCCCTAATCCCCCTGCAGAAGCCATCTGCACCCCCAGTCCGCCCAGTCATTCCCACAGATCCTGCCTGCCTCCCATCCCTCCTGCACATGCTGCCTGCCTCCCCAAACCCCACATTGGATGTTGCCTGCCCCTCCACCCCGCGCCCGCTGTCACTCCTGCAGATCCTATCTATCCCCCTAAGCCCCCCACAGACCTCTGGCTCCCACTTGCCATCTCATCTCAGCTTACTTTAGATTGGGTGGCCATCTTTAATGTGATCTAACCTCTCCTAACCCTCCCCCAAACATCTGCCCTTAGCATTTTCTCTCAAGGAGAAAAAGCAGGTACCAACAACAAACAACTAAATGAAATATAGAGGAAATACTTTCTAACCGTTTTCAACAATACATCAGCCATATAAAAGAGGGGGAAAAGTCAATACACTTTCCTTTTTATATATTATATTACATTACAGGTACACTTACCTACAATATTGAATTCCAGAGGTGCCCAAGTATAGCACTGGCACTCAAGGTTGAGATTTTTAAAGATGCACAAGCAGATCACTGCCTTTCAATTAGATTTAGGCACCTAAATCCCTTTGTCTACTTCTTAAAATCCCAGGCTAAGCTGAAAGAGCACAGAGATGGCCACATACTCAAATGGAGAGGTTAGCGTAACTGTGTTGAGTTCAGTACACCTACTCAGGTTTGCACCGTGTAAGGATCTGGCTCAGATAGCTTTCATCTTTTCAGAAGCCCGCAGTGGTTCTGTGTTAGCATGTCAGCAAGAAAAGAACAGAGCCTCTCCCCTGTGAAAGATCAAAATGAATTTCTTTCTCAGTTATGACAATGGTGCCTCTACCCGAAAAGCACTTGGCAATAGATCGACTTCATTCTCTGCTAGCCCAAGCACTCAGTGAGTCCAACCTTGTCTCAAAGGAATATCTAAAAGAGAAAGATGTCTCACAGTCTAAGTGGGGAGATAGGACATGTTGACAAAATGCCTTGGCGTTGCTTTATGTACAGTTTTATCCATCTACTATTTCAGAAGAAAGCAGCATGGGAGGGGGCATTTTTGTCAGTGTAGCTGAGGCTTACTGCTTTGAAACTATTAGAAATAAATCATATGTACATGCCTAAATTCCTCTTTATGAACATCATTAGAGAAGGGGAGGGGTATGGTTTAACTTGAGTAAATGGAAGGGCTACTAATGTATCTGAAGTGTATGCAGTCAGTGGCTAAGGACAGACATTACACATAAACCGGTTTGAGTGATCAGAAACTGGTTTAAACTTATAACTGAACAGATATTTAGTGCACATAAACCAGTTAGAAAATGGCTGAAACCAGTTTGAGATAAACTTGGTCGAATGTAATATCAGACTTAACTGACTTGGGTCAAACTAGTTTATGTCATGTCTGTCCCAGACCCCTTGCTGGTGTAAGTTAAACCAGAGTCCCCCAGCATCCCAGATGCTTTGCAGGACTGTCTGCTGGAGCAAAGCAGGGTTGGTCCTGCCCTCTCCTTCCTAGCCAGAGCACGATCACTGCTCTGGCTGATTGAGGGACTGCAGCAGGTGCTGACCTTCCCCCCTCCGCCCACCTCTCTGCTAGCTACTGAAGCAGGAATCCCCCCCTCCCACTCCTCTCCCATGGCAGGGACCCAGCATCTGGCCATGCCCTCCCCGCCACCCCATGCTAGCTAATGCTGAGAGGTGTCTGTGTGGGTCTCCAATTTCACTGGAACAAAGGAGGACAGCTAGTGGTTTGCAAATGCACATGCACCTTGCAGATAAGAAGAGCTTGAAACTAATGAGAGAGATGTCTTCTTTTGTAGGGCTTGATGGGCTGATAAACTTTGTTCAGACAAACAACCGCCTGGGCTGCAATCCGTCAGTCTTCAAGAGGGGACAGAGAAAGGTGTTAGAAATGACCTGCTTTGCAGACAGTCTGAAGAAGCGGGGAGATGGAGATTGAAAAGCTCAGTATCAACAGATGCAGGGTCTGGCAACACTCCCGCCCCTTGAGCGGTCAGTGGGGAAAAGCCTAGGACTGCAGGCCAGGGTAGGGGTTAAAACCCCTCCCTAACCAGAGCATCCTGCCAAGGCCTGGCCATGCCCCCCTCAGCTCAGTCTGCGGAAGGGAAGGGAGGGCTGCTCTAGCACCCTCCGGCTGCTAGCCTGAGCCACTGCACGCATGTGCCTGCATTTCTGGAATGAAAAGGGAATGTCTATTTACCTCCAAATCAGTTCAAGCTTTGTAGGTTAGACTAACCTGCAAAGATTGAATCGATTCAGGCTCAGGCTTTGTGAATGTCTGTCCCTAGCCAATCAGAATGACTCTGTGTAATGATCAACAAGACAACACATGAACTTCATACTAGAGAGTGGATAAGTTGTCAACTGAATTCTGCTTCATGAGTCAAATCTAAAGCTATTTCCCTACAACCTTTTTAAGGCCTTGTCTACACAGACGATCTGGACAGAGGTAGCTACTCCAATATAATCGATCTACCCTGGAATAACTTGTTTATGAGGACAAACTGTTTGCAATAATTGCTCTTATTTCTAAGACTACAGAACAGAGCGAGCACTTAGGGAGCCATCCGAGTCGGTTTCCTCATATAGCTAGTCAAGCTGTAAATACTAGCATGTTCGGTCTCACAGGGCTGAGGACTATGAATGCAAGTTGAAAAATTATTTGTGATGCCCCTCCAAAACGCAGGAGGCGAAACATTTTGAGAAAGATATGCCCAAAGCCCCAAATGGTATCACAAAATTTCTCTCTCAAGGAAATCACCATGCATGGAGCATGCCTGCTCAGGATGGTGAATGAGTTTGGAAATTTCTTCCACTGCACAAATCATGATTGAAGAAATGTAAAATTTGCATTACCTTTGAAAAATATCTCTGGGTCTAAAGACTAAATGTTTAGCGTGCATTTTCCACTTCCACATTAATACAACCTTTTTTTGCCAGGGTTATGAAAGTTAACAATGATAAAGCACATCATTACTTATGCAAATAAAGGCTTTATGGGTTTATTAGCAATAATTCATTACCATTCCCTACTGGCTTAGTGAAGGAATTTGTAACTTTGGAGTACATCCAGCACTTTTAATTGAAGATACTCAGGGAAGTCTACATTTAGTTAAAATCATTTGCACATACAAATTAAATATGATTAGCATAAGTCTCTAAAAAGCTTTCTATACTTGGAGCCAGGCTGTGACTTTACCTGAAGCCCTGAGTTAGTGCATGGATGTGAATCCCAAGAGCAACCCAGGGAGAGAACTCTGACTCTCACAACTGGCCCCAGGGGAAAGAAATAACCTGATTATTCGCTCAATCCTTTTAGCAAATTAACTCCCATTTTGTCCCACTTCAGCCATGATGAAAATTAGACTTGTGGAAGCACATCCATTTCCCACCTGCCTGCCCGTGGGCCCCACATACATAGGGAAGATAAAAATAGTGGCCCTCGAGAGCCCAGTTTCCTCCCAGAGGCATTCCGATTTTACAATGCAAGGA
This sequence comes from Caiman crocodilus, assembly GCA_030014935.1. Lineage (NCBI taxonomy): Eukaryota > Metazoa > Chordata > Crocodylia > Alligatoridae > Caiman > Caiman crocodilus. The sequence goes on along the minus strand of JAGPOW010002118.1, from coordinate 5,616,039 downwards.
GGTCATTGTGGGGAGTAGTGGAGCACCTTTTTGATGGCAGCTGGCAAAATTAAGGATGCAAAACCCAACGGGGGGAAAAATCTTCATTCAACAGTGGAGACCTGAGGAAGGAGGCTGCACTACCCATCAGCTTGCCTATGTCCATCCTAACCATGCAACTGGTCTAATATAAGAGATCACCCACAAGAATACTTGCCTCTTCATTCAACACCATTTCTGTGCGGCTCAGAATTCACTTAAGATACCTATAAATATATAGGATATTGGAAGCCAGGTATCTATAATAGTAAAGAAACTGCTATTGATATGGACGTCTATCGCAGATACAAGTTTAAACACAGCAAGTTTCAGGCGCCACTTACCACACTGCAGGATCAGACCTTAAAAGGGCTCAAAAGCAGTATAAAAAAGCTAGACTGTACATACTCTTTTCTCTGTGCTCTCAATGGCTTCCTGTGCATTAGGAACTTATCCATGTTTACTGTATTATGTCCCCAGTCACATAAGAACTGTGGGATTTTTCACTATCTCCTAGAGAACAAGATGTTTTAATTAGCCAATTATATTAGTGAAAAGCAATCTAATTTCTAGGTCAAACAATAGCATGGCATAGATTTTAAAATCAAATTAGCAAGATGTACTACTGTTCTCCTTTAGCATGCAAAAAAGACCTCCTGCATAGATAATCAGCATTCTTTCTTGGAGGTTCGCCGTGGCAATGACACATAAAACTACAGCAAAGTAGGGAACATAGCAAGAGGTACGTAAATGCTGTTTCCTATCTCCTTGGCCTCCCACCTTTTCATTTAATTGTATAGTATTTGCAATATGGTTTTTAATGTGACGTTAGGATGCCTTAGTAAAAAAAAACAAACCAGCAGCTAGACATGTTGACAAGCAAGCAGAAATGCAAAGTTTCTTTGGGGAATAAGACACTGAATGAGGATTCGGGAGGTTCGGTTCTGGATTCTCCCATGGAGTTTCTGTGTTGCCTTAAGAAAGCAGACCCGAAGAACAATTTCTAATTTATAATCTGTCCCTTAACCTTTTACAAGACTGTTACGTCACCCTTTGGTCTTCTCTAAACTGAACAAGTCCAGTTCAGTCTTTTTTCACAGTTCACATTTGTAGACATCTGATGTTTCCTGTTGCTTCCCTCTACATTCTTCTTCAACTGATCCACAGCATGTTGCACATTGCTTTGGCTGAGTCCTTCCAGCGCTGTGTAGGGTGGAAAGATTATTTCATGCCGCTTGCATGCATCTCAGTATGGTGTTTACTTTTTTGCAACAGTATGGCAGCCCTCTCTCCTACTCATTTTGTGATCAATGACAACCTGCAAGTTCTTTCCTAAAGAACTGCTGTCTAGGCAGCAGTTTCCTGTTTGCATCTGCGTAGCTGATATTCCTTCCTAAGCACTATACTTTGTACTCATCCCTACCCCATTCCAGCTTATTTATGAGATGATTTGCCAAGGTCATTTGGAAGTGTTAGCCCATCCTCCAGAGTGCTTGCAACCCCTCCCACTTTGGTATCATCTACAAATTTAACAAATATACTCTCCATCCCATCTAGCAGGTGATTCTTGATAATACTGAATAGTTGTGGACCCAAAGCAGACCCTCTGAAGATGTTCACTTGATGCACCCAGGTGTGTATCTACTTTATGGTAGCGTGGGTTCACTAGCTTGGTTGTTATTCTTACCAAACTTCTGAAACATAACGCGGCATGAAAATTATGAGTTTTTCTCCAACAGAAGAAAAAAATCTGTAATTTCACGCTTCAGCTTCATTCTTTGACTTCATCCGTATTATCTGGATCGGGGCTTGCTGCTCCAGTATTTCACAGCATCTCTACTTAGGAGGCTTCAGGATACAAAGTATTCAAATACATCTGGCACTTCACAGCATTGTCTTCTGAGAGGGAAGGATGACACTGTAGGAGGAGTCATATTTGTAGATAGCTGATCTTTTCTGTTGCTTCCCTCTACACAGTGTGAAGAGACCAAGAGTACTTACCAGCAGCGGACCCCTAGCCAGGGGAATCTGCCCAGCTGTAGCGGCATGACCATGCTGCAACAGGATCTCCCGACCCACTCCAGCACCGCTTTATCACCTCGCTGGGTGAAACAGATTGGCCTAATTAAGCAGCCGGGGGCTATTTCCGGCCCCAGGAGATGGGACGATAGAAAGATAGGAGAAGGAGAGGATGGTGCAGGCAGATATTTTCCTTTGCAAAGAAGTTTGTTGCATCCCTGATCTGGCCCTGGGGCGAGTCAACACTGGGTTGGAAAGTCATCGCGCCTCTCCCCGTTAATTAAGTCAAAGTCGTGGCAGGTGAGATAACAGCAAGGAAGACCGACCCAACTGTGCTGACTGGCACCAGCTTCAGAAAAGAAGGCGGCCAGTGAATATTAACAGGATGCAAAAGCCCACATCTGTACCCGGTGGTCTCCCGACAACAGTTTTTCACCTCTTTCTTCGGGAGAAAAAAGTAGAGAGACTAATGCTGAAATCTTGACCCTGCTTGTGCTCTGTTCTTCCTCCAGCTACATTCTTGACTCCAGCTACATTCTCAGTCATTGGAAGTTTTTTTTTGAAAAATGTCCACTTTGTGCCAAAAAATGAAAATAAACATCTCATTAAAATCATATTAAAATAAATATCTCAACAGCTAAAACCCTATTACTTGCTGCTTTGTGCCAATGGTCTGGGATCCACAGCGGTACTGTCTGACAACAGCAGGCAGCAAACTGAATCTATTTGAAAAGCAATCTGGATTTGTCTGAATAAGACATTTATCCTTCAAAGGCCAGGGCAAGAGAGCACGAGGCTTATGAAAGCTAACAGATCAATTCTGCTTAACCCCTGAACTGGGAATCTTTATTACACCTTCCATGCGTCCTAAGGTGTAAAACCTCTTCTAAGCAAAACAATAACAAAGTCTACCGTACAGTAAAACAGATGAAGTGGAAGAAATATGTTAACAACCACTGTAATGGGCTATTGCCTGCATTCTCAAGATATACAGCCCCTATTTCTACAGTGCACCATATGCTACATTAGCTTCAGCCTCAAAGTAAGGTTTTTACTCAGATGTGAAGTAATTGTTCCCCTAACAACATGTGACATCAGGGAAATGCCCAGAATTGGTACTGACACATTTCTAATCTGCTCTAATGTATAAAGTGAATAATTTCCTTAAATGGTGTGGTAGATCTTAAAGGTGCAGTCCCTCCACAGTTCTTATGCCAAATTTAATTTATATTACAAATTAGTGTTTCCCTGCTAAAGGGATAAGTTATGCCTCCCTGCTTGTTTGAAGTACCCTGTATTTCCATCTGCATTTATTGTGCAGCTGAAATGAAAGTCTGAAAGCACTCATAGTCAAGAAGAAAGCTGAATGCAATGCTGCTGTTCCGATGCAACTCTCCTCAGCATTTCCACTCCTTTTTCTGAAATTAATAGCATTGTTGATATTCTGTTTTGCCTGAAGGACTGTGAGGCGCTTTTATAATATTTCCATCCAGGGCTCTGTGCTTTTACATCAGACAGTATACTACTTAGCTAGCCACCTGCTGGCATGCATAATAAATGGAAACAGTAGGGTTACGTGCTCAATCAGACCAAATATGCCGTCCGCTATGCCGAAGGGCCGATTAAGTAATGCTGTTTTGTGCTTATTTTGATAAAACACACATGCAGGAGAAATCTCAAATATTTGTGAAACAACTGGCCTCTGAACACTTGACCCTATGACTATGCGTATCTTCTCCTGCTAACATCTGTCATTAACAGGATTTTAATGGGCTATTTCCAAAGAAGGATTAGTGGTGGTTCCCTAACTCTGAATCTCAAGCTCTTATTAAGACCATGACAGTTGCATCTATTGGACAACACTTACAGATACTTTAATTATTTCTTCAGTCATTCATCGGCCAGCTACTATGAATAAAACATTCTACATTTTCAGTTCAATACCTCCTTTAAACATTAATGTTGTTGCCATATTTCATCCAAGGGGCTGACTCTTCAGCTTCCTTTCTCACATGTTCTGTGCATCGATGCAACTGTTCAGAAATGTTTCCTCATTTCCACAAGGTGACCCTGGCTTGGCTGCTTTTTTATTTCTGTCATCTTTGTGCCTCCATCCATCCACACTGGTGTCACAGATACTAAGGCCGGATTTTACAATCGCCAATGCTGATGCGTACTCACAGAACGGGAAATGCTGATGGAAGCATATTAAAAGGATATGGACCATTGACTGCGCGTGCTTCTTTCCAGCTGTCAGAATGGACCAACCTCCCTAAGCTTTACCGTGCAGCAGTCTTTCCGACATCCTGGACCACACATAGGTGTTGAAACCCAACAGCTGAAATATGTGGTAATAGGTTGCCTCACAGATTCAGCTATAAAGATACAGGATCCAACTCTATTGGTGTAACTCCATTGTTAACATCAGGAGGGAACAGGACCCTTGCCATGCCTTACACATTAGCTCCAGCAACAGCTTGACTACTGCC
>JAGPOW010002118.1:5576998-5599086 GCA_030014935.1 Caiman crocodilus | reverse complement strand
AGCTACACCTTTCAATGTAGAGTATTAATTCAGCTAGACAGAAATTGAACAAGATAACTCACAGATAAAGATTCATCTCTCTTTGATATATTCAATACTTCACATGCTTCACATTATCTTGCGAGTATATATGCCTTGCCTTCAACTACGTGATGTACTGTGCCATACATCATCGTCTAATTTATTGAGTATAGCTTCACAGTGCACACTGTACATCTCTGCCCAGGGTCAAGCTTGCATGCCAATCTTTAATCTCACTTTCCATCCCAGTAGCTCTCTGTGTGTCAGTGCTGGCATGGTTTGCATGGTGAGCTATAGTCACACATTCACCTGAATGTGTTAACATTTGTGGTGGGGAAGAGTTTCTATCAACAAAATTTATCCTTATTATAAGGCTGAGTAATATAGAAAATCAACCATGCTTATGGAAAGCAAAGTCCTTGGGGAATTCCCACATAGTTTTAGACATGGTCCCAAGCAGGAGCCATTTATCTAAGCCAGAGGTTCTCAGATTTTTCAGATTCAAGGCATCCGTCAATAGACTCAAGGCCCCCTCCAAGACTTTTGTGAACTGAGCTGTACCCCACTTCAAACAAAACTTATTACAGTGCTTACCTCCTTGCAAAGGGGCTGGGCAGTGGGGGGCAGGGGAGTGGCTAAGCAGGGACCGAGCCTGAGTTTGCCCTTATCTGTTTATCTCCTCATGTCAGACTTAACCTCTTCACACCTTAAGACACCCTTTTAAAGGATTTCACAGCCCCTCTGGGTGCCCTGGCACCCTGGTACCCCACTTCTACTGATCACTGATCTAAGCAGTCTACCCATGTCTATCCAGAGCAGGGCTGAGCAAAATAAACAGCTAAAATAGCTCAGTTGGGAGTGCATTAAACTAAAGGTCCCTGGTTCAACCCCAGGTTTTGGCAGCTGTTTTCCCACCCTCGTTAAAAAACTAGGCGATTGGGGCATTGACGTGTACACAGTCAGATGGATTGCAAATTGGTTGAAGGGTCGTACTCAACCTGGGGGGAAGGGGACAATGCAGTCCCCCAGGGCTCAGTCCTGTGGTCCACACTGTTGAATTTCTTTACGAGTGATTTGGATGACAGGGTGAAAAGCAACCTGTTCAAATGTGTTGATGATACCAAAATTTGGGGCGAGGTGGGCACGCTAGTAGGGAGGGAAAGACTGCAGAAAGATCCAGATAGGTTGCAGGGGTGGGCTAAACAAAAACAGGATGCATTTCAATACTGACAAGTGCAGGGTGCTGCACTGGGGCAATAGTAACCAGCAGCACACTTCTAAGATGGGAAACTCCCTTCTTGAGAGCACGGAGGCAGAAAGGGATCTTGGAGTCATCATTGACTCCAAGATGAACACGGGCCAACAGTGCAAGGTCACGGCTGGCAGGGCTAACCGGACCTTATTGTGCATCCACAGATGCATCTCAAGTAAGGCCAAGGAGGTGATCCTCCCCCTCTATGCGACACTGGTCAGGCTACAGCTGCAGTACTGTGTCCAGTTCTGGCCACCCCACTTCAAGAGGGATGTGGACACATTGAGAGGGTCCAGAGGAGGCCACCCGCATGATCCGGGGACAGCAGCACAGACCCTACAATGAGAGGCTACGGGACCTGAACCTGCTCAGCCTTTACAAGAGAAGGCTGACAGGGGACCTTGTGACCATGTATAAACTCACTAGAGGGGGACCAGAAGGGTTTGGGGGAAACCTTGTTTCCCCTAGCACCCCCCAGGATAACAAGGAATAACGGTTTTGGAGAGCAAGTTTAGATTAGACATCTGTAGGAACTACTTCACAGCCAGGGCAGCTAGGATCCGGAACCAACTTCCAAGGGAAGTGGTGCTGGCTCCTACCCAGGGAGTCTTTAAGAAGCAGCTCAATGACTACTTGGCTGGGGTCATTTTAGCCCAGTTTTCCTCCTACCCAGGCAGAGGGTCAGACTTGAAGATCTACAAGGTCCCTTCCAACCCTACTTCTATGAAAATGGCTGATCCAGCTGGCAGCTGGACTCCATTTCCCAGCAGCCCCTGTCTGCATGGTTTGGGCTGCTCTCCCTGCCGACCCCAGCTGCACCTACATGAAAAAGCTCAGGCTGGAGCTCTCATGGAGACTAGCCCAAGCCATGCGGGCAGAGGCAACTGGAAAAGGGAGTCCACGGCCAACTGGATCCGGCCCGCAGGCCAGACTATGCCCGTCTCTGGTCCAGAGTCTAGATTCGGTGGCGCCCAAACACAAGATCCTTCTGACTTTGAACTGTAAAATCAAAATCTGCTCGGAGAGGCCCTGGTTTTGGTCCATTGCCATACATACCCTGGAATGGGGAGGGGCGTATAAACAAAATATAGCCTCCACTTTAAAGATGCAGAAACTGAGGGAAAAAGAATCAATGGATCTCACCCAAATTAGCTTGTGGCCAAAACATCGTTGCCACGGGGAATTACCTGTTTCATCTTTCTGTCCTACACCTATCCACATTGTGGGCAGTCACAACACCAATGACACTCCAGCTCATTTGCTTCACGAACTTGGCCTCTTTTGGTACAACAGCCAAGTGGCCACGATCTTCATTTTAAAGGGAAGGAAGATGCCACAAAGAAATCAAACGAAGGTATAATTTGTTCCACAGATGCCAGTGCAAGCCGATCACTTGCTTGGACTGAAGCTGTGAGGCTTTTGCATTGCTCAACCGTATTAAACCACCTCAAAGAACTAATGAGGAGTTAATACTGCCGCTGTCCTATAATACGCTATATTATGGCTGTATGCTCACACATTGCACTGTTTTCTATCAGCCCTAAGCAATGCGTTGGTCAGCTGGAGTCATGACTGAGATGTGAAGCGCACTAGTGGGGATAAGCTCACCATCTCCTAGAAGTTTAGGATATTTGCTAGGTTTGTCACTGCCATCTGGTCAGATTCGGTCCTTGTTCCTCACTGGGAACACAAAGCCGCAGAAGGCTAACATAGTCTGAAGTTGCCTTCACACTCTCTAGCTACCTGGACATATCTGGCAGCTGATATGACTGTCCCTCTCCCTGATTAATTAAGATGGTCTTGGGAGTGTGCATTAACTTGCAGCTTTCCCATAGAGCTACTACAGGTCTTACAACCCAGAATAGCCAGAGAAGTCCTTCCCACACCATAGGCATTTCACAAGAGAGGTGATGCAGAAGTGTCTGCAGGTCATTTCCATGCCTCAGGTCGGCTGTGATAAGACACTGCCAACGGACCACAGCAGCATCCAAAATCTGCCTCTCTTTCATTGCTAACATCCCATCACCATTCACACTGATGGCAGCATTAAGTCTTTCATCAAAGTGTCCCAAGCAGATGTCTGAACGTTACGACACATCTCACATCATCACAGTGAGAAGAGCGCCCATCTGATGGACAGGGTAGTCAGGAAAAGAAAGGGGTATGCTCAATGCTGGGGTTCACTCATGGTACTGTACGTCCTTTGCTTTACCTACTGCACAATTTTCCTGTTGTCACACAAGAAACTTATCATTTGAATCACACCGAAAGGTAAAAAAAATGATTTAAAACCGTTTACACTTCTTTTTTCGGTGAACATAGAGGAACTCTCATCTACAGCTGCGCTTAAATGGAAGCACACCGCATAAATATTGATACTTGCTGTGATTAATATTGCTATTTATATTAGCGATGAATTGGGTTCACATAGAAATAATTAGCACAGCATGCATAGATATTATTTGCTCCTAATTATAGCGCAGTTCATTTCTCTGACAGCAATATGTCACCAAGTCAATAGCAACTAACGATTAATAAACAAAAATTTATTATCTTAAAATAATTCCCTGGACGCCATCCTGTGATGATGGGATACTAATGGGAACTCTGGTAGACAACTGTTTCAGGGGAATTCAGGGCCAGATATATTAATATTAATGTAAGTAGCAAACACCTGAATGAAAAGGGTACTTGCTGGTTTTAGATTTTTTTTAAAGGATGAGGACCATCGGCAAAGCTAATGGTTGTTTCCTAGGACTCTGGCGGGACTCTAGGGTTCGGCTTCCAGTCTTACCACTCACTTTCCAGGACGGTTAGGCATTCAAACTTGCATGCTCAGTAAAAGCAAAAACCAAAAAAAAAGGTTACATCCTGAGTCTTGGACCTCTCAATATCCTCTTAAAATGCATCTTGGGAAACGGATGGACCCATGCAGTTATGTTCCTGTCACACCCAGATCGCGGGATAGATATTACCGACATGTAACAAGCATAGCTAACAGTATCATCCGCACAGTGCACCAGCTGCATCTACCGAGGCCCACTCATCTCCCGGATCCCCTGAGCAAGTCACTTAGCCAAGTCACCATCTGTAAAACTGGGATGCCACTACTACTTTAATACTTGCTGGCTATCATGAGGCTTTGTTTACCAAGGATCCTGACGTGCGCTGAGATTCATAGATCGTAGAAGCGAGCTATTACGGGCTCCGTCCTGCAAGTTGCCTACTGCTCAGAGCGCTGGCTTAAAGCCAGCAAAGCACTTAAGCCTGGGGTATCCTTTAGAAAAGCAAATTACCTTTCTACTGATCAGTATATGTAGAACAGCAAACATCCCTAGAATAGCTTTACAATAAGAGCTATTACAAAGCAGAGCAATGTAATAGATGTTCCGACTCAAAGAGATAAGGGGAATGGTTCCTTCTCTTCTCAACAGCAGTTATTTCGATTTTGGCTCCTGTTGCCACCTGCAACACTCGAACAGATGAAAATGACCTTACGACAAACTGTACTGGACATGGAGCAGAGCAGCAAAAACTTTGAAGAAGCAGTCACAGATTGTGTTATCAAAGCAAATATAAACTTTTCTTCACTGATCACTTGTTCCTTAAGACAAAGTTGGACAGAAGTTAATATTTCTTGCCAATAGCTGTCAAACATACAGATACCTAATGAATACTAAATATCCCACTGTATATTCCGTGCCCATAAATCAACCCCGCCAGCATTAGCATACTTTGCATCTTTATGGTGTGCTACTGCCCCCATGTGTAATAACCATTTCTAACAGTGAACTTCAGTTTGAAAAATACTGCACTTTTATTACTCTTACTACAGAGCCATAGCAGCATGGCATTCAGTGTCATGGCAGAGTGTCCCCGATCCTCCCAACACCGGAGAACAAAATGCAAATGAGGAAGAAAATTAAAATGAGGGCAGTATTTTAATGTAGCTCATTCCGATTTTTATGGCCCACCAAAGATGACGCGCTTCCTTCTCATTCATTTCAAAACAATCAGGTGTTGCAAATGCTCAGCAATCTCTTTGGAAAATCTGCCTATAATGGCCACTTTCTATGCCTAAATGGGAGCTGATCTCTCTGAAGAATCTGGTCCCAAATGCGGGTGCTGAGCTCTTGAACGTCTGACCTAGCCGACAGCCCTTCGGACGCTTCAGAGGAAAGGAAACATGATGCTTTATTGGCCTGATGTCCAAGGAGGATGCGTAGCGCCACCTCCTATTGACTTCAGGATGTTGCAACTGCTCAACACTAGCATTGAGTTGAAATCAGGTTTCCTCTCCCGCTGGGATTTTCAACTTTTGCCATCCTGAATCGGGCACAAAAAGTCAACATCTTGAAAATCTTCATGAACCAACAAGTGCAAAGACACGACTCGGACTATCAAAGTGCTTTGTTCCATTGAAAACTTTCCTCTTTACTATGACGTAAGTGAAATCTTCAAACCCAAGGCCATTTCAAACAGGAAAAAAACCCAACTTTTTAAACTTTGAAAATGCTGAAACTTGGTATTTTGCCAATTCTGATGGGCTTCAAAAACATCTTCCAAGTGCATGATTTCTGGGGCATTCAGATGCTGAAGGGTTGGGAATCAGAACCCTATCATTTTACAGACCAGAGTGACTAACCTGGGGCACACATACCACGGGCAGCCTGTACGTGGGGGCACACGTCGCAGGTATCACAGAAGGCAGAGCAGCGGATTGGGCAGGGAACACAGGGAGGGGAGCAGAAAGCAGAACAGCAGCTTGAGCAGTGGGAGCGAGTCCAAGTGGCAGTAGGAAAGGGTGCAGGGCTAATTGTGGCACAGCTGCCAAAATGCTAAGTCCCCATTGTCACAGGCTATCAGTAAAGGGCCAATATGGTTAAACTGGAATTTGAGTGAAATGGTCCCCGTGCTGTGCGAACCTTGAACAATCTCCCTAGTATGGGCAAGGTGGGGGTGAGGGGCAATTTAAGGAGAAATGCAATGATGGTTAGGAAGTTTGCCATGAGAAATGAGGAGGGTAAAAAAAAAACCAAACCCATTAGGTTCCCGACAGCAAAATGCAGTAACTTCTCTCTCAGAATGATAGTCAATCATTTCTCTTCTCTGCGCCTTTGGGTATTTAGAGTGCAAGATGTCTGGGGCAAAACCTGTCCCCCTTAGGCATTCGTACCTTGCCTAGCATGATGGGGCCCTGCCTGCAGAATAGGCATCCTGTGCTATTTCACTGCAAACGAACGGAAGGAGACAAACCTTAACGTTCAGCTCATTTGCACGCTACAGCAGAGAAATACTAAAATGAGGGGCACTTTGAAAAGTCTCAGACCTGACACTTGGATTGACTGATATTTTGACCTACTGCATTTGGCAGGTAAGGTGCACATCACCTGTGCAACCTGAATACGCTCTATACCCAGTATAACCTCTTTGATGGACAAGCTTAGATTCTTCTAAAAACAGAAGACCAAATTATGGTCCCATGGAAAGCAGCAGCTGGAGCCCTGGGCCTCAGCCTTTTCTACACCACGTCAGAACACAAAACTGCACTAAACGCCAGCTCTCAGCCAGCCACAAGAATGGGAGGATGGTTGCAACCTCTGGACCCCCCGTATCGCCCAGCTATAGACTGTGCCCTGGCAGTCTCCCAAGAGCAGAGAGAACTGCCCAGCCAAGATGAGAAGTTAGCTGCAGGCTGTGTAAAAAAGAAGAACTTTCCCTTGCTATTTTGAGACCCGTTTTCTGGTTATTTCAGTGGGTGACCCCTGGCTCTAGTATCCCGGGCTGTGGGGAATAACAGTTCCCTATGCACTTTGCCTGTATTCTTCCCAGTTTGATAGACCTCATTTTCAACCAAATGCAATTTTGAAGCTAAAAGGTTCCCTGCGGATATGGAGGGTGCAACAATGTTCGCATTTGGGAGGGTTTTTGAGAGGGAGACTTGGTTGCCGTTCTGCTCCTTGTATGCCTACTGTTCCTCGTTTGGGGTATTGGCCTGGGGCGTAGAAGAGCCCAGCTCAAGAGTAACGGCACACAGAAAACTGCTCAGAATTAAATATTTGAGCCCGTCTCTCCCCCAGCTTAAGCAAATGACCTGGACTCACGCATATGCAAACCCCCCAAAGTCCCCAAAAACCTCACACTGTAGGGTGAAAATAAATTGGACCTTTTGAAATGGAAACATTGTCTTCTGGCCAGGTTTAATCAGTAGGTGCGCTCTGTTCCAGATTACTCACTGTTGGTGGTTCCTTAGGCCTTTGCAGCCGACAGAAATACAGCAGCCGTCCCAATATCCCACTCCAGCTCACCAGCTCCGTCTCTCAGAAGGAATTAACCCTTCATTGAATTCAGCCCCAAGAAACAAAGGCTATCCAGTCCCTGCCAGGCAGAAAGAGTACTGTGGCTATGTCCAGCAGATAGGAATAAGGCATTTTTTAATAATGAGCGCATCACTTCCAACCTTCATCCAGACGTGTTTGCAACGGGACCAGCAACTGAGGTGCAATTACCCACCGAACTTTATTACTAAAATTGAGCTTTAAAAATATGCATGCCAGGGTTTGGGTTTAAACAACAACAACAACAACAAAAAGATCTTCTACACTAACAAAACCGGTTTTTAAGTATGGAACAGCCATTTGCCAGGTTTTCAAAGCCATCTGTTTTCAAAGCCTACCTTCCTTGTTGTTTACCACAGGCTGTCTATCTGTTTTAACAACCTCCAGTGGGATTTCACACACCTCATTATGCAAAATCGCTACTTATGCATTCACTCCAGCGCTTGTCTAACTAATCTGCACTCATAACACCTTCCTGTGCAAGATGCAGCATCCCTCTTCAGAGGCAGCAGATCAAAAACAATAGTAGCTGGTGTCATAGCAAGACAAAACATAGCCTCCTGTGGATTAGTGTTGTGATACAGGCCTAATCTGAGACTGCTTGGCGCTGCTAAAAAGAAAAGAAACCTCTGTATCACAAGAGATTTTGCATCAAGTGGAAGATAAAAAGCTTTCCTGGTTTTTGTTTCTTAGGTTAGGCAGACTTCTACTTGGTCAGAAGGCTGTCAGTGCTTTGGTCTTTTAGGACTTATTCCTGCCATGGCGTTGAGCGCTGCCGTCGCCCTCCGTTTAAAGGCCTTTTGCACCTACACTCAGGGCTTCTCTCATGCACGTTTTTGCTCACCAGCTTCCCGTTTGTAACAAGCGGCTCTGACCTCTGACTGAGCATTAAGCGGCTGTTTACAGCCTCCCTTTGCCTCCCACTGCTCCCTCCCTCCAGATATGCTCACATAATCAGCGGATCATTGACAACAATAGACCTTCCGAACCGCTCTGGTCTGTCGTGTCAAGGCCTACTTAGGGACCCTTTAAACGCACATCATTGGTATAATCCATCATGTTAAGAGCTTGCTGGGGGATGCTTTAATTCACGGATTATTAACACGATAGACTATAACGTCTGGAGCCATTATGGCCTACCATGTCACTCAGCACATCCTCGCTAGCCATGGAGAATTTAAAGGCAAGATGCACTTACTGATATATTTGGTGGCGTGGAGTTAGCGGTGTCTGGATGAAAACATCTCAGAGTTTCCTAATGGCTTTCTCAAAAATTGAAGTGATTAATTCACGTTTCCTGGTAGAACAAAAAACTGCTTGAGGTTTCTGTTTATCACAAATCTAACACTACAGTCCTAACATGCACTGCCAAAATGATTTTGAACTCAATTTAGTATAGAAGGGAGGGGAATTTCCTGCGGGACTAAGCGCTTGTACTCCAAGTTAGCATCAGAGAGAGTGAAATGCCACCGTTGAGTTATAAACCCCTAGAAGCAGGGGGTGGGGGGCAGGAAAAGTGTACACAGCTCTCGCACCATATTTTGCATCCATACATTTCAAAGCTCTTACAAGAGAGGTAAGAAACCGTATCCCCCCATTTTACACGTGGAGGAACTGAGGCCGGAGAAAAAGATGCAACTTTCCAAGATAAAGTAGCAAGCCAGTGGCATTCAAGTGTGGCTTGCAGGGGTAAAAAGAGCTTGAGGGCTCTAATGTAGAAATGCTGCCCGGATCTGGCATGAGCAATGCAAGAAACCCATCAGAGAAATACTGGAATCACTATGCACTGGTAAAAGATACCTGTCTTTGGAGAGAGTGCTCAATAGGCCCAATCACTGGTGAGAAGGTGCAACTCACATCAAATGCTAACCCTATAAACTCCAACATAGACTCAAGAATTAAAGCACGCTGGCAATGCAGAGGTGGTGCAGAGAAGAGCCACAAAAATGATTCAAGGGTTTGAGACAAACTTCTTACTGTGAGAGAGGGAAGAGCTCAATCAGTTCAGGCTAGTACGGTTATAACATGATTGTAGGGATAAGCATCTTCACAAGGGGGAAATTACCCCCCTTTCTAATTTAGTGGAAACAAGTGTAACAATAGCCAATGCCTGGAGGCTGAATCTAGAGAAATTTGCAGTGAAAATAAGGCACAATTTTTAAGGGTGATTATGAGAGTAATTAAAAACTGCAACCTGCTGCCAAGGGAAGCGGTGCATTCTCTGTTCAGGTCAAGCCTGGATGTTTTTTGGAAGCAATGTTTTAGCTATACATGTGTACAATTCATATTCACATTCATTAGTTATTGAAGTACATATAACTCCACTCTCTCTACCTATCTGCTTTCCATCCCTACAGAAAGAGGCGGTGCTGCACTGCTGACACCTTGACAAGGAGCTCTCAAAAATATCCCCACCATGTTGGTGACACACAAGATAGTCTTAAAGTTACAATAGTCTTCCTGCTCCAAAATTAATTATTCAGAAGTCCTTGTTCTTCCCTTCAGCTGCCCCAAAACCTGTTCGCAAAGACTAGCTTCTGAAAAGTATCGCATGTTTTCATAACGCTGGATATGGATCTTTCCAAATCTCCACGGCAGAGCTAGATCTTGACTTATATGGCAAGGAGGTCCCAGGGCTCCTGATAAAATCAACAGGGGTTTTGTCCAGAGAGCCAACAGTCAGTGAGGACATGGGCAAAATCTAGCCCTTTCAATAACCTGGAGCAGCTTAAAATAAGCAAGTCTGTAGTAGGACAAAAAGCCCCTGTCAAGACAAGGGGAATCGAGCTAGGCTGGCGTTATCTGCCTCTGTGACAAGCAGATGGCAACTCTAAACTTGTTTCTCTCTCTAGTTTAGTTTTACGAGGGGAAATGAAATCAGAGGTTTTAAAACACAACTTGCATTTCTCAGGGTGCTTCCTGGATTTTGGAGGGAGTTGTACCAACCTCACGAGCACCTATTTATGATCATTTGCCAACCCACGAAGGTTAGAACCAAGTCAAAATCTCAATCTGAAATGTAACCGTGCTTTAACTCATTTCAGGTCAAAGCCATTAACCCCTGTCAGGGTTGCTACCTCGATCTAAAATTTAGCCTTACTTTTAGTCAAACTTGTGGTTAAAGGTTGGTGAGATTAGCTAGAGTCTAATTACAAAAGCTTTGCATAACTCCAGCTAGCTGCGTTTCGCTCGGTTTTGATTCAATCACCATGCAATACTGAAACGGAGAGGGACCGAGCCCTTTACACATAACAAGTGGTGCATTTGGAGTTGCACCAAGAATCAGCTTGACCCAGGTAATTTTAGGAACGTGGAAAAATGCAGTACGCTACGTACACATAATTTACATGTATACTTTCAATGTTCCCCTCAACTACTGGTTGCTCTTCTCTGCTTCTCACAACCCCATGGTAGCTTTACCGTTGTGTAAAGCTCCTAAACTATCTGTTCATTCTTTAGATACATTCCTGGTAAGCATTTGTATTGCTGCTCTTTCATCATCTCCATCCTTCCTCTATTTTTTTTTTCCAAGACCGTGTCGGATGGCTAACAAGCATAGCAATGCATGTAACATGATGTGAGTGTTTCATAGCTACTGGTAAGAGCAATTTCATGGACAAGTTTAATTTGTCCTTGTTTCCTGTCATGGTCCCCTTCTGAATAATCATATAACATGACTTATTTTTATCAAGTCTTCAAAATCCTCGGCACAGCCAGCTGGTCTTCTAAAATTGACAGTGGTTCTCTCAGTCAGGCCTAAGATAATGCATGGCGTGCCAATAACATGTTATAATGAAGTCTCTTATCTCAAGAGCATATGGTGACAATGCTAATGTCCTATTGTATTAAGAGAAATGAAAGTAGCATCAACACTGGTAGTTCTCTCTGCCTTAGTTTCCCCATAAGTAAAATGAGGAGAATCCTTCTTTTCTCCTGCTATATAGCAGTTTGCTATCTAGCTAACCCTCTTTATAGTTGTATTTATAGGGCCTTGGTACATGCAACAAAATTGGCCTTTAAAGTGGCTTAAATGCCCTTTTGCACTGCTTTAATGGCATCGCTGTTTGCACATTCAGCGGCATATTCTGCTTTAAATGACTTGGTCAAGTAGCAAGATAACCCCCCCGTCCCCCCCAAGGAGTTTTAGTTTGCAACCTAATGAAGCGCAATGGCGCACGCGGCGCTGGAAGTGAATGTGCTCGGGGAAGCTCAGGCTTTGCAGCTTCCAGCACCCCATGCACCATACCTGCTGACTTCTCCCGCTGCCAGCACTCCCGGTTGCCCTCCTGCCGCCTCGCCGCTCTGCCCCAGGGCCAAGCCAGCTGTTCCTGTGTGGTCCCAGCGGCGGGAAGGGCAGTGCGGGGGGTCTGGAGCTTACCTGCCTCTCCCACAGCAGGGGCGGGGGTGGAGGGCAAGCTGCCGGTGGGCTGCACGGTCCTTGAGCTGCGGGGGACCCTGGTGCTTCCCGCCGTGGTGGCGGTGCCCCCCAGGTGGGCTGGCACCTGGACCAGGCAGTCCCAGGGGGAACCGCAGCCATGGAGGGAAGCACTGGGCCCCACGCATCTAAAAGGCCAGGAGACTCGGTGGCAGCCGGTGCAGACAGGCTCAACTGAAGGGGAAAAAAACGTGTTGAGGAGCCTGATCATCTTTGTTTTTCTCCCAGAACGTGCCTGCCCGAGCTGTGCAGGAGCCTGATGCTTCCCCCGGTGGCTGCGGTGCCTCTTGGGACCGGTGGTGCCAAGAGGTGGGTGCCACATGGGGGGCACTGCCACTATGGAGGGTGGCACCGAGGTCCCCCCGCAGCTCAGGGACTGCTCGGCCTGCCGGCAGCTCGCCCTCCCCACTACCTGCCAGGGAGAGGCCGGTAAGCTCTAAGGATTAGGCCCCCTAACCCTTGTGTGCACACGATGGGGTTTAGTTTGGTTTAGTTCTCCCTGAATTGAAACGGTGGAAACGATGGGTTTTTAAAAACCCACTGTTTCAATTTAGAGAGACCTAAACCAAACTATATCCCCACCGCGTGTACAAGCACCCATATAGTATAACCCTTATTATATTTATCTTTTATATATACTTATTGCAAGAACTCAAGCATTATTATTATTATTGTAGTCGTTTCTAGATCTTGTATAAGCAATACAGCCTTATTCTAACATATGCTTGAGCAACATTAAATAGGCACACTCCATTATCTGTCTTCATTAGAACATCATTTCTATTCCTTTTCCCCTGTATTTACTTTTCCAGTGATCTCTTGCCTCACTTCATTCTCCAGAGGCTTCCAGACATATGCATCCACCTTAAAACTGAACCGGGATGACGAAATAAATAATTCTCACATTTCCAAAAGATACTACCACAGAGATACAAGTGATCGCATTGCTTGCAAATGGATGGTTTGTGCATTAAGCAGCTCCATCTAATGTGTGTGCAGAACTGTGTTAAAAAACCCCCACATGTATACGCTGTTCAGATAAGTAGATCTGACTCTAAAAGGTTCTGCAGAAAAATGACACATGCCAATCTTACCAGCTCACAGTCCTCCATATTAACTGTTATCAAAAATTTTATTCAAAAACTCTTCCACAACTTGTGGAGGATAACTTATCTGGAGGATAACTGGAAGAGGGCCAATGTTGTGCCCACCCACAAGAAGTGCAGGACGGAGGACCAGGGTAACTATAGGCATAACTTGCATCCTAGGGAAAATCCTAGGAAAGTTCATAAGGAGGCTATCTGCGATAAGCTTGCAGAAGGTAAGATGCTGAATGACAGCCAGCATGGCTTCGTCGCGGGCAGGTCTTGCCTTACCAACCTCATCTCCTTCTGTGACCAGGGAACTCGCCACCTGGGCACGAGAGCAGGTTGACATCGTACGCCTAGACTTCCAAAAAGCCTTTGATCTAGTATCCCACAAAGTCCTCATGAGAAAATTGGAGGATTGTGGGCTTAACTCCAAGACAGACAGGTGAGTGAGAAACCGGATGCAGGACAGGACCCAGAGAGTCGTAATGAATGGATCTGCATCAGCCTGGCAAGAAGTGGGCAGCGGTGTCCCGCAGGGGCCCCGTGCCTGGTCCAGTACTTTTCAACATCTTTGTTAATGATTTGGATGTGAGGGTGAAGTGATTAGGCGAGTGAGCAACTGTTCACCAGGGCACTGAGGGGAAAACCAGTAGGGCTGCGCGAGATGGGTCCTATTCAATTTGGATTTGGCCTGAATCAGGATGGTGATTCGATTCGTTGATTCGGCTCACTATCCCCGATTCAATTTGGCTGAATCTGGCCATTTGATTTGGCGAATCAGCGATTCGGGCACAGACACAACTTCAATTTTTTTTTCTACGTACCTTGAGCATGGGGAGCTGCAGCAGCAAACCCAGAAGTGGACTCGAAGTGGACCAGGGACTGAAGCTTCGCACGGCCTTACCAGAGACCCAGTTCAGGAAAACAGTTCTCAAATATTCATGATAGTAACCTAAAATCTTTGTTGAGGGGTAAGCATTGTTCATGCTTCAGGACCACAGAAACAAGATCCCAGACATGTCAGAGACGGATCCAACACTTACATCACGCTGTAATGAACACTGAGATATTATTTTAATCTAAATCAAGCCTGGGTTGAAAGCAAGCCTAAGAAATGTCACACCAAAGAAAATAAATGCCTCCTCATAGCATATGAATATGCGCTCAAAAGCTCTCATAATGGTGGTTTGTATCCAGGATCACATAAGTCTTCAAAGGCATTTATCCAACAGTCAGTAACTCTTCCACAAGAAGCTTCAGAAAGGGACACAGTCAAGCATTGTGCCCTATGTGACAGCCTTGCTGTATCCTGTGCCTTACCATCACCTTCGCATTATCTATGTCAGAACAGATTCGACTACCTTGATGTTGAGCTAGTCAACCGCCCAGGGCAGGCAATGTTGCTCTCTGAACCGGCTGTGAAGCACTGTTGGTGCTACAGTATGCCGAAGATTTCGTTATAGAGATGTGTGTCAATGTCTGCATAACAAATGGCTCACTTCCTTTTCCATCTTTTGACCTCAGAAGCACGTCTCATTGTAATATTTAAGCACTATATTAAAAAATTAGAGAGTCAGAACTCAGTCTCTGAAGATTGATACAAATATCTGCACTTTTGTTTCTAATGGAGCTTGAAATTAACAAGAATTTTTTATATCATCATCATGTTTTAGCGAGTTTGACTTGCTTGGGGCAAGGACCATTTCTTCTTCTATAATCGGTGCCGTACTGAACAGGGCGCCATTGCTCAGCAAATAAACAACAAAGCATTTCTTGGCTACTATGGAGCGAGCAAGAGAAATGTTTACAAATTCAGCCGTGCCATTGGAATAACAGCGAATGGGATTTATTTAATGTACAAATATAAAGACGCTCCTCCACAGATTTTTTCCAGCAAGCTAACTTTGAAAACCAGAACTGCCGTAAAATCTCCATTAAGTAATAAAGTGGTGAATGGAGAAGCCATGGTCATAAAATGTAATGATTATGCAAACTGAAGGCTACCATTACATGTGCATCCTAGAGTTTAGTCTTACAATGATTGCTAGGGAGTAGCTAGATAAATAGGCAAATTTTTGTGCCCGTCGATCTAATCTTCTGTACTTAAATGGCTCCCATTATTGAAATGGGTGAATGCCTCACAATCCTTTATGTACTTATGCTCACAACACTGCATAGGGAAATGCTGTTATTCCTCCTATACAGATGAGGAGCAAGAACAGAGAGGTCAAGGAATTCCCAAAGCCATACAGGAAGAAGGGAATTCACGTGCAGGCACATCTACCTCACAAATTGACCATGCCAGGGAGCAGTTCACTCACAACCATGCACTGCTATGTATAGCGGAAATGCAACTGGAAGTGCAACTGTGCTGGCATTCAGGTAAGCTAACTAGTAAGGCTATGGCAAATGGCACTGTGCCGTTTCACCTCAAATTTCATTTCGATGCGAAACGACTTTTCTGTTTCATTCCATCAGAACAGAAAGGCTGTTTCGCCGCTGTTTTGAGTTTCGCTAGGGATGGAGAGTCAGACCAGCTGGGCTGACTTCCCATCCCCAGCGCTAGATTGCCCAGTGGAGCTGCTTCCCTGACCACTTGATTGCACCAGGGGTGGGAAGCCCAGCTGGCCTGCTTCCTGGTGCCCTGGGCTTGATCATGCAGGAAGTGGGAGGCAACCAAGTGCGATGAAGCAGAGGGTTGGGAAAGCAGCCCAGCTGGGCTGCCCTCCCGCCCCTGGAGCAATCAAGTCAGGGACACTGGAAAGCAGCCCTGCTGAGCTGCCTCCAGCCCCCTGCTAAATCTTGTGCTGGGGATGGGAAGTCAGGGCAGGTGGACTGACTTCCCATCCCCAGCCTATGGTCGAAACGTTTTGATTTTCGAAACATTTCAATCAGCCTCTTTTTGTTTCAAGGGTATTTTAACAACCTTTGTTTCACTCCAATTTTGCTGTTTCAACCTCGAAATTGGTTGAAACAGTGTTAGAACAAAACGGCTGGTGAAATTTTGCACAGCCCTACTAACTAGCAGTGCCTCTGAGCAGGCCTCTAATTAAAAGATACAGCACTGTGCAGACACAGATATGCGTTCCTTTCAGTTAGGCAGAAAATACCCACAGGGCACAGCAGCATGTTTGAGCGTGCCACTGCCTAGCATGGTCTGGCATAGGCATGCCCCAGCCTCCAGTTCCAAGTTACTGCCATTGTCCTATGTGTGTACATGTAAGAGGTGTACAATGAGGTCAGAGGTCTACAGGTAAGAGGTCTATAATGATCACACAAGACCTTCGATCTGTACGAATAGGCAAGAGTATGGAGGAGTAGAAGCTGCCCAAGACCTACCACCCCACTTTAGACCACTGAAACGACTGAAACGCCATACTGGCTGCATCCAGATGAGCGCGCACGTGCGTGCTGCAGCATCTCAAAGCAGTATGAGCTGCTGCAAGAGGCATGCTAAGAATGAAAAAATGTTCCCTGTGCTGTATATTTGCAGCACAGGTTTTAAATTTGATACCAGTATAAAAAAAACCCCACGCTGAAAGAAGCAGCACATGAAGAATGCCGTGAAACAACTGGAGACTGGGTCCTCCAGGGAGACACTCCAGGACCCAGCCAGAATATCTCTATGGCTGTTGCATGCCCCTGCTGTTCCAGCATGCTGCCTCAGTGTGCTGGAGCAAATAGGAGTGGGGCATTATTGCAGCACTGGTGGATTGGACCCAGGCTCTGTCCCAGGTAATCAGGGCCGTGGCAATGGCAGCAGCAGTTGCCAACTGAGCTGTAGGGGCACTGGTGGCCCAGTAATGGCAGAGACTCCCAGTAGTGCGCAGCACCACCTGAGACCCAGGGGCAGCACACGGTGCACCGCGCTGGCCTGGCCCGCTGGCATGAGGCCTCAGATAGAACCAGGATGGCTCTTGTGGCCACTGCATGCAAGAGCCACATACCAGCAGGCCGGGCCGGGTTCTGCCTCCATGTAGCCAGCCCAGCCTGATGGCACACAGCACATGGAGGCAGTACCCAGTCCGGCCAGCAGGCACACAGCTCTTGTGTGCAGTGCCAGGAGACCCAGGTGGCAGCAAGAGCTGGCCCAATTCTGTGCGAGGGCGCACACCACTGGGCCAAGCCAGTGCTCTGCACCATGTAAAGCCCCTGGGTCTCAGGCGGCATGCTGCTGGGGGTCTGTGCCAGGAGTGGGCCATGAGCACCCCAATGGCCTGGCTGGCTACTGCTGCTGCTGCAGGAGGGGGTTCTGTGCCATGTGGCAGGGGGGAGAGCAGAGGGGACCCCCCCTTCCCACACAGTACCCCCACACCCACAAACCCCATACCTAGAAACTCCATACCTACCAGACCCCCACACAAGCCCCACACCCTCAAACCCCATACCTACCTCCTCCATACCCTTTCCCCGCAACCCCACATCCTCCCAACAAATCTCACACTGTGCATAACCAGCCAGGACCTGCAGGCAGGAGCTGCAGCTCCAGGGGCAACTGCTGCACTGCAGCCCTGCCCCATGTCCAAGCCAGTGCTGGGACAGGTAGGTCCAGCCTGGCAGGACTCCTAGTCCCAGGAACCAATTTTGGGGTGTGATGGGCTGCAGGTAAGGGTGGAAATGATAGCAGGAATGAGCAGGTGTGAGAGAGAGAGAGAGAGAGAGAGAGATGGGGGCTGGGGGTAGAGGAGAGCTCTGGGTAGGAGAGGCTGCCAGACCCAGGCTTAGAGCCCCTCTCTCCCCCTAGAGCAGCCTGTGCAGGGGGAGGCCAGCTAGCCTGGAAGGGAAGGGACTTGTCTAGCCCAATCCCCAAGCCCCAGTCAAGAGCTTGCCAAGAACAGCATGGGGATTGCTGGGTCCTGGGCACAAGTGCAGGGAGCAGAACAGCAAGGGCTGGCAATGATCACAGCCAAAAAGCAGCCAGGGGGATAGCTGCAGCTGAACTCATGTCCTAGCGGTGATACAGAGCTGTTGCCAGGGGGGCTAGCGGGGGGCAGGCAGGCGCTGTGGGTCAGGAGTGAAAGGGACTGGCGGGGCTGTGAGTTGGCATCCCAGTGCTGCTCAGTTCACCACATCCTGGTGAACGAACGGGGCAGAGACAGCTCCGATTTTTCTACGATTAAAAAAAAAACCAAAAGCAAATGCCAAAGTGTATAGATATTTATAATTCATTTTATTATGATGATAGAGGCACTGGTAGGCTTCCAAATTGCTTTATAATTGTAAATACATCAATAAAACATTGCCCAACTGATCTCTCTCTATATACAGTGGTGTTTCATTTCAATCACGGACGAACATGGATCTTCAGTATTTTAATGAGAGAATTTGGGGGGTTTTTTTACCAGAGAATTTGCAATTTTTAAACAGGGAACATCAGGATCCCAGCCGGAGAGGCAAGCAGCGAGACCCAGGTGGAAGAGGCTTCCCAGGGCCAACACTGGGGACCCAGCTGAAGGGCAGAAAAGGTGGGTGACCTCTTAGCCATTTGAGGCCAGGAGGAGATGCTTTGGAAGTTCAAAGGTGGCCACTGCAATGAGTACATCTTCCAGGCGATGGCTGCCAAGATGGCAGAGTGGGGGCACAAGAAAATATGCCGCACGAAGGCCAGCTATGCAGCTATAGCCCACTGGCAGTTGGCCCAGAGGTGCATAAGGCTCTGCTGCAGTGCCCATGCCACAGCCCAGGCAGCCAT
Source organism: Caiman crocodilus (assembly GCA_030014935.1). NCBI lineage: Eukaryota > Metazoa > Chordata > Crocodylia > Alligatoridae > Caiman > Caiman crocodilus. The sequence continues at coordinate 5,580,257 of JAGPOW010002118.1, read as the reverse complement.
GCAGCCCCCTGGGTCTGGCAGGTGTGCAGCCATGGGGCCGCAGGCCTAAGGGAGCAGATGCTGTCACAGCTGGCAGCAGCGCCCACTGCCAGACTACTGCAGGGGGTCGAGGGTGCAGGGACTGCTCCAGCAGGCCATCTGGCACAAGGGGCTACTGTTCCCAGATACCAGCTGGCTGGGTCCCAGATGCTCCCTGAGCTGCTCGCCAGGGCAGCTTTTTATGCTGCTGGGCCCCAATCTCTAGCTCCCCCTGGCTGAAGATCCAGGAGGAGCCAGGCAGGGTCAGTTTGCCCCAAATAGCACAATTTGCCCCACACCAAAGTGCATGTTCAAGCACATGTGCTGAGGCACACCTCTCTGGCACAAATTTGTGCTGCTGCTTATTGAGGTGCTGCAAGCGCATGTGCCTGCATGTACGGATGCACCCACTAGGTCCAGACAATCAGTGCCGCGATGGAGTTTCTGCCAGATAGGATGGCGGAGCTCCTGCCAAGGCAGCTTCTGCCAGACAAGAATTGCTGCTGGCTGCAAGGGTACATTTCTGTCAGGGTGATGCCCCTTAGCCTTTCTCCAACAAGGCAGTGGGGGCTAGGATTTTGTGGCACCCTATACTCACCTTACACTGGATGTTGCAAAATTGTGGTATTTTATAGGAGCTACCCCACCACAAGTCCCCACCTACCCTTCCAGTTAGATGCGGTCCCTCCCTGTCCCTCATTGCTCTCCCTACTTCTCTTCCTTTCTGTCCCTCCCCACTCCTCTTCCTGCCTGAGAAGAGTCCCCATCCCTGTCCTCCAGGGAGTCCCTGAGGCCACCATGGACAGAGAGCACACACCAGCAGCCCGTCTCATGCACCCTACAGGATGGGGCTGTGGGTCTCGGCATCCCACCTCCAGACTGCTGACACTTAAGAGAAAGAGCCTCAGAGCGGAGCCTGCATCCTGACCAGATGCACTTTAACTCGGATGACAGCCCTAGGATTGGTCGATATGGAATTGTTTGATTGTTTGTAGTGTTGCTTTTCTGTTATCACCCTCTACCAATAAATTTGCCTCTTATCAAATGGAAAGGTCACGGTCGATCCGAGGGTTGTGCTCTCCTGGAACAAAGGTATAAGGGCTGGGTCCTAAATCCAGTGCCAGCATAGGGGAGGAGGAGCCCCACAGAAGATGTGCTAATAGAATCACCCTGGGCCATATGAGATCTATTGATTACCAGCTCCAGAGGTAAAACCTAATTCACAGAAAGTTGTGGCAGGAAAATAGATCCAGGTGTGGTGCTACCCATGGGCCAGGACATGCCCATCAGCTGGCATGGTGGTTGCGAGCCGGTCACAATACAAGTTCAAAGTTTTACAAAGTTTGGGATGCTGCATGTTAGGTTACCTTAGAGGGAAAAAGCTTTGAGCTGCAAATACCAGTCCGGATTTTAGATCTAGATTTTTGATTCCAGGGAGACTTAAAAGCATAAGTCCTGTAGAAAGTCAGTGGACATATGGGTTGCTTAGACACTTTTAAAATCCACCTCATCTTCTGACAAACATGATAAATGAGACACCTTGGCAATTCTGAGCTGCTATGGAGACGCTGCAGGCTGGATCAATGTGAAGCTTAATAAGAGAAGTGAGTCTGAAGGAAGTAAGAGAAAAGCAGCTGGTGAATGGGAAATGGGAGATTTGCTGAAACATGGCGTGACATGAAAGAAAAAGTGAGGCTAAAAGCAGGAAAGAAGAAAGACAAGAGTGAGTCTAACTTGACACCTTAGGTAGTATTTGTCAGAACTGGTTGGGAAAATGAATACATCTTCCTTGGAAAACGCCGATGGTTTGAAACATGCGTTTATCCTGAATTCCAGCTTGCAGTGTCACAATTTCAAAATTTGTTGCAAAATCAAAATCAGGAAATGACGTTCATGGAAGTATCTCCTGGACTATGCGCACGTCCCAGAGTCAGGACACATGTCAAAGTTACACCGGTATCCAATGACATCAACACAAGCTCTTGTAATGCAAGTGCTACAGCTGCATGGTCCTATAATGCAAAGATGTTGCAGCCTGGCCACCGCTGTGATCTAAGGTGATATTTCCACGGGCTTCAATAAGGCCAGAATTTCATATCTCGTACCCATTTGTTCCAGGGTGCTGACAGTTCAAATCTAGCCACAAACTCAAACTTCCCAACGCTAAGCTGCAAACTCTGATATTATTAATTGAAACAAGGTGCAGTACAACCACAGAACAAAATGCCATTGTCGTCTTAAAGAGCTTGCAGCCAAAATACCAGATTTTGGTTCTAGCCAGGCGCAATACTTCAGCAGCTAGCTTGTTTCCTTTTCCCCAGCAGCCTTGCAGTATTGTCCACAGCATAAAGATTCCAGTTTTGTATTATTTCTACTATTCGTATCGCACTCCAGAGTTCAAGCTCCTCATCTTCACCCTCAAGACTTGTTGTCATTCAACCTCTGCCTCCACTTCTACTCGGTTCATCTTTCATTCTCTCTTTATATTCTTCCTCCCTGCTTTTCGTTTCACCCTTTCATGTCACCCTGTGCGTTTGCAGAAGCTTCCTATTTCCCATCCCTAAGCTGCCTTGCTTCCTCCCGACTCACTTGTCTTATTAGCCTTCATAGCGATCCAGCCTACAGTGTCCCCACACCAGCCCCACGCAGTGATAATATAGAAACAAGTCAAGTCAGCACTAAACAAGCAGATCATTCTGCATCCTTCACACCTCCAAAGAAAATGAGTGTAAAAAAATGGGGGCAGATGTCTCAATATTGTTCGCAAAGCATGCTGAACAATATCTGAGAACTGCATATGCAGGAGGGTTGTTGGTTTAGTTGGTTGAATAGAAGATATCACATCTACACAAAGAGCCTTGCCTGCCATATGCAGGAGGACAGTTGTATGCTTATTAGTCCATGGAGTCAGAACATCAGTATTGCTAAGAAGCATTTGTGGTTCATTAGACAACTCTTGGATGTACAGCCAAGGGATATATTGCACACTTGATGCACTCTTTGCAATGCACTCCAGCACTGCCCGTGCGGGTCCCCAAACCGCAGAGCCTGGGCAGTCATCCCAGTTCCATCCCCAGGGACGCACCGCACACGCAGGCATTCCCTGCGCTGCTATCTTGCAGTGCAGGGTTGGGGCAGGGTTAACCCTGGGAGATCCCAGAGTCAAAAAGAAACCCCAAGGTAAAAAAAGAGGGGTGGTACACAGGGCACCAGTGTGCACTGCCCAAAACTGGAGCCTGGC
>JAGPOW010002118.1:5557030-5576040 GCA_030014935.1 Caiman crocodilus | reverse complement strand
AGTCTGAGTCCATACCCCCTGCCTCCCCATAGACTATCCAGCTAAGGTAGCCTAAGATAGTCCAGTAAGATAGTCTTCGATCCGTTATCATGATAAAAAACAAGGGAAAGCGGCAGGTGAGAGGGAAGGGGAAACCCAGAGCAGGTACAACTTTTGCAAAGCAATGTTACAATCCTTTAAAATGCCACTTATATCCTCTCAAAATATTACACAAGGAAAAAAATAGTCAGTTCTAAAACCAAACCAGACAAACTGTTTCTAGCTCCATTATTTTAGGGATTCAACAGATACTTATTTTCTTTTTTTTCTTACCTAACGTTTCCTGTTAGTTTTCATTTTTACTAGGTAGATCCCTTTGAGCTCATATGGGTGTCCTTTAAATGGATATGTAATGAACAGAGCATGAAGTAAGTTCACATCAAGTTTTGATTAAAAATACATGGCTAACCTTTTCTGTGCTTTTGCAATTATTGCTTCTCTCAATTCCAATTATCTCTCCTTATTAACGATCACCTTGAAATAAAGTTACCATAGCAATGCTGTTCTACCCTGATGTGGCTTTTGTTTAGGTTACTTAAAGATGAAGTCACAATGATTTCCATCAGCCACACTGAAGACGCACTTCATTTCAAGAGCGAGGTGTAGCTCAGTCGTCTTTTTAAGATGTTTTTTGTCATAAAATGCTTTTTAATATTTACCCTAGCTTTAAAATAATTGTGGAAAAGCAGTGACCCATTAACCCAATACATCTCACTTCCATCTCAGAATTTATCCGAATTCCCCTGAGTTTTTCTAATCTCTAGGCTCACAGACCACATACTAAAATAAGGATATGAATCTTGCTTTTTTATGAAGACTGCTTTAAAGCCCACTGACAGGGTAGGTCTGTAGTCACGTTCATTAGAAAAATAAATATGTGCATATATAGCTCTTAATTGCGGAGGTTCATGGCTTCACCGTAGATTTGGCAAAGACAAAACCGATAGCTCACAAAGGCCAGGATCCAAAGATTGCTGACGGTGAAGGGAATATTACATTGGCTTCAGCGAGGTTCAGAGAAATTCCTAAACACATTGTTAATCTGTTAGGTATTCGTGCTAGATTAGCTTTCTGCACGGCCTGCACGGAGTCGACAATATTAGTTCTTGAATTTATGGAGATTCATCTGTTACGGGCTTCCACGTCTTTTTAAAATGCTCGCATCAAAATAGGACCAACGTTACTGATACTTAACATACTGCATTTTCCATATTCAAGTGATGAATATCCAGCGATTCCTTAAAGAACTGTACCGGACTCCTATGCTAGGGACAGAAACTACACATAAACTGAAATAAGTGAGCAGAACCGGTTTAAAACCTGTACCAGAACAGAAGTTCGCTGAGCATAAACCACTTTCAAAATGGCCACAACCAGTTTAAGAAGAACCTGTTTGGAAGTAGTATGAGATTTAACTGATTTAGGGTAAAGTAGTCTACGGGACTTCTGCTCCAGGTCCCATTTTAACCCAAGTAAGGTCACAGTCCCCCGGCATCCCAAGGGCCTTTGTGGGGAAGTGTGCTGGAGCACAGCTTATTGCTCTAGCCCAGCACCTAGCTGGCCCCACAGAGCCGGGACTGGGTTGGGCTCTGGGCAGGGAGCAAGCAACCTGAGCACAGAGGTGGGTGTAGGGGCAAAGCAGGCAGGGCTTCCCAAGTGACCAGACCCCTTCTCTCCCCCCTGTCCAGTGAGCAAGCAGCCTGAGCACTGAGATGGGAAGGAAGAGAGGCAGGGATTTCCCTGGGGACTGGACCTCAGCGCTGGGGGCAGACGGGGGGGACCCTTCTGGGGTCTGCCGCAGCAGAGGGACTTCCCCACGCAAGCCCAGTTTGGCCCGGGTTGGGGCTTCCTGTGCTGCCCTTGTCCTCGCTGCCCATCCCACCTGTCAGCGGTGGCTGGGATGGGGGGAAACAGACTCCATTCCCAGACTTGGCTCCCCCACTGAGGTCTGCCATGGGGAGGCACAGTGGTGGGAGAGGTACCCCCCCCAGCAAGCCCCTAGCTCAGCCCAGCCCAACCCAGCTAGGGATGCAACGAAGCCCCACCAGCCTTGCCTGGCAGGAATCGGCCCAGAGGACTGGAGGAAATGGACCCCTGTCTGCCACACGGGTTCCCCCGCTGCAGCCCAACATGGCCTTGCCACTAGCACAACCCCCCCCAACAACCGCCCACTGCTGCTCGCTGCATCCTGCTGGTTGCCACTGGTGTTGGACTCTAGGCGATGTGCTGGGCATGCCTGGGGGCTTGTGTTGGGTGGCAGAACCCAGTCCTGCCCTGTGTGAAGCACTCCTGTCCCCACCTGGTGCAAACCCGCCCCCGTGTCACCCGGCGCATCCCCTGGAGCCCGGCACCAGCATGCAGCATTCAGCGGGCAGCCCCAGGAGCTTGTGCCATGCAGCAGGGTCCAATCCTTCTTTCTATGGAGCCCAGCCCCTTCCTCCGCCCCCACCCCCAGCTTGGGGGCTGAGATTGGGTTGTGGCGCTTCCCCTCACCCCTCCACATCAGTGACATGCTGCCCTGGGCGTATGGGAAGGAATCACCACTCCCACAGCTGGGCAGACCTGGGCTTGCGGAGATCCCAGGCTGGCCAGGGGAAAGCCCCGGGAGGCCTGGGGCTCCCCGGCACGTGAGCAGAGGCCCCGTTTGGGACTGACTGGGGATGGGAGTCTGTTTGTCCCCCTGTGGTGTGCCAGCCAGCCAGCTAATCGGGGATGGCTCGGCTGGCCAGCAGGCACGCTTCCTCGCTCTTGCCTTTTGACCCAGGCCAGTGCAGACCTCTGCCTACTTTTCCCCGCTGAAAAGCAAATGTCTGTTATGACCGAAACCTGCACAGATTGAATTGATTGCCACCCTGGGATTTCTGATCGTCTCTACTCAGCCCTAGAAAGCCAGGATTTGTCCAATAATACAGTCCCTTCTTTGGAAAATGGGATACCCAGAAGAGCTTGCACTTTATATGGCTGTCCGTCCAATAGCCTCCCATCAGCCTAATGCAAACCCCGTGCAAGTCACTAGGAATCTTTCCCCCAACTTCAATAAGCTTTGAATCAGGCCACCGCACCAGCAACAAAACCCACGCAGCTGCAAAGAGCGCATACTTAGAATGAGCTCATTTGCATTGAGTGCTTTGTATAGTATTTTCATGTAGTTTTCCAAGGAAAAAAACCCCGAAGGCTCATTACTAAGGGCTTAATTTCTTCTAGTAAAATACTTAATAATAGGGAGGCTGCAAAAAATGGTTTCTCTAAGGCTGCTTATTCCTGCCAGTCTGGACCTGAATGTTAACCTAATCAGAGGCATCTTAGAGAGCCATTTTAGTTACTCGTGGATTGTGTCTCATTTTCTTGAAGAACCCTTATTGTCTTATTTTAATTATGTATGTGAGAAGGCACCTGGCAGCCACAAGATTTTTTTTATTTATTTTGCATTTCTTCCCTTCTCCCTTGCATGTCACTTTATTACCTCTAAGGAAAAAGGCTTAAGTACATTTAATGCTGGCAATACCCCAGGATTTTTTTTTTTTAAATCAGATTTTCTGCTGTTATAGCCCATTTCTCTCATCTCCCGCCCTCTGGCAACAGCAACTGCAAGTGGAGAGCTAAAACGCCAAAGCTGGTGTCCCGCGGCAAAGCTCAATGCCAGCCATTGTTCTAGCAGCATGCACCTGCTCAATGGTGCTTACGGAGTCATTCCTCTGAATTTTTTCCTCCCCTCAGGGGTGACAACTCTGAACAACAACCCTCTTACCACACTCATCAAGCCCCCAAATGCTTTCTGCTACCGTCGCTGGAAACTAATCAACAACTCAAAGATACCAGCTCTCAGCAAACAAACGGCATCTACATACCAGCTCCCCGGTGGGATGATACTTTCTGCTAGCTCTCGCTTTTTTATCTGATCGTCTATGGGAAAATCTTGAAGACACTGCTCGTGTTTTAGGAGGGTTCCCACTCTGCCTCCCCTCCCTCCTCCGGCAACAAAGCTATTATCCCACAAGGTGCCGTAATGGTGGAAGAAAAACAAAATGCTAAGGTATCAAGACCTGGCGGTGCGTCTTTCTACTTCTCTGGAGAACCTCTGTAGGTTTGAACATGCATTAAATGTACTAAGAACGGGCTAAGCGACAGATTTTAAAGCAGAAATGTCAGTGGGGAATCTGTGCAGAAGAGCGGGGCCAGGGACATTTCTAGTAGCGTCCCACCAACTCTCTGCAGCTTTTTGACTTTCTCCCACATGTTCGGGAAGTAAATTTTAAATTGGCGTGCACAAAAATTTGCAGAGGACACCAAGGCTGGCGGAAAGATAAGCAGTGGGGAGGACGGGGCAGTCACCGAACGATCTGGATCGCTTGGTGAACTGGGACTCTTCCAACAAAACACATTTTAACACGGGCAAATGAAAAGTTATGGATCTAGGAACAATGGTGGCAAGTCATACCTAAGAAATATGAGGCTGTAAACCTGGAAAGCAAGGGGCTCTGAGAAGGATTTGGCAGTGGAAGTGGACAAGCAATAGCAAGAAAAAATGCCAGTGGGATCCTGTGGGATAAAGCAACGTTATTCTTGGATTAATGAACAGAAAAACACAGGGGGAGATTTCTCTCCATGCAGCATAAGGAAGAACAATGCTGAAATATTGCGTATAATTTTGGTAACCTTAGACTAAGAAGGGGATCGCAGACCTGAGGAAGGTATAGAAAAGAGCCACAAAATGATACGGGGTGGAAAAATGCCTGCAAGTGAGAGACTTAAAGCGCTCAAAAAGGTAGAGAAGTGACTTGACTGCAGTGTATAATCCCCTCCATGGGAAGAAAATGTGACGGACTAAAGGGCCCTTTACACCAGTGATGAAAGACTCAACTAGAAGCCATGACTGGAGGCTGAAGCCAGACAGATTCAAATTTAAAATATACACAAGCTGTAGACACTAAGCACCAATAACCATTGGAACCAATTCCAAGGAGAAGCATAAATTCTCCATTTCTTGCGAACTTCAAATCAAGACCGGATGCCTTTCTGAACAAAATACTTCAGCCAAACGCAAGTCATTTGGGCTCAGTGCAGCTAGATGAAATGTAAGGGTCTGTACCATGCAGGAAGTCAGGCGAGATATAATGACCCCTTCTGGCCTTGAACTCCAGAAACTACTGAAAGGAAACCCTTCTTGAGCAAATATCTGTCGGTGAATCACAGCCTCAAAAAATTATAACGGGCCCAGAAACTGTTTCGGGTATAGGTGGCGGTGGCACAATTAGGGGCACAACCACTCCAGGAATGGACTTGGGAGGGTGTAAAAAGCAGCTGCTGTTAGCAGCCCTGTGTTGGCAATTGCATTCCCAATAGCAAACCAGAAGTCACCACTGTGCTGTGCCCCAAGGTACCTGGCCACATCCCTACGTTGCCGACAGATGGCTTATAGAAATCATGCATCCAGCAAGAACAAGTATTACCTGTGGTGGGTTTTAATTCACCTTTCTCGCAAGCTCCAAAGGTCATTTGAGATGGACGGGGGGGCGTTCCAATACAACCAAAAAACCAAACACCACCCATACGAATAAACTGGTTTTCCAAACATTATTTCACATGATTCTGGCCCATAAAGATGCTGGGCTCTGGCTTATGTATGCTGCTGATACTTGTCTCCTCATCCCATTTTTAACATTTTTATAATAAAAAGCTAATGTACTGAAATCTTAACTTGCTGGTCGACCTTTCAGAGAGGTCTGCAGTGTCCACCATGAACCATGTCCAGTAAACCACGTCAGACACGGCCTGTAGTATTTATTATAAACCGTGCCGGACTGATGTTGAAGCCCCATTTAGAATTAGCAATAGGAGTGAAATATTGGCAGTATACGAAGAGGTGGCGAAGGACAAGGGAAACAAAGGGAAAGAGGGGAAACAGAGGCACAGAAGGATGAAGCATCTTGCTGACATGACAACGGCTGAGACTGGAGTAAAACGGCAGTCTCCTCAACCACAGACTAGCGCCTTGTCCTCCTAACACCTACATGCTGTCATCTATTGCAGTGGCTGAATAATTTGTTGTGAATAATTTACCCAACAAATACTTTTCTGAATGCATTATTTGAGAATAAATATCTTTGCAGAGTGGTGAGAGCTTTACCCTAGGGACCATTTATTTTGGTGATCGCTTCAAATTTCCATCTTATTATCTTTTTTATTCAACCTTGGCTCTACGTTTCTTTGTCTGACCCAGATGCTGCTGCAGAAGGTTTTATTCAGGGCCTGGCTAAAACTGGGGCATGAAAGAAGCGTGCCTGGCTCCATCCAGACAAAACCTGGGAAACCGCCCAAAGCTATTGCATTGCCCACTTTGGTGGATGGTGTTATTTTGCCGCCCAGGTCCTCAGTATAGATACAGCATTTGACTCCTTGCTAGGCTTAGATGATGACACAAACATCAAAACCATACTTCTTCTGTATGCAACCACCCAGAAGGCTACCCTCCTGGATACAGGCTTTTCTAATCACCTATGCCTGTGTTGCAGCAACGAATGATGTCTGGGACCACACCTTTATGTCTGGTCAGAGACAGAAGCATGACGCAGAATAGAGTGCATCTTGTTATGTTATCCCAGTATTTCATGATCGGCACTGCCTGCTTATCACAGGAGTTTTTTTCCCCTGTAAAGACTTAAATGGCTTGCAACTCATCCACTTGAGAGAGAACACTTTGCTATTTGCCATTTACTCTAGTGACGATGAGCAGAAGCATTTAGGTTAAAAGCACCTAGATATAAGAAAGTTTGGGCATTCTTTATAATGGCCTCTTAACTCTGCAAGCAACTCTCCTGTTGATACTTCTTGTATTTCAGGACACACATCAGAAGCTGTATAATGCCCTGGAACTTTTGAGGATTTGGAAAGATGGGTTGGGAATTACTGGCTTGCTGCTGGGGGGAGAGGTTTTCTAGGCGGCAGTGTCATTATTCCTCGCATGGACTGGTCTTTGAAATAGCTGGCTGGATGCCTGCAGCCAGGGAAAGGATGTTTGTGTTACATTTCAATCAAAACAAATAAATACTATATAAATACTTTATACTTTGGTTCTTAATTGTGTTTGGTTATCTAAGCTTCATGGTTTCCAGTATGCTTTGGAATCAGATGAACACCATATTATAAATAGCAAATACATCAACCCAAGCATAAAGAAGTGTGCTTGCATGAAAATAAGGGCGTTCATTTGAGCAACTGACATTCCCCAAATACAAGTGCAAGCCTAATTCAGGGGAAAACACATATTTATTAAAAACCAACCAAAAAGACGACACAATCCAAACCTGGGACTTTGGAATCTGATAAATTTGCCCAAATACCATAGTAGTTTTTCCCAGTGCATAATCATCTATCAGTGTCTGCTTTTGGTGAGAAAGTAATTTTAGTTGCATTTTTACCACTTTTGTGTTAACTTTGTGAAACTACAAACAACTTTAGGGACTCATATTCATTAACCAATTAATTACACAGCACTGAGGATCCGGAGGTTGCCATTCTGTCCTTAAAAGAACCACCTGGTGCTTTGAAATTTCACATCTGGCAATTCAAACTGTCCACTGCTCCTCTACTCTTGCAATACCAAAGCAGCATGGAATCGGCTAAAGGAGTCACTGTTAAGGCCTTCATTTATGAATTCGTGGGGTTTTTGTCATGAATGCTAAACACTAGGGCTGTGCAAAGCTTCGGTCCCTGATACGATTCGGTGAAGATTCAACCTGATTCGGTGGCCGAATCGCCGAATTCAAGTCGAATCAGAGGACCCTTTAATCTCTCTGAGTCGAACTGGAACCCTCTGAATGAATTCAGAGGGATTCAGAAAGATTTGGACATAGAGACAGCTTTAAATGTTTTTTCTACATACCTCTAGGTACCAGAGGCTCGTGAATGCTGGGGTGCATCGAGTGTCTTACAGGAGCATGGGGGGGGCTCTCCAGCATGCTTGGCAGCAGACCCGGAAGCGGACCAGAAGCACTTCCAGTCCATGCGCACTCCAGCGAGCCGGGCCCCCCCGCCCCTTGGCTTGGTGATTGGGGCCTCCTGGGCCTGGGGTGAAGCACCTGGGGTGCCCCTGTGGCTGACTACCAAGCTGGGGCAGGGAACAGGTGGAGCATGGGGGGGTCTGCGTGCTCCCTGGCAGACCCAGAAGTAGACCAGAATGATCTAAAATGGTTTGTATAATTTTCTCACAATGTAAACTATTTTTATTTTGAATAAAAATATATGACTTTATACAGAGAATTTTGATTATTTCTGAAACACTGTTCGGGAATATAGAATTTGTTTCCTATTGCACACCAGGAAGTAAAGGCACCTATATTACTTAGGACAATCGAGCTCATTGCTGATTTTGAACATTGTTGTCCTACATCCATTTCAGATTCTCTGGCTATGTACAGCATTTCAAAAAGCCTGACGTAGAATTCATCTAAGTCGCACAGTTTTCTTTAAGTGGTATAGTTTAGATCTGTGGCAAACAGAACATGTGTTCACCCCTTGGTGGTGAGGTGGGCCAAATCTCAGACTGGTTTAAAAATGGCAGAACGTGACCTATGTTTACCAAACTTCTGTTCTGTTATGGGCATAGGCTGGTTTCCAATCACTTATATCAGTAAAAACGTAATGTCTGTACTTGGCCTCTATTACATTCTTTACGTCAACATCCAGTCTTCAAGTGAGGATGAATGTATCGTCTTCTTCCATAAAGTTCAGATGTCATTAAATACCCCAGTAACAACATATTGTTGAATAACTACATTTCACTCATCGTACTTTCCACATGCATGCACACTCCCATAATGCTTTTTAACCATTATTTGTTTAATTGGTAAATTCCTATGGTAATTTCTTCCTCATCCCCACAAAGGCTTACCTTAATAAATACTGCCTTAAGATTGAAGAGAGGAATAAAAACATTTGTTGCCTACAATCAACTAATAGCGAGGATAGAACTCAGAGTTCATTCCTGGATCAGTAGGATTCACTATCTGTGTTCTCATTTGATTCCATCTTTAATTAGTGTTCAACAAATAGTATGCCACGTACAGCATTTATTTAAAACTGGCAGTAACGCATGTTCTAGTTCAAGTTGATAATCGTTTGTAACATTTAATTTACTTTGCAGAATGAGTACTTTATGTCATTTAACACCAGAGGGGGTGATGAAGCTTTTAATTAGTTTACTGGGGAGGGGGGTTATGTCAGGAAAACAAATTAAGTAAGTAGAAGCAACAATAAAACAGCAAACATAGGGGTCTATGATAGAATCATAAAACAGAGTATTTTCAAAGTATTTGCAAAGTTCCAGCCATGTGATTACCATTCACTTTAATGGATGCTGGGCTGCTAAATTCACATATTGCTTTGAAAATGTATAGTAAATTGGCCTTGCCACTGCAGGCATACCAACATGTGTATACTACATAAAACATAAATCTTCACGTTTGCCTCTTGCAACTGAGTTCCTTTTCCTGAGTACTCACTCGTACCCAAAGTGATATTTGTCTACTAGACAGATTTTTCTTTTTAAAGTTACACAGAGATTTTAAGAACATTAACCGGCAGGTATTTTTGTAAACATCAGATTGGGATAGTATATGGAACTGAAATGTCCATTTGCTTGAAAACCAGGACTAGTTAATTGTGCTCTGAAACATACCAAAGGGCTGAATGTGCAACACAGTGAAGGGGAAAAGTTTGTGCAGTAGACACTATGGCTAGGAACAGAAGTTACACATAAACCAGTTTAAGTGATAAGAAACTGATTTAAACCTGTAACAGAACATAAATTCAGTGCACATAAACCAGTTTCAAAATGGCTGAAACTGATTTAAGACAAACCTGGTTGAATGTACTATCAGGCTTAACTAATTCAGATCAAACTGGTTTATGAAACTTCTGTTCCAGACTCCTTCCTGGGTCAAGTTAAATCAGAGTCCCCAGCATCCCAGCATGCTTTGCAGCCCTCGGCTGGGCTGTCTGCTCTTGAGAGCAGGGCTTGCCCTGCCCCTCTGCTTTCTAGCTGGCTCAAAGGCCGAGTCATTGCCCTCCATCCCCAGCAAACCTCAGCTGGGGTCTGGGGCTAGGGAGGGGGGTTAAACATCCCTTCCCCCACTCAAACTTACTGCTGGCTGCAACTATGGACTACAAATCCTAGAAGCACTTGAAAGCAGAGGAACTGATGAGAAACCCTGCAGAATCCTGCTACTGTGATTCTGGACTGCAAATCCCAGAGACATCAAGGGCAGCAGGAAGAAAAAGTGAACACACAGCCCCCCAGCTTCTGGCCTGAGCCACTACAGACATGTGGCTGCAGTTCCTGAATCAAAAGTAAATGCCTGTCCAGTTGTTTTTTTTTCAGTTTAATCTCCGCAGCTTAGACTAACCTGCAAAGACTGAACCAAGTCAGCCTTGGGCTTTTTGACTGGCTGTACTTAGCCTAAACCATATTATCTTGCTAAATCTTTAATTGCATAGAGCGTCCATTAGGCTTGACTTTGTTTTTCTTTGAAATAAAGACACTAGCTTTAATTCATTCCGAAAGAGACCTAGACGTTACAAAAGAGTGTACAAGGCAAAGAAAACCAGCTGTCAGCCCTAGAGGGATCATCAGTGAGGACCAGAACCAAGAATTTCTGGGTGCACGACCACAATCTTCTACTGCTTCTTCAGCCAAGGAACTGGATGCATCAGCAGAAAGAGAACAACACCTTCATAAGCATCTTTACATGGAAGAGAAGCTAAAGAGAGGACAAAGGGCTCTCCAGTTTTAGAGCAAGTTACAATTTGATAAACCTGATCCCCCTTTCACCTAAGTCATTACTATCTTCAAAAGCCAGGAAGTTTTAAAGACTATCTGTAACTTGGATCCAGTCATTTCTATATACTTAATGGGATTCTACATTACAGAAGAAACACCATGAACTTCTAGAAACACTAACATTGCTAATGTCCAGCCATCGTTAAATGCGTCTCAATGCTGTTTGAGGTAGCTAGACAGGCAACGGTTTTCTAACTCATAAGACATTTTTTCCACATCACATACGTATTTTTGTAAAAATCAGGCTGGGATATTTGGAACTTTTTTTAGATTTCGTATTTTTAGCAGCAAATCCACCCAAATATTGACATGCAGAGTCATTTAGAACCGAAAATAACCTTTTTCATTTAAAAAAAACATTGAAACTGGGAATTCCAACAATTTCATAACACATATTCAAAATGTCTTAATTATTCTTTGACAAAAACACTTTTTCCCACAAAAAGATTTGGATTTTGACCACTCATTTTCTAGTTACAAAACGTTACATTAAAAAATTCCTGGCCAGTTTTTATGATGACACAGAAATAAATAATTATTGTTTTACAGTAAGGCAGAGGGGTATTCAGTATGTTGAAGCTTCTTACCATCACAGGGTACTGAAGATTGTTGTTACTCCTGCATACCTGACGTAGTTGGGAATTTTTTCTGTAAATATACTTCATTCATTTATATGTGTATATGAAATGGGATAATTCTATGATTGTAGAATTATTAGTCCAGATCATTTTATTCTATTGCACTGGGAAAGAAAGAATACATGTTGAGGACAGGGAGGCAGATACAGGTCAACCCCAGAATGCTTGACAGCACGTGGACAAGAAAACACATTGGATGTGGGATGGCAGAATTAAAGTCACTGTTTTGCCTGATTGAGAACTGGGTTCCCCACATCCCAGAAGAGTACCCTGATGACTTTGCTTTAGTTAACAAAACTGGCCACCAGTCTCTTGTAAACAATCTCCGTCTCTCTCGGTCTCTCTCTCCCCTTCCACTCCCACCTCCTTTTTCATGAAAAACATCAAAAGGTCTCATTTCCATTCTAGTATGAAACCCAAACAAATCTGAAGCTCTCAGAATATTTCATAAAACACTCACATCAGTGACTCCTGTCATGGATCGGTCCTGCCAATTCCTGTTCCATATCCATTTTTCCAAAAGTAGATAGGGTTTGCAGCACAGGCGTGTTCAGAACGGTACATAAAGAGGGAGTGGTGGGTGGTAGCAGGGAAAGTCCAAGTAAGCATTTTCTCTCAACAACACAAAGGACATAGGGAACCTGCATATACACTATAAATAACATCCAGGACTCACTATAGAGGAGTCATCAGCTGTAAAAACAGCTCCCCAACTCTGGCTTTCCTCTGTTTCTTCTACATACATATGGACTTACCAAGACCACGTAAGTTTGGTCTCCTAATATTGAATTATATTTTCATGCTATTACTTTTGATACATAAAAGGTAACAGCACAGAATCAAACTTGTATTTCATAGTTTTCTCCAAATCAAAAGACCACTGAAATACTTGAACTTATCTTCATATCAGTGCATTCCCTCAGGGACAATATTAGCTTTTTTCCTTTGTCACTTAACTGGTTCATTTCTATGCTTCTTTATTAAAAGCACTCTGAGTGTTAATTAGTCCTCTTTAGTGGTTGTTCCCTATAGCTGTCGTGTTGCACTAAATGTGTGGAGTTGAGTAAGAAAATTGATCGAACTATAGTGATAGTTTAAACATAGAAGATCAAGTGTTGTGTCTGTGCCTAAAGAACCACAAACCTTGCCATGTTATACACATGCACATACACATGCAGGCAATACCATACAGTTCTGTGTGCATACACACACAGTATCCCGATCGTGCTAGACTCAATCCAACAGGATTAGAATGGACAGAAAATCCAATCCCCTACAATCGCAGGCAACCATGTTTTATAATCACATCTACAAAACGACCAAGCTCCATTTTGAAAAGGAAGATGTCTTTCCTCCACTATTCCTACTCGAAGGTGGATCCAGAACCTCATAGTGGCCTGATTAGAAGCCTTCTAATTTTCATCCTTAGTTTACTGGTGGCCAGTTTTTGTTAACTACTGTATTTATTTGAATATAAGATGAGATTCCCCCACTCCCCCCCAATAAACATTGGGGAAAAAGCTCTTTGTCTCACATTCACATACTAGAAAACCTAATTAAACATTTTTCCTACCATTAAGTTGCTGCCAAAAGCTTAATGTGCTCAATAACAAAAATCAGCTATGAAGTTGATTAAATACAGCCAACACTGAACATCAGAGGTGCACCGATACATTAGTTGCATATCAGATCAGCACCAATATAAGGAAAATTGACAGTATCAGCAATCAGCTGGTTTTGGCTGATAATGTCGCTAATAAATGCCCCACACATGTGCGCAGCCACAGTGCAGAATGCAGACAGCCAGGGGCACAGCCCGGCAGCGTCTGGCTAGTAAGTCTGTTGTGGGGGAAGCAGCATCAGGGTACTGATCAAGGGAGGTAGAGAGTGGGGCTGGGGCTGGCACTGCCCAGCCAGGGTGAGGCACAGGATGGAGCCAGGAGCAGCTCGTCTGGGGGATGCAGGGGGTGGCTCCCATTGCTTCACGCACCCCCAGATGTCCGCATGAGATGAGGGAGGGTTGCTACTGGGGCTGTGCTGAGCTCTTCCAGGTGGGGGGCTGGGCCAGGTTGCACTTGGAGTGGGTGGTGGTGGCATTGGGAGAGGGCCTATGGTGAATTTTCGGGTGGCTGCAGCCACCCCTTTATAACCCCACTCCCAGTGCTGCCAACACTCACCCTGAGTGAAGCCCAGCCCAACTCCCCTGCCAAGAAGAGCCCAGCTCAGCCCCAGTCCACAGCAGCAGCCTGCCCTCATCCCACATGCAGATCTGGAGGTACATGTCCCCCATGTCCCTCCAAGGGTACACAGAGCAGCAGGAGCCACCCCCCACCCCACATCCCCCAGATGAGCTGCTCGCAGCTCTGCCCTATGCCCTGTCCCAGCTGGGGCCTCACCCCAGTCCCTGCTCCAGCCCCACTCCCTCCTTCACTGCAGGGACCTCAATCTGCTCCCCTCATGCCCCTTCTCTCCCTCCTTCCCCCACAACAGACTTACCAGCCAGACACTGCTCTCCAAAGTGCCAAGCCACATATCAGCAATCAGATCAGTATTGGCTGATATGGCTCCTTAAAAATCAGCCTTCGGTATTGTCCCAAAATACCTCCATCAGTGCACCCCTACTGAACATGACTATAAAACACCTGGATCATTTTGAACAACCATACCAATGGGAACCAACCACAAGGCTAGATTAGTGCAGCCCAGCTGAATAAGACATATAGTAGTGCCCATTGCACACAGTCCCTCTCAGTGCTGACTCTTTTTGAAGTCATTAGGAGCCACTCTTTACACCCATAGCTGAGCTCTGTCTTTCTTTCCCATTTCCAATTATTCCTGTTTCTTCCTCAGGCTTAAATGTCTGGCAAAAATCACCTGAGGCCCCAAATAGTTCACCCAGAATCCCTCTGTCGCCCTGTCTCTCAGCCTGTAACATATGACTAGTGTGCCCTCCATGAAGTCAGACCAGGTTGCCTTGCATCTCATCTGCATATAAATTTTTGGAGGATTGCAGGACTTGTGACAAGAAAACCTCATTCCAGTCACGAGTAGGGGGCTAATTACACATGGATTTTTTTGAGAAGGGAGGAGGATTATCCGGGGTACACACACATCTTAAGCAATGCTGAGCTTTGGGGTCACCATCACTTAAAAAGCTGTCGACTCTACTGGTGCCCATCCTAATGAACTACTTGGTAAATCATTAGCCCAAAGCTGAAAGGCTTATATTATGCATAGCTTGTATTATATGTACATAGGTTGAAAAATGCTTCTTAAAGGTATGTTTATGGAGCACCTGTACTATAACTTGCATCAGTTTGATGAACTAAGTCTACGGATACCCATAGATATTTGCCTATGTGCAAATTATTACAGCTATGGGGTTTTTTCAGTTAGTGTTTTCAAATTTGCCTCTCACTTCTATGTACTCAGGGAAAGCAGGGTCAGATAGTAAGAGGGGAGGGGAGGGAAGGAGCTGTAGAGAGAAGAAGTTATGTGGGCTAGAAAACAAGGGGGCCACGTGATTCCCCACCACACACACACTTTGTTTTCTCTGCTGTAGCCATTGGAAGGAGAAAAGTTCAAGGCAAACCTATTCCTGGAAAATTATAACAAGTTTAGAAATTTTCCATGTATAGAATCTAATTAATGGGGGGCCATCTTATATTTAGGGTCATCCTATATTCTAGTAAATGTGGTAAAAAAATGGTTTGTTTTTTCAAGAGGAAAAACTTACCTCTTAAATTCTTGCCCCATTTTTCAAATGCAGACGTTTGGCTCCACCGGGCAAAAAAAAAGTCAGAAAATGTCAATACAAATTTCCAGCAAAAAATCATTTTGAAAAAACGGGACATTTTTTAATTTAGATATTTGAGGGTTGGAGGGAGGATGGAAAACTTCTAACGCTTTCCAATATAAATATCTTTAAACAGGTTACAAGAAATCCTGGTGAGCACAAAGGATGCATATGTCCTGCACTCTGATGGTAACTACTTACATAACGAGACTATGGTACTGAAATAGAGCATCCTTCCACCATTTGTATTCACTGAGGATTTATCTTAAAAGAAATAAGTTTGGGAAACAGAATTTAAGATGTTTGGATCAACTAAGAAGATGTAATATTTCCCCAGACTCTTGAAGTGTTTTTGCGTGTATAGTTATGCTAGTTCCCTTACCTTACATAGGTTTCTGAGCAAATGCATAGTTTGCCAATCACACCATCAAAATTGTTCTTTCCCTAAGCACAAGTTTAGTAAATCATATCTGCAATTTAATTCTTAATCAAGAGGCTCTTGACTGACTCCCGAGACTCATTTTTCTGGGTTTGATATGCAAGGTATGAAAACTAAGAACTTCTAGACATTGATCTGTGCTAAATCCAAGTCCTCCCTTATGTGTTGTATAGGTTGAAAAGAACAGATTCATGATAATATAAGACATTAAGTGCCCTAGAAAATACTGGATGAAAACAAAGCTAAATTACAAAACGGGAGGTTCAAAAAAAAAAGAAAGAAAAAAAAGAAGAAAAGTGTATGAGTGTGCATCTAAACAAGATACCCATCTTGGGTTCCAAGAGATACATTTTCCTACAAACAATGGAAATTAGGATGGACAAAAAATTGCGTGTCAAATGTATTTGCCAGAAGGTTCAATTTCCAGAAACACTGGCAAATGTGGCTCAAATTCAATGAAGAGTTGCAGGCAAATAGGAAGGAAGAAAGGAAGCTTTCAGGAATTGCAACATGACATTTTGACCTGCTCTTTAATTTAGAAATTAAACTAAACAACATTTTCGTAAGGGTAAAAACACTTAAAGGCAAAATTAAATTTTTTTTTCAATTTAAGATTTTTGGGGGGGAGGAGGGAGTATTTTGAGGACTAAAAAGAAAATTGCTTTTGTTTCAGCTAAATTTAAATCTCCCTCCCACCCCCATATATCAGTGGCTCCACTAAACCTAAATAATCAGGCACTTGCACGTATCCAGGAATAGTAAGAGGAAGATCTCCACCACTGTACATTGTCGTTATTCATGTCAGTGGTGACAGGAAGCAGGTCTTCCACATTTTTATTTATTTCATTTTTTTTTTGTAGTCAATCTAGAACTCCAAGCAGTGTCAAATGATGCTGGATCAGGCCTTTACCTTCCAGAAACACAGAAAGGAGGTCAGGTCATACTTCAGTCACCACATCAGAAACTGGAAAGGTCCAACGTTAAGATGCTTACCAATGCATGAAGTTCATACTAGCCTGAATCCGCCCATCCAAGTCACAAACTAAATATATATTCCTAATAGAGAAACAATAAGATGTCTAGAATTTTGACTTTCTGGTCTGTTTTCGAGTGAGCTCTGGCTTGTCCTAAGGATCTTGAAAAGGGAGCATGCTAATGATGACTTGCAGGCACACAGAGAAAATTTGAGCAGTAAGTAGTGACGTGCACGAATTATTATATAATAATTATATGTCAGCATAGTGGTAGGAGCAGCTAAAAAGTGTTCTGGTCACAAATCTAGGCTGGGCAATTTCTCATTAGGAATGCAAACCGTTGCATAACTAAACAGCAGTGATATCTCCTTAAGTTGGATGTTTCTTTAAATGAAAGGAGATGGCCCCAAAATAGCATGTATAATCGAGTAAATAAAGAAAGCTAGATGCCCTGATGAATAAGTATTTCACCTCAGTAAGCAGCTTATTTTGTATAAAGATTTTCAATAAATAATTAAAGATAAAACATTCTGCTTTCCAAACTGGCACAGATGTTGGAATTGGTCCCACATAAATAACCTTTCCAAGTGGCAACGTGAATAAAAGTCTAATCACTACCCTAGCTGTGCTGAGTACAAAATGAACATTTAAATACAATCAATAATTCCAAGGTAAAGAGACGATGGCTACACAGTAGGACTCGGTAGGATATAGATTTCAAGTTACAAGTCAACAAAGATGTAATAACTCAGCCCAGCTGCTGCCTGTCCCTCGGGGGCTCACTGCAGGCTTATTCACCTCCCAGCAATACTCTCAAGAGTTGCTCAAAATCGCTGAAGGACTTTTCTGCGCATCAGCGTGATTCGTACGTGCCCTAAGTGAGGAAGCAGGAGGTGCGGATTGCAAAGCACAAGTTAGATGGAGGATGAATTTTTTAGAAGGAAAAAAGTTACCATGCCCCCTCATAGTGATTAATCACATTAATCATATCCTTCATAGCAGATTAATCACTACAAGGAGATATGGTAAACACGTTTGAGCAGGGTCTAACGCACACACCCCGCCCAAGTCTCATCCGGGGCCTGAACGAAAACCTTATATTGAAATCAGTATTAAACTTGGCACTTGTAGGCATAGCTGAGTCTCCAAATATTTTTTACTTCTCCAACTGGTTTACTATCCACATTTTTGGAATATTTGTTAAGTCTTAATAATCTCGCCATCTTGCTAGAATAAACCCTTGCAGCCACTAAAATCTCAGTGTTTTAATACATGGTAACCAAAAAACTGCCTTAAGGGCTAAAGGTGCTGGAGAGGAGAGGACGCCACTTCTCAAGACCGGTTTTATCTTGAGGAACACCTGTATACAAGTGGCACCTTCTTCCGGCATTGCCCCAACCATTGTGGATATTCAGCAATGCGTCTTTCTACTTTCCTGATAAACACGTATTGTGTTGCATTTTAAATCCTGTTAAGTTTCATGGAGTCTAGGCTGGGCTCGATTCTGTTACGCCTTGCACATTGTTGACTAGGGGTGTGCGAAGCGGGCCCTATCCGATTCGGAGTCAGAGTCAGCCCGAATTGGGGACTGTGATTCGATTAGTTGATTCAGATCACTGTCCCCAATTTGACTCAGCCGAATCCAAATCTGAAGATTCGATGCTGATTCGGAGAATCGGCGATTTGTACACAGACATGGCTTTAAATGTTTTTTCTACATATCTCAAGGTACCAGCGTGGCTCATGAGTGCTGCAATGCTGGGGTGGATGGAGCGTCCCACAGGAGTGTGGCAGGGCTCTCCACATGCTCAGTGGCTTCTGGTCCACTTCTGGGTCTGCTGGGGAGCACATGGTGGGGGGTGGCCTCCCATGTCATCCCCCCCACCGCTTGGCGATCAGCTGCAGGGGGACCCTGGGTGCCACCCCCAGACCCAGAAAGCACCCGTTGCTGAGCCAGGAGAGAGCGGGAAGCCCCCCATGCACTCTCCACCTGACCCAGAAGAGGACCAGGAGTACTTATGGTCCACTTCCAGGTCTGGTGCTGAGCACACTGAGGAGCCCCTGCCCTGCTGTGGCACGCTCCAGCCGCCCCAGCACCACAGCATTCACGAACCGTCTGCTACCCTGAGGTATGCAGAAAAAAACATTTAAAGCTGTGTTCACGTGTGAATCTCCAAATCTTTCCAAATCTCTCCAAATAGATTCGGAGGGTGCCAATTTGATTCAGAGAGATTAAAGGGTCCTCTGATTCGATTCAGATTTGGCCGCTGAATTGAGCTAAGTTTCC
>JAGPOW010002118.1:5538785-5551617 GCA_030014935.1 Caiman crocodilus | reverse complement strand
CCCCTCTCTCGTTTCCTCTAAACTTTGGTGGCATGAAAAATAGCTCAGATCTGAATTTGACTGTGAAACACCAGAAGGAGGGCAAAAAATAATTGTTACACTTAACATTTTACCCAATACCTGCCCTATCTTTTCCCCTCCCTCTTCCGTCCAACCCAGGCCTTTGGTGGTTCGTATATGGAAGCCAAACCCAATTAACTACCGGCTTGGGGTTTTTTCCAAAACTAATCTCCAGTCTCCTTGAAATGCAAATGCAAACACACCGTGAACATATCTAACATACTAGCATCTGATTATTCAGCTCTACTGAGGTCCTGTAACATTTGGTGATAGTTTCATCTACAGAGTAAATTTATGCTGCGGTCTAAATTATATCCCAGGCTTTGGGGCTTTGTCTGGTCTGACCAATACGTCTGCCAGCTCTTATTTCCTCCTTTGCCCTTTCCCTTTGCGTTTGCCTGCCACTGCCTGATAGCAGCGCCAGTCCGTGGGAAAATCATCTTCTGTTCAGGATCCTCGACTGCGACTAGCGTGCAGGCATTTGTAGGGTCCAGAAAACCTTCATAATTCATACAGGTTAAGGGTCCTTTCCTCTCTAGGGATGCCCATATGCAATCTCGTTCACAATGGTAGTGTCACAGAGCTAATTTTTAGTGAAAATAGAGGGAAAAATCAAACTGCAGCGGGGGAAGAAATGTTTGATCATCACACTTCTCAAACTCCTGAAAAGTATGGTTGGGCGTAAGTAAGAGGAGCAAAACAGAAATGAAATCACTTCTCTCTCCCAAAGGCATTTTCTCTCTCTCCGGTCAGCCCGGCAGATACCAGTTCCCTCAAGGTGTTCAGGACCCAGCATTCAAGTCCCGGTCCATGATACATGTTCTCACCTGCCCCGCCGTGCCATCCACCCCTCTCATAATTGCAAGGCTTCGTTAGCGCATCAGGGAGGGGTTCCTCAGCATTACACCAAAAAATCTGTGATTAGGGAACCCCTCTTATGAGGAAGGACAAGCAGTAGAGGTTTCATAGTACTAGGCAGCAAGACTGGTCCACAAATTTAAAAGTACTACGGAGGTCGGGGTAGCCAGCTGCGACAGCGCACAGAGACGACTGGAGTTAAACCATGTCATCTGATGCAGCTCAGCGTGGAGAGTCACTGCCCGAAAGCCCGGCGCACACCCGATTCGCGAGTCCCTGCTTCCCACTTTCTCGTGAGGAAGGGATGGCTGCAGCAGTAGCAAAATCTAACAGGCCCCGATGCCACCGTAGTCATTCTGGTGAGTTAGCAGAAGCACGAAGCCAAATGTCCACAGCTGGGGAATGCGCATGCCCCCCGCAGCCAAGCTCTGAGCAGCCCCTGCCCAAGGTAACAGGTGACGGCTCTTGCTCCCTTCTGCAGACATGCGGTTAAAACCAGGAGCTAGCTCTGCAACTATTATTTACTTTTTGTCTTGCCTTCCCTGACACGAGCTATGCTAAGAAATAAGGATCCAAAGAGGACCGTGTAGTAACCTGGAAAATCAAAACCTGAGGGAGAGTCTTGGGACAAAAGTAGCTCTGCTTTATGCATGCAGAATGGCCAGCCATTTGGAGAAAATATTGCCCTGCTTCCCACCATTTCACACTGCCATCCCAGAAAATGTCCTTTAAGGAGCCTGGAAGCATCTCCGATTATCTAAATTCACTATTTATTCCACTGGCCTATGCATGCATGTGTTTTAATATACACATTAAATTTTAAAGAGATTCCTTTTAACTAATCGCATCGAGTGGCATTTGTGCAATATAAA
Organism: Caiman crocodilus; assembly: GCA_030014935.1. Lineage (NCBI taxonomy): Eukaryota > Metazoa > Chordata > Crocodylia > Alligatoridae > Caiman > Caiman crocodilus. The sequence continues at coordinate 5,549,827 of JAGPOW010002118.1, read as the reverse complement.
TATTTGCTTTGTTCTTTCAACACTCTTCCAATTAGGCGGAAAATTTCAGGGATACAATTACAGAAGGTTGCATATTAAAGGGGGGGAGGGGAGAAGAGAGAAAGTCGGAGGCTGTAAGCTTCAAAGGGAATGCTATACTTTGATTTGGGTTTGCGTATTCCAAATGCTCATATTGGGCTACGCAGATGTCAAACCAGGAGATTGGTAATAAGGCAGGTTCCTTTAAGATTGAAAAACGCAATTTAGGATGATCAAATCAAGCCATCGTCCAAGTGCAACAGAAGTAAATGACGTATTAGGAGTTCTTCCCTGAATCTCACTCAGCCACCGCTTTCTATCATAGCAGGGGACTGTCAGCCATGCAGGCGCTTGCCAAAAACCAGGCAAAGAATGGCAGCATTCCCCATCTGCTGATGAGTCCAATCTAAGGGAAGACAAAACACTGATTTTATTTAACTCTGTTCCAATTATTGTCAGGCGATACAAGCAGTCATCATGACACACCGCCAGGTTTATTCATGTGCCCAGCAAGCCAGGCCAGGCATAATAAAGAGATTACACACACACAGTCTGGAACAAAAGGCTGCTTGGAATGGGGTTTATTAAAACTTGAAGCACAGGAAACGTTGGATAGAGCAGCCCAGGTATCACAAGGATGGAAACAGGCTTGGCTCTGAAGCATAACACATGGCAACCTTCGTGAACAAGGGTGAATATTATCATAGCACAGCATACTGTGTTTCTCTGCGTCAAAAATAAAACCTGGACTATCACAGAGTACACGGCACTGTGAACTTAAAAATAAGAGGAACCAGAGAACGCATTACTGACAGCAAACCACAGTCAGTGGGTACAAAATCCCCCTTAAGCCATCTGTGCCCATGAATGACTGCTCCCCGGGGAGCATCATCATTGGTCTTTTTATTGCAGCTGCAACTAGGTGCCCTGAGTGGAATAATAGCTGTTGTGCTATACAAAAACTTACTGAGAGATGGTCCCAGGCTTCAGAAAACCTACCATCTAAACAGCAGACCAAACAGGACTGGGAAAGGGACGATCCGCTGACAGGCAAAGGGATGCAACTCAGGTCACCGGGTCCAGTGGTCTTGCCCACTAATCCAGTGTGAGCTCCACGGGTCACAAACTTCTTGATGCTGTGGCCGTCTTTGCCGGACAGTTCTTCTTGGGCACTTATTTGAGATTGAGGAGCACCTGGCAAGCCACAGATGTGCTGAAACCACTGGCTATCGTGGCTATCAACACATCTTCCCTCCGCTGCCCACGTCTGGCTCTGCCCTGTTGCTGTTTCCTGTCCAACCTGCTGTGTGAGCCAGGGGCCACCTTTGTGATCTGCATCTAACACAGCTTTACCAAAAAACAGTCAAGGTCCACGATCAGAGCTCAGAGGCCTCATCATTGCCATCCTAAACTCTTTTGCAGCCTAAGAATTTCATCTTCTAATGGTCACGATTCTCCCTTTAACTTTCCCCATTCCCATTGTCTTCCAGTTTCTAGGAAACACTCCAGGTCAGTTTCTCACTATTTTCTTGCTATCCTTTTAACCATCCACAAATATAAGCATGGTGCAGGGAAATCTTCTTTATTTTAATTTTCTCTATATGTGCACTTGAGTCAGAAAACACTCTAAGAATCTCCTCGGGCTGTAGTCAAACTGAATAGCAACACAAATAATAACCAACAAAGATGCTACTAGTTGGTCAGGTCTTGACTAGTTTCACGTGTGCCTTACTGTCACCCTGACTTCCTTCCATCCCACCTTTTGGCCATTGCATCTTATTATACCTACTGACTATTTTCACATATAATGCACAAGTGTTTTTTTCTAAAATTTGGCTGCTGAAAAGTGGGGTGTGCATTGTTACTGTGCTTCCTCAATTATAACAGCTTCTGCTACTTCAACTTCTGCCAGGGGAACAGGTAAGTAAAGCTGCACCTGCTGTATTCAGGGTTGTCTAGCTACTAAGTCTGGATACTCGGTCTTTCAGCCCCTTCTCCCAGAAAAGGCTCTCCAGGACGTATCTTCTTTCTGCCTTTCAAAAACAAGGTCCATGTTATATTGTGGGTTGTGTTGCATGTAAGAAAATACAGCATACTCTCTGTAGCACCCTCAATAATGCACCCGTGTTTTCACAACTCACTAGTTAATTAGCTTGTATAGGCCCAATTGGATTAGATTTTAATCCTACGCATATGTTTAGGACCCCAGTTTTGGATTGAGAAAAAGAAAAGAAAAAGTGTCAGAGACCAGAACAGATTCAACAAGTCATTTCAACCTGGAAAAATTCTCTCGTTCCTGGAGCTTTGCAGCAATCAAGTAAATAGAGCTTTGATCAGAAGATGGGGAAAATATTAGCTAGATAGCCATAAATAGAGGTATGCCACAAAGCTATCATACAGGGGCCTTTTACGAGCAATTTTTATCGTCAGGAATTGAATGGCAATTTTGCTCTGAATCTATCCATAACAAGCTAGGTGAAATGTCTAGACAGACTTAATTCAGGTAATAACAAGTTCATATGACAGAGGGAGCTGGACTTTATTTGACAGGGGTGCAGTTCAGGTATAATAAAGCACAGAGAGAATGACACACTGATTACATTTCTCACATATACCTAGGAGGGTCCCAGGTTTCTCTGGACCACATCTTCTTAGGACTCTGCCAAAATTATTGCTGGTAATATTTCCATGAAGAGAGAGATCAGTTAGCATATTTGCAAGGCACATGTGCCTCCCCCTTAGGAAGCTGAGGCACAGAGGTTAAATTCATTGCCTAGGGCCACAGAGGTATAGAAGTGGTGGTGGCAGAAGTGGCATCTCCATCTATAGACTCAGAGTCCTGTGACCACGAGACCACATTTCTCCCCCTTTCTCACGTGCCTGGAGATTGAGCAGAAAGACATCTGTACTTCCATTTACTGCCACCACCCATACTTCTTCGTTCAGTCCTAATTATAGCCGCGTGAGAAATTATAGTATTTCAAGATTTCTCCTTTAACAAGAAGTTAAATATTTTTCTGGGCGGGTGAGAGTTTTACATTTTCCTTTAGGAAATGCTAACGCGCTCCCTTTTTGAATCAGGTCTCCATTAAATTGCATCTGCCTGAGTTTCTCTGGTATCTCATGGGAGCTGGAATTTGGCCTCATCGTTGTCCCTTCTTGGGATCACAGACTGCACATCTCCCTAGAGGTACAGTAGTAATGAGACTCCCAGGAAATACTGCTTTAGCAACATCACTGAAATGCATCATCGTGGGAGAGGTGATCTGATCAAGAGTCTGGCCCACCAGAAATAAGGGTATGATGCACCCAAACTACTACTCCAAAAAAGACATCAGGGGAGCTAACGCATGCATAGATTCGTGCTAAAATAACTCATTTTCCTTAAACTCCATACTGAAGGTGGGGGGGAACCCTGCACACACTGATATGAATTTGATTAAATATTCCTGGCCAGTCCCAGACACAATTCGATGAGTTTAGCAGCTGAGAAGCAGATACAAAGGTAAGTTGCTCAGCCCGGTAGTCCGGGTGGGTTTAACACACACCAAGTCAACATCAGTGCATTAGGCAGGAAAGAAAAACACAATGAGAGGCCCTCACAGATGCAGTCATGCAAAGCAGAGTTGCCAGGGGAAGAAAGACTGGGACAGACGATGGTAGCACACGGCACAGCCCAATGAACAGGACAGAAGACAGGGAGAGAGGTAGAGAGGTAAAAGGATTTAACAGTGGATGAACATTTGAAAAGTGCTTTCACTATCAGCTCTGCGTAAAGTTGGGTAATACTGCTGAAAGGGAGAAACACCACAGACAGGGCAGCATTACAATAATCACATAGGGGAATAAAAGGGACACTTACAGTACTCCATAGCCCTTAAAAGGTTCTCAGAAAATCTGCCTTCCATGTGGTATTAAATAAGAAGAGGTTTAGAGATACAGCAATATGCGCGCAGATTGCAACTGTCTGCATGTAGGAAACGGGCGCATCCTACAGTGCACCAATAATTCAAACCCGTTATTTGGGGAAATCTTAAAAGCCCATATGTGTTGGCAGCTATTACTGAACCTGGCAATTAGGGCTTGACAGTACTCTGTTTTGTAGGAAGGAATAGTAGGCTGCAGACGGGGCTGCTAAAGTGGACTATGACAATGAGCTACATGGGAGCAAATTATACCTTGGGAGCACAGGATCAGCGCCAAGAGCTAATGCAAAAGGAGGGTAGTTTGCTTTCCATTACTTTGCTCATTACCGCTCCCCTGTGCCACCTTCCAAGCCTTTCCCCTTCTCCCCATGAGGCCTCCATTTCAAGGGCTGGGAGTTGTTTTAACCCTCCCACCTCATACTTTTTAACATGCACTCACGTGACGCAATCAATCAGCCTGTGCAATGCATAACCAAAATGTGGGATGCCTGTGGTTTGTTGTGCTTAACTGGTGTGTTATACTAGTGGGTTTTCTAAAAATAAATAAATACATAAAGATTATTGTAGAGCTGTTTTTGAGGATGTTGCCTCACTATGAATTTTCCAAAAATGTGATTTTCAAGGAAAACTGGAGTGGAAAATTGCATCAGAGGAAACAAGGAATATGCTCCATATTGGGCATGACCAGGATTGCAACCTTGTCTTTGCAGATAAGCAGAACAGACCGTTGTGATATAGACAATTCTGCACTCTATGGGCATGTCCCCATGAGCGGGAATATGCATTTCTCTGGGCACAAATAGCAGCGGCACATATTTGTCCCTGGGCATGTCCCTACACATGGCAGATTGCGCTGGGTGGGGTAGGGGAGGTTGGGGCCAGCACCTGGGCTGGCCCCAGCAGCCTTACCTGGAGTCCTAGGGGCCTCCCAGAGATGCAGTGGCAACCATCTGGGTACATGGAGCGTGTCCAGCAGGCTCTGGCCAGCCAGGCTCCAGTTTCAGGCAGCACATTGCAGCCACATGTATTGTCCCACTTTTTTCTGCGCATGGATCTCCCCGTGTCAAAAAAACTGGTGTGCTCCAAACCTATGCCTGTGCAGTGCATGTGGTTTGCAGCGTCACAAACTGCACGTGCATGCTCATGGGGATGCACCCTATAACTAAAAGTATAGCTCTTTACCCCAGCCATCTCTTTCAGCATCCCTGGTGAACACTTGTAGTCCCTCAGTCACTACAGGGGGACTTAACAGCTATGTACAAACAGTCAAAAAGCCCGAGGCTGAATTGATTCAATCTTCACAGGTTGAACTAATAAGCAAGTGAACAAACATTCACTTTTGATTCCAGAAATGCAGCCACATGCCTGCAGTGGTCCAGGCCAGAAGCCAGAGGGTGCTGGAGCACACCTCCCTGCTAGGCTGGAGCAGACAGTTTGAGCCACCCTGTGATGTGGGGTTTCTAGGAGAGGTTAAAGCATCCTAGGATGCTAGGGGACTGTCAGTTAATTTGAATCTGGAGGGGATCTGGAACAGAAGTTAAATAAACCAATATAACCAAAATCAATTAAGTTGGATACGATACTAGATCGCAGAAACATAGAAAGTGAGGGTTGGAAGAGAACTCAGGAGGTCACATCTAGTCCAACCCCCGGCTCAAAGCAGGACCATCCCCAATTAGATCATGCCAGCCAAGGCTTTCTCTAGCTGGGTCTTAAAAACCTCCAAGGATGGAGAGTCCACAACCTCTCTGGGTAACCTGTTCCAGTATATTACTACCCTCCTACTGAGAAAGTGTTTCCTAATATCTAACCTAAATTTCCCATGCTGGCTGCAGCTTGAGACCATTTCTCCTTGTTCTGTCATCTGCCACCACTGAGACCAGTCCAGCTCCATCCTCTTTCAGACCCACTTCAGGTAGTTGAAGGCTGCTATTAAATCCCCCCTCAGTCTTCTCTCCTCCAGACTAAATCAACCCAGTTCCTCCATCCTCTCCTTAGAAGTCATGTCCTCCAGCCCCCTCACCATTTTCACTGTCCTCCATCCTCCTCTCCAATTTGTATCTTTGTACTTTCAGTTTGTCCAGTGTGTATCTTTTGTGTAGTGGGGGTCCTAAAACTAGATACAATACTCCAGATGTGGTTTCACCAATGACGAATATTGGGGAAGAATCACTTCCCCTGATCTGCCGGCAACACTGCTACTAATGCAGACCAGGATGCTGTTAGCCTTCTTTGCAACAAGGGCACATTGAGGTTTATCTTAAACCAGTTTGGGCCACTTTGAAAGCAGGTTATATGCACTAAACGTCCACCGCGTTACAGATGTGAATCAGTTTCCAATCATTTATACCAGTTGCAACCCGGGCGGTACTCCAAGAGGTACCCCCTCTCCAACTGAAGGGATCAGAGCAGGTGCACAAGCACTGTGGGAAGTGTAGGGACTCTCCTCCCCCTATGGAGCAAAGCCAGACCCCTAATGGGGACTTAACCATATACCTTTTAATGAGAGAACAGCACTGGGAACATAACCAGTATAAACCAGGGGGCATAGGGGGAGGCTCCAATGCCCCGAGGGGGCAGAATTCAACAAAGGTCAGACACTTGCAATCATAGACATATTCATCCAGTTGGCAAAAGACAGGGTTAACAAAATGTAAAACACAAACAGCAGAGCAAACAATACTGGTTGGTGAAATATAAAAGACACAAAAATACATGGAGGGTGAGTCTCTGGGGCCTGATTGGTGAGGAAAGGGAATCCCAAGTCCTCCAATCGTCTTTTACCCCTTCAAAACCCTTGGGCTAAGACACTGCCAGCCAGCCCGTCACACAGCGTATGTGTAATTTCTGTCCCTAGCCTACATGAGCTCTGTCAGTGTTTGGCAAGGCAGACAATGATTACTGGAGAGAAGAAAGCCCTGGGAATTTTTCCCAGCTTCGGGAGGGAAGCAAGGTCTACGCTAGAGCAGAAGCTACAGACAGCACGGTTGCCAAGCCATTGCTTTGCACATTCGTTCGGAGCTGCAGCACGGCTGAGTGAATGCAGCTTGGATCTGCACCATTACCAATGCAAATGTTATTCCCAGCTGTACTGGAAGTGGCCTCACACAACCTCACAAGTTAATTCCTTTCTGAATAAGAGAAATCATAGCTGACTGTCTCCTAGGGGAGGGCATGAAACCTTGCTGAACGCTGACAGTTACCACTGCACAGAAATATCGACACAAGTAAAGAGAAAGCAGATGAAGACTCAATGTCTACTGGCTCCCAGCTCGGTGCATTTCGCTTTCGGCTTGGGGCAGTAGACTTGGAAGAGGACACTCTCTCTCTCTCTCAGTGACGCAGTCGAACAGTTCCCATAATTCAACCAAAATGCGAAACATCCTGCAAAGTCTGGTACTGCAAGAGCTTCACTCTGCAACAGGATGCTTTCACCCCGACTCTAGGGAATTAGCTTCCACAGTAGCCAAGCAATAATATTGCTTATTCGACTACTATCCCACTGAATGCACTCTCCATCAGAGACCAAGCCATCTTTGGAATAGGGAAAAAGTTTAGTTATACAAAATTCTTCAGTGAGACGATGCTGAAATATGGGCAGTAACGACTTTTGCCAGCGCTCGCAAGATGGTGCTGTTATCGATGCCAAATATTCAGCAGCTTCATCATGTGCGATTTTTTTTCCCCTACTAACAAAATATTCCACCAGGCTGTATTTCAACTTGAATGCCATATGTCACTTTAATTTCTGATAAGAGCTTAGAAATCAAAAAAAGTTACGGGCTGCCTCGATGGACCAGTAAGAAAGGATCTTTTCCTTTTACGTATCAGGGTTTATTAATCTCAATCATTTGAGACTTCTAGTCATTATAGCCCCTCGCATGAAGAACAGCTATTTTCTTTCTAACTATTCTGGAGCGCCTCGGTACAGAGGCTCGTCTTCCTTCTATATCTGTGCGTGGCAGGTGGTTTCATAGTCACAGTTTGCAATCATACACAATGATGGAGAAATTAAGAGGTTTTGTCCAACCCCATTTCTCCCTTCCTCTCCTCTACTCTTTTTAATGCTTCAAAGGAACATTACCAGGACATGTCATAGATCGGGACTAGAAGGGCCTGTTAAGATCATTTGCTCTGACCTCCTTCGGCAAATTTCACCCCACTCTCCTGTAGAGAGCCCAGCCGCTTGTGTTTAGCTCACAGATGCCTTCCAGGAAGGCATCCAGCTGAGATTTGAAGACATCAATATTATTTGGGGGTTTTACTTCCTTTTTCCCAGTTTCTCCCAAAGAAATCAATCAGCCCTTTCTATGGCAAACACAAGAAGGAAGGATGAGAGTGTTTATAAATCCCATTGATACTGAAGTAAAAACAAAAGCCAAGGCAGCTTTATTGATTTAAACATTACAACAACATCTGCTTCTTGTGCGTGTGCATTGTCCCAGAAGTGATAATGTTGCCTTTTTTTTAATTCAATATTGAACCCTTGAGTATCACCACCAGCTCTCCACCTACTTTCCATGGTGACTACAAAAGATTAGCAGTAACATATCTAATTAGTATAGAGAGACACAAAAATCAATGACAAGAGTGTAGTGCTCCTGGCTCATGTTGAAAAGAACAGAGGTTCATGGTCACTGAGGACAACTTAGCCCAAAGGGTAAAGTCAGGCATTTGCAGAAAAAAAAAAAGAAAGGCATTTCCCATATGTCATTTCCCAGTTCTTTACTGGTCACTGGGGGGGCATGTGCCCCCCCCCCGACTAAGGCAGCACTGGTCACCCATGGTTCAAAGCCTCTCTTTCAGTCTTGCAAAATGTTTGCAACAGGGGAACTGTAAAGGCCACAATATGGCCCATGTAGAAATCATCAGTCTGATTTTGTGCAAAGTAAATCGGCATGTTCGGCCACCTTTGTTTCGGACACTGCCGATGATCTCTATAGTGGTGGTGCCCACAGAAGAAACTGAAATGAACAGAGAGTGGCAGCGCTTCTCAGGCCGGAGTAATATCAGGGTTTTGCAAGCACTGAGACTGGGACCACAAAATTCCCTCCTTCACCTCATTCATTCCTTACGTCTGTTTAATGACCGCGGGGGCCAGTTGTGTGTTGCATTCTGTCGTGCACGTCAGGCTATAATTTTTCCAGACACCTGCTATATCACCGTTATGCCATTTACCCATTCCCCTCATGGTCTGACAGTCCCTACCACAGTGAATAGCACATTAGCAGGTGTAATGTCCTGCACTGAGCAAATGCAGCCGAACAGCAGGAGGTTTCTCTTAATTGCCACATCAACGACCATCTCTGCTGCTCAAAATCTTTTTTCTCGTTGTTTTCTTTCTGACGTGCGTTCACCACCGGGCCACAAGCAACTGTTTGAACATCTCCTTCCGGAGGCCAGCAGTCCTTGTGCATCAGTCTTCTCACAACCCAGAGTCAGAGAGCAGGATCCAGAACATGCATGGTCTGGAGCAGCCTGATTTCCGTGGCTAGGGAGGTATCTGTCACTTCCTATCAGGTTTCTGGTGCCCAAGGCTGTCTATCCATGCAGGTTTCTGAGATCAATCTAAATCTAATGTGATGACAAGGCTGCCCACATTGTCCACCCTCCTGCCGCGTCCTTTTGAGTCTGCAGATCTGTCTTATAAAAGGCCATGGTTTTTGTCTTGTCTACATTAACATGCAGGCCAAATCACTGGCCAGCCCCTTTAGAGCAAGGTTCGGCAAAATGCAGCCTGTGGGATGGATCTGGTCTGCCAGGCCATGCTACCCAGCCCGTGGGGGCCATCCAAAAAACAATTATTACTGGCCTGCAGCTACCCTTTTAAAGCCAGCAGGAAGCGGGCTTTCAGAGGATGCGTGCCACCGGACTAGGCAGGATCCATGCTTCCGCCTCCATGGGGCTCTCAGCACTCCAGCTTTATGTGGATGCATTGAGTGGCAGGGTGCACAACTGGCTGGCTGGTAAGTGGGGAGGGGAGCTCCTGCTTGCAGGATGGTGGAGGTGGTGTGGGGTTGGTGGGTGGCGGGGTGTGGGTAGTTGTGGGTGGCCACAGGCCCCTCTGCCACATACTCCCCTCCCCCACAGCACACAGCGCCAGCTGCAGATGGCAGGCTCTTGGGGTGCTCATGGGCTCCCCAGTGGCACGTGGCTCTGGGAGAATCCCAGGAGCTGCACGTCGTGGCACAGCTGTTCACAGCACTGCAGGCAGGAGCTGCGTGCCATCTGGGGTGATCACCTTTTTAAAATGTAAACGCAGGACACGTGCCCACCTCCCACATCCACCCACCAGTGGCATGGCCGGAGAAGAGCCGAGTAGGGTAGGGGGCAGATACAGGCTCCCTGCCCTGCTGCCTTTACCCTGGGAGTCCTGTATCAGCCAAGCACCCCCTGCCCACTTGGCAGTAGCAGGGGGCACAATGCCATGCTGCCACTGCCCAGCTGCTGCCAGGTGGATAGGGAAGCATTGCCAAGGTAGCGCAGGACTCCCAGGGGGAAGGCAGCAGGGCAGGGAGCCCTGAGCTTGCAGTGAGCAGCCCACATCTGCCACTGCCCTGCACACAGATCTGGGGGACACATGCCTTCCCATAACTCCCCAGGGGAAGAGGGGTGTGCAGCAGCAGGGAGCTTCCCTTACCCATACCTCCTAGATGAGCCACCCATGGCTGCCCCACTCCCCAGCCCCAAGCCCCCATGCACCCTCCATAGACTTAGCTGCAGGGAGCTGCCCTCCATACTATCTAGCTCTTTCCTGGCCACATGCACCTGTGTGCAGGCACACATGTGCAGATGGCAGATGGCTCCCCCATGCCCTGCTCCTAGAATCTCCAAGCAGCTCCTTGCAGGCTGGAACACCACCTGCCTACAAAAAAAAACCCAGATCCCTGCATGATGCTGCAAATCTGAGATAAATGCTGTCTTAGAGGCATGCAGCCTGGAACTGGGACTTGACGATCCCATTCTAGGACTGTCCCATGCAATACGAGACGGGTGGTTACCCTAACACAATCAGGCAAGGCTGGCTCCATGCCTTCATTTCAGGCTACCAGCATGTGCAGCTCCCAGGAGTCAGCTGGAGCCACGCACTGCCGGGGG
>JAGPOW010002118.1:5482513-5532304 GCA_030014935.1 Caiman crocodilus | reverse complement strand
AAAATATACATGCAACCCCTTCCTGCTTTTTAGGCCAACTTCTCTAACTAGGGTGGAACAAATTATGCCTTGCAGTACAAACGGATGTGTTCTGTTTACAGTGAATGGCAGAGTAAATTTATACTTCATGATGTGGTTTCTTTTTTTTTTTATTTTTAAAGTAAACCCGAGACAACTATAGTAGGGGTGGAGCTGCAATGCTGGCTTGCCCGGCAGCGATTTAAAAAATCCCCACTACTTTATAATAAAAGGAAGTCATTTCAACATAAAAACCATATAGGTTCATTGGAGCATGGGATTCTCCGTGCTATATCAATCCATTCTTTCACTATATACATCCTGTGCCCAGTACCGTATGTTGTGCAAGGAAGATCAGTAACCTTCGAAGGACCTAAATACAGACAAGACATGCAGACCCTCTCAAAGCACAATAAAGTTTTTCGGGTACACGCAGCACCCAGCACAACTGAGCACTGATCCCTTTAACCGCTTTTGGTATTCAGAGACTGCCAGGAACAAACAAGTAGGCTGCATGAGCCCTATTGCACTCTCTGGCAGATTAGAGGCAAGCGGCAGAAGAAATGCTTTATCTCTGGGGTCTGCATTAAAGGAGATGGTCCCTAGGCAAGGCAAATCTGAATCGATGTTTTATTCTTCCATTTCAACTCCACTGGTGGGAGGAATGATGGAAGCTGTGCAACAACACTTTGTTGTCTAAGACGTTGGCAAGCCTGTTTGCCCCCTCTCTACACTTGAGAGTCTCCTCTAAGATCAGAATCCATTAGAAAGTATTACTCACGACCCTGTTTCTGTCCAGCAGCTGCTTAAATTAAAGCCCGAGTAATCCGATCTCTGTTTCATAAATCACACAAGCGTGTGTCCGAGTCCAGCTGAATTCGGTGGGATTTATACACGCACTTACTGCATTGCTGAATACAGACTGGATTACTCGCACGCTTAAAATTAAGCAGGAGGTTAAGTGCTTTGCTGAATTGAACCGAGACCCCCGCTGATTATTTATTAAAAATGGGATGTACTGTGCATCTCCAGTAAGCTCTCCCCACCTCCCAAGTCTAACAAAGGAGACAGAAGGGACGTGTTGAAGGGTAAATCGTTGGAGCAGGTCCAGGGGATACCAATGGAATGAGATGCTTCCTCAGAGATGAGGCCAGAGAAGACACCGCAGAGCCTCCTTTAGCCTTCGGGAATGAGTAGCTTTTGAGAAATCTCACGGGCTGTGGGGAGAGACGGATGATTCTTTTCTGAGCCCTTCAGCTGAACTACCCACCTCTCTGCCCAGCTGTTCAGGCCAGATGCTGGGCACAGTATTTGCCCCTTAGCAAATGATAAGCAAAGGAAATAAACAGAAACGTATCCTGGTGTTGAAGCAGATCAATATTGCACCTAAATTCTATTATGTAGCTAAAAGGCATAAATTCCATGCACTTTCCTTGGAGAGCATCAATCTTGCAGCAGTTACCCAAGGCATATTTTACAGCAGAACAGTAAAGTCTTTACAGTCACAGCATAATTACAGTAACAGACCAGTATTTTAATATCATCTCTATGAAATTAAATTTTGTTTCCATGTCCAGTCAATAATTCTGTCTCGTCTCCGTGATGAATAGAGCCTGGCAAATAATCTGTCATGAATAATTTATTCACTGCATTACACCTTTCGGCTCTTTCTGAACGGTTTCGTGAAGTTCTGGAGCGGATTCATTACACGCGCTCATGCAACGAATAATTCTCGCCTGCCGATCACTCAGAAGCAGTTTATTGCACATAGTGAAAAACTGCATTCCCCGGGTTATGCGGTATTTTTTCTGTTGTCTGAACGTGCTGGGAGGTGGGGGTCCTGAAGTAGCTTGAGAAAAGATAGGGTTGCTTCTTGCCCTGGCTGCAGTCAGAGGCGTGCTGTAGCCCAGTTAGGCCTGGCCGAATTGCCTTGAAATTTCACCAGCTCCACTTGACTCAGTTAGGGCATCCCGGGCTAGTCTTAGCCTGTGGAGCTATCAATCAAATGCGATGCGAATGCATGCAACCCACTCAGTCAACTTACTTCTGGCATATTAAACAGTTATGTAAAAAAATGCCCAATGCTTCACCATAGCAGATTTTTTTTTTCCAGACTAGAATATATATTTGGGTAACTAAAATATAAAATAAGTATATAGGACTTTGAGCCCGATTCTTTTTTTTCTGTGACTATACATGCCTTTTATAAGCAGAGCGCAATAGTTGAGAGAAAGAAAGAGAGAAAAAGGATTGGAAAATGTGGAGAGAGAGAGAGAGAAACAATGCAATGAATATGGGAGCGACACAGATTGTGGCCACCCAATTAAGTGCCTAGAGTCCCTTGTGGACCGATAAGAAACTCTAGCAAAGGCCATCCTACACCATGTCTTCTCTGCATGGTTGACAAAGCTACCAACATTGAAAATAGTTCAAGAAACCTCTAACCGCCCTGCAATCACACAGATGAAACACACTTCAGTAGAAACACAACCTTAGACTTAGGGAAAGAGATGCTCCTAATTGTTGCTTGCAGACCTCTGACAGCAGAGCAGGCCAGGAAAGTCTGTATGAACAAGCAGAAGAAAAGAGAACAACCAGCCGCCCAGCCAATATTTTTGGGAGGACAGGAGATAAAGACCAGCATGAGATTTCACCAGAGAGACGTCAATGCAATGGAGAGCATAAAATGCAGCTAAAGGTTTCAAGATGTCACCCAGCTTCCATATTGTTGCGTCTATCGCGTACAACGTGAACAGGGCGTTGATAGGGTTAGCTTGGCTGTCAACGCGCAAGTTGTGTCTTGTCGCTTATTTTTATGGTATCCAACCTAATCCATCTGAAAACATTTTCCTGGACTGCTGGAAGCGACACTTGAAAAATACAGGCTGCAAATCAACATTCAGGGCTCCACCAGTGCTCTCTCCCTGGCCAAATTTTGAAAACAAAATTGAAATTCAGCTCTCAGCCGCAAGAGAAAGAATCTGACAAGCATAACACTTCCAGATTACCTGCCAATAATCATCTTCTGTGATCGTCCGTCAGGCCTAGTGTCTCGAACATGCAGAGACAGTCACGATTAGAAGGGAAAAATCTGATACAGAAATGAAAAAAGGGAATAAATTAATTCCACAAAAAAGAGAATTTTGCAGAGATGAGTGGTTGTCACGAACTGGACCTCCCGATCACCTGGATAATAAATTAACACATCTTCACTTCTCCCGTCACACAAATGGCACGTGCGCGCCATACTGATTGCAATACACACTTGAATCTACCCTTCACCCCTGGGAGTTGCCCCCTTTCCAGCCAAAGGAAGTGCATGAATGACTAAGTAGCAAGACCAGCAGTGTTCGACCCCTGGCCTGACGGCCAGATCCATCCCACAGAGCCATGTCATCCAGCCCATGAGCCTTCATCCAGCAGGGGAATGATGGCAGTGTTAGCTGGCACTTCCCGCTGCCAAATGGATGGCCCCATGGGGAGCCCTGTAGGTGAAATGACTTGGCTGTATGCATCATATTGCACTGGTGCACAGTCAGGCCGGTGTGCGGGGTTGCTCAACGGATAGATCCAAGTGCACGGGATCTCACTGCAGCTGGACTGTCCCCATAGACGGAGATGACGCGTGAGCCCCGAGCACCCCCTGCGCGTGGTGGTGCACCGACTGCAAAAAGGTGCCACCAACACCCTGTGGGCGGTTGCCACCCACCACCCTGCCATCGGTGTCTGTGGGCAGACCCTGCCAGTGGCGCCTGTGGGTAGTCGCCAACCTGTAGTTGGAGCTTGCCAACCCACCCCACCCCTACCACCAACAGGGCCAGCAGTGTCTGCGGGAGCGCCCCACTCCCCGGCTCCCGCCACCGCCGGCACAGCCATGCTCCCCCCAGCCACTGAAGGCACACACCGTTCATGCCCGCGGACAAACCCTGCACGGGGAATTCAGCCTATGGGGCCAGGTTGAGGACCACTGGTTTAGACCGCTGATTCTCAACCGGGGATAGCAGCACCCTTGGATGCCTTGGTAGCCTTCCAAGGGTGTTGCAGGGGACCGTGTTCACACTATTAGGTACGTAAGCATGAGTCCCAAGATCAATCCTGAGATTTCAAGTAGGAATCTGTAATGTTACATACATTCTGATCTGTTGGGAGTCTTTCTGAATTCTCAGCAACACCAGAACTGCTCTATTATTTTTCTACAGTCGAAATCGAGTGAAAACTAAGAGCTGACAGTTTCCAAAGGGTGCCTTGAGTCTAATGCGGGGTGCCTTGCGTCTGGAAAAGTTGAGACCCACTGGTTTAGACTGTAAATTCCTTATGAGAGGGTGAGCTTTGTACAGCACTAGCACAATATGGCCCTGACCTGTTTGAACTCCATCAATTGAAATAATAAATCAGAACAACAAAAGACCAACCTGAAACCATGGGGCAAAGGTATAGAGACAGAAAGATTAACAAGTAGCAAATGGACAGTGCTGTATGAATATCTATATTGTTACCCCTTTTCGATCCAAGCAGGCAGACAAAACAAGCAAAAAAACCGATCCTCATAGAGTTTGTTTAATTAAAAAGAAAACCTGATCTGGAATTCAGATGCAGACACGAGTTTGCTGTAATTCTGTTCACCCACAAAGAAAACACAAAGTCCTTTTTCTCTGAATGCAAGAGTCACATTGCAGCAGACAGTTTCACTGCCCAAAGGCCTCTGCCCCTTTTTGGCCACTTCTTTGCCAAAAAGCAATTTCTCAAAGCCATTTTGGGGTAAATTCCTTTTACAGCAAAGGACTGAAAATCCTACTGAAAATCCATCGCGCTGAAAATCCTACTTCTGGGGCCTATCTTTTAATCCCTTCCCAACATACAAACATATACCCACTCCTTCTAGCTAGGATCCAGATGCTCCCGCATCTCTTCTTCTGGCCCATCTATCTCTGTGGTAGCTGCCTGCGGCTTATCTGAGTTAGCACATACAGTCCTGGTATCCCATGATACCCCCAAATATCCCTAAAGAAGTCTCCCTGCTCATTTTAAAGGGGTAATATGTAATTGTGCTGAACTAACTAATGATTCATACGCCTTTCCCATACAGTGCCTAAACATCTTTGGAGGCCAGTGCTTAAAAACCTTAGCAAAAAGAGCAGAAATTCAGTAGTCCTCTAGATAAAACTACCAAAATGATGACAGCCTGACCGCAGGCAAGGTTGCTGGTACTGCAAACATCCAGTGTTGCACTAAGACACCTACACTGCTTACCGTTGTAAAGAAGTCCCCAAAATGGAAGCAGTATTGTTAACTAGGTGTGGGATAGCACGTACATCACCGCATATTGCCTCGAACCAGGATTCATTGGTTTAGCAATGCCATGCTAAATTGGATGCATGCCTTTTAGTTCAGGCCTAGAGCAGAAGCAGGCTGTCCAAAAGGGTGCTGCCTGTCACTGTAGCAAAGTAGCTACTGTTTCTCCGCGATAAAGTAGAACAAAATCCTGATTTTTTTAAAGTGTCTTTAGGATGCTGGGCCAGTGTTTTTCAGCTTGGTATCATCCCAGCCAAACCAGGCGTTCTGTAGCTTTACCCACAGGATCGTGTGTGGATTTGGAATAGTGTTTGCAAAGTGTGAGTGATATATCAGCATCTCAGGTAACAGATGGAAATAGGGGATAGGCAAGGATCTCATATTTTGCATATTAGGATATAAAAAAAACTAAGGTTGGAAAGGACCTCAGGAGGTCGTCTAGTCTAACCCCCTGCTGAAAGCAGGACCATCCCCAACTAGATCATCCCAGCCCAGACTTTGTCTAGGCGGGTCTTACAAACACCCAAGGATAAAGATTTCACCACCTCGCTGGGTCGCCTGGTCCAGTGCTTTACTACCCTCCTCCTAAGAAAGTTTTTTCTAAACTTCCCTTGCCACAACTTGAAAGCGTTGCTCCTTGTTCTGTCATCTGCCACCGCTGAGACCAGTCCAGCTCCATCCTCTTTGCAACCCCACTTCAGGGAGTTGAAGGCTGCTATTAAGAGCCCCCTCAATCTTTTCTTCTCCAAACTAAATAAGCCCAGTTTTCTCAGCCTATCCTCGAAAGTCACGTGCCCCAGCCCATGAACCCGTTTTCTTGCCCTCTGCTGACGTCTCCAAATTGTCCACGTCCTTTCTGTAGTGGGAGGCCCAAAACTGGACACAGTACTCCAGATGTGGCTTTGCCAGTGCCCAATAGAGGGGAATAATTACTTCCCTCCTTCTGCTGGCAATGCTTAATAATGCAGCCCAGTATATGCCATTAGCCTTATTGTCCACTCTAACCCCCAGGTCCTTTTCTGCAGAGCTACTGTTTAGCCGGTCGGTCCCCAGCCTGCACCGGCGCATGGGATTGTTCCATCCCACGTGCAGGACTTCGCACTTGTCCTTATTAAACCTCATGAGTCGTTGGGTTTTTTTGGTCCAATCCTCCAATTTGTCAAGGTCTCTCTGAACCCTAGCCCTACCTTCCAGTGTACCTACCGCTCCCAACAGCTTGGTATTATCTGCAAACTTACTGAAAATGTACTCTATCCCATCTTCCGTGATGAACATACTGAACAAAACCATCGCTGGGACTAAAACCATCTCTGGGACTACCCTGCGGCACTCCACTTGACATCGCCTGCCAACTAGACATATAGCCGTCGACTGCTACGCTCTCAGCCTGACAATCCGGCCACTTTTCCACCCACCTTACAATCCATTCATCCAACCTGTACTGCCTTAGCTTGCTTGCAACAATGCTGCGGGAGACCATATCAGAAGCCTTGCTCAAGTCAAGGTACGTCATGCCCACTGCTTTCCGTGCATCCACAGAGCCAGTCATCTCATCATAACAGGCAATCAGGTTGGTCAGGCATGACTTGCCTCTGGTGAATCCAGGCCGACTCTTCCTAATCACCTTCTCCTCCAAGCGCTTAGAAATGGACTTCTTGAGGATCTGCTCTATGATTTTTCCAGGGGCTGAGGTAAAGCTAACTGATCTGTAATTCCCTGGATCCTCCGCCTTCCGTTCCTTAAAAATGGGCACGGTGTTTGCCCTTTTCCAGTCACCCATCAACACCTCCGGGTGCACTGTGTTCGGTCCCATGGACTTGTACACACCCAGATTTTCCAAACAGCCCCTGGTTTTTCACCGCTGTCAGATGCTCACCTCCTCTCCAAAATGTGCTGCCAGGTGCAGTAGTCTGGGAGCTGACCTGTGAAGACTGAGATGAAAAAGGCATCGAGAACGTCAGCCTTTTCCACATCTTCTGCCACTAGGTTGCCTCCCCAGGGATGTAACACTTTCTCAGGTCCTCCTCTTGTTGCTGGCATACTTGGAGAAGCCCTTCATGTTACCTTTCACACCCTTTGCTAGCTGCAACTCCGCTTGTGCTTTGAGCTTCCTGATTTCATCCTTGCATGAATCCTGAGCAATACTCTTGTACTCCCTCCCTGGTGGTTTGCCCAAGCCCCAGCTTTTTGTCACCTTCCTTTTTGGTGTTTTAGTTCACTGAAGACTCCCCTGCTAAGCCAAGCTGGTCTTTTTCCATACTTGCTACTCTTTGGGTGCATCGGGGTGGTTTGCTCCCGTGCCCTCAGTAAGGTTTCTTTCAAATACAACCACCTTTAAAATGATTTCTTTAACATGCCACCAGATTTCTTAAAATACAGCTTATATTATCCGCAAGACAGCATTGCTGCCCTCTTCCTTCACCTGCTCTTCCACTCTTACTCTCCATGGCTCCTCTACCTACCTCCTTTATTGTGTTATCAACGACATTTTTCATACAGGCACAGTATTTGTACAGTTGGTATATTTTTGCCTGCCTGGCTGTTGACCTTTCTATCTAAGCACTCCCATATACCTACAGAGTTTAAATTGGGTTCTGGGCAGGGGGGCACTCTCCTGGGAAAGGAGATTGAAAATTCAGAGCGTTTGGCACAGCCCAGAAGGCAAATAATACCAACTAGCTCCTCAAAAAGAAACTCTGAGTCACAGATGAATATTATCCCCTGGCTAGAATGGTTTAGTGCATAGATAAAACCCAAATCGTCGCTCCTCAGCCTGCCCTTTCTATGATTGCACACAAGCAGTATTCTCTTCCAGCAGACTTGATTCCAACCTTTACTTCTTAAAAAACCAATACTTAGAAGATAAAGTAGCAGACACGTTGGGAAGGAGAGAGCACCGGGCTGCTGAGTTCTCATCATCGGCTCTGAAACGGACTCTTGAGCCTTAAAATAACTATTTTCACTGTGTATTTCAAGTTCCCGGCTGTGATTTCCGGATAATAAAATTATACTTATTCACTGGCACGTGGGACTCACTGCTATCTATACCCGTCTTGCAAGCAAAGAACAAGACTTTTATAACAAGACTTTTTTTTATGGTTCTGACTTTTTATAAGGGTTTAAGTCTTGCGCCATTCACGCTTGTAATTCCTGGAGCATAAGACTTGATTTCAAAAGTGACACAGGTTTCAATGGGACTTTTGCCTAACTGATCATTTCTGAAAACGAAGTTATGGCTCCTAAACCAGGGTTTGAAAAATAAGTGAGGAAACACCAAAAAAGTACCTGTAAGAAGCTAGGCCTGTATCACAAAAGTGCGAGGTGATAGAAAGCCACTGCAGATGCTCCTCACCAATACTCACGGGGCCTAGCGTGATAGAGGGGATATTCCAAAAATCAGCATCTGTATCCACCACAGTCCTATCTGAGATACCCGGTCCCATTTCTTGAGGAACAAAGCAGCATGGCAGATACTACGGTCTGCTAACCCTATCCGGATGTGTACTTGCTAACTGACAGCCACTCTTACTTGATGCTGCCTGGGTTCAAGATGCTCCCCTGGCCTGTCATTTATCCAATAAAATAACACACATTACATGAAGTTAAAGATAAAATTGAAAGCGCTGTTAGAAAAAAAAAAAATTCAGTGGGTGTTTACTCTGCCTTCGAACATACAATCTTACATAAAACATAATCCATTTTAGATTAGAAGGGAGCCCTCTGGAAATATTAGATAAACGTCACTAAAGAATGAACGGTTATTTAACTTATGGAAATCGGTGCGTTCAGATTCGTAGGGCCTTATTTCACATCGGCATTACAGCAAAAGCTAGACTACAGAACCATAAAGAATAATTCGGATGCTTCACGCGCGCGATGACCTTAATAACAGAAATGTCCCCAATGATACAATATGGCCACAAGTACTTAACCACGTAATTCAAATCTAGAAATTCAAATGCAACTCGCATGCAAATAAAATTGTCCTTCACAGCTGAATTTCAGCAACCTATGACCCTAAACAATACTAAACAATGAATAGTATTCGGTTTAACCAATGTTGAGATGTCCTCAGCAAGAAATAGCAGGTACCACTTTCCCCGGTTAGACTGACAGGCGGGAGATGAGGTAGGGGCGGGGGAACATAGTACATGACACTTCACATATATATAGCACAGGAAAACGACCTATTCCGAATGCACAGAATTGCAAATGTGCTTCCTAAAAACTAGCATGAAACGCCTGTTTGTTAAGTCAAAATCTTTGAGGCTAAGAAGTCATATTTGTTCTCCAGCTTCTTTTAATTCTATTATAATGCAAGACAACTGTTAAATGGGGAAATCAGTGACAACGTATTATACGGTGGCAGAAATGTACTATTTTTAGAGGTGTAAGGAGTATTCTACCGAGGAGGAATTAACGCAGTTTAAAAATGATCAGGCTTTCCAACAATATGTGGGAGATCAAAATGTTCTCTTCCCTAGCAAGAGAGAAAAGAAATTACCTATGTACTCATTACTGACAGTTTGTGTGTGTTTGGAGACAATGCTCTGAGACAGGTTAAGACAAATTAGGGTGATAAAAGCAATTGAAAAATAAATTGTAACAATTCTGAGGTCATGCGTTTCAGGGAGCTTCGGTATTTAAGTCGGAGCAGTAGAGAATGATTCAAGTCAACACTTACATCAGCTCTTAAATAAGATTTGTCATTTTGCATTTCAAGCCTTCAATTAATGAAAGAACTTAAGATTACTTATAGCATAATGCTCCACTGTTGAACTAAGTTCTGCGTGGTGCACGCTGAATATGAGCGCCAGGCTGGGGAAACGCAACTAAAGTAGTCAAAAAAGAATACGTCCTCCAGGGTTACGAGCAAACTTCTCTTCCAGTCTTACAAAGAGCTTGACATTAGGGCTGTGCAAGGCTTTGGACAGAGCTTTGGCTCCGGAGAAGCTTTGGACGCTTCAGGGTCCGATGCAGCGCATCCAAGTCAAAGCGCTGCCTCGTTCGGCTTCCCAAAGCAGTTCGGAGCTTCCTCAGAGATCCGATCGCAGGGGATAGCGGGGAAACAATAAAATATCTATAACTTTGTTGGTTTTTTGTCCGATTTGGATGAAATTTTCAGGAGAAAAACTGGTGCCATGGGCGATCCTGCGTGTGTTAAGGCGCGCCGGGGGGGGGGGGGGGTGACAGCTGCAGGGGTGGTGGCCCACGCTGCGGCCATAGCACCTGCCAGCTGTGGAGGAGATCAGTGCAGGGGTTCGAGGGCCCTGCACCCCTAGCTGCTGACGGGCAAAACTCATGCCATGGGTGCTTGTGGGACCGACTGTCTTGGGCTTGAGAGACACTACCGCAGGCCTGGCTGCAGAGCTACTGTATTACCAGTTAGCAGTCAATCGTGATTCACTCGGGGACCAGCTCAATATACAGGACCTAGCTAATGTAGCCAGTTAATTGCCATCAAGTAGCACCTACAAAACCAGGCTAAGGAGAGGAAAGAATCAATACAATCAGCTGCCCCAAGACGAACACAGTCAGTCCCACAAGCATCCATGGCACGAGTTTTGCTTGTCTGCAGCTTGAGGTGCAGTTTCCCCCAAACCCTTGCACCGATCTTCTTGAAACTTGGCAATTTCAAGGGCATTTAATCATATGCTTCAAGTGCTCTCCTGAAGAGCAGCTTTCCCTGACCTAGGGTCTAGAAGAGGTCTTTTCTGACTCAAGATAAATAAGTGGGAAGTGTGAGGCCCTCTCACCAAACTGGTAGTACCTAGATGAACCTTTTCCTGGACAAATCGGCCACATATTTTTCCGTAGGAAGAAGATGCACATCTAACTTTCACTGATATCCATACTATCGGTCTAAATCAAGGATGTCAGACATAGTCCATGGGCCTGATCTAGTCCACAGAGGCAGGTCACGCACCCCACAGCCCTGACAGGGGACCCTTCCCATGACTGCAGCCAAGCACCCCGGTGAGGGTTGCCTCAGCAGCTCTGCGGGAAGAAGCTCAACACCGTGACTGTAGCCAAGCCCCTGGGATGCCAGACCTCTTCCCACTGGGTCCTGGACTGGAAGTGTGGGAGATGGTTTGTGAGCCCAACCTGGCCCATGGGACCAGTGCCACCCCGTTCTTCCAGCCCACGGACCAATCCAACACCCCTCACCTGCCCCCCTGGGCCAGACAAGTTTGATAACCTTCGTCTAAAGTATGCAGCCAGGAATTTGGGATGCTATTTTTTTTTGTACATAATACTATCATATCACATTTTGCTAGTTCTTAGACACTAGTTTCAAATATTTGACTAGAGTTATTAACTGGCGTTATTCACTAGACCTTTCGTTTTATGGCTACTAATTACTTATATTTTTTTTACCTATACCCAGCATCTTGTCTTACCAGCACTACAGAACCACGCTGGGTGATTCAAGACAAAAACAGGAAGATTCTCATTCTCTATTACCTCCTATAGCTTCAAGAGCAAATCCTTCAAAGCATACTGAGCATCCTGCAAGAGTACTTTACAGTTGCACCAACTCAAAATATGCTAACCTGGAATCCATAAGCCTCCAAAATCAAGAAAGCAAAAGCATTATTTTAATCCAGTATTCAAAAACCACGTGATACATTTTAGTAGAGAATACTGCTAATTGGGCCAGCTTTGGCGTCTTTCCGTCTGTCTTGGAAGAGTTTTCTTTTGCCACGGGTATGATTCAACAAAGACATTCAGCCCTCTCGAGATTCACTCCAGTAAAGCTTGCAGGTTTGCAACAGGACTGCATTTGCCCCACTATTATAATAGTTGCATTATAATAGAGTTAAAAGAAGCTGGAGAACAAATGTGACTTTTTAGCCTCAAAGATTTTGACTTAACAAACAGGCATTTCATACCAGGACTATTAGCACATTAATTGAAATGGTTGAAATGGCGCATCATGGCGAACGGTCTCCATTAGCCTCTAACACCGAAGTGCTACGACCAGTGACAAGCACATTCAATGCGTGGAACTGGAAAATGATTGTTGATTTATGACTTCTAGCAGTAAGAACTGGGCATTTTTCAAAATCATGAAAGCACTTCACTAAGTCTCAATCTGCTCATCTTTAATCACCACTATAATTTCAAACGTCTCCACCTACCGCGAACAATAAATTAAACAGAGGAGCTGTTTAGTCGGGGACGATTTTATTATTCAGGTTTTTTACATTGAAATGCCCATAACTTGCCATGCTGACTAATGTTCTTTGGTCAGTAAACAGTGCCCCCTGCAGAGACTAGTACGTGTTCAGACTGAATCTCTGCTGAGTGGCGATTCAGAAAGAGCAATTTTTTTCTTCTTGACACGAAAGCCATAGTGGCACCATCTCGTTTCTAAGGATATGGATAGCTTGAAATACAAATTAGCTCACTATTGAACAGGCCAACTGAGTCTCTCTTCGTAGCGCTGTTCCCCATGGGAAAGGCACAAAGAGGTGGGCAAAATATGGCTTGTGAGCTGGGGGCTTTGTCCAACCCAAAGCAACGCCTTTGGTCCCACCTGGCCCCTGTCTGGCCACGGTGCGTCCTGCCACCCCTCGGCATGCAGCAGGGCTGGGGAGGCTCCAGAGCGGGACTGCCTTTCTAGACAGCTCAGGCAGCAGCAGCTCCTCCAGCCGTCCCTGGCCCCAGCCCTGCAGTACCAGTGGGGACCTGGGCGCACAGCCCTGACCTGGCACACTCTGCACCTGCTCCGGACTCGCCTGCCCAGGCTAAACAGTGGTGGAGCCTGCACTGCACCAGGCTACCTTGAGTCTCCAGTACCATTACTGCCACCCCTGGGCTCCCCAGTGGCTGCTCTGCACCGTCACCACTGCCCCGTGGGCTACCTAGAGAGGCAATCCTGCCACAGAACCACCCCAGCCCCATGGCATGCCTGGGGGGGGGGACAGGACATGCCACAGCCGAACAGTGTGGAGCAGATGTGGGGCACACTGAGGCTGCACACTCTTGGCAGTGGTTAGGAAGCACCACATGGGACATGGGCTCCAGGCTGTAGTGGGGTAGGAGCGGGTGCTGACCAATGGAGTGGGGCATGCGGGGGGGGCTCCCATGCACACCACACCATACCCTCAAACCCACCCCCACAAGCCCCACAACCACACCCTCCCCCACATACAATCACACGCCCCACAAACACTGCACTCATCTACACCCACACACCTCTGGGGGGAACCCCGCTCACCGCTACACACACACACCCCACCACACACACGTACCCACAGAAACACACCTAGCCACCCTCTCCCTCCACAAACTCCCCATACCTACCCACCCCTATCCACACATCTGCACTCGCACACCCAGAGCCCCTGACAAAACCCATACCCACCTACCCATACCCCCCACAATATACAAGAGCAAGACCTCATTTTGAGCTTTTATGCAATCACCTCTACATACGCAATGCAAACACACACACAAATTGGGACAATTTTTTTTTAAATAAAATTAAAATACGTTATTGTGAATGTTTGATTTTTAGCATTTGTGTCCCCAGTTCCGAGATGACAAACCCCCTTTCCAAAAGGAGTACTTCTGAGGCCAATGGGAGGAATACCCAGTGAGAAGTGTCAAAGGTTAGGGGCTGGGACTTCCAGTCCCAAGACGGCAACCAGAGGGCAGGGTGCCTGTCAAAGGGTGGCCCTCGGGCAGTGAATCAAAACTCATTAAGTGGACCTCCAGCCGAAATAATTGCCCGCACCTGAGCTACATCTTACTGCCCAGAGGAAACCCAGTGCTGGGTGTTTTGTCAGGTCTTGAACAAACCAACTTGTTTTGGACTCGAGTCACCTGGAAGAACAGCACAGTGTTTTCCCCTTTGACTCTACACATCGACTTCCTGACGTTGGATTGTGAGAAAAGAGAAATAGAAGCAGCTGACTGACGTTCCCTCTACCACCCGTTATTTTGTATGTCTCTGCTGAGTGGTCTGTTATTTGTCTCCTCTCTACACTGAACACCTTCAGGATCAGTAGCCATTCAAAAGGAGAGAGAAAGTGAGGTACTTGTTCCCATACCGGACTGGCCAGCACAATTGGCTTATCAAACGTTATACTCCCTGAAGGGTTGCAGCTTTAGATGAGCTGCCCTTGAGATACGGGGAACTTTAAGAGACGATTTGCTTCTTTAATACCCAAAAGCCTTTACGGCTGCATGCGCTTCCAAGAAATGCCATTCTGGAAAGGCATTCGGTCTTGATCTGAAGCCTTCAAGATGACAAAGTGAAGACTTGAACATGAAAAAGTGATGAATTCCCTGAACATTTTTTCCAGCAGTTAACACTTGTGAAATGCCCCAAATTTGGGCCGTGTTATGGCAAGACTTGAGGTACTGAGTACCAGAGAAATAGTCTTGTCTAAAATGACAGATGAAGGCTTAAAAAGCAAACCACCAGTGATTCAATGGAGTCGTAACTCTCCAGTCAAAATCTTTAAGAACTGCTTAAGGACTTTTACCACCTACAAATAGTTTCATGCCATGAACATGCCACTACGGTTGTTACAGAGGAAAAACACCATTAGATGATACCAACCCTCAGTCACTGGTTGTGAATTAACCAACTAGTAGTAAAAAGGCTCTGTTTGTCCTATTGCTACGTCCTTGAACTACAGAGTCTTCCCACCGCTAAGAAACTCATTTCTTATTATCTGTCATGCGCGCAAGGCACCAGTGGCCGAACAGTAAAAAATAACCAAAATGGCCTAAAAATCTGTTATTAGAGGAAAGGAAACGTAGTTGAGAAAGATCATTAATAAATCCCATTCTCACCAGAGACCACGAACATGAATTCTAGAAAAAAGGGGCTGAAATTATATGTACATTGTGTCGCCAAGGCCACCCCGGCCCCATACGGCAGGAAGCGTGAGGATCCCAAGGGTAAAAAATCCAAGTCCAAATTAACAAGCTCAAGTCTATTAGTAACCGCAGGAAAAAACACACAAAAGAAAGCTGGGCTCAACACTAGCCACAGGGTTTTCCTTAACTGAAGCCTGCCTTCAGGTTTAGCAATTTTATATCCAATATCCAAAGGATAATATCCAAAACCCAGACTGCTCTCCTCTTAAAGAAATAGTAACTTTCCACAGCAGGTTAACTCTCATGCTTGGAGAAGGCCAGTGAGCATGCTTTGGGAAGATATGGGTGAGCAGAATAAATAAACGATAGATCACAAGCATTAAGTTTCACTTAACTTTAAATAAAGGTGTGCAATTGATTTTTTTTTTTGACTGCCTTCTACTGATAATAAAACAGTAAAAATGCAATTTCCCTATCAGGCATGAAGAAAAAAGCCAGGCTTCTTTAATAACCATGCACAGATTAATTAGCAGTTGTATAACTGTCTAGTTACACCGAATAAGTCTCCCATATTTAAAAGACATAATGCATGGAGAGAGATATTGATTATTAAAGCTTTAACTCTGTTACAGAATACTTCTGATGGAAACTAGCTGAGCTCTGCTTGAGTTATAGCTTTATAATCAATTTCTCCCCACGCGCTATCCAGTAAGCATTTAACTTACTCATCTCTTTAAAAAAAACAAGGTGACAAGAGGTATTCAAGACATATTGAAATCCTTAGTTATTAATATTGTGTCAATGAAACTCTTTAAGCAGCATATTATTGGGTACTAAAACACAGAACATGAAAGTGCTTGTCATAAAACCACTTGCCAAATCCTGACTTGACTGTCAGACTGCCTCTGCGGGGCTCCCACATGACAGGAGGAGGTGCCAAAATGGTTTATTAGTTCCTAGACATGCACCTCAAGTGCTTTAAGTTATACATCATGCCAGAGCACAGTGAGTCGTGCACCAGCTTGGTGGCTACAGCTGGGATTCAAGAGGAGAGAAGAGAATTGTTTCACTTATAGATCCAAGCAAGGTAATATGTAGCGTATGAGATCTCTAACTTTAATAGAGGGCCAGATATATATAACCTGGTCCTTACACAGATGTGCTGTTGAGGCGAATGGTGAGGGATAAAGGAGCATGCCCTTACAAAGCTCACAGAAATTTGCCTGAAGACCAGAACAAGATCCAGCTACAAACATAGAGGCTGCATGCTGCACTGAGAGCACACGCTATTATGCCTTAAAAGAGGAAAAACCAGAGGACACAGCTCTTAGAGAGAGTGGTGAGCAGAGTAACACGGCAACGAGGGATAAAGGCAAGCAACCAGAGGGCTCCTGTGATGGGGTTCATCTCCAGAGGTGGCCATGAAAGAGTCCCCTCCGCCCTCATCCACTTCACCCACCTTGGGCAATCACCCCTTCTCCTGCCATGCCTTGATGTATTGAGCTTCTAGATAAAGGGAGGCTGGCCCCAGGACTTCCCAAGCCTGATCTTGCTCTCCTTACCATAGGTGTCTGTAGTCATTGCCTTAAGGTCAATTTATGCGGGCTTCCTCCTCTCCAATACCCACTCCTGTGCCTTGCAGATGATCTGCTATCACACACCCTTCATGGGCTACAGGCTCCCCAGCCCCAGGTCTCACCCTCCCTGAAATACAGGCTCCTTGGCCCCTTCGTCTCCAGCTGGGACCCCTCAGCCTTTGACCTATCCATGCCAAGGCCCTGGCCCTGCTCATGAGCTCCTCCAGCCCTGCCAGTCTCCAGCTACGGCCCTCTGCTCAGCTTTTGGCGCATCTCCTGGGCCAGTGAGACCTTTGGGCTGCCTGACCTGCTGATGTTCACCCCTCCTGGACTCGAGACCTCGGAGCTCCCTGCTGACACACACACACCTTTCTCTGGGCTCTGAGCCCACTTGGCCCCATGCTCTCTTCCCCCTGGACCCATGCTCTGACCCTTTACTTGGGCCCTGACCTTACTCCCAGGTTTTGCTCCCACTCATTTGCCCATGCTGGGCTCCAGGCTCCCTCTCTAGGCAGGCCCTCCTAGACTCAAGCTCTCCCTTGGCCTCCAGCCCTGCTCTCTCTCTGGGCCAGCTGGGAGCTCTTCTGGCCCCTCCTGCTCTGGAGCTCCTTCCACAAGCCACCAGCATAGATCCCAGCTCAGCTGTTCCTGGGAGCGCTGCTGCCAGGAGCTCCTCTCCTTGCGGCGCTAGGGGCTAGCCTGGCTAAGTAGCTCCATGTGCCTTGTCACAGCTCCTCAGGCTCTTCCCTGGGGAAACAGAGCTCCACAAGACCTTCCTCTAGGCTGCTATCCTTCTGACCAAGCAGTTTCTCCATGGATGACCCAGCATTTTGCTGCCCACACTTCAGGAACTCCACCCTAATGAAATCTACTGCTTGGGGAAGGAGTGGTGGGGTCAGGGGACACTTAAAGAATGAATCTGTTTAAAGTTATTTCTTTATTAAATGGGGCACGTGAGAACTGAGCAAACAGTTGGAAGACAGTAATTCATTAGCTGAGCACTCAGATACGAAGAGAGAGTAAATGGGTCATGGGTTTGGTTAAATCAGAATTCGCTTCTGGAGCTTAACAAACATTAATGGGAATTTATTATTCAAACGCTCACCCTGCTCTGCTCTTAAGTGGCACAGTCAGAAACACAGAGATTAGGAAATAGATGCATGGGGTTATGTTATATTTAGTTGTTCAGCTACAGTCGCCCACAAGACAATGATTTGCAATTCGTGAAAGGCATTTGAGGCTCGGTTGTAAAAGTATGGCCAATATTCACATTGGGAGTCTCCTCTGTTTCGCAGCTGAATGGAAGGACTATCAAGGAAAGAGTCATAGGTAGCTCCCGATTTTGCAGCTGGATCTGCATCACTGACAGGCTCACGCTCACTGTACTTGCCAAAGGGCACGTCCTTCACCCTTGGGTCACATCGCACCTGGGCCTATTTGCCCACCACGACTTATTCATGCAGGGCGTACCTCTGCTTGTTTGGAGGTGGAGACCAGTGGTTCCCCAAGGGTCCAGGTGTGGCTATGTTGGCACATATTCTGTGGGGCTCCTACTCCCCTACACTTCACCTCTTTCCACTCGGGTATTACAATCAGCCCTGGCAGTGTCCTGGCATGACGATGGGGCTTTTCCTCCAACGCTGGATGCCCGGTGAGAAGGGAGTCGGTGAGAATCCTGCTATTCTGTATTGCTCAAAGAATCGCAGCACAACACAAAATCTAACTTACGTAGTTCAGACTGAGCAATGATGCCGCTGCGCTGAGCAACTCCCTTTTGGGCATGGGTTGATTCAGTGCCCAGCTTACCCACCTTCGGGCTCCCTACGCCTCCAGGCAGGTAGGCCTTCTGGCACAAGCTCTCCCCACCCTGAAGCTAGGCCAGGCAGGGATGGCACTGCCTTGTGGTGTCCCCTTCTGTGCTTGCATGAGGCTTGCAGCTTCACCGGTCCCCTGTCAGCATGCTCTGAGCCCGCAGATGCTCTGGCAGTGCATGTGGTGTCACTGGGCTCTCAACCTAGAGTTTCCCCTTGGTTGGCGCCCTCAGGGCCCACTGAACTGTCCTCCTCTCCCAGTCCCACCTGACCTGGATGCTTCCACGTGGTCCTCTGCATGCGATGGGGCATTGCATGGGGTCTGGGCTGTGCTGCTCACCGGCCACAGTTGGGCAAGCTGGGATCTGGATGAGTCCCTGGTGCTCTGTTGATGACTAATGCTTCCTGGGCCTTCCTGAGTATTTCTGCCCTGGGCAAAGCAACCAGCCTCTGGCTGGATACAAGGTGTGCGTGCTGCATATAAGGTGTGCCCTGGCTGTGGGATGTGTGCGCGCACGCTAGCCCTAGGGGAAGGCGCTGGGTCCCTTCCAGCAGCAGGGAGCAGTAAGTCAGGCAGGAGCTTGTTACAATCACCTCAAGCCCAATTAGGATTAGAAAAGCCCATAGGCCCTCAATAGTCAATCACCAGCTCTGCACAGCCAGAACAAGCAGCAGTCTGGCCATACTTCTTCCTTGACCCGCAACGCCTACAGCCTCTGGTGGTTTGCCCACCTTAACAAAATCTGGGTACCTTCAGCTCGTACAAAATAGGAATCTAACCCTGGGAGTGTGAAACTTGTGTGCAGGATTCCTGTTATATTGGGTACATATCTGTTAAATGCACACCAGAGTAATTAGTTGCGCATCTAACTGGCCACTTGCATATGCAACTCTCATTAGTCATAGCAACAGAAGATGCAAGTGTCCTTTTTCTTTTAAATGTGCTCACCGACAATACCTTTATACCTGTGATCTGCTTTACAACTGAAACATCATTCCTCTGAGTGAAGGAGAATACCGCTGGGATTTAAATGATCTATTTTAGTGCCACATTCAAAGATACTGAAATTATCATCTCAGAAGTGCAGCATAAATAAAATATAAACACTGGAAAATAGCGTATAAATCGTGCTATTAGGCAAAGAATTACAGGAACCAACCCACACAGCACATACCTCTAGCATCTTGCACATCCAGCATAATTTGACATTTTCTTATTGTTCACTAGACACACTCACATACTGTATACTAAAAATAAATGTCAGTATCCTCAATGAACACTCCTTCCATTTACCTAAATATGCTGAAGAATTTCTGAAGTATCGTACATATTTTCCTGATCTGGTTCTACTAGACCCCTAAGAAGAAATCCTAGACCCATGGAGGACTTGCTGTTAACTTCAGCGGAGCCAGCAATTCACCTCTGGATTACGTAGAGAGCTAAATGCTACGCTGTGAGCTAGCTAAGCGTAAAGGAACCAAGTGCGTAATTAATTTTTACCTTTGCAGGGTGCAGTCAGAGTCGCCCCTCTGAGTTAGATGAAACCCAGCAATGACCATAGTTTAAAGACAGTATGATTCATATGGCAGTATTTGATTACTTTCAATCTCTACTAACCAAATTTAATATAAAAAGGTGGCCTGATTATTCCAAAGGTCCAATTTTCTCTTCTTTACAAACCCAGACGTCCCACTGAGCTCGAGGAAAGCAAGACTGGGTTCTCTGAGTATTTATGGCATTGAGGTTAATGGGAGATTTAAATGCACAAGAAATCCAGGATCCGGTCATAAGAGTACTTGAAAAAAGAATTATAATAGTCATAAAAATGAAAGGATATTTATTCAAAAATGTCTAGGCATTTCATAAGTTATTTCTCTTCCACAGGCCTTTGTCAGCAGCTCCTGCTCTCCTTAAGCTTTTTTCTTTCTAATTCTTCTTTTAAATATTTATAAAAATTTGCACAGATTGGGGGGAGAAAAAGCTGAAGATGTGAAACAGAATTAATTTAATAAGCAAAGGGAAAGAAGCCCATTACTGGCTTAGGAAGCCTCTTTTCATACTGTATATTGTTACAAGGAATAATTAAATTGAAGGCCCTTGATCTTTGGGAGCTTTTTCATTAATATTATTATTATTAATAATACCAATTTACAAGTCCCTCTCCCCACTTCACTTGTATGGGGCTCTACGAGCTTCATTGCCGCGAGGCACCTGCATGCTGCCACACTGCAGCGGGCTGTGTTTAAAAGGATCTTGCTTTCTGAAAGGCATAACAATAGCAGAGCTGTTTGGGATACCAGATCTGGGAAAAAAGAACCGTCTTGGCCCTTCACCCCACATTTGGATTACACCCTTTCCAAGGCTCTAGTCTGTTATAAGGCCCATGGCTCCTTATTTGTTTCTTTTTGTCCAGATTATTTATACTAAGCATTACCTAGAGATGCAGGGGCTTCATTGTGCTGGGTTTTGCATAAAGACGTGGACTATCAAGTCATAACAGACCAGACAGACAAAAAGGAGGAGAAACAGAGGCAAAACAGCTGGAGTGACTTGCCCAAGGCCACACTCTGGGTCAGCGACAAAGCTGGAAATAGCACTCAGTGTCTTATGTGCTGGACCACACTGCCGTGAAGCTTTGCCTCCACATTACGAGGCAGCTGTGGCAGGAACCGTCTCTGCCTGTGTCTGCTCAACACCTGTTGTTGATGTATTATCCTAACACAAACAGACGACAACAAGCTGCCTTTCCTATTAGTGGCCTTTCCCCGTTCCACACCTCCCCATACCCGATTCCAACTGGGCCCAGAAACAGAAACCACGTCAGTTCCCGCATTTCTCTTTCAGACTCAAGGCGTTCAGCTAAGCATCTTTTCCACGGGATACTTCTTGGACCACGCCAAGCTCCAGGGACAGTAAAAGTTCTCAGGTGCCATGGGGTTATAGCAGCCCGAAAGAAAGACAAGACAGAATACATTTAAAACCCTGCCCGTGCACTGCTCTCCCATTATAATGAGGTTATATGAATTTCACCACTGTTCTTCTTTTGGGTGCAAGCCATGCCAAGAACAAGCTGTAGCATCTGGCCGGGTTGGAAGATTCAGCACCAGTTGTGTTGGCAGCTTGAGAGTAGCCCCTGGAAGCGTCACCGTGCTGGGCTCTGGATGCACCATCTGGAGTGCCTCCTCCCCAGATGCCATGTGTAGGTTTTTTTTAAGCTCACTTTTCTCTTTTCTTTTTTTAATTATTCGGTACGTTGCTATCTTGTCACAAATAAAAGTCAATACGAATGCTTTATTGAGACCTCCGCCCATGTTCCTATATGATTGTTTCCTTCCTACCCTTAAACACAGGACAGAATGCAATGTACATTTCATTTCCAAACTGGATTCTTCAGAGGAAGGAATTCCAGACCATCTGCCACACACAGACATCTCTGCTTTCCTTATTCATATGCAAAAAAGCCTTGTATTTACAAAAAAAAAGGACCCGGCAGGCAAATAACCCCCTCTGTTTCCTGTCTAAACTATTACAGTTCAGAAATTCAGTGCTAATTATTGGGATTACAGTCCTTTATTTTAAGGAAGGCTGGAGTAAATGTTGGGTGAGAGCTGTTGAATCTACCAGTTATCTTCCCAAAGTGATGAATCATCAAGCCAGCTCAGCCTCTTCCAATTTAAAAAACAATCTAACCAAAGCCTGAAATCGAAACATTTTGAACTGAATAATACACTCTCTCCCCCTCTCCCAGATTTAACACACCCTCATGGGACACAAAGAGACAAAGACAGAGACATGGCTAAATCAACTTGAACCAGTTGTACAATCTGTCTCTTATTTTATCAAAGATTTTCATCCTACTATAAACTTAAAGGAGGTCAGGTTGATTTTCCTATTACTGGAAAGTCGGACTATAAATGCACCATTAGGATCTTTGTAGTTTAGATGCATTTTAATTTTTCCACTACCCAAATATCAACCAAACTACACAAAGGATACTAAGGATTACAGCCGGTTCTCCAGAGGTTTTAGCAGGTTCCCATTTCATTATTCATGAATGCTTCCCTACTTAT
This sequence comes from Caiman crocodilus, assembly GCA_030014935.1. Lineage (NCBI taxonomy): Eukaryota > Metazoa > Chordata > Crocodylia > Alligatoridae > Caiman > Caiman crocodilus. The sequence continues at coordinate 5,509,698 of JAGPOW010002118.1, read as the reverse complement.
TTGCTATAAAATCTGAAGTAAAAGAACAGAGAAGGACTGCACTGGTCATAGGGCAGGGAGAGGAAACCACTGGTTTGGAGACTACCCTGGGACTCTCGAGATACAAGTTCAATTCTCTGCTCTACCCCAGTCTTTTTGCATAGTTGGTAGGAGCATCAAGTCCAACCCCGTGCCATGGCAGGAAAATGTACTAGGGAAGCAAACAAGAGCACCAGTCGAGATGCGTGCCAGGAGAAGTGGTCCCCCCACGGCTGATCCCGCAATGCACCGCTGCCAGTTGCAGGTTGACGGGATTGGCGGTGGAGGAATCCCCCACCCCCAGTCAGCAGGACCAGCCAAGAGGGGACTACCCACCCTGGCCTGCAGGATTAGTTATGGGGGGACCCCCCCAGTCCCTGATTGTCTGCTGGGGGGGCAAATGCCCCCCCCCCGACTCAAGAGGCACCAGTCGCCCATTATAATAGATTTAGAAAAGCTACAGAGAAGGACAACAAAAATAATAAGGGTATAGATCAGCTGCCCCACCAGAAAAAAAACTAAAAAGACTAGGACTCTTCAGTTTGGAAAGGAGAAAGGCAGTTGAACCAGATACCATAGCCAGGTTCAGAAAGGGACTGGATACATTCATGGATGATAGCTCTGTTAAAAGGTAGCAAATAGAACAGTCAGGGATATATCCTTCTGGCATCTCTAAATCAATGGTGCTGGATGCCAGGAATGGTAATGAACAGGGGACAGATTACCCTAGACGTGCATGGTTCAATGCTTTCACTCCTGAGTATCCACTCCTGCCACTGTCAGAGACAGGATAATTGGCTAGATAGGCCATCTTCATCTTTCAAATGGAGAAAGAAGCATTTCTCTGCCTTGCAAAGGTGCTCTAAGCATAAGACATTAAAGACTGAGGCACTCAGGTCCCTAACCATGGGTCATAAAAGTATGTTAGAGAGAGAGTGTAAGCTGTTCCTTTAGGACAACAAATTAGATGAATTAGCCACTTCTACCCAGCTGAAGCAAATCCGTTTAAAAACATAAGCAATTACGTGCATTGCTTATTCTACTCTACCCTGGACACCTTACCCTGGAGGAGGGAAAGCTGAGGAACTGAATAGGAGCATGGAAAACAGGTCAATGAGCAGGAGCACTCTGATCTCCAAGGGATGGGAGGACTTGGACAGTCATCAACATAAGGAGGTACCGTGATGGAGCAGATGGAGTGCTGGGTCCTACTCTCAGCTCTGCCAATCACCGCGGTCAAATTTCTTAACTAGCCCATAGCCCATTTTCCACCTCTGTGCTAGAAAATTAAAAAATACTTCTTTCTTTTTGGTAAGGAGCCTAGAGTTCTACAGATGAAAGGTGCTACGTATGTATTGAGTATTAGCAATAAATTGCATTGTATTTTATGTAACCCAGGTGTCCTCAAAGCAAGTGTACCTCCCCTCACCAACAGAAGGGGAAAGCCAGCAGGGCACACGTGCCGGGGGTGGAAGTAGCAGTCTACTCTCAGTTCCCTCCCATTTATCACGTCTCAATAGAAGAGGAACAGAAAGTGATGTCTTAACCAGGTACAAATTTAATACAGGATCTTCATAAAGTCCTTGTGCATGACCTAAGTTATTAAAGTTTAAAAGTGCAGAAGGACTTTTTTGAAGACCGTGTGTGTGTGTGTGTGTGTGTGTGTGTGTGTGTGTGTGTGTGTGTGTGTAGATAGATAGATAGATAGATATAAAGACAGTGAATTAAAGTGAGTATTTACAGGTTACAAGTATATACATACCCAAACAGGTAGGCATAATGGTCCCAAACGGTATGAACAGGTAAATACAACAATAAATGGCACTCTAAAATAGTAGGCGTACAGTTAACAGTTAATAAACTGTTAATAAACTCCAAAAGTGCACAGCGTGCATCAAACAATCAATAACCACTCCAAACTATGAGATGCAAGAGTTCTCTAGTGGTTCCCCTCCTTTAGCGGGTCTCCTCCTCCTGCCTCTTTATTAAGGCTACCTTCCCCTGAACGTTACGCTTGGTGGGAGACCTATTGCCCCACTGACTCGTGTGTCCCAAGGAGGCAGGTGGGGCAGTGTTCATAAGCTCTCTGGCCTGGCTGATGTTTCTCCAAGGGAATGCTCAGGTCCAGGCCTCAGGAGAGTGGCGTGACTCACTCATGCGTCCCAGTGGCTCAATCCTTCTCAGGGGGGTTACAGGCCTGGGCCGCCTCGTGCATGCCCACACGAGCATGCCGTTCTGAATATTGCTCCCGGCTCACAGGAACTGCTCTGTTCCCAGGGTCCTTGCAGGCCCGCTCTGTAGGGGAGGCGTCCCAGAGCACCCAGCCCCTCCTTCTTCCGGGCCTTACGCCCCACAATGACTCATCCTGCGGTAGCGTGGTCTCCTGTGTCCGGCCTCACGCTGTGGTTGGAGACCCAAGCCGCCTCGCTGCAGCTCCCAGGGTCCCCGTCCCTTGCAGGCCACCCAGGCAGCAATGCTTGCACTGCAACCCAGCCTTATGCTGGGGTTGGAGACTCGCGCTGCACTGCTGGGGCTTCCAGGGTCCCGGTCTCTCGCGGTCCCTCCATGCAGCGATGCCTGCACCACCCACCACTTCCATCCAGCAGCAGAATCTTCCAGGCTCTTCTGGGCAGCTGGATACGCCCACTAGGCAGCTCTCCCAGCTCTTCTTCACCCCGGGACCTCTTCCTTCTTCGTCCCTCCCCAACTGCCCCACATGCTCAGCACGCTGCTTATATCCACTTCTGGGGCTCCACCCCAAGACTGAAAATGAACCAATCAGGGGGGCTGCAATGGCAGTTCCTAATTAAGTCTGCTCCTGCCCCCCCTCCCCTTTGGAGTAGAGGGGGCATGAACTCTCCTCTTGGCTCCGATTGGTGGGGTTTGCCCCACCAATCACATTCGCAGTCTCCCAAACCTGGAGAGCTGGGCGAAGCCGGCAAGCCTGCTGCATTTAAATTAACAGGACTCTTTTAACATAATATTAAGGGGTTCCTGCACTGATGCAAGGAACTGGACTGCAGGATACACACAACTTGTTCACATAGATTATAACCAGCCTGTTAACACATTTCCCTTCTGCCTGAACTGAATTTTACTTCTAGTAAATGGCCATATTGCTGAAACGCTCAAATCTAACTTTAGCAGAAGTGTCAAAGCCAGCTTATTTCAAGACAATTTTACAAGTCGAAAGAGCCTGGGAAAGAAATTGTTAGCTTTATTAAAAACACAAAAATCTCACTTGGATTCTTAAGGAATGGGGCAGGAAATCTATAAACCCTGTGTGTGTGTTTCTTTAGCTTTATGGACCTTATTACTACATTTGCATAGCTGCAATAAAGTACATATTTAAATAGAACGGAAGAAATGCACAAGTTGTAATGGCTTGGTTTTTTGTATCAGGCTGCTTTCTATTACATTTACTTTTGTCACGTACTTGATTATGCATTAAGGCTGAAATAGTTGCAGAAGGAATTTCCCCCACAGGTATCTTCCTCACGGACTCTTTCGTACCCAGGCGCAGAAGAGCAAAGAAGTGGGCAAACATGTTATGCTTCCATTGCAATCACTCCTAGGGCCAGCTGGGCACATTTCAGCTCCCAGCACAACCCATGACTGCCTAAGAGTGTGTGCAGATGAAACAGGAGCCCTAAATTGAAGCAGTGGGTTTATAATAACACTGCTTCAGATTAGGGCCAAGTAAACCCCCATGTCATACACACACCCATGCACTTACCTATCTCCCAGTGGCGGGGAGGGGAGGGCAAGCTGCTGGCAGGCAGACCAGACCCTGGGCCAGGGAGGAGCTAGTGCTTCCTTCTATAGCAGTGGTGGCACCCACCTGCAGGCACCCGGCCTAGGCGATCCCGAGAGGTACCACAGCCGTGGAGGGAAGCACCGGGCCCCCGCGCAGCACGGGAGGCCAGGGAGGAGATGGCCCCTTTTCTTGGTTGGAGCTTGTCTTCCCGACCTGCTGCCAGGCTGCCTGCACGAGCTTCCTGCAGAGCCCCTGAGCTGCATGGAGCCATCCATGGCTGTAGGGCAGCAAACTAAAAATCCTCCAAGGAGTTTTAGTTGCATGACTTAGGGCACATTTAAGGTGTATTACACTGCCAGATTTGCTACAGCAGCTGGACTCACTCCGCAATACGCTGCTGATGCACGTAAACACCAGCCTCATTCAAGTGGTGCAAAAGCATTTAACCTGCTTTAAAGTGTCTTGTACACATGCCTCTCATTTTGTCTACACGTGGTCTAAAAGACTGAATTATACCAACTAGCAGTGTCTTCTATTGACCTATTCAGCAGCTGAGGATTGCTGAAGTCAAAGCGGTCCTGAGCACACTCCTACGAAAGCCTTCCAGTGTCCTACCTGCTCCCAAGGCGGAGAGGGAGAGAGGGAAGAGTTTTTAGAGGCGGTGCAAACAGATAACAGGCTAAAAGGTAAAATCCATCGAGTTTGAAACCATCAGCATTTGTCCCCCCCACTCAGATTTAATACTAGCATAACTGGAGCTAAAAACACGTGGCAACTACATGGACAGCCCTGTAAATGTAATAAGCAAATGCATGGCAGTTTCAGCCAGGAAATAAAGTTTTATAAACACAGAGGATGATGCCATAAGGTTTTCTAATAGCGACGCACATTTTTAAAAAGGGTGGCAATTAAATGCCGAACGAGTCGGGGTTTCATTCAGATATGTTTGTACTGCTGCACTTCTGGAACAGAAAGGTCCACCACTGAACAATTAACTCAGAAGGCTACCATTAGCAAACTGGGCTTGGGGGTTGGACATCACAAATTAACTGCAAAAGACTGTGAATGGGCCCAATATTCTCAACACCAAGTTATAATTAGGAATTTAACGCTTATCTCACGTTCCCTTTTAGACTACAGAAAATATGCATGCAGCCAAAAAATCAAATTTCAGTACTAATTTCTACAATATGGGGGGAAAAATTGGTAACCTCGTGAAGTATATGTAACCATTGTGATTTTGTAAGTTATTATGAAGCTGTTGCCATTCCGTGGCCTGGCATTATGCAACATTTTTTCATGCACTGACCCTAGGTAAAATACAACTCGGTAGAGAAGGCTATTTAAATCTACTTGAAGTGCCACTGAAAGAGCTTAAGTAGGATTTCACTGACCTGTGGGCCTCTCTGCTTGTTCTCTGCAAAGTTGTAAAATGTACCTCTGATGATTAAAGCAGCATTTGCAGTTTAACAATGGCTCGTATTGAAAAAAAAAAGATGTGTTGTTCAAGCAGATTGGAGATAGTTCAACAAAACCACATTCCACCAGAATGGGCAATGACACTGAAGCCAACGCGATTTGCAAAAATGAGTCACTTTGTTGCAGAAAAAATATGAAAGAAGTTGCAACCATGTTGAAATTGCCCATTTTTATGCGTTTGGCATGAACAACTTATGAAATTATATTTTGTTTTGAAACTTGTGCATGTTAAAACAGGGTTAGTTATTCTGTAACAAGTCAGCATAGAATCAGAACATTGCAATTCTTTTTCCCCAAAATGAAATATTTCAAATTAACCTATGAACAAAATCATTAGTACCTGCTCCCACTGGTTTGTCTTGTTCTTTAGTCACTTGAGCATGCATAGCAAATTATTCGTTCTTATTCTTTTATAGCAAGTACCAGCCATGCCAGATTACTATACCCAGGTCATTTTTAGGGAGATTTTATTTTTTTTATTTTAAGGGATTATACACATGTATAACTTTGGAAGAATGAGCCAAAAAGCAAAAATTAATAACCAGTGTTTTAAACTGCAGATTTGTTATAAATGAACTGTGCATTTCTTATTAAGTTCCCTGTTCTGGAGCTTTCTCAAGCACCTGCATGCTTGTGAGTAGAAAAAAATGAAGTAATGGATTAACTCTGAGCAGGGGTGGGCAAAATGCAGCCCGCAGGCTGGATGCAGCCCACCAGGCCATTGTGTCTGTGCTTCTAGAAGTCCCCTCTGTCTTGAATGAGACGTAAAACTGGAGCCCTGACTACCGCGCTGCCCTGGGAAGCAGAGGGCTTAATACCCGTATATCCATCAGACATGGATAAAGTTCTATTTAAGTTCAGTCGAAGGCATTAGCCTTTATCCTGAAACTATACCGCTGCGTTAGTGATTTAAACTGGCTCCCACATGCCACAGGAGATTTGGTTTTCTGTAATGCTGGAGTGATCCATAACATGTTATGTGGCAGAAAATTCATTTGAGATCCTTCTGAATGAAACATGCCATATTAAAAATTACTATTGCTTGGATGAACAGTAATAATTCATTTACCCTAGAAATACCCCTGAAACAGATATCCATTTCCAGCCACCTCGTTTCAATCACTTACCTGTTTACTGCAACCCTTCGCTCTACAATTTGCCGGGCGCTCTCTGAGAACACACAATTGATGCATTCTGCTTCATTTGGTATTTTGCCATATCCTGAGGTTTCAACTAGGACTGTAGCCAGCCACAAATGACATGGAAATGTAGCTGTCTGCGCAAATAAATAATATTTATACCTGTTATTCAGTGCAGGCATTTTCCAGGGTTATTTTTTAATACAAGGCTACACTAAAAAAGAAATGGCAGGGAAAGCAAAGTCATGATGTTTGACATTTGACTTTTATAAGCATTCAGAATTTAACCATTACTTAATGGCTTTTTGCACGCCGATTTTACTTGGTGTATCTTGTTGCATAAAATGATCATTAACAAGACAGATTACCTAATTATGCTGTTCTGTTCTACTTCAGAGTAACATTGCCACTATAAATTTAACACAGTCTGCAGCATGTGCAAAAGCTCCTGACCGAATCCCATGACCATGAAGAACAGAATATGGAGACAGAGTGTCATTGCATTTGACAAACTGACTGGTATCACTGTCAGTGTAATAGTCCCAGATCTGCAGCCGAAGACAACAACATTGATTGTCCACTTCAAAAGGGTCAGGATGAATTAAATATTCATGGCGCTCAGCCGTCTTGACAGCTCTTGATGCGTTCTCAAGCTGATACTTTCCTTATGGACCTTGGCCCACTAAATCAGTGGCAAGTTCTGAAGTTTATGTATTTATTTCCTACTATGCTGTCAGCCATGTATGGTTAAAAAAAAACCCATTGATGAGCTGCTATCCTCTAGAAAGACATAACAGCAAATGAGTGTTTTCTTCAGCAACCACAATCATGCCTTTCACCGGAGCTAATCAAACTATTAGCTACAAGCAACAATTATTACCAAGGGAAGTGGACTAAAAGAGGGAAAGATGGGGTACTAAACCTCATGAGAAACGTGGAAAATGCTTTCAGCTTGTGTCTTTTCACCCTCTATAGTGCTGAATGAAAAAGGGACTGTGTCAATTTTTTTTTAAATGCTGTAGGTTTTTTGAAAAGGTCCAGTTAATATAGGCACATGAATGATGTATAGGGTTCAAAACCACTGGTGCAAATATTCAAAACGTGCAAGTGGAATGAGGCAGGTAACTATGCACTTCTTAATCTGCCATCATTTCCAACATAAAATAAGATTAAAGTTGATGCGAGTCACTAGATAAACAATTAAATGATCAGACTATAATTAATACTATTCAAAATATGATTAAAGGGAATTAGGTCACATCCCACAAACATGATTTCATTCTTTGAGAAGCTGACACGGTTTGGTTCAGAAAAGTAACTCATTAGACATAGTGCTTTTGGACACTGATAAGGCATTTGACTGCACTACATATTTGGCTTGAAAATTACCAATCTCCGGTAAAGCACAGATTAAATGGATTAAAAATTGACTAGCTGTCATGTCAGAAGTAGCGTCAGTGGAGAATCATCAGCAATAGGGTTGATTCTATTCAGGTTCCAATGGGAAGGCTGGCAGTCCATGGGACCCTACTCGATATTTTTTGTTAGTGGTACTTAAACAAATGTAAAGATGACTGTAGATGAAATCTGAGAATGCCACAAAACCCGACAGAGCAGGTAGTGGGGGGGAAAATACCCCAGCAAATGAGCAACCCATGTGCATATGAAGGTGAGAGGCAAGATGAAAGAGAAGGAAATGCCTTTCTAAGGAGTTTTTCCTGGCTCTTCCATTTGTATGGTTTTCTCTGCCCTGAACCCTTATGCTTAGCCACACCTATTATTCTCACTCCCCTGTTCAGGTTTAGGATCTGATTATCAGGAAACAAAAATGAGGAAGTTGTGGTTTGCTGCCCGAATTGGCTCACCGGGTCCGTCTCTGATGATGCCCTCTGCCTCTTTCAGCTCCTCCTTCATATGTGCGTCACACAGATTCACAGAAGTTTAGGGCTGGGAGGGACCTTGTGAGATCGGGTCCAGCTCCCCTGCTCTGGGAAGAAAAGACGGCTGGGGTCAAATAACCTCAGCAAGGGGAGAGTCCAGTCTCCTTTGGAAGATCTGATCCCACTGGGAGTCTATTCCAGACTCTGGTCACACGAACCGTGAATAAGTTTTTCCTTATGTCCAGTCTGAAACCTTCTGCTAGGAGTTTATGACTGTTGCTCCTGGTTTTCCCCTGGGGCACTTTGATGAATAGTTGTTCACCTAGTCCCTGATCGTCTCCCCTGATGTGTATGTAAGCTGCCACCAAAACCCCACAAAGCCTTCTCTTTTCTAAGTTGCCTAGGAGGGCCATGCACCCCTTTGGGTAGTGATTTGATTCAGAGGAGATTTGGCCCAATTCAGTGGCCAAATCTCCAAATCTGAATTGAATCCGGGAACCAATTTAAGGGTCCGAATCGACTCAAAGCTCTCCGAATCTTTGGAAAAGATTCGGAGAGCTTTGATGATTCGGGCAGTCCCCGGTGGCTGCAGCTGGACTCTGAGCTGGTAAGTCACTAGGGGAGGGAGGGCTTGAGGGGGGGAGGAGACCATGAGGGTCTCCTGCCCACCCCAGATCGGTACTTTAAAAAGCAGCCCTGACTCAGTGGGTGCTGCCAGGTGGAGGGGGCGATCCCTGCTGCCTCCACTGCCCCATGCTACATGGGGGGCTCTGCACAAGCCCCCCAACCCCTGCCCTGCTCCCCCTGGTACTCCCACGGGTGCCCTGCCCGAGCCAGTTCTGGCCCTTTAAGGAAAAAAAAACAACCAAGAAAAGCCCCAGGACTCATCACTCCTACAGCAGCCTCGGGGCTTTGGGAGCTCATGCAGAACCCTCACATGGTATGGGGCAGTGGGGCTGGCTCCCCACTGGCAGGAGCAGCGAGTCCGGGGGGTTTCTCTTTTTTCTTTTTTTTTCTTAAAGAGCCGGAGCTGGCAAGGGCAAGGCACCCATGGAGAGGGGGCTAGAAGAGCAAGGGGGGGGGTCATACAGAGCACCCCATGCAGTGTGGGGTGGTGGGGGCAGCAGGAATCGCCCCCTGCCCAGCAGCATCTGGTGAGTCAGGGCTTTTTTTTTAAAAAAAACAAGTGCCAAGAGCTGAGGTGGGCAAAGCAGCCATTGCCAGGCTCAGAGAGTGGGTGGGGGATGGGCCTGGCCTGGCTGATTTGTAGATTTGGCAATCAGATTTGGCCTAATTGAATTGGCACAGTGATTTGAATCACCAAATCGAATCACTGTCTCCCAAATCAGCCGAATCCGAAGCAAATACTAGCGGCTCTGCACAGGCCTATTGGACAGTTCCATATCTGCCAGCCTTTCCTCATATGGCTCGCTCTTCAGGCCTCTAATCATACAAGTGGCTCTTCTCTGGACTCTCTCAAGCTTCTCCACATCCTTCTTGAAGCGTGGCTTCCAGAACTGGACACAGTACTCCAGCTGCGGCCTCACCAATGCCGAGTAGAGTGGGAGAATAACTTCCTTAGTTTTGCTTGAGATACATCAGTTGATGCATACCCATGCATTGTTTTCTCTGCTAACTGCAGCATCACACTGGTGGATCATATTCATTTTATGATCAATTATGACCCCCAGATCCCTTTCAGGTGTGGTGCTAGCTAGCGTAGCACCACCGAGCCTGTAAGTTTCTTGCAGATTTTTCCTCCCCAGATGGAGCACTTTATACTTCTGGACTGGTGGAATACAGATGCAAAGTACTCATTCAGGAGCTCAGTTTTCTCCTTGGTTTTGGTGATCAGATGTCCAGACGCATTGAGCAGTGGTCCCATGTTTCCACTAGTTTTCCTCCTGTTGCCTACGTACCCAAAGACTTCTTATTGCTGTTGGTTTCAGTGACTAAACTGAATTCGGTCACTGCCTTTGCTTTTCTAATTGGCCCTCTACAGCTGTGGACCAATCTAAAGTAGTTTTCCTTGGGGCCTATTCCTAATTTCTATCACTGGTAAGCCTCCCTTTTCTTTTTCAGAAGACCTGCAACTTCTCTATTGAGCCAAGATGGCCTCCCGGCCCTTTTGCCACCTCTTTTGCACACGGGTATGGACAATTTCTATGCACTGAAGATCGTATCTTTGAGGAACGACCACTCCTTGTCCACACTCTTTCCCTGTGGTCCATGATCCCGTACGGAAAATTTGTTTGTGCATAGGAGAGATCCTCCCGCTGGAAACTGGCTAGTGGGAAGCTAACTATGAAGCTGTCATAGGGAGTCCCGTCTGCAAGCAGACAAGGGTGGACCCGCCCCTACACAGTGCTATTTTAATTGCATTACCTTGGTCATGGTACCCTATCACAAGAATAGGTTAATGCAACCCATATGAATAAAATGTTCAAACTCTGAGTCTGGGCACATTGCCCTTAGGCAAAACATGGACAAGTTTGCACGCTGGTGAGCCAACAATGGGGTCCTGCATACTGTGGAAGGGGTTGACTGGTCCTTAAAGTGTGATCACAGATGTGTAGGAATTGGGGAGGCGTAAGAGTTTCTTCTTCATTATATATTGAATTGCTCTCCTCTGTTTGTTGTGTGTTTCAGGACTACCCCATATGAGGTTCTGAGCTTCCAACTGGTTGATTTGAACTCCTTGTTTTTTAACAATGCTTTGTTACTTTTTATAATAAAGGTCAAAAAAGTTTTTGTAAAAAAGGCGCTCTCTCCCCCTCTCTCCCCAGCCCACTTCCTTCTCACCGTATTGACCAGAAGTTCCATTCTAAACATAAAAAATAGCCTAATGAATTTTAATTAAAACAAATACATTGCCACAAAAATGCAATGAATCAACATTTTCTACCAAAAACTATTTGATTAAAAAATTCCCAACCAGAATAGAAGAATTAATGATACTGCAAACTCTTTACACTCAGAACAACAGAAAGCATTTTCTTAGGAAAACAAAAAGTGAGTTCACTAGGTAACAGTTAATTATCTAATCAGTACATAATATCCTGAGTTTATTTCTTTATACTGCTGCAAATGAGGGCAAAGTAGAGAAATTCTGTTCTACATTAATGACATCTGGTACCAGCAATTTGCCATTATTTTGACTAGTACGGTGCTTAAATCACCACCAACACATAAAATTCAATGTGCTAATAGCATTCTCCAGAAGTATGAAACATACTTTATCAAAATTACACTTTCACAGGACTAAATTAATTTAATAACAATTAATGTATTTTTTCAAAAAACATCAGTAAGACATGTGCAGCGAATAATTTGATTATAAATGGTTGCCACTTCCATGCTAGATATTATTAGCTCCGAAAAGCCACTTAAGACTCTGCAATATCACTGTCACTATCAATCACTGCATAGGAAAGGTCATACAAAATTTGGTCGCAATAATATAAATCATTTACACATATGACTACACAGAGTCGCTATTATTCCCTCGAAAGCTACAGACAGAGCATTGTTTATTGTGACAAACAATGGATCCTGATCCTCCCAACAGAAAGAAAGGGTGTGGGAGGGGTGGAAGAAATGACGGATGAGAATAACAAAATCTGACATAAAAAGTGTGCAATATAGAGTCAGAATCAAATATCCACATAATTTTTCTGCAGCAGAGTCTGATTGACAAAATAATGACTCCTTTCAAGCCAGTGGCCACTTTAAAAGGTACAACTTTTTGGAAGGTTTCAAACCTCAGGTTACCTTCACGTAATGATGAGTTTTCTGCAATTCTGCAAAAAAAAGGGTGGGGCCAAGCTGGGCAGGGAGGGGCATCCAGGAGTAGGGCCCGGGCCAGAACTGCAGTGCAGCGACAGCATGGGACCAGAGCCCTGGGGCAGAGCTGCGATCTGCACCCTTGGGAGCGGCGTGCCAGAAATGCCACGGCACTTCCAGAGCATCACGAAGCTCCGGATGGGTGGGGAGAGCATCCAAAACAGTGCTTCTAGCCCTGGAGAGGGGTGCAAGAATTGCAGTGGTGGGCAGTTGAAGCCGCAGGCTGAAATGCCTCCAGGCAAGGGACAGCCGGAGGCCGCAGCCGAGCCGTTCGCCCAGGCAGAGCAGCAGGAGCACCATCTGACAACCAGGAGGACTGACAGAAGCTGAGCCGGATACCAGCACCTGCAGCCGATCCAGAGACACCGGGACCAACTGCAGGTCCAGAGGGCCCCTGGGTGAAGAAGGACCAAACAAAAGGCCCGTGTGCTGAGCCCAAACAGACCCCTTGGATGGCACTATTGGACTTGGGGGCAAAGGGAGAATTCGGGGTCTCTGCACTTCCCCAAGCGCTGTGCTAAGGCAGGGGCTACAGGAAGCCTTGGAGTTTATGACCAGACCCTTGGAATAAGGGCCAGTGGGAAATAAAGCCGTACGCGACTGCCACAGGGACTTTGCACAACAAGCCCGGAGCAGTAAAACACGCGAGTCGGAGGGTCCCAGACTGGGAAGAAGTATAGGATTGACGCCAGTGTGGTGAGCCAGCACTGGCCATTCCCCATGGCATATTGTTTGATTTTGCAGCCTTTGGGCTCAGGACTAGGCTTTAAGGTGCGAGCTGTTTAATTGGCAACAGTTGAGACCCAACAGGAACCAGGCCATAACTGGAAAAGGCTAGCTGAGAAGACCCTTGCTACCATGGTGGCTATACAGAACACAGGCCATTAGGGTCAGAGACTCCTGACAATACCCATCTCCGCTGGAGTCTGGATGTGGTTCGGACGGGGTAAAGGAGAGGGTCTGGAGCCCCGCAAAGAGAAGAGGGGAAGAACCTGGCAGGTCTCATATGGGAAACTGCCTCCCATAACGTGCATCAAAGTTGTGACAGGTGAGAAATACAACATCACGTAGGCACTGCCAGACTGAGTGATCTAGACCAGGCTCCACCCTGTCGCCACCAGTAGGGCAGAGATCCCTAGGCCAGGATCTCAAACCTTATAATACCTGCAGCTGGCACATCCAATCTCCGTGGTGACCTTGCACACCCATGCCATCCTGCACCCCCTTCAGTGGGTATGGGGTGGATGGCCTGGTGTGCTTTGGCAGTGGGGCCAGGTCTGGTGGCAGTGGCAGAGACTGGCGGCAGCAGCTAGAAGGAGCCACTACTGCAGGGGCTGCCAGGTAGCGAGTCCAGCTGCTGCACCATCCCAGCCCCGCTGCACGCCCCAGGGCAGCAGGACCAGCCATACATCCCCGGGGCAGGTGGGGCTGAGGAGCCTGCCACGGGCCAGATAAAATCCCTTAGTGGGCCAGATTTGGCCCACGGGCATCTTTTGCCCACCTCTGCTCTAATACAATCAAGCATCATATGCCAGCAATTAGAGGTCAGCAAATCCCTGACCTGAAATTCCTTCTTCAGACAAATAGTACCAAAGGGTGAAAGTCTGGGCCGAGTGAACTTATTGGCAAAATTTAACTTAAGTTAGGTTTGGAACAAAAATATTTCAGAGTTTGGTTGTTCTTCCTTAAAATGGATAAATTAGGATTTGCTTAATGACTGTGGGCTAAGAAGCCTGTGCTATGTCTAAATGAGCGTTTTAAAGGTTCCAATACGCGAATTGACAATGAATGCATCATGACAGGTCCCTCCTGCTATCACACCAAATTTCTTTGTATTATTAATGTTTCAGTCACCTCCACTTCAATGTATCCCAAGATGCATCAAGACCGTGGTCTCATGGGCGCACTCTGTGTATTTTCATGACAGCTCCTGTGTGGTTCAGCAGAGTTAATTTGAACATCCCTCCTTAATGTGTAGGTTATAGTCAATTCCCATCCAATTTTAAATAAAAGGCATAAAAACCCATAACATAGGGAAAATTGTTAGAATTTGTTCTTTTCAACAATCCTGTGCCACTAGTTCAGTAGAAAATCTAAAATGTGTTTTAAAATGATAAAAAAAAAATGGAGGTTTTAAAGGGAGCAGAAGAGGGGAAATAATTCATTTAAGGTAGCATCCAAATTAATATACACACACACACTTCATTTTACACCATGCCACAAAATCAGATGAAATCCCCTCTTCGAAGAGTATACGGTTGACTTGTACTAGGTGACATATTCCACTAAGGAAGAATATTCGACCTATGGTAAACTATTACTGACCTTATAATTAGCCTGGAAGGAGTTACTATCCTACCACATGATGTTTATTACATCAGACTGGACAAAAATGGAAATTGGGCAATAGGAAATAAATGTTGCGATGGCAGGAAAGGAGAGCACACGGCCTAATGAGTCTCAGCTTGATTTTAGGTCCTTGAATTCTGGAAAATAGGAATCACAGCCTAAGGCCTGATGTGGCTTACTGGCTCTTCAAACACACAAGGAGATGCTCGTTCGCATCTAGTACCCTGTATTTTGCTTACTGGTAGAAACTGGGAGAACAGGTAGCTGAAAACTCATGAAGAGATGGGATTAACATTTGGGCGTACATTCGAATGACGAGTATCAGGTGTTTCAGCGATAACTCCCACAATCTCCCCTGCTCATTTGATGACAGAGGCATGGCAACTTTGCTGTTTTGTTTATTGGAGTGTAAGTACAGTATTAAAATGTAATAAATCCAGTAATTGCATCCTTACTAGAGAAATATCAACCACAAATTAAATGGCATCAAGATATACAGCAACATAGTATCGAAGCTGATTTTCTCATTTGGTAATGCATGATACGGACTTACAGGGTAGTGATGAAGAGTAGTGTCCTTGAAAGATATTATTGCATTTGCACTGATCCTAGATTACTGAAGAGATATTAGATTTCTATAACTTACAAAAACTAGATCAAAGAAAAAAAAATCTTTTCATGTCCCATCACTATCTGCAGATCCAGAATTTACAAGGCATCAGATCATGTGAAATAAACTGATTTTACTCAAAGCAATATAGAAGAACATTGTGACATTAGCAAATATGATGAAGAGCAGCGATCTTAGCGATAGATAGCAGTCACTATCCAGATCCTCTGCTGGTATAGATTTTCCATGACTCCTTAAGTATAATTTTTTTGTTTGTTTTTAAATCACAACTTGGCATTTTGGAATAGAAAAGCAGTAACTCCTTTTCCACTGGACATCCAGACAACAAACTAGCTTCAAATTTGTTCAGATGGCAAGGCAAGGCCACCGTGTCGGCCACGGGCAGAGGCAGGGTGAAAAATGAGGTCCTCCAAGCTCCAGTGTGATGCTCTATCCTAAGCTTCCCTTCCTTCCTCTCCAACGCATGGAGTAGATTTCTTTCTATACTTTTAATCAGATAAAATGGGAGGGGAACAAGACTGTGAAAGTATCATTAAATATCTGCCTCTTGTTGAAGTGTGAAATGTTGATGAAAATTTAAACTGGGATTCAAGCTTCAGCTCCGTCAGTGAGCAACTAACTGTTATACCCGGGTCAAGTCATGTAATCCGTACCCTGCTATCCCTCTCTAAACCAGGGGCAAGTATTGATCTTTCTTTAAAGTGCTCTTCACAGATTCTATGAAAGAGGTTATGCCACTGGAGATAACGGTAAAAGATCAATTATATTAACGCTTTCAGGTCAATAAAACAATTATTGATTCAATTTGGACAACCACAGCTATGTGATATATGAACTCAATATACATTTGTTCCAATATGACAGTATTTTCCATAACGCCAATGTACTACGTCTCAAATATATGCTGAAAGCGAACCTCCTATTACATTATTACATGTGGATTAATAATATTCTGCTCCCATCACAACACAGCTTTTTCCGTCTCCTAAAGCAGCGACTTGACAGGCTTCAGCGCACACAAAAACATTGTGTAGTCAGGTCTTCAACTGAATCATCTAAGAAATAGTACTGATGTCAGCAATACAGATACCCCTTTTACAAAGGCACCACTAATAAGGTAAGCTACCTTCAGTCTAGAACAGTGGTTTGCAACCTGTGGTTCGCAGACCCTTTGGAGTCCGCCGACTTTGTCCAAGGGGTCCGCGAAAGATTACGACTATCAGTCAAAAGTATGTAAATACCTACACTTACAATTCAAAGGGATCTACACCTCCACGTGAAATTTTTTAGGGGGTCTGCAAATGAAAAAAGGTCGAAAACCACTGGTCTAGAACATGCCTGGGAAGGAACACTTGCTATCAGCTTTCTATCATCTTCGTTATGGTGCCCATATAGTTAATTGCAGACAAATTATTGCTTTTGCCAAAGAGCTACTACCTTAGAAAGTGCATGTTCTTCCTTAATTACCTTGAAAAAACTATGTAAGTGGTAAATTTAGAACAAATATTCTGCTTGCTTATTATTCAGTCTGCGTTACAGTCTCTGTGGGCCAGTGAGCACAGTTCATACCACAACAGCTGTAAAACACTGAAAACAAAATATAATTTATGCTCCACATGTTGCCCAATAAAACTGCATTTCCTTCATGTCAGGCAACGTTTAAATTTGTACGCTGATTTGACTTACCAGGAATAGAAGAAACTGGAATCAGCTCAGCTCATTCTCTGGTCCCTATCTATAAGGCTAAGTACAGACAGTCAAAAAGCCCAAGGCTGAATCAATTCAGTCTTTGCAGCTTAGTCTAAACTGCGTAGATTGAGCCGAGAAACAAGTGAGCAGACATTCACTTTTGATTATGGAAATGCAGCCACATGCCTGCAGCGGCTCGGGCTAGAAGAAGGGGGGTGCTAGTGCAAGCCTCCCCCTCCCTTTGGCAGTGGCTGGCAGGAAGCTGGGGGAGAAGTCCTCGGAGGGTTTTTCCCCCTCTCCACTCGAGCTGAAGGCGGGGTGTCATGGCCAGGCCCCACCAGGCCCACTGAGTAATACTGGGGCAGGGTTTAACGCCCCTCACCATAGCCTGCACTGACCCCAACCCGACAGGCAAGCAGAAAAGGAGGGGAGAGGTGTTTAAACCCCCTTCTCCACCCACATAGGACCCCAGCTGAGCTTTGCCTAGCAGGGGTGGAGCAGCCCCTGCCTGGATTTCCCCAGTTGCTGCTGTAGCAGAGAGCCAGAGCAGTAAGCAGGAGAAAGGAAGGCAGATCCCAGCGGGGGTCCTGAGAGGGCAGAAGAAGGGTATAAACCCCACTCCCTCTCTCTGCCTGAGCATGCCAGCACAGGGCCAATGTCTGGCCATGCCCCCTGCCCCGCTGCTGAAGCAGAAAGCGGGGAAAAGCTTGTCAGGGGCTGCTGCACTCCTCCCAAGCAGACTCTAGCTGGGGCTCCAGGCTTAAAGCTGCTGCCGCCTGCTCTGCCTCATACTGCCAACCTGGCCCTGGGTCCGATCACTCCCACCCCTTCGCTCCAGCAGCAAGTAGGGGAGGAGACTGTGAGGGGTTACTTCACCTCGGCCAGGCAGACCTTGGCTGGGTTTAGGTTTCCCACCCCACCCCTTTCTCAGCCAGTTGAAGCAGTGATAGCGCTTGGGGTAGGGAGCAGAAAGGTCAACCCTGCTCTGCTGGAGCAGACAGCACAGCCCAGTGCTGCAAAGCATGTTGGGATGCTGGGGGACTGTAATTTAACTTGAACCAGGAAGGGGTCTGGGACAGAAGTTCCATTAACCAATTTGACCTAAATCAGTTAAGTTGATACTACATCCAACCAGGTTTATCTTAAACCAGTTTGGGCCATTTTGAAAGCAGTTTAACTATACTGAACTTCTGTTCTGTTCCAGGCTTAAACCAGTTTCTGATTACTTAAACCAGTTACTGTATAATGTCTGTCCCTAAAGGCCTAAAGGTCCCAGATCCAGCAAAGCACATGCTCAAATGTAACGCCTGCGACTAATCACATGTCTGTTAAGCAGAGTGAGCGAGAGCTGGGTACCTGCTGAAATCATTTGTTTACGCATTTTGCTTATGGGAATATTTTAGGTTTAAAAGGTAGATATAAGTTTGCAAGGTTAGGTTAAGGGTTTGCAGGCCAAGCCCTATGAGGACAGACTCCGCGAGAGAAAACAGTGGTGATCTTGCGGCTGCCTACAAATTAATTGAGGGGGGGCAGCAAAGAATTGGAGATGCTCTGTTCCCCAGGGCACCTCTTGGGGTAACAATGGTCACAAACTGACAGAGAACAGATTTAGGTTAGATATCAGGAAAAACTTCTTCACAGTAAGGGTGGCCAAAATCTGGTGTAACCTGGGTGGTATTCCAAGAGGTATCCCCTCTCCAGCTGAAGGGATCAGAGCAGGTGCACAAGCGCTGTGGGAGGTGTAGGGACTCTCCTCCCCCTATAGAGCAGAGCCAGACCACTAATGGGCCTTAGCCATATATGCCATTTGCACAAGGAAGGGGAGGGAGCACGTTCATAGCTGAGAGAAGGAGCAGGAATTAGAAGCCAGATCTAGTTTGCAATGTAATGAATGAAAGGCTTTTCTTTGCCTTAGTGGGAGTTGGACTAGGGTCCATCCATCCATCCCACAAGAGATATCCCCTAACTTGACCACTCAGATTAATTATCCCTGCTTATTCATTCCAATACAAGCATTCGCACTGCATCTCCCACACAGCCCAAGAAGGTTTTTACAAGACAGACAAAGCAGTCTGGTTGATTTGTTAATAAATAGTTTGGAATCGAAGGTCAATGGACTGCAAATCATTACAGCTGGACACAATTTATAACTATTTAGGTTGTAAGCTGTTCAAGGGCAAGGATTTCCCTTTTTGTTCTGTGCCTGAGCAGCACCTAGCACAATGGGTTCTTGGTTCAACCCAGAAGTTTCTAGACACCAATCCAAAATAAACCACTTCAATTTAAATTGCGGTTGGTTTGTGAACTAAGGGAGGGGAAAGGGAATTGTGAATTTCTGGTAGTGGTAAAGGTATTTTACATACCCCACGCTTGAGATGGGTAACTGATTCACCTGACAAGTCCCAGGATACGTCCATGGCTGAACAAATGCACATCAGCAAATGCTAGCTAACAAATTGCACGGCTTGAAATGTAGCAGAAAGTTAATAAATAAAAAATGTGAAGTGGTCTGCAGCAAAGGCATTTTATTTATACTACCGCTTAGTTCTGGTTATCATGTTGGCCTTTGCTTCTAATAAAATATAGGGCTGATAAACACAAACAATTCCTCATTTCCTGGCACACTTTCTATAGGGGTTAGCATGACTCTGCCTGCCTACTTAAGCACATTGTTTGCAGATGATAATAGCGCATTCTGCTTCTGTATGAGCATTCATACACATCTTCTAGAGCACAATGTAGTCATATGGCAAAAAGCAGCAGTTCCTTTTTTTTCTTTTATAAATATGCGCAGAAATTATTTATATTTTTACATAACAGCCTATTCAATACGTTCTTGAAAGGATTTGCCAAGATGGCTCACTCTTATAAAGACATAGAAAAAAAAGAACAATAGTACATAATTACTTTACAAATGGTTTCACAGAGTAATTATATCATTAGTCCTGAGTGGCTTCAGCTTCAAAGTGTTCTGTCACTAATCTTCTCAATACATTTTTCATAGGAACTAAGTGGATATCACTGGGGAAATTATTTGTATAGAGGAGAGTAGTCTATACATACTCGACTCCACTTGCTCTTGGCTTATTTCAATGTACACATCGCCATTCCCTTTGCACTTTATATAGCAGAAGTGTGAAGACCTGACAAGTACCGATGTGTCCTACTTAGACAGAAACCAAGGTTGAAAACTGTGCACGTGAAGCCATACACCTTGGATTGCATTTGCCTCACTACATTCATCTCTAGGCCTGTATATAACCTAAGTCCCACCTAAATCCTTTATTAGGGATTGACATGGCTCATAGACCTCGTACTCACCCTTGTGACTGTGTCACCCTAAGGGAACAAATAACTGCATCCTTCAATGACGCATCCCCATGCTATCCCGCAGTTGAAATTCCCCTTCCAACGTCCTCAAACAGCCTCCCCCATGCTCTCTTACAATACACTTCTCCTAGGAGAGCGAAGCCCTTGTTTGCTGCCAATCGCAAATAAAATGTTTACCAGTTAAATTTAAATTGCTTTTCTTTTTGATGCTGAGCTCCTTGCCCATCACTTGCTCATTGCCCTTCTAGATCAAAATCTACCGAGGGCAAAAACCTTGTTTTATTTATTGGGTTACATCTTTAGCAGGGTAAACAGAGGTT
This sequence comes from Caiman crocodilus, assembly GCA_030014935.1. Classification (NCBI taxonomy): domain Eukaryota; kingdom Metazoa; phylum Chordata; order Crocodylia; family Alligatoridae; genus Caiman; species Caiman crocodilus. The sequence continues at coordinate 5,489,263 of JAGPOW010002118.1, read as the reverse complement.
TACATACATTTACGACATTTTCAAATCCGGCTACACCATCTTGTATTGCTTAGAGGACACGACAGAACAAAAATTCAGCTGCTTCCCCAGAAAAATTACATGACTTGCACTTAATTAAAACCCTCAATGTGTTATTTATACTTCAGACTATTTCTTCAGATTGCAAATTCTTTGGGACAGGTCAACTTTTGTCCAGTGGTGATACCAAACCTGGAACAGAGGACCCATGACTGTGGCTCCAGTATACTACACAAACAAAAAATAATACTGATACTGTAATGAAGCATGTAAAATGGGGGATCCTTCTAAACGACAAAGCCCGTAACTGGAAACTTTGGTGCGCATACAGCAGGCTTGCCGGCTTGGAAGGGCTCAGAGTGATTGGCGGCGCGTTCCACGGGGACCTCGGTGCTGGTGCACAGATCGGTGCACGGAGGGTCTGGGGAGCATACCAAGATCCCAAAGCTGCATGAGACAGCTTGGGTCTCCGACCCCCTGCACGAGGCAGGGCATCTGGTGCCCAGATCAGTACGTGGAGGGTCTGGGAGCGGGCTGAGATCCCAGAGCTGCATGAAGCAACTTGGGTCTCCAACCCTGGCACAAGGCTGGGCACGTGGTCAATAGGGGTCACTGGTGCACAGGACGGTGCAAAGGGCCAAGAGGGGCCACTAGTGCATGGGATGGTACACGGGGCCAAGAGAGGGACGGAAGCTGGGAGAGACTTCAGCAACTGAGGACCCCCCGATGAGAGAGGAGGCACCTCGGGTGGAGGAACGAGGGTGGACTCAACAGGCCTCAGAGATTCACAGGGGAGGAGGGTCCCCCCACCATGTCTGTGGCTAGCAGCTGGAACGGAAGCCCCCTGATGGGGAAGGCTCCCAGGTTCAAGGTCAGCATTGGGGTATCGCTTCACTCTTATCTTTGGGGCACAGCTATCGCTCCAGGGCAATTCATGTTATTGGGGGGGGGGGGGCAGTTCTGTAGGACCTGCACCTTTTCATTTGTAATCCCTGCATCTCAGGCTTGGTGAATCTTGTGCCTCATATTTTGTGAATTTGCACATCATGCTTTGTAAACTTGCATTCCATTAGATTAGAAGGTGGCATGGCTTTTAATGAGACCCTTGCTTAGGTCTCTTTGATTCCTCATCTGTATATAGAGTGCCTGCATAGATCTGTAAATAGTTTGCCTATAGTTCCTGTAATGTGTGAGACACACACACACACACACACACACACACACAATAACTTTTATACCTTATTACATTTGTTTATAGTTAAGCTTATCGTGTGTCTGGGCCTTGCTCCATAGAGGGATGGAGGGAAACTATGTACAGCAGGCAATGTCACCTCCCACAGTGCATCAGCACCCATTACCATCCCTTCATTGGGGGGTACCCATACTAGTACCACCCGGGGGATACACATGTCAACAAGTATTGATTTATTCCAAAGGTTGTGCAGACTACACAGGTATAAGCAACTCACTGACTAATTCGTGCATCTGTTAATACTGCATGCGAGTTGCACGGGAAAGTGGGTCTTGCTAGTGTGATATACATTACTCACTAGGGGGAAAATACATGTACATGGCTCCAGAGGCATGATCAAGCTTTCCTCTGGATTAATCCCAAAACCTCATCTTAGTTGACCCAGTTGTAAATGGGTGCCTGGTCATTTGGGCTGGCAAGTCAAATGCAGTCAGACATTATGCTAGACATTACCGGTGCGCAAAACGGGTCCTATTTGATTTGGATTCAGCTCAAATCAGGGACAGTGATTCGATTCGGCCAAATCTGAATCTGAAGATTCAATACCGATTTGGAGAAGCAGCAATTTGGACATAGACACAGCTTTAAATGTTTTTTCTACATACCTCGAGGTACTAAGCATGGCTCAAGAACACCGCAATGCTGGGGCCGATGGAGCGTCCCACAGGAAGGTGGGGGCAGGGCCCACATGCTCAGCAATGAACCCCAAAGTGGAAGTATTTCCAGTCCACTTCTGGGTCCACTGGGGAACGTGCAGGGGGCCCCCCCTGCTCCTCCCAGGCTCAGAGATCAGCCACAGAGGGACCCCAGGTACCCCCCAGATCCAGGAGGCACCAGTTGTTGAGCTGGGAGCAGCACCGGGGGTCCTCCCGGCGCATTCCCCAGCAGACCCCGAAGTGGACTGGAAGTGTTTCTCGTCCACTCCCAGGTCTGCTGCCGAGCATGCTGGGGACCCCCCCGTGCTTTTGTGGGACACTCCATCCACCCCAGCATCGCAGCATTCATGAGTTGCCTGCTACCTAGGGGTACGTAGAAAAAACATTTGAAGCTCCATCTATGTCCGACTTGCTGAATCTTTCCGAATTGATTTGAAGAGATTAGAGGGTCTCCCGATTCGATTCGGAGATTTGGCCGCCGAATCTCTGCCAAATCGATTCAGCAACTGAAGCTTTGCACAGCCCTACTAGACACGTCACTCCGTTATTTGCCAGTAACTTGAGTGCTTTGCCTTACCCACACTAGCCCAATGGGGAGGGAGCTTTGACTTCACGTGGAACAGTCATTTCAAACATAAGAAGCAAATGCCAAGAATCTGCTTAATAATATTCAGCAAGGAGAGACGCAACTACTTTGAAAACCAGTTTCAGATACCGATGAAAATGTTATTTCATTAGGAGAATCATTAATTGTGTTCGAGTTAGCATGATGTAACATGATCCTTCTTAACAATTTACATCTTATCAGTTAAGCACTGCTCGGGAAAATGTACAGCTCTTTTCTACCCAAAAAATAATAATAATAAAAGGTGGAGAGAGACAGAGAGAGCGCAACATCTGCATACATATAATTTCTAAAGTGAATACAGATGTCTGTTAAGTCATTTTTGCAGCAATTAAGTAAGACCCTTGGGGTACATTTTTCAGTTGCTTTGATCACAAACTAAAAATACCTTTCATGCACTGTTTAATACCGTTTGTACTTGACAGGGATGAAGAGAACCATTATATTGTCACAGTCAATCCTCTCAAGCTGTTAACATAACACAATGTGACTGACAGTGTCAGATGTTTGGGAAGGAACAGGGGAAGAAGTGCAGAGGGCTGGGTCAAGAAACTGTTCTGGGGAGATTAGATGCATTGTTATTTGCACAGGCCTGGGTTGCGATTTCCAAAAATGCAGAACAAGCAAATGTACAGGTCAGAGGCCTAATTGGGAATCTGTTTCAAACAACATGTTAGTTTAGGAGCCAAGGTATAAGGCAATTAACTCAGCTTTTAAACCCACTCAAATCTTGTTGAGCTAGTGACAACTGGCTTAATTTATTTGTGGAGAGACAGGTGCAAGCATTGATAAAATGCACACTGACGTCTTCTTTCTTACTCTTTTTCAAAAGTTACATCAAGCCCATTAAATTGTTAATGAATATTTTGACCATTTAGAGTCTCACGGGGAGCCGTCCTTTCGAGAAGGTCTCGGCATCCTCCAGGAAAGATTCGGTAGCCGCAAGTCTACTGAAACGTGCCAACCCCCACCCAGCGGAGCTAGGACTTTGAAGATGCGTACTTCCAACATCTACCTCCAGTAGCACCAAAGTGGTGACAGCTTTACATCCACAGACACAAAGGAGCCCAGCTTTTCCAACCTCAAGTGTTCAAAAAAGCATAAGACAAACTGAAAAGCTAAGAGGTTGTTTGAATGCACGTTTTAGTGTCTTTTGTTTTAGCTTCTGATGTCAGAGCCCGCAGGGCACAGTCAAGTTACGTTTTTAACCTGTTCTCTTCAACCTTGGGAAAACTGAGTCCTTTTGTTAACCAAGGCTTAAATCACAGCCTTCAAGAAGCCGCAACTTCAAGGAAAAGAACGCCAAATATTTAAGAGGCTCCGTGAAGTTAGCAACGCCATCTTAGCAATCCCACAGAAAGACGTCAGGAAATGGACTGCAGAGCACTGAAGTACGAGGAAGGGGGTGGGAGTCGATACATGGGTCGGCTCTAGATGTATTTCCTAAATCGCAGGCTGCATAACGGTCCCAAAGGCACCAGGAAGGCCCTCTTTGGGAGGTCACAGCTTTGCATAGTGAGGACAAAGTCCTATCGTCTGAGGGAGCTTTAGATGAAAACTTAGTGGTTTTTCCCTAAAACTGAGACCACTTTGAATTTAGGGGGACTCTCTAATAATGAGATTTTATACCTGTAAAATTATAAATCATTATAAATGTCCAAGTATAGAATCTCATTATTGGAGAGTCCCCCTAAATTCATCCTCCCCTGCTATAGTGGCAGAGAAGGCAGTAGCAGGGGCAAGCATAGGGAGCCAAGTGGCAGAGTGGGCCGGCAGCCTGACCTTGGCCCTTGCCCCCACCCCCCATGCTTTTTCCCCTGGCGTCTGCCACCCTCCAATAGGGAGAGTGGCAAGGGCATCATCGGCACAGCGCCAGGGAGCAGCACAGGACCCAGAGCTGACTGCAGGTACTGCATTTTTACTTGACTCTAAGACAAGGCTTCCTTTTCCTTGTATTGAATTGGGGGTGGGGGGAGGAACCTTGTCTTGGAACTGAGTAAGTATGCTGGATTTTGAATAGAGAGCTAAAAATGCAAAGTAGAGTTTGGACGTGCACGGTGGTCTAAGTAGACACAGAAAGACTGGGTGGAGAAATGGCACTGAGTCATGAGCGATAGGAAAAGTGGAACAGGATCCCAAGGGTTATGGTAAGGAATTTAAAAATTAACGTTGAAAAATCAAATGCTTCAAACTGTACAAGTTACATAACTACCTCCCCTTTCCCTATAGATTGCTTCATGGGAAAGTCTGCCTCTACCAATGACTTTTCGCTTTCAAAATTACTTGGTATTTACTATTAAGAGCGGAACGGTCAGTTTAAATGAAACATTTTGACTGGCCTTTTTTTGGTTCCTGTACTTGAAATTTGGCAACATTTCTCCTAATTCCAGAAGACAAAAAAGGGAAATCCTGAAATTATGCACAGGACAACAAAATTGATTTCCTGTCCAGCTCTGGTCTCTACAGACGCTGCTTCACATATCCATGATAAAGGTTGTTAATGCGAGTTCTCACCTAAGGAGCAATTTTGAAACAGATATTTGACAGGGATCCACTCAGAAGCCCCTAATACTAGAAACCTGTTAAACTATTAAAATGATACTTGCCTTTTTTTCTATAAGAATTCGAGACTCTTAAAAAAGAATTTAAAAATTCTATAGAAGTGAATGAAATAGTTTACAGGGGTGTAGGTTGTAGCCGTGTTGGTCTAAGGACATAGGCAGACATGGTTCTTTGGGTGAATCTGATATTAAAATTGGTCTAATAAAAGATATCAGGTTCACCCAAAAAACCCCGTCTCAAATAGGTTAAGCATTTCAGAGAAATATGGTTAGAGTATATTAGCCAGTTTTACAAGCGACTATTAAAATCTAAATTAAATCTAAATATTACTGTGCTGAATGCAAAATATTTAAAACCGGTTAGTCTATGCTAGGAAAGGCTGTTGTAGAATTTATAGAAATGACAAGAACCAAGATTTTTAATACTAAATAGTATGACATACATATATGCAGTAACTACTTGCCATAAATTTCAAGTGTCCTGCAATAACAAAAATAGTCCCACTGGTTTTAAAGGAACCATATACAATTTCATAGCAAGTACATAACATGAAATGAATAGTATTTTTAATACAACCCAACATCACACCTGTAATATTTTATGGTTAAAAAGGCCAAAACAGCTTACTAAGAGGTTATGAAAACTATTCTAGTCACTGAAAAGTCCCTGGAAAGTTATTGATGTTATTCTACTCATTTATTCTACCACCAATAAATGTGTGTCCTGCATTGCATATCATAGTATGACTTTTGCTTTAAACGCAATGGCTACTTAATTATCCCTAAAGCATATATTCCTCTGAATAAACACCATGTGCAAGCTAAGAATTAACCTAGCTGGCAATAACAATTAATAACATTTAGTGTTTATATAGACCTTAACATTCCCTAAGTGCTTTACAAACACTAATTAATTAGTGAGCAGGGAAAGGAAAATAAAAACAAATGCATTGCATTATGTAATAAAAACAAGTGTGTTGTGATGTACTGTTTAGCGTGTATATACTACTGTCTTCTGGATACAATCAGAATTATTCACTTGTGTGTTATAACGTGTAGGCTGGTAATTGCCGAGATTCTTCTTCTTGACTGAGAGTAGTAGAGACTATTTTCTGTCCCCACACTAGTACCAAACTGACCGTAATGTACACCAGCCATAATAGTGGAAACAACCTACCTAGTTTTAAGATGGAGTTTGATAAGTTTATGAACTGAATTATATGATGTGGTTGCCTGTAATAGCAGAGAAGTAAATTCAGTGACCCAGAAGCCCCAATCATATGTCCCTATACACAGCTTATTACAGTACAACACAAAACAACTGACCGGCAAAGATCTATGGAAAGTTGTCTAAAACAATAGAGTCCAGTAAGTTTTTTCATCTCCAAGTGACTTTGTAGCCAGTTCAATGAAACATGAAAAACCTGGAGCAGGCCCATTTCCACTCATAATCAAGCCATTCTATCAAATGAAAACGTCATAGAATATGCCTTTTTTAAGCAAGAACAACCCATTTTCAAGAACAAAAAGCAATTTAGGAGAAAAAGGAAAAAACAGTATTGGGTAAGGCTGTGCAAAGCTTCGGGTGCCGATTCAAGCCAGAGGAGATTCGGCCTGAGTTGGTAGCCGAATCTCCAA
>JAGPOW010002118.1:5440256-5482413 GCA_030014935.1 Caiman crocodilus | reverse complement strand
CCCAAAGTGCCAGGAGCTGGGGTGGCCAAGGCAGCCATTGCCAGGGCTGGGAGACCAGGTGGGGGTTGAGCCTGGCCTGGCCGATTCAGCAATTATCCAGCAGCCAAATTTCTGAATCAGATTCGGCCAAATCAATTCAGGCAGGGACTCGAAGCACCAAATCAAATCACTGTCCCCCGAATCGGCCAAATCTGAATCTGAAGCAAATACTAGCCTCTTCACACAGGCCTAATATCAGGCAGTTTAATCCTTCATTGTAAATATTGCACAGGCTTCTAATATTTAAGGCCCACATTTCTTTCAGGACGGTCATATCCTGCAAAGGTCGTTTCAGTTTTTTTATTGATTTTATTCATAGAATAACACTTTGCTCCTGGAAGGATGCTTGTATCTACCTCTGACTCTTTTGATAGCCACTACCTTTGTCAGTTTAACAGCCTAACTTAAGTGCACCAATTCCTAGGTTTTCATAGCCCTGGCACGCCATATAATTCAAATACAGAGAAATAAAGTTGGCTGCTGTCATGAACTCCATCAAATATGGGGGGTGTTTATGGGGTATCATGCAGATTTCCTTACGTTTGTTTTACTGATATGGTTTGTGTGGTCTCATTGAAAAGCCAATATTATGCTGTGTCCATTTATGTCGCTTTTATCTCCGTCTGGATTATGTTATGCCCTCTGTATATATCTTTACGATTTGAGGCTTGGTTTAGTCAAGGAACTAAGGGGTGCATAATTAGAGGGAAGGGAGTAGGCAAAACTGCTAAACGTGTCTTGCCATTTTTTACTATGGCAAAAACAATTACCACTCCCAAGCACAGGTAGTAGGGGTACTTATTGGGATGAGGACCCAAGGTTTTATCTGCCTGTAATTGGAAATTCAATCCCTCGGTAGCAAAGGCATCTCGGAGTAATGGGCCATTAGCTAGAGCAATCTCAGGTGCCCCCCCAGCAGGAAAGAGATTTCTAGAGAGACTTGTGAATACTTGAAGGGTGGGGACTGGTTTGGAGGTATTTTAGGGGCTATCTGTGAACTCCTAGCCTGTGGATTATCTTAGGTTTGAAGAAAGCCCAGATCCCCAGCAGTCAGGGCTGACAGGGTCAGCAGGAAAGTTCAAACCCCAGCAGGCCTCTCAAAGGGCCTAGGCTGTGGCCAGATTGGAGAGAGGGGGCAGCTGGCAAGGAAGATTCCCCTGCTGCAGCCGTGAAATCTGATATAAGGGCAGTAGAGCTGAGGTTATCCCATTACAAACCTTGGCATTTTTCTTGGCGCAAGCAATGAGACAGCAGGAAGGACCTCAGGGCTTCGGAGATACCCGAATGCAATAGTTCTGACCTCTAGGAAAGCTTCTACTCCTTCATAATTCAAGCAGCTTACGGGCACGTGTAGATGAAATTGGAGCCCTAAACTGAAGTGGTGGGGTTTTAAAAAACACTGCTTCAGTTTAGGGCCAAGTCATTTAAGGTGCATTACGCTGCCAAATTAGCTACAGTGGCTGGAATTACTCTGCAATGCCCTGCCATCGCGTGCAAACACCGAGACCATTAAAGTGGTGCAAAAGCGCTGAACCCGCTTTAAAGTGCTGTGCACACATGCCCCTCCTTTTATCTAGACATGGCCTAAGATCTTTGTTACGTGTTACACTATGAGCCGCACAAATGTTCGTGGGTTAGTGCTAGTTGGAGTTTGTAGCAGTCACATGTTCAGGCCAGCAGAGGCCTAGAAGATAGAAAGGTAAGAAACCCACCCAACCCTTGTCCCCAGGGCTCCCCACCTTACTTGTAGTTGCCCACGCAGTCTGTCCTAGGAGCAGGCAGGGAAGGGTTAACTTGCCTACCCAGCCCTGCCATTCTCCTCCCAGCTAAGCCCAGCTCAGAGAGCAGCAGCAGTGTTTATGGCTGCTAGATGGACTTGTTAACCCTTCCCTGCCTGCTCCCAGGACAGGCAGCCACAAATAAGCAAGAAAGAGGCAAGGGGGCAGTAAGGAGGGATCTGGGGAGGACAGGGGGAAGTGGGCCTCATCTGGGCCATCAGGGGAGATGGGCAGGTGGGGTTTTTATATTAAGGTGCAGCCTAGAATAGCTATACCTTGGTGTAACAGGAGCTGGGTAGCATGGATTAGAGATAATCCTGTCCTGGAGTGACATGAACTTTGAGCCACCTAACTAGTGCTTAAAATTCATTACAGGTGTTAATGTGCAGGCAGCCCAGATGCTAAGAGCTCCGGGAGCTGCCCAGCATTACCCTGTAACAAGGCCCGAACTAAGATTTCAGTAACAGAGTTAAAATAAGATCTCTATAATAGAAAAAGTCAAGTTTCCACCCACAGGTATAAGCAGCAGACTTTACAATAAAGAGAGAAGTATTGAAATAGAAGTGCATGCTATTAAGTATGTACATGCTATTATCAATGCCTAGAGTCTAGCATGATAAGTGCTTATAAATACTCATATATATACGGACAGAGGCATGCTTGTTATTCCTACCACCCAAAGTCTACACCTTTTAAAAAAATTCCTTCAAAACAATTTATTCCCATACCTAAACCATGCTGTGGTTTACCCCAGAAAAACTGTCATTTTACTACAGGGGCTGAATTTGAAAATCCAATTAAAAAACCAGTGCGTAAAGTGTGTTCTCATTAATTTGTAACCTTATATGAGAATTTGAAGAAGCTGAGACCCTGAACTGTCACTTAAACACAGGGCGAGAGAAGAATTTATTCTTTTAATTTAACGAAGTCACTAGAAAAAAAGACAATCTTGCCTGACTTATCTTTTCAAGCACCTGCAGTAATAAGCATGTAATGTTCTGTTTTAGGTAAGTATCACCAACCTTGAGCTGGGGAAAGGGGAGGAGGTGCATACAGCGTACATTAGGGCTGTGCAAAGCTTCGGTCCCAGATTAGATTAGGCAGAGATTTGGCCCGATTCAGTGGCCAAATCTCCGAATCCAAATTGAATCGGAGGACCCTTTAATCTCTCTGAATTGAATCAGACCCCCCCGCCCCTCACCCCCCAAATCAATTTGGAAAGATTCGGCGATTTGGACACAGAGACAGCTTTAAATGTTTTTTCTACAGAGCTCTAGGTAGCAGGTGGCTCGTGAGTGCTGCAATGCTGGGACTCCCCCACAGCCCCCAGTTCAGTGACTGGTGCCTCCTGGGTCTGAGGAGGTACCCAGGGGCCCCCTGTAGCCAATTGCCAAGTTGGGGGGCCAAAGAGGGGCCCCCCAACACACTCCGCGATGGACCCAGAAGTTGGACCAGAAGTACATCCGGTCCACTTCCGGGTTCACCGCCAACCACGTGGAGGGCCCCCCCGCACGCCTGTGGGACACTCCATGCATCCCAGCATCGCAGCATTCACAAGCCACGCTGGCACCTTGAGTGTTTTAGGAAAAACATTTGAAGCTGCGTCTGTCTGAATCAGGGATTCTCCGAAATCAGTATCGAACCTTCAGGTTGAGATTCAGCCAAATCAAATGAGGGACAATGATCTGAATAAATAAGTTGAATCACTATCCCTGATTCGCGCTGAATACGAATTCGAATCAATCAAATAGGGCCCGCTTCCCACACCCCTAGTGTGCATACGCACTCACAAGCTGATCTGGCTCCTCTGAGTAGAGAAGGGTTGTGCGGGACAGGAGCCAAGCATCTGCAAAACACCGGTTCAGTTCCTTGACCTTTCATCTAAGGCAAACATTTACCTACCAAACATAAAGACATTTGGATGCTTATCTTGCTGGGATCTTTTGGCTCTAGCTGACTTCCTGCCCTTGCGGCAGGGGGCTGGACTCAATTTTACGAGGTCCCTTGCAGCCCTAATGTCTATGAAATCTATGAAGACACCCAACGTCTACCAAAGTGAGCAGGAGTCACACGCATCCAAACTTCTTTAAAAATTTGAGCCTTAAACTATGAGAGAGAGATTTTGCCAAGGTATTTAAGCACCTAAAGATGCAGCTGGGAATGGGAGTTGAGCACTTTTAGAAACTCCTCCAAGGCACCTACCTGCATTGTTAGGTGTTTCTGTACTTTTCACATCTGGCCCTCTATTTCTAAGTTTCCTGCTGCTAAAATGGAGATAACCGAATGTCCCTACTTCATCTGCACCCCGCCTTCCCACCCACCAGCGCCTTGTGCACCCCTCTCCTATTTGCTTCTACTTCTGAGTTTCTCTACAACTTCTCCCACCCAGACCATGACATCCTTGTCCCATATAACTGTCCTATTTTTCCCCGGTACTGGGGGGCTCCAAGTGCACGCCATTCTTTTATCCTCTAGCTTTATGCCAGACGCCCACCCTACTCCAACGCCCCCTCCTTATCTCCATGCTTCCACTGTCACCAATCCAGTTCTTACCCTCTAAGTCTCCTTCCCTCATCCCCACCATTCCTTCGTGGGTCTCCTTTACTCCCCAATACACCCCATTATCTCGGTTCTCATCCCCATTTTTACACATAGGGAAACAAAGGCTGAGGCAGGTGAAGTGACTTGCCCAAGGTGACCTAGCAGGATAGTGGCAGAGGTAGGAACAGAACATGTGTCCGAGCTAGGAAAAGAGGCCAGGTCCCCTGAAGCCCTGCCCAGCTTTTGGCTTGAGCAAAATGCCTTAAGAGTCATTAACTCAGAGCTCTTAAGAGTCGTAAATGGGTACGCTCATTATACAAAAGCACGAATACATAAATTTTGAATATGAAAAGAAGTGGGAGGCAATATTATCACCCTGCTGTTATTCCACCGAGATGATCTGAGATCAATAGCTATGACCTGTTTGACTAATTGCTCTATTAAGGAGGAAAGGGAAATGGGTTAGTGCATCAGCAGATATCAAGGGAGGCTGAGCTAAATGAACTCTGAAGGGTCCAATGCTCTCATTCAGCATCCTACAAACCCTCTTTACATATAATCCCCGCAACAAAAAAACTCCACTTTAAGCCATTTTAAAAGGAAACTCTCATAAAATCTCTCTTTCAATATCTTGTCAAAATCAGCATCCTCTGTGACTAGACGACTGTCAGGGTGATCTATAGCCCCTAGCTAGCACTGTAATATAAGCTAAATTGCCTGAGTCACAAGCAATGATAGAGTCATTCTACAGGAAATTGGAAATCAATTCTTGTCATCACTGTACATAACTCCTTTATCAGAGTTCCAGTTCACCAGTGTAATGCAAGTGAAAGAAGCTGGGAGCTGACAATCCTGACAATACTAACACACATACGAAAAAACCCCCTACGTGTACCAAGTGGAGAAATTCCCTGCATTAAAATAGCATTTTGCGTATGTGAATGCTGCCTGATAAGAGCAGCCTGACTGGACAAAATATTGAAGTGAAATGGAGAACCACATATAGTGGCAAGCGGATAATCCATAGAGACACTGCATCCTATTACATTAAATTAAGAGAAAACACTTACCTGGGATTTCCATTGCCTGACGGGGGTTGTAATTGCAACCAGTTCCCTGAGCTTTAACTTCTGGAGGGAAGAACAAAAAGTCATTTGATTGAACTGCGTGTATCCAGGCAGCTGAGTTAACTAATGGAGCTCAGACTTCCCATATCACAGAATTAGAGTCATTTTGACATTAGCCTGACCCAGATGAAGATGTTCATCAAAGTAAGTGACAACTGCCCTCTTTAGTGATATATTTGCAAGTCTTGAGAACTCTGCTGCTGCTGTCAAGTGATTAGGTTTGAATCTCAGCTTTCATTTTTCAAAAGGTTTCCAGGCCTCATGCTTGTGGAGAAAAGCTTAGCAACATGACTTGACTGCAACCTTAGAGATCAAAAATCAAGAGGCAAAGAAAAGGAGCCACATTGCCATTGGATCCTTATGCGTATAACCATGGTTGTAAATAGGTGTTTACCACAAAAAGCCAGTCTGATACCAGACGCAACTTGTACCTCTCAGCATCAGCTAGCATGGGGAGGGGAGAGGAGGAAGGCATGGCCAGATGCCGGGGGAGGTCCATGCTGTGGGAGAAAGGGGTGGGGGGATTCCCTGCATGAGCAGCAAGCAATGGGGAGGTGGGGGCTAGGGCAGGGGGAAGGCTGGCAGATGCTGCTGTGCCCCTGCCAGGCAGACGCCGAATGCAGTCCCCCACCTGCTTCTTAGCCAGCCGGAGCAGCGATAGTGCTCCAGCTAGGGAGGAGAGGTGTGGGACCAGCCCTGCTCCCTGGAGCAGACAGCACAGCCCAGCCCAGGGCTGGACAGCATGCTGGAGGAGTCTGGTTTAACTTGAACCAGGAAGAGGTCTGGGACAGAAGTTCCATGAACTGGTTTGACCAGTCCTACACTCTCAATCAGGTTTATTTTGAAACCGGTTTAGGTGCACTGAACTTTTATTCTGTTACAGTTAAACCGGTTTGTGTGTAATGACTGTCCCAAACCTTAGTGCCTTCCCCACTTCAGTGAAGAAGGCTGTTGTGACAGAAAGGCCTGCGATTCACCATGCAAAAGGCTGTTGGTCAGCACAGCATAGGGGACATAAATACACCAGTCATTCTGGGCAGCTCCCATTAATGCCAGCAGGCCAGACTGTACATCTTACACAGAGTAAGTACATCATATCCCACCACAGTCAATAGTGGGGGGTTTTTTTTCAACATGAGAAGGGTATCACAATCTAGCAGAATGAAATTCAGTGGAAAGTGTAAAAATGTTCCTAATCCATTATCAATGAAGACTCAATATGGGACCTCATGAAAAACATAGGCCTCATTGCTTGGACAAAAACCAGTCTTGGTCGTAGGCTACTCGAAGTTTTGCCAACTCAAAAGCCTTGCAGCAGAAAAGGGTAAAAAGGCACGCAGTGCTAGTATGCATTACACACACATATGGAAGGCATGATGTAAACTAAGAGTTTGACATTGTGAAAGCACTTGAAACAACAAGGACTGACTTCAGGAAAAAAAAACCCATCTGAAAAGAGTGGCAAGTGGTGTTGATTATCGCTATTGCTAGACCCTCACCCTCCACAACTGAGACCTGCTTTAAAGTAACAGTTTAAAAAAAAGAAAATCATTACAGTTTCCAGGAGCAAAGTACACCCAACAGAAGTTCTGCTAGTCATGAATCTTCCGTATAACTGCCATTATAACCATGGGAAAATATTTTATAGTTGCAATAATCCCCTTTAAAGGAGATTACCAAAGTTAATAGCCATGCTTGAGCAATAACTGGTCCCAGCTTAGTTTCAGTTCTTAATTTAGGCACTGTTTGTTAACTGCTAGTTATTGCTGAAGCAAAGTATAGTTCACATAGTAAATCATTTTAAAGAGTGTTTCTCCATATATTAAAAAGGCCTGAAAGAGAGGTTATGAAAACCCATAAAACTTAAAAGTATGGAAAACTACAGACAGAGAAATCTTCATCAACGCACGGCATTATAGTAAGCCAGGTCCCTACATGAAAAAGTAATTTGCATGTTTACTGATGCATTGTGGATATTTGTTCAAAGCTTTTAACATAAATTGTTAGTTACGCAGCACTGGTTCATTTAAGTTCTGATGATTTCTCAAAGTTTTAATTAGTTCTGAGAAATTGTTTTATGTGAAGTCACAAGCTACCCTGAGCGAAGCCTCCCCCTTGCTTTGTTACTGCTGTTCAAAGCTCACGGGAGAAGCCCCCACACACCAGAAATGAAGAGAGCATTGCCATCGTTTGATAGATACCCGCCTGCAGGCTTCTCTTAGCTCTCACATGGTGTCCTGTACCTATAGGTCTCAAGCACTTTACCAAGACAAGGAAGTATCATCATTCACATTTTTCAGATAAGGGATCTGCGTTCGAGAGAAATAAAGTCGCTTTCCCAAGGGTCTCAGTAGTACCACGGACAGATCTGGGACTGCAATACAGTAAAGCCACTACAGGACAGAGGACAGCAAGGGCTGGCCATCCAAGTACTTTACCCTGGGTCCCAGATAGGCTTCTGCACCCCATGCTGAAGCCTATAATCCCACCACTATACACATTCAGCATCAAAACCACCTAGATTAGGGTGTATTCGGGTATAAACCCACATGCTCCAACCACACTAATGGTAGAAATGACAGAGACTCAACCCAGTGCCCTAACCACCAATCCTTTTTTTAACTTCTTTGCATTTCATCAACAGTTCTGCATTAAATTATATAGATCTAACTAAATAATAACTACAGAAATCAGACAGTCCTTTATTCAGTAGTATCAATTTATGAAGTAATGGGCTTGGAACCCTATTTTATTTCTATATACCTTCACTGCTACCATCCCAATCAAATCCCACAAGGATCTCCCACGAGAGAGGCTCCGAGTACAGCTCAGCTGGGTTCCCAAAAAAGACAGACATCTGTTGGGTCCCATGTAATATTACTTTTTTTGCCCATTTTATCATTTCAAAGGATAGAAAGTAATTGCCTTTCACACTGGTAACAACCCAACAATAAAAAGACTTTCCCTCCCACAAACTAATGTCTTACATTTCATTTGTCATTGAAGGAAGTTTAAGTGACCAGTCTTGAATATCTGAAAGCCTCAATAAGCGCAGATCATAACTAACTCAAATATGGGCCTAGGCGTCTTGGCAGACCGACTCATTTTAGCTGGCTTGTTTTTTCCTTCCACTGTATTTCCATTCCCTGGTTTTGTCCAAGACCAGAACAGCAGGAAAGGGTAAAAAGTAACTGTCCCCTTGCTGTTTCTAGCATGGCACCAAGGAAGCACTGGAAACCCATATAAGTATTCCAACTCCATTTCCACATCAAAGACTAAAACACTTTAAGCCTGAATAAGCATCTGCATTTTGGATGCTTTTCCTAGCTGAACTAAACCTTTTGAGGTTCTGCCATTGCTATTAAATGGGACTATTCATCACAGTAGTTCATACATTTTCACTGCTTAGATCCAATTTAATGTTGGAGAACTCCATAGAGACAAAAAGTAAATCCTATGACAGATAAATACTATGAATGATAAAAGGTTTCCTTAATAAAGTTCTTAAAAAGCATGATCTGCAAATTGTTGGAATTTTTTTTTTTATGCCAGGCTTTACATGGGATTTATACATAAGCTACATCACTAAACATGTTGGTAGCGTCAGTTATTTAAACCTTTTTTTTTTTTATTTTTTTTTTAAAAGAAAGGCCAATTCACTTCCAGTTTCCCCTAAAACTATACTGAAATGGCTCATTGCTCATTAGTATTTGATAGGTACACCCAATATACTTATGGTTTTATTTAAACCATCAGCACTGGGATCAATAGGTTATTCTTGGTTATTATGTTTTCATTCATTCACAGATACTTCCAGGAATTTCTTGGGCCTCATTTATTGAGCCCTCTGCTATTAGTTAGTACTATGTACTTCATAAATGCATCCATTCCCATGGGCTATTACATTGGCAAATGTTTTTTATTAGATGACTTCAGGCTTTCCATTTAAGTGACTCCTTTATTTTCATGTGCGGTATAACAGATGCTCTTCTCCGAACAATTTTTCTTTCTGATAAGGTAAGTGACGCAATCCGATTTCAAACTACAAGCAAGGACAACTTCATGTTATCCTGGGTTTTAGTCCATCATGCAATAACCACATCTGTTTAGTCGCTCAGTTTGTCATTTGACTATTTAAGGAACACTAACATGGCATCACCATCCATCTGAGAAAGATGCTGAAGGGCTCATCCAGGCTTCTTATATCCAAGTTATATCTAACTTAAAGGTAGCAGACTAAGTCCACCACAAGCGTTAGCAACTGGTTCAAAATACTTTGGTTCAAAGTAAACCAAATTTTCCACTCATATTTCCAAGAGCAGCAGAACACATTATTCTAATTTCAATAAAATACTGGACTTTGCATAAAATATTGATAGCAAAACATTATCCTATTTTGCTATTTGCTTTACGCATGCATTCATTGACTGCATTCCCCAACAAAACTATTGATCATTGTCAACGTCTGTAATTATGCTTCTGGTTTATGTATGTAACAGTGCCATCAGGCTTGTGACACTTTTGACTTGTTCACCCCTTCTTCTGAGATTCTTTACTTGACAGGTAAATTTTGGGCTTATTGGGTGAGGTTTCATTTCAGCGATAATTGCTTTAAGTTGCAAGTTCAGCAATGCCAACAACTTTGGTACACCAATGACAGAACAAAACCTCTACAGCTGGATGTAGTGAGAAATAAATCCATCTAAACTGAATAAATCATTTTAATAATCAAATTATTACTATTAGATATATCAGCGATTAAGATTTCTTTTTATTATAACCCAGAGATATACGAAGTTTCCTGAAAATCAGGTCTGTTTTACATAATGGCACTTTATGGGCTGCTCTCTGTATTGTATTTATTTTTTCAGACTACTAACAGACTTTGGAGAGTACAGTTGTTTCAAAGGAAGCCTGCTTAGGAATTTAAAAAATTGATAAAGACGGATCAAATACAGCATGGTGGAAGTCACGCATTTTTGTTGTGAGAGCCCACGTCAAAGGACGAAGGTAGGAAAATAAAACTCCTTGTGGTGCTTAGACATGAAAAAATTCAGTGATACCCTCAAAATTTGCCTTATATCTGAGCAGAAAATGCCACGTGGTAGTTTTTGGACCAATCCATTAATTGATAACATTAAAATGAGTCACAAATGTCATAATATTTAGGATTAGTAGACCACTGAATTGTCAAATATCACAAATCATTTCTTGAAAGTCCTCTCTCCATTTGTCCAGAAATAGTGTGGAAAACCTCAAGTGGCCAGGAAATTTCAATAGTATGCTGCTTTTTAACTGGCTGCTGCAGCATTTTTGAAAGCATTACACTGGAAGAAATTCGCTCTCAAATCAAAATCAAACTAACACCACTTCACTGTTGTTAAACTATAACCTTCTCAAGAGAAACACTTGGCACAACTAATTTCTTTTTTCCCCAATCACTGTTAGTTGAGGCTTAACAGAGGCACTTTAAGCTAGCATTTGGTGCTTGTTAAGAGTCCTCCAAGAACAGAACTGCAGTCAATCCAGCAGGGAACCATGAAGCTTGGGTGAGGAGTTTAGGTTCGGCGGTGAGTGTGCAAGAGCGAAAGCAGACTTCGAGGGTAGTATCCCTCCGTATAGTCTGGGAGCCCTGGGTTGACACTCACTTCCTTCCATATTTTAGGAGGCTCCCAAAACCACCAAGTGCAGCGGTATGCACATATTTAGGCCTTGCCTGCCTGTGCACATTTAAGTAAATGCAGTCAAGCAGGACCAAACCATGACCCTACGAGTTCCTTACATTGCTTTGTCACGTACAAAGAAAAATCACCTAGCGAACGCTGCAAGAGAGCTCACAAACTACTTTATTTCTATATACTACAACGGGAATGCAATATGGCACCAAATTCCTCACCATAGCTGCTAGTACTGCTGTCATCGTACAAAAGCAACTTTTATCAGTGAGTGGATACAATTGTCACTTGAGCAGTTTAGTATGTATAGGAAATGAGCAATTCTTCACTTCAGGGCATAACGAGAGCAACAAGCACACATGGCATTTGCTTTCAATATTAACTCTTAAGGCTCCATGCTCTACTGTAGCGAATATATGCTACTGGTGAAGTATAGCATATACTGGCCATGTCTGCATGTGCATATTAATGCAATGCAATAAACACTGGAGCTTATCGCACCAGAGTTTATAGCTCCCAGGCACTGCACTTACAAGTGCTCCTAGGGCCGCAGCACGTTGAGCCAAGTCAGAGCAGCCCCAGTTGGCATGGAGCCTGGCGGGGTTCAGTGTCATTGTCCCAGTGGGGACATCTCAATGTGCTGCTGGTTGGGGCACAAGTGTGCTTCAATGTGGGGCTAGCTAGCTAGCAGGCAGCCCCAACACTAAAGTACCCTCATGCCCCAGCCAGCCGGCTCAACGTCTAACACGTGCGCTACTGTGGAGTAAAAAACTCCACCGCAGGACAGTACTTGTATTTACACGTCTTCTGCAGTAGGGTAATACTTGTGTTTATAAGGACTGCCTTGCTGCAGAGTTCATTAGTTTACTCCAACCTAATAGCTCTGCAAGGGTAGACGCCGAGACATTTACTGCGGAGCTAATTAGTCTACTCTGCAGTAAACGTCCCATGTCGACGTGCCCACCGAAAGACATTTGAACTCGGGCGTTACATACCCGAGACAATATTCTAAGGTACAGGTTCATGAAAGATGAGATTTTCAAAAATGTAAGGTAAAACTTCAGTGATTTCAATGTGGGTATAGTTCAGACATTCCTGAGTGCCTGAAAATCCCCCTCTAAAGGACAACATAGATTGTCTCTCTAAAGGACAAGACAGATTTTTTTTTTTATGATAATCCAAAAAAAAAAAATTGCATGGGTGTGCATTCATTATTCTTTCACTGCCCCGGCTTTATGCCCTTCACTAAGCCTTTCAGCGATGCTGCATGCCCTTAAACGGCTTTCACATGCCAGCCCAAGGTGGAGCTGCTCCTCTCCCGAAGCATGTGGTAGACTTTGCATAAATATGCAACAAATTGTACATTGTCTAGTTGCAATAACAAAATAAGGTGGGGGGGGGTCACTCAACTTTTCCCTAAATTCATTTTTAGCTTCAAAAGAATTAGGTATGTAGCCATAAGCAAGAGGTAACTTTTTTAAATAAACAAAAGCACTGAAGTAATGGAAGGCCATAGAATATAAATGTATTAATCCATTTTTTTTATTGTTTTGCAAATAGTTTAAATGCAAAATACTTGTGTTCATAGAAGACTGGAGTCATGCTTACCAGTTTACAGAGACAGAAATTACTATATGCAGATAGTACTACAAGTTGAACATATGATTATATGCACCCAACATACATAAGAAAACAAATTAACACTGCTGTAAATAAAAGAAACATCTGTCCAGTCTTTTGTCGGGCTGTAACAGTAATCGAGTCAAACAGAAGACCTCTTATTAACTAGCCAACACAAATTTGCGTAAAAGGTATTGTGGTAGATTTTCAGAAAAACCTAGCTTAGATGCATTGAAGGTCAATATGAATCATGTTCACAATTTCCTGATGTGCTTTTGAAAATCTCCCCGCCACTGCCTCCACTAGTAATCCTAGAGAGGAAGCATGTTATTTATGATTAAAGAAATGGCTCAGTGGCTCTGTTCCTAACTCTGCTACAGATACTTTATAGGACCTCAGGCAAGTCGCATGCTCATCTCGGTTCATCTACATGAGTGCTTTACTGCAGTTGACTAATGAGCTCTACAGTAAAGCATCACTGTCTACACATGCATCCCTATTAGGGTGCAGTAGGTTAATTAACTGCTGTAGGATAATACTGTCTGGGACAAATACTATCATACAATGGAGTTATTTAGTGCACCAAAATGCATGTGATGGCGACTGGGGCTGGCTGGCGCATGAGGGTGCTTCAGTGCAGGACCTGCCTGCTAGCTAGCCTTGGCTAGCCCCACACTGTAGTATCCTCATGTCCCAGAAAGCCTTTGTACAGCATGTTGAGCCAGTGTGGAGCAGCTCCAGGCTCACAGGCTAACCCCTGCCCAATTCAATGTGCTGCAGCCCTGGATGCATGTGTAAATGCGGTGTCCAGGAGCAGTAAACTCCAGCAAGAACTGCCCTGGTGTTTAATGCTACATGCTAATTGCACATGTAGATGCACCCAGTGTGTGTCTCAATCACTTTGTTACAAAACAGCATTAATTTATTGGGGGGGGTGGTATTGTACAACTCAGTTCATTCAGCAGGGGCAATGCGTAGGGGGTGCACAGAGGTGCATGTGCATCCCCTGAGCATGGCAATGCACCCCCTACAAGAAGGCCAACAATGTTGGCAGCACATGCGGGTGGTCGCTGCTCACCACTGCCAGTGTCTGCAATCCCTGCTGGCCACCACCAATGCTGGTGCTGGCAGCTTCAAGTGGTCGCCGATCCCTGTCACCCCCGCCACCGACAGTGCCGACAGCATCTGCGGGAGCTCCCCTGCTTGCCACGACTGCCGTGCTCCCACCACCGCCACGCTCCCCCCGCAGCTGCCAGGGCATGAGTCATTCAGCCTTGCAAAGCATATGAAGACCCTCTGATGAAAGTTGAAATAAATGTCTAAACAAATAAAGGAGTTCAAAATGACCAGTTAAACACATTCAAGTTTCAGATGCATTTGATGGGACATTCCTCTACACCAAATCAGGTGGCTACTACATTTCAAACTGATGGTGGACAAGTGTATTCAAAGATTGCAGGCTGGCATATCGACTGAAAGGCTGTGAAGTATAACGCACCTGGAAATGTTTCACCCTGGGCACATCTACATGGGCAAATGCTGCTAGATGGGTTTACTCCATGGTAAATTACTGCCAAGTAAACCCACAGTGAGCAGGCATCTACATGTGTAAGCATCTGGGAGTATATTTGCTCCCACCTTGCTCTGCCCCCCTGAAGGAGCCAGGGGGAGCTCCAGGCTCCCAGGGGTGCTAGCTCAGGGCCTGGCAGTGGGCTGGGAGACAGCTGTCTCCTGGTGGGGACTGGGAGATTGCTCCCTGCCCCCAGAAGCTGCCTCTGATGGGAAAGCCCAATCGGGGGCAATGTCCCCCCATCCCAGCAGCAGGGAGCTCCTGGCTCCATGACTGGGGACAGGGAGCTGGGAAAGAGCTGTGGGGAGAGGCAGGTCCTAGCCCTCTGTCCTGATCTACCAGTGGCAAAGCTAGCAGTGGGACCTCACCTAGGTGGGGATTTCCTGTTCACAGGAGCTATCCCACCAGTGGGGCAGCTAGCAGTGAGCCCCTGGCAGCTCTTTCCACCCTCCCACCCCCAGTCATGGAGCCAGGGCTGGGAGCTTCTTGCTGCTGGTGTAAGGGGACATTGCTCCCTGCCCTGAGAGCTGCTTGCTGCCAGCATGGGCACCAATGGTGAAGCCTGGGTTGGGACAATCTCCCATCCCCTGCTGCCTGGCTAACCAGGAGAAAATTTGCTCCTGGTCAGCTATCTACACATGCCTTACTGTACAGCAACTACTCTGTAATTAATTTTTCTACCTTCATTTGCAGGTAGCAGATGAACTGCAGAGTAGACCAAGTTACTGTGCAGTAAACATCTGCACGTGTAAATGGTGACACTACGCAGCAAATTCATCTACTGCTCAGTAAAGCATCTAGTGTAGATGCACCCCCTGGGGATACATGTACACCCCTGTGCCATTCCTGGCTGAAATGTTTCAAAACACTGCAGCCTCCTCTAGCACTAGCCAAAGGGTTCTTCTACAGCAGGCTACAGTAACCTGAACCTCCACTTTCAGCTCCTCCTTTCCCTCACAGGGATGGGAGGGGGAAAAATGAGAACCAAGGAGGTAAACAGGGGTGGAGCAGGGTCCTAAATCCCCTGAACTTCTCCTCTCCCTCACAAAGGGAAGGAATAGAGGGGATTGGTGCTGGAGGGCCCACCTCTAGTATCAGTGGAGATCTAAGTGAAGGTAGGTGACGCATGTAACCGAAAGTGAAAAGCTCCAAGATTGTATTTCACTGAGGTCCTATTTTGGATCATTTCATCCATATCTGGAAAGTTTCAAAAGGACAAGTACTGGCCCTTTGAGACATTTTAATCATTCTGTATGTCCACACCCAAAAGGTTAAAACACCTAAAAACTCTAAGAGCTGATGTGGTAACACCTGACTTTCCTCATTGTGGGTCTCGCTCGGTAAAGCAAGAAGCAGTTTCCTTTCCACATCACTGCAAGTCATGGCCAGGAGTCCCAAGTGACACAGCACTGCAGGGCTAACATTTGCTGATGTATCGAGCTAGAATGAAGGTTCAGTAATAGTCCTTTGAAAATTTATATTTATGGTGACAGTAAATATTTCTGTAAAACCACAGTGCCATCATCTGGTGAAATACCCATACTGGTCTTTACAGTAATGGCACCACTTGGTTATTTCAAGTGTAAACAATATTGTTTATATACTAGGAACTTTTGTGGCCTTACATTAAAATGTGGCAGTTTAATTATGCCTGTGGTTTTGTTGAAATTATTTGCTCACTGTTTTGAGGGGGGTTTTTCTCTGTTTATTTCATCATTGCTATTTGGATCAACCAATTTCCCCATAGTTGCAAGCCCAGCTTAGTTATTTAAATCTTACAGGATGGGATTTTTTTTTTTTTTTAAAAAGCAATGGACTTTCAAAGGTTGGTGAAAAACCTTTATCCATAGTAAACACAAACAAACAAACAAACAAAAAACCCCCAATATATAAAAGGAAGAAGAGTCAGAATTCAGCAAAGAATCAGATAAAGTTTTTGCAGCCCTGAGAGACAACTGCTTATAGTAGTACATTACATATACTGTTATTTTAATTACAAACATTTATCAACTCTAAGTTGTCCAAAGAAGAAAATTAGTGGTTGCTTTGACCTGTAATCAAGTACAATTTGACCACTATTTTCATTGAGGGTATACGTTCAGCCTCATTCTTCATCTCGCTACCTGATGGATCTCAGAGGATTGCGATGAAGATGAACAGCTGTATCTCAGCCAGTGGGGATGGAGCTGAAAGTGGGTTATGAGCCAAGAAGCCAAAAAAATGTCAGCATCAAAATCCTCGTGCTCCTGGAGCCAGGCAAGCACCCTTCCTCCCGACATAGTTTAGGAAGCCAACACATGTTGAAGCAGCTTTCTAGCCACCCCTTCTTTCCCACTCACCCACATCTGAGAAGAGGACAGCACTAATCTCAGAGGCTGGGGACTTGCTTGTGTTTAAATGCAGGCAAGGCAGCAGAAATTATCACAGGCCCCAAACTGCAAACATTTTTGAAAGACAGACCAGCTGAACTTCGGGATAGACTAGTCTAATCCCCTTGAGTTGAAACCTACTGCTGGGATCTCCCAAGGGAACGCAGTAGCAAAGCGGATAAAACGGCACGCACCGACAAAACCAGGCATAAATTCTCTGTGTTATCATGATGTTTTCTACTACAAGTCAGCAAGTACACTTTTATGCGTCGAATGTAAACGCTGGACAATTGCACAGCACTGCCACGCTTACTGGTTTAGACCCTGACCTGGAAGCATGTCCATCTGCAGGGATTCATCTGGAAGCTCAAAGCCCACCTGGACACGACAGGCAATGGCATGGGGAAAATAACTAAGCCACTCGTGTTCATGAGCGAGTTTTTAATCAATACGCCAGAACACACCTCCAGTTTATATAAAGCAGTTTTTTTTAAATGCCTGCAACTCAAGTGAAAATGCCTGAGAATTAAACGTAAGTGGACAAAAAGGGCTATTAATCTGGCAGTAATGGTTATTAAGAGATCTCACAGCCTTGAGAGCTTGTACTGAGAAACAGCAATGGACATGGTATTTCTGCAGCAGACAAAGGATCTGTGTTAACAGTTCTTTTCCTAGACACATTTGAGAGTCTGCAGGCTTTCATCTCAACTAGCTGAAGTGAGTACAACTGTCTTTGAGTATATCAAAAAAATGAAAAGCTGCCAGCAACACTTACATGTACTGCAGAAAACATTCTGCATGACTTCCATCTGGTATTCATCAATCTAGCTGGATTTAAGGATGGCATATGTTAGTGTACTCCAACAGCCTAGAGAAAACTAATCGCCTTGCTGTCCGCCACTCAAACATAACATTTTTTGCACAGATCCGGCATGATTTTAATTTGATTATTCTCCCCAAGCTGCATCATCTTACAGCAGCCAAAAGCTCTGTGGGCACTCTCAATGTAAGCAGCGATTTTGTAAGAGTCCTGGATGGGTTTACGGCAGATTACCTTGCAGCACAACTCTGCCCTTAAGGCAACGATCCAGAAAAACCTGATACTGATGAAAGACTGACCCGTTCACCACCGAAGTTCTCTAACTTGAATGAAGTAGGATGAGGCTATTGCTTTGCCCACAAAATAGACAGCGAGATCCAAACACATCCTATTTTCTTATATTAACAGCACTTAATTTGTTGCAAGTCTTAAAAGGCAGTTAGCCAAGCCAAGTCATCCAGGACTGAGCTCAAGTAAGTGGTTTTCCAATCAAACCACTGTTTTCTACCATCACTGAAAGTAGAGCCCTTCCAGCCAACTCTGGAAGGAAGAGAGCTCCAGCTAGGTGCAGTTAGAGGCAAATAGCAATATGTGCATCCAGTCACAGATGGGCTGAAGGATTTTTAATGCTGTTGCATTTAACAGCAGAGCAAAGCAATGATCTAGCCAAACTCTAAAATAAAGTCAGTCAGTCAACCGCATGGCTTATAGAGAACAGGACAAAGACGACAATATGGAGCAAAAGCCAGTGAACTCAAAGGAGATCCCCTTTCATTTCAATGGGCCCCAAGCTCCCAGTACCAACCCTTGTAGGGTCTTGCTTCTAAAGTAGGGTCTTACTTCTAAAGTTTCAAGCCAGCAGCTATAGAGTGGTCTCCTCTTAGTCACTAATGGACACGAGGCCCACGAATTCCTACATATCAGTCTTTTTGTTCATTCAATGACATGCTAAAATGGTTACTATTAATAAGTTAGACAAGGCAATCCAGGTAATGTTGAAGAAATAGCCAAAGAAAGGAACCCAGCAAACTAAAAGGAGTGAAGTTGGCATTTTAAATTCAGTTGAAAACTGTGCTCTCTCCCCCACTATTTTCTGATTCTATAGCCACAAGTTAAATTCTGTATATTCCACGTTACTTAGGGCCTCACCATCGAGTAAGAAATACACAATCCTGAACAGCAAGTTTTCTACTTTCTGCCTAAGAGGCAGCTTCCAGGTGGTGGGGGCTGATGGAGGATCACCTGACTGGGACAGGACCAGGCTGGGGTGAGCCAGTCAGAGGGTCTAGCCCTGTGAGCCCGAGGAGAGGAGTTCTCTGCAGCAGGCCAGAGGGGCTCCTAAAGAGCCCGAAAAGGTAGGCGAAGCAGAGCAACTCTGCAAGCCTTGGAACCAGAGGGCATGTTTACACATGCATGAATGCACATTAAATCTTATCCCTCTATTGCAAGGTCCTAGCCTGTCTTAATGTGTATTAACTAAAGTGCATGGTTTTTAAGTGGCATTTAATGCATATTAGCCTGTTTTAATGCACATTAACTAAATAACACATTTTTTTAGTGATGCTTTAATGTGCATTAAAAATAAGCTAATGCACATTAAAGTGCACATGTAAACATGCAGAGAAACTATTACCCAGGGCAGAGAAGAAAGGGTTTATGCAGGCAAGAGGCCTTGGTTTTGTGTTGGTATTACTGAGTTACAAGCCTTGAGCCCTGCTGGAGATGGGCTCAAGTACTACAAAGACTTCCCCAGCCCAGAGAAGAGGCTAAATGGGGCCCCAGAGGTCAGCCTACAAGCCCAGGACTGCTCTTACCCAGCTCAACATGCTGCAAAGGGGCTGGGTCGGTCATGAGGTAGGCAGGCCCTGCACTAAAGCACTCCTGCCCCAGCCAGCCCCCATCATTGTCTACATGTACATTTTGCCTCATGTAACTACTCTGCCATAGGATAGTACTTGTGTTGGGCAGTGCTGTCCTAGAGCAGAGTTAATTAGCAGAGCTGCGCAAAACGGGCTCTATTCAATTCAGATTCGGCCCGAATCGGGGACAGTGATTCAATCTGTTGGTTTGGATCACTGTCCCCGATTCGATTCATCCAAATCCGAATCTGAAGATTCAGTGCCGATTTGGGGAAAATCGGCGATTCGGACACAGACACAGCTTTAAAAGCTTTTTTCTACATACCTTGAGGTAGCAGTGCGGCTCGTGATCACTGCAATGCTGGGGTGCACGGAACGTCCCACAGCAGCGCAAGGGGCTCTCCAGCACGCTTGGCAGCCAACCCGGAAGTGGACTGGCTCAGCAATCCGCCACAGGAAGACCTTAGGTGCCAAGATGCTTTACTGTGGCGATAATTAGTCAGCTCTGCAATAAACATCTCATGTAGATGTACCCGCTATGCATGTTATTAGTCCAAAGCCAAAAGGCCCATTATTTATCATCAGGGATTCTGATTTTCTCCGTTTGAAATCTGCAAATTCTCCGATAAAAAATTGCAAATCCTCTGACAATACCCCCCAAAATCCCTGTATTTGCATGATTAAAATGAAACACCGCTATATATCAGTTGAACAAACAATTTTATTGATATATTTACAATTATAAACCGATTTGGAAGCCTACCACTGCCTCAATCACTACAATAAATTAAGTTCTAAATACCTAACAATTTTGGGTTTTGATTTGGGGTTTATTATGGGAAATTAGAGCTTTCCCTCTCCCCTTCACTCACCAGGACACAGATCTGGCTGCAGCTATCCTATCCCACTCCCCCACAATGCCTCATGGTGCTGAGCTGCCCTGATATGCCAGTGCCCTGCCCAAGCCTTGTCCCTCACTCCCGACCCACACCCCCCAGCCATGCTGGTGCCTCTCATTCCCCACCCACAGACCCTCACCCTGCCCCCCCACAGCCCAGCCGGAGGGGACCCCCAGCTGCCAAAGCTATGGGACCAGTGACCCAGATCTACAGCCTCTTGTTGTCCCTCCAGCAGGGTCTAAGCCCCAGCTGCCACCCATGGGAGGTGGCAGCTGCTGCAGCAGAGCAGAGCGTGGAGCCTAGCTCCCCCTTTCCCATGGGCAGCACAGCCTGAGTGAAGCCTGTTGCAGGGGCTGGATGAGGGCTGGTTGCTGTGGGCTTGGGCTCCACACCCTGTTGCTCCACAGCCCAGAGGGCAGGACCTGGTATGGCAGAGCAAAACAGGGCAGGAAAGCTCAATGTCACTGACATGAGCCCTATGCTGCCCTGGTGAAGAACCCCCTACCTACCTGGCAGCAGTGAGGGGCACAACCCCGCGCCACCCCCTCTGCTCCTGCCAGGTGGGCAGAGGGTGCCTCACCATGATGGCACTGGAGTTGTGTCAGCAGCACCAAGCTTTCCTGCCCCACTCCACCCTGCTGCACCACGTCCCACCTTCCAGGCCACGGAGACCCCAGGAGGAAGGCAGCAGGGCAGGGAGGCTGAGCCCACAACAGAGCATGCCCCAACCCTGTGCACAAATCTGGGGGGGGCACGTTGCCCCCATTCCCTCCCTAGAAGTGCACAGTGGTAGGGAGTCTGGTTCCCCACTGTCCCCTGGATGAGCTGCCCATGGCTCCATCCCACTCCCTGCAGCCAAGCCTACTAGCCCCAGACCCCAAGCATCGCCCCAGCTGGACAACAGCCCCAGCCCCAGGCCTACCCATCTCCCTCCCTCCCTCACTATGGAGGCCTCAAACTCCCCTCATCTGCCCCTCCCCCCCCCCAATCTTACCTGCAGGGAGCTGCTCTCCAGTCTGCCTGGTGGCCGTATAAACGTGTACATGCGCACACGCACATGGCACCCCTGCCTGACCACCCTCCTCCCGCTCCCCCCAGCTCCAAAAATTAATATGAGGTGCAGGGGATCCTGGTCTGGCTCCACCTCGTGGAAGGCAGAGCTATACTGATCAGAGCCACTGATCATGCTGACTGTGGGGAAAAACCTCTTCTTATATCTGAATAAATGTGGTAACTAACACCTGAAGGCAGCATACAACCTGGCTCTATACAACTTGCACAGAAAACAGTTCCAAGCACCAGCATTACACCTGCTTTCAGCACTCAAACACTGAGCATCCCTACAGTCCAAGACCCAGCAGGTCAAATGAACCCCAAGATGCTTTCATTTTCATAAGGAAACTAAAAGGGCTCTGTACCTTCCTGCAAAAAACCCAAGCTATTCACTGAGTTTGGATTCACTGGAATGCCCAAACCTTGAGAGCCCTGGAAGCCAGGATGAGGGCTTAAAATTTAGAAAGGTCATTTCCCAACCATGAGAGTGGCTCCCCTAAATCCTTGCAGCCAGGACATGTTTCCAAATGCTGTAGCTCTAATATATTAGAAGCAAGCTGGACTCCACTTTAAGTCAACATCTGTGTCCTTAGAGGCTACACGTGCAGTCAGTCATACCTATTCTTTGGCATGACAAACCGCAAGCCATTGCAAACGGGAAGACACTGGAAACACTGCATCTGATGCATTTAACTCTGCCATATCGCTGGCTGCTTATAACCCCGTCATTGATTTTAAAAAAATAAAATACAATTTGATCTTTTGATCCCAGAGAAGTAACCTTTTTCAAAATCATGAACATTTTCACAGGACAGAAAAACCATTTCCTACCCACAGCAAGTGCCTGAAGACAAATGGATTTGGTGACGTCACTGGCTGGTGCACTACTCACTATCCGCCAACCAAATCAGACGATGGAGGGAAGGCTGAGGATTAGCCGTGGCATCCCTTCAACCAAAGAGGGCCTGCTGCCGGGTACCTTTCAAGAGGGGGAAAAGAAAGGATGTTCATCTTCAGACCCCAAATTTCAGAATCTGTTGCTGGCATAAATAAAAAAGAAATAATCCAAGTAATATGGTGTCACGGCAGGTTCCTACAGGAGGGCCGTGCTCTCCTGAGGCCCTCTACCCATGCCAAGTCCGGCCCAAGGCACCCTCAGATCCTTTCCCGCTGCGTCTTTGATGTTAGAGGTATATATTGGGAGGCTGCCTTTATACCGCCCTGGACACGGTGTATTGGGACCTATGTCCCCGTGATTTCTTGACCCCACCGGGGTGTCTCCCTGTGTGCTGGGTGCTTTACAAGCACCCTGGCCTTACGGCCTTGCGTGGCTCCAACCAGCCCCTGATACCACACCCCAAGCCGCACCGATGTCCCGGACGTTGGTGTGTCACATCACGCTCACCCGCTTTCTCAGGCCTTCTACGATAGTGCCCCTCCCTTGGGGCTCCCCACTCAACAGCCGTGCAGCAGCCAGCCTCTGGCTGGGGTCTTATGCCGTGCTAGCCTTACGGGCTCCCCTTATGAGGCCTCCTCCTTCCCCTACAGCCTGGCCCAAACCACCGGTGCAAACAACAACCAGAACATGAGCCTCTGGCTCTAACTTGGGCATCAGGCACCTGGCCGTAACTACATAAGCCTCCTACCTAACATCCTTGCCCCAGCCTCTGGCACGCTCATGAGCTGCTCTCACATTTCTGTCTCCCGGAGCTCCTGCCCCTCCAGTGGCTGGCAAGGAAATGCCATCCTGGCGCTGGCTCTGGGCTTTATAGGAGCCAAGCTGACTTTCATCAGTTGCCTCAGCAACCCTCAGCTGTGCTGCTCATTATCACACTGCTGGCATTTGGGCTGAGCTAGAGCCTACCTTTGAAAATAATATCCAATTTGGACTAAAATCTTACCAACAAGAAAAAAATAGCAAGTTGCTCCACTGGTTAACCATCTATGCTATTCAAGTCCTGCTACTGATTCCTAGCCTACATCCGGGCAGTTTCAGTTTGCAGTCATTAAACAACCACCCCCCGTCCATGACTGCAATAGTAAGAGGGCTTAACAAATCAATGCATTTTCACAACAGGAACAAGTGCTATGCCTGTGGTAACTAGTGGTATCTATCCCCCTAATGCAAAGGCTGCAGTGGTTACAGGTCCCTTCAAAAAACATAGCAATCAAACATCACAAGTTGAGTTCAAAAGGAAATACCCATGGGAGAAGAATGGAACAATCTGCAGAGAAGTGATTGCACTGCTGTTACTCTTATTCCTGTTTCAAGTGCCCCAAGAGAACATGGGAGCCTAGGCAATATGGTATCTTTATTCACCTCCTCTCTGTTCCCCCAGGAGCTCCCACGTACGTTTTAATACATTCGCTCTTTCTACATTATGCAGCTTCTTTTATACAGATGAATTCTAGAGAAATGGCACCAGCAGAAACTTTGCAAAAGTGTCATTATCTTATATATGTCTACAAGCCAGCACTATGTTTCAGGCTACAAAGAAATCCGTGCCGCTTCTATTAACTTTATTCAACACCATCTTAATAGTATAAAGCAAAAATATATATATATATATATATATATATATACCCTATAATCAGTAGTCCTTGATTTCATTTATATCTTCTCACTGTTCTATTTTCAGCATTGGCATAGCCATGAAAAATGAAGCAAGCCAACAGTGCTGTTTTATATCACAATCATGATAATGATCTGGAGACCAATTGTAAGTTATTGAATTGTGTGTATTGACAAGCAAGTTAAAAATAAGAAAAATGAGGCAAGGTTATCAAGTCCTATATTTTGTGAATTTATTTAATGTGCAGTTTATTTCTGCTCCTGCATGCACAGAGCTCACTAGCACACTTTGTAAAAGCAATTCAGTCTTAACAATGTAAGGTCTCATTATGGTTCTCTGCAGTTCTTCAAAATACATTGTATATCACGAAGCTTGTAATATATAACGAAAGAAGTAGTCCGGAAATCAATGTCAGTCTTATAATTGTTCATCTCACATGTACTGCATTTAGCAGTGGAGCAAACAATTGCACTAGATTTCCCAGAGGCTTCCCTCCTCTCCAAACACATGAATTTAAACATTAAAGCTCCAATTTGTAATTACTGGAGCACTTGTGGCTCATATCATAAGTACAGGCCTAGCCTGCAGCGAAAACAATGAGTAAGAGTTGCAATAGTACATTCCAATTAATCATCATGAAGTATGACTGTACTTAATGGTTGGTACTCAGATGTTAGCTAAGTCGCATGGAAAAGTTTAACCACAAATATGTTACCAAGAGAAACATGACATTTTCTGTTGGCCGCAGTAATGCTTAGTTATCCCTGCCAATGAAGATCATTTTCTCCTCTGTATATGGGATGGCCCAACATCCTAACACTTCCAGCCACAAAACAAAACGTTGACATGACTGAGAGCTGCAGGACACAAACCTTCAGAGATGTACATGCCCCAGAGCCAGCGATCTGGACACAGCTCTGACGACAGATCAAAATCCAAACGTGAGATAGGAGGCCAACACTGTGACTTGGTCAATTATATAGACTGAAAGTATTCAGCAATTAAAAGTTTTCTGAAGACATTGGTTAGGTTAAGTACATTACTATGAAATGACAAATAAATCATGGAAGCAGCATAATTATTCCTTGGTTTCTGATCTCAAAGGGCTTTTTATTAAAGCACCAAAACAGTCCAAGACTGCAGCTTAGCGAACTCTTCTGCTAGACCCGTTGACATATATAGTCATAGTAATTTTTTAGGACTTTATCGTAATTGGTATTTAACATCTGCTAAAAAAGTCGGAATTTGACAAGTTTATGTAGTTACTGTTCAGTTACTTTTAACCGAAATTCCCCCTTGTCTGAGCCTATGATTGGGAAGCGAGTAGAAGAGGAGAAATGTCTGATTAACTGCAAAACAGCCATCTCTGTTCAGATAAAAAGCAGGTTGTCTTACTCTCTTCCTGAATACATTATGCTAAATCTGCATGTAAATGAGAAATGTATAAATAGAATTGGGCATTAACTGACATTAAACAGTTTTGTTTTTTTGGTTTTTTTGGGGGGGGGGAGGGAGCGAGGAATGTTGTTATTAAAGGAGTTAAAATCTAACATCTGTTTTTAATTCTGCCAGCTTATTTGTCTGTTTATACCTACAGGCTTTCAAGGCATCATTCAACACTGCTAATTAAAGCTGACAAGTTTTGTTCACTGCAATGCTTTCTTCTGTCCCTGCAAGCCACTTACTCATGTCACTGCTGTCATTGGAGGTGACATCGCTTCTTGACGGAGGGATGACATGGGGCCAGAGAGCTGCCACAAGGGACCAGAAGAGTTTCACCCTGTCCTCTGTCAAATAGGGGAAGGAAAAAGTGATGGATGTTAGTGACCACTGCTTTGTCCTCAAGCCTCGTCTCCAGTCTGGGTCACAATGCAGTGATTTCCTCCTGTGCCTGACAGCAAATACAAATCCACCGTCCTATTTTTAAATGCATTTTGAAACAAACCCACCGAGATGGGATTTATATGACATGCACACGTTGTATACGCACGCACACGCGCACACACGCACGTATCGTGTAGCAGTACGAATGCTGACTGCAGACGTGCTCAAGGAAATGCGTTCTTTGCATTTTGGAGGGGAGGGGCTGATTCCAAGAAGGACTCTATATGTGCATAATCAATGCATTTAACAATTTGCATGCGAAGATCCTGCCTTAGGTAAGATAAAACGGCAAATGTGATGGCATAAATCACGGTGAACTGCAGCAAAACTGGCTATTGCAATATTCAATGCTTCATATGCCAAGTTTCATATCTCATATCTTAATAAGAGCAACGGTACTTATCTCTCATATATTGATTCCACATCCACAGATCATAGTGTTTCACTAAGGAGGAAGACATCCTTATTCCCATTTTACAGCTGGAAATGCTGAGGCACAGAGCGGTGAAGTGACTTGCCAGCAGAACAGTGGCAGAGGCACGGATGGAACCCGCATCTCCCAAGCCTTTGTCCCCTATCCTACCCACCAAACCAAATCTAGTCTGCCCATCACTACATATTTGCTGGTGATGCTGCTGTGCTGAGCATTTGAAACATATGGGCAAGAGCCGACCAATTACCAAACTAGTTTTTTTTAAGTGGCTCTACCTATTGACCCAAGGAAGAGGGAGAGACTGATTTGCATCAGAGGAGCAAAGCTGTACATGGCAAAAAGCAACTAAGAAAATGTGCATTTGCAATAATCTTGAAACATGGGGCGACAGGGAGCAACTTCTGTGGTATGCAGGTGCAGCACTTAGGACAGCAGAGCCTGCTAAGCCCATCTAAGCATCACTGCAGCACAAAACTTTCGTCTGAACAATGGAGCAACTAGTTCATTATTTCAGTGTTTGGAGTGATCCTGTACTCACAGTTGCCATAGTCAAAATGGTCGGCTGTATCATTTAGACAATTTCTAGAGCACGGTAGATTATAAGCAGGGCTGTGCAAAGCTACAGTCACCGATTCGATTCAGCGGAGATTTGGCGACTGAATCTCCAAACCCGAATCGAATCAGGAGACCCTTAAATCTCTCCGAATCGAATCAGAACCCCCTGAATCGATTCGCAGAGATGTGACGATTTGGACATAGACACGGCTGTATATGGTTTTTCTACATACCTCAAGGTACCAGGCAGCTGGTGAATGCTGTGATGCTGGGGTGGATGGAGCATCCCACTGGAGTGCTGGGGGAGGTCCCCCGCATGCTCGGTGGTGGACCTGGAAGTGGACCAGAAGCACTTCCAATCCAATTCCAGGTCCACCACAGAGCATGTGGGGGACCTCCCCACCCCGGCTTGGTGACTGGTGCCTCCTGGGTCTGGGGGGTACCCAGGGTCCCCCCACGACCAATCACTAAACTGGGGGCACAGGAGGGGTCTGCAGCCAAGCAGGCTGGGAGGCCTCCCCACGCTTCTGTGAAATGCTCCATCCACCCCACCATTGCAGCATTCGTGAGCCATGCTGGTACCCTGAGGTATGTAGAAAAAGTATTTAAAGCTGTGTCTATGGCTGAATCACTGATTCTCCAAATCAGCATCAAATCTTTTCATAGGTTGCAAGGTTGGAAGGGACCTCAGAAGATCATTGGGTCCAGCCCCCTGCACAAACTAGTAAAGACAACTGGGGTCACGTGATCCCAGCAAGGTGACCGTCCAGTCTCCTCTTGAAGATTTCCAGGGTCGGCAATTGCACCACATCTGGAAAGAAGCTTATTCCACGGTCTGGACACTCTCCTTGTGAAGTAGTTTTTCCTAATATTGAGCCTGAAACAGTCTTCCAGGAGTTTGCAACCATTACTCCTAGTTTTCCCCAAGGGTGCCCTGGTAAACAGTTGTTCACCGAGCCCTTGATGTACGACCCTGATGTAGCAGTAAGGTGCTATCAAGTCCGGCCTGAAAAGGAGAAGGCTCAGAGGGAAGAGTCCCAGGTCCTTCAGCCTTTCCTCGTATGTATTGCATTTATTTATGCATGTATTGCATAAATATGCATGTATTGCATCCTTTCCTCTTGCATTGAAAGTCTCTGACCATACGAGTGACCCTTCTCCAGACTCTCTCAAGTTTTACCACATCTTTGCTAAAGCACGGCACCCAGGACTGGACGCAGTACTCCATCTGCGGTCTCACCAATGCTGAGTAGAGGAGGAGAATCACTTCTTTGGTTTTGCTGGAGATGCGTCGATTGATGCACGCCATGGTATTGTTAGCCCTGCTGGCTACAGCGTGGCACCGCTGGCTCACGTTCATACTGTGGTCTATTATTAGTCCCAGGTCCCTTTCATTCATGGCGCTGGTCAGGTTGGCGTTGCCAAGCCTGTAGGTGTGCAGGGAATTGTTCATCCCCAGGTGGAGCACTTCACATTTCTTGATGTTGAACTTCATCTGGTCACGGTCCGCCCAACTCGCCAGCCTGCCTAGGTCTGCCTGTAGCTGCAGCCAGTCTTCAAGCATGATCACGCTTCCCCCGTAACTTGGTGTTGTCCACAAACTTGTCCAGTGAGCTCTTCACCCCCATATCCAAAAAATTGATGAAGATGTTGAAAAGCACTGGGCCAAGCACGGACATCTGCGGGACACCACCAGCCACTTCCCACCAAGATGACACAGATCCGTTCATTACAACTCTCTGGGTCCTACCCCGCATCCAGCTTCCTACCCACCTGAGTGTTGAACAATTAAGATCATCTTTAATTTCTAAAGCAGCCTGTACTAATATTCGTAGCAAAGTACTTGGATCATTTATTCCCTACAAGTGAATTTAGACCCAAAAAGAACTCCAGACCTTCGGTGTGTTCTGCAGAACTCACATTTTCTTTCAAGGATTTGATCCAGAAAAGGATTTAGCACCCTGGAGCAGTTAGGATAGAGAAAAATAATAAATATAATCTTGGCATCTGAGAGGTTTCATAGCCGTGACTGTTTCTTTTGTTCTTGAGAAAATTATTTGTATAGTTTGTAATACTGCAGGAAAAGCCAAGAGCCATCGGGATAGGTGCTTTAAGATTAAATAAATGAACAAATATGAAAGTATCTTCATTTGAATCACAGACTTTAGAAGGCAGCTTCATTTGTCTAAAGAGGAGGCTTTTACGACCCGATACACAAAAACGTTATGACAGATATGCAAATCTGATATTTTCAGGCAGGAAAGGTGAAACGCCTAGATCTGAAAGGTTGAAGTGTGATCTTTAAAAGGAGCCTGAAGCTGGTTTCTGTCATCTTTCTTTCTCTCCTTGATTCAATCAACCGACCCATAGCTACAGAAGTGAGGGCTTCATTGGTAGTAGGAAGAGGAGTACCCGTCCCAGAAACTGGATCATTCGGCTTTAACCAGTTCACCTCTCTTTTCTCACAAAAGCCTTTGCACCTTTCAAAAAGACTCGCTTACAATGGCAAGGGTAAGGCAACCTGAATCTAAGACTTGCTACCCCTGTAGTGTTACACATACATCACTGTAGAAAAGAA
Organism: Caiman crocodilus; assembly: GCA_030014935.1. NCBI lineage: Eukaryota > Metazoa > Chordata > Crocodylia > Alligatoridae > Caiman > Caiman crocodilus. The sequence continues at coordinate 5,453,040 of JAGPOW010002118.1, read as the reverse complement.
GAGCTGGAAGGGACACCCGAGGTCATCCCTCGTCCAACCCCTGCTCAAGGCAAAAGCATTCCTGTCTAAACCGTTCCAGGTACGTGTTGGTCTAACCTGCTCTGAAAAACTTCCAAGCATGGAGCTTGCACAACCTCCATTAGTAGTCTTTTCCAATGCTTACCCACCCTCACAGTGAGAAAATTCTTCTTAATCTCCAACCTAAATTTCCCTTGGTGCCATTTAAGATTACTCCTCCTTATCCTGTCCCCTGTGGCAATAAAGAATAGTCTATCCACCATCCTCTTTATAACCACCTTTTCGATAAAAGACTATTACGAAATTCCCCCCGAGTCTACTCTTCTCCAAACTAAATAGTCCCATTGTTCCTAGTAATGCACAAACACATGCTGAAGACCGGCTTCATTTGCTTTGGTACAAACCACTAGTATTTTTATGTCATTTGCTCACTACAAAATCATATCCGACCCAGCAACCTGCTAATTGCTCATGAGGAAGGTGGCAAAAGCATTTTGCACGTCTCCCCACTTTCCTGCCCTTTGTCCTTCCCTTTGCATTCCTAGTTGTGGTGCCATTTTCCCCCACAGCTAATGAGCCGAAGGGAAAGTTATCTTTACAGCTGCAACGCCTTTCTTCTCTCGAACATGAAAAGGAAATGCGCCTTCCTTTTTCTTCCTTTCCTCATGCTGATAGTATGCTTCTTGCGCAGTCTTCTCCAGCCCCAAGCCTCAGAGATGTCATTACCTATTAATGTTACATTGCTTAGGTCCATAAGCTAAACTTACACAGTGCTGGGCTTTGGGGTTGGGGTTTTTTTATTTTTTTTAAGTGTATGACTCAGACTTGAAGATGCTGAGCGTTTCTAAATTATTCTTGTACACATAAAAGTTTTAGTGCAACTGTGCAAACCTTTATTTTTCTTTTAAGAACTGTAAATTATCCAAAGATCTTTTTCTTTGGAGCTCTTCCAGTTTCTTCTTCCCCCTCCCTGCTAGCAGAGCTCCAGACAATTTAGGCAACCCGCTAGACAAAGCAGATGAGTATAGTACATAAAGTATGTGAAGAGCTTCTGCCCATTGGCTAAGTAGCAGAAAGGCCCTTTCCAGCTTTCTTGGGAGCAGATGTTCGCCGCCGTCCACCTCCGCCACCCCAAACGATAGTGAGCGGCTTCATTCATGTGTAACCTCAGGAGTGCTAGGACAATGCACTGCATATATGCAGCATGGCACTTTGACGGCGGATCAGCTGAATTAAAACCCTGAAAAGGATCCGTCTCGAAGATTTAAAATGCATCAACATTTCCTTTAACTAGAATGCTTTTTTAAAAAGAATTGAAAACAACAGCAACAACAAAACCCAGCCAAATCTACAGCTAGCAACCGAAAGCCGGCAAAGTGCATTTTCGTTCTACTTTAGCAGTGCTGCAGGGATACGAATGCTCTCCATTTCCTTTTTAAACGTCGAGCTGCCTCATTTAAATGCAGCTCGTATAGCACCCAGGCTCACTTCTGGATCACTAAGAAATTGGTCCGCTTTGAAAATGTCAGGTTCTGGTTAGCAATTCAAATGACCACAGTGGTAATTACGCCTTTTCATGTTCTGGCATGTTGCACTGCATCAAAACTGACATAAATGCCTGGTTTTATAATATCACAGCATGGAAATAAATGTCCAAAACGATATGAAAATGTACTAGTAAGAGATTAATAACTGTTCTTCTAGGAAGAAAGATGGCTCTTTTCAACCAGTTTTTTTTTTTTTTTATAAAAAAAAAGGAAGAAAAAAAAAAGCCTCTCCGATAGCATCTCTCCTTGAGGGGAACTGAATTATATTATCACTCACAAGCCATAATGATTTCTGTCAGCATCAGTCAGAATACTTGAAGGAAAGGAGGGGGGGAAGCCAAGAAGAAGAGGTGGGGGGAAAATAATGCAATCTTATAAATAAGCCCAGGGAGATACTCCTGGAAGGTTCCCCTCCAGCATTTTGTTCCCTCTCCCCACCCAGCAAAGTCAAACATATTTCAAGTGTTTTATTTTGATCATAAAATGGAGGAATTATGTGGACAGGGAGCAATGCCTCGTGAGCGATGTGCTCCACTACGCAGTCTTCATCTCTGATGCATCGTTTTAAAATACCAGTCTAAAGCACTAAAGATAGAGAAGCTTTTTTTTTTTTTTTTTTTTTGGAAGGGAAGAGAAAAATCTCTTTTGGAGCCTAAAATGCCTGTGGAAGTTAGTTTTGTAAAATAAACACATTCAAATTAAAGCAAGCAAGTTGTGCCCTTGATAGACCTCTTTTGCAAAGGCTTAGAAAGCCAAGTCATATAATGGCGCTTCCAGGCTACTTCTCAGCTAGGGTGTTACTTATCGATATAGCTTGCTGCTTATTACAAAGAGGCGTAGATAACAAGTCTCAAGGCCAGCTCCATTGCAGTTACTCCCCCCACTGATCACCAGGCTGAAACAAGATCTCAGAGATGTAGTTCCCATCGATGAGGTTGGATCTGGCCTTTGAGACACCCATATATTCCCATATCCATCCCGAGCCAAGAGAGATTTCCCAGGAGGAAACAGCCTTCTACCCCCCTGTTGAGACCTTCCAGGCACAAGACTGGGAACGTGGCACTTGACTAGTTTTTGTCTGGAAGAGACACTGACATTTTTTAACTGCGCTGGGAGGATCCACAAAGTCTAGATGACAAGGTCCTGTGGAGGGGCACGTTAAATAGACACCACACAGGGATGCCGGAAACTGCAGGTCTGCTAATCAGATACCCCGGACTGCGCACGTCCATGCGCTGATGCCCTTCTTGGTTTCCAATTTTCACCCAAAGCAAGAGGGCTCTTCCCATTAAGACTAAATGTGCCTTGGAATGTTTTTAATTGAGTGGATGCAACATTCAACCGTCATTGCACTAAAAATCAAGTCATAACCTGAGTGTACTCCCTATAACAAAAATCAAAACCGCAATACTTCACTTCTTCCTCTCTTCTGCGGGCAGGATGAGATAATGAATGTTCAACATCTGCTCATCGTACAGCTAACACACTGTTGCAAGATGCTGGTATGCTACGGTGATGAGCATGAAGCAGCTCCCAGCCTAACTGCACCTTAAGAAGTTGGGGTCACATACCGAATTCTGACAGGGCTCTTTACTGGTGCTCTGTATTGAGAACGGGATGCCACAACTGCGGGATATCCACTGCTGTTGGTTTCTGCCACCTGTTACCCCTTGCCAAGGATGCACACATTTTTTATCCATTATACAGTCATACACACAGCTTCTTAGGCCTAAAAAGCTCACCGCTGGAACGCTGCATCCTACGTTCTTGCCTGTTACCTCATTTCTCTGCCAACAAGAAAATAACTCTTGGAGACCAAGTCTTCCCCACTGTCCAGAAGGTGGGAGAGTAAGAAATAGTACATGCATAGCAAGCACATTCAAGGATTTCAATGTGCTTTCTAAGTATAGGCTGACCGCATAGAAATCCTGGAAATCCAGGACATCAGGACCCCTGCTTCCCCCACAAGTCACTGGGGTGGGGCTGGGTGCCAGACAGGCAGCAGTGCATGCCCACCCACATGCAACGTGCTCCACGCCACTCCACATCCCAGCCAGACTGCACCCCACGCCCCTTGTGTTTCCAGGATGCCCATTATATTCCCCCATAGCCGGCCACGACCAGCCTCTCAAATCGTGGACTGTCCCAGCTAAAATGGTACATATGGTCATCCTATGCAAGTAGTACTTTATTTATCTATCAGTTAGATTCTGCTTTAATTATAGAGGCATTACCATCCCCACTCGGTTTCCTCTATATCCCTAGAAGATAGGGAGTTTCACATGGAAGGCACTCCCTAGGAACTGACCTCTACCTCTGTAGCTTCCTTCCTGTCTCAGGACAGAGACCAGAGTCAAACCAGTGCTACAAATCTCTTCAACCAGCTCTTACATACTATCTCAACAATAAAATAACATCTTTCAATGAAGCCTTTTCAGCTGGGTCTGTTAGTCCACCCTAAACTTAACCTTTGCTTTGCATATTAAAAAAAATGAAATAAAATAAAAAATAAAAATGGATGGATGGATGGTCCCGGGGAATACTGAACAACATTAATCGCTCACTTCCCTTCCAAAACACCAAGAACACTTTTTGATAATTCATGTCTCGTACAGCCTGCCAGTAGGGACTGCTCCTATACAGCATTTGTACATTCATCTATTCATGGCTAAGATATCATAATCTATTGACTGAGGGTAAAACAATGCACAAACCAATAAACCAAAAAATGACTGCAGAGAGAATGGATTTCTACAGAGACATGAACATCCACACAGGACAATATTACTTAGACTATTTATTGTCTTTAATGCATGGAGAATGAAGCAGAAGAATTCAGAGACATCTGGAATCCATTCCTGCTAGGGAGACTTTGGGGAAGAAGGGAACTCGCGGAGTCATATGCCAAACCAGTGAAGAGAGTGCTGCCTTTCCTTAATGCACGATCCCTTAAACCTTACAGAGGTGGTCAGAAACCTGCAGCCTCTTGACTTACTCTTCTGTCTTTCACACAGAGAGGTGAGAATTATATGCATCAATAAAAACGTGTCATTATTTCTCATCAAATCAAAAAAGCTGTATCCCACCCCAGAGGTAGCTGCAAAGGACCTTATGTGGAATTTCAGTTTAAGCCAACACATATGACTAGACATGTTAAGTTGAAAGGGAAGCACTTTTGCTTATGCCAGGGCCGTCCGACTTCTTAGCGGTCAGGGGCCGCACAGGGCACAGGCTGCACCAACAGGGGTCATGCACTAGTTCAAGCCACGGGCCCCTGGGCTGCATCCCCCGCTGTACCACATGCACAGGCAGCACCCTCCACTGCTGCACTTCGAGCATGCCCTCCACCTCCTACCTTCCCCCCTGCACCATACCCACAGGCGGCCACCTCAGCGGTTGCACTGCAACACACCATGGGCTCCAACACTATGGGCTATGCTACCCCACACCCTGGGGTGGGAGCAGGAAATAAAAGCTCAGGGAGGAAGGGTGAGTCTAGACCCTCATCTTGTAGCAACGGGCAGAGCTAAGAGGGGGGAACAACAGCGTGGTAGGAGCCCACAGACAATATACTTACCCCTCACCGGCTGCACAGAGCTTGCAGGCAAACGTCTCCTGTATATTCTAGTGGACGCACATCCGAAACCCCCTAATTCAGGTGAAAGCAATGGGGTTTTCTTGAGTGAAACCCTCAAATTAGGACTTGTGCTTAGCTGGGGATGTCGACATACAAAGCGAGCTCCCATTGGCAAAGGCACCTAACAACTGAAAGGGGGGACAGGAGGGGAATAGGAGACGCTTGTATTGAAGTGAAAGGTGCTCAAGCGTAACGTGCAAACGTTTTGGGGCAGTGACTGTCTTTCCTTCTCTGCACAGTGCCTTGCACAACGGGATCCTGGCTGATGACTAGGGCTCCCACCTGCTAACTCATTAAAAATAATTTACAGTAATAAGGCAAATAGGAACCTGGATTCCCAGTGGATAACCACAGTCTAATAATTTACAAGGAGCACATGTTTGAATTCCACTAATACTCTAACAAGGATGTTTTTTGCGACTCTGTTTCATGCTCCCTGAGAATACTGCCATCAATGCAGAATTCAAATGTTTGAAAGCCACAAAGAGCGTGAGCATGTCTTTGACTAATTAAAATTACCCATGTTACAAAGGTCACAAGCTACCCCCTTTGGACATTGCCTAATATTGGCGAAGGTCATTTCATCAAGCAAAATAATGAATCTATGTGCTCAAAAGGCATGCACAATGCATTTGTTTAATTAACACGCTCCTGGATTGAGGCAGATTGATGGAGTCGTTTGAAATGTGGAAGGCTCGCCATAGCGCTCTTCAATCATGAGACATCCAGATGCAATAATATGCAAAGTTTTTGATCAGGTCATCGTTGGATTTCAGCTGAATTATTAATCAGGCGACAATATTGTTTGATATGAAAACAACCTCTTTCTTTCAAAAAGCAGCAATTATTCTAATTTTAAAATAATGAGACGCACTTTTGAAATTCAAATGAAGACGAAAAAATTGTGAATTTATTTTAGTGTTCTGAACACATAATTGCGACAGATGTATCTTCAAGTTTCTTATCTATATTAGGATTAGTCCCTTCGCCGGCAGCGTGACAAGAGGAGACAGAGCCAGAACAACAAGGAGGGTCTAATAGTGAATAGCTGCGTACTCCTGAACAGGTCCCAACCCCTCTCAGTCTCAGTTGTCTTGCCTGTGATACCATAAAGTTAGGGCTCAGTTCAGAAACTGTGGGGTGTAGTTCCTCAGCCCGTATTATGCAAGAAGCCAGCCCAAGTGATCACAGATCACAAAGGCAATAGGTTTGGCACCTCTGAACCTACAAGCAACCCAGCCCAACAGGTAGGAGGGTGCTCTAAAGTCTTGGCCAAGATGTGATCCAGGCGATTATAATTGTTATAAATGATTGCACCAGCGTCCCTATTTTTCAGTAAAATGCCCCCCCTCCTCCCATTTCAGCAAGGACTTCCATAATATAACAGCATAAATAAACAATAAAGTGGGAGAATATCCGTTTAAAAGGCCTTTGTCCCATTTGCAGAGCATGTGTGTCCTTGATAAAGCATTTCCCACTGGGATTAGTTTCTCTCTGAACACAAATCTCACAGCTAGTCACTCAACGTGATCCGACTGAACCACATGACTATCAGCAATTTATTTTTTAGCATATTGGCACTAACAAACTCAGAAACGTAGTAAATGAAAATAATCTCCTTATGTCACAGAGTAAAAACCTCATTTTTCCAGACACTGATCTGATTACTGTATAAATAAAGCTAATCAGTGTAATTACACATTTAAAAAGTGCATGCTGTGGATCCACAGATCATCACAGACAATTCTTCCGTATGCACCAGCTGTGTTTCACACTTGCTAAGCTAGAGTTTTTCTTATATGTTGTCCCTGCTAAAAACTTGTTTTTAAATTCCTCTTTTGAGCTTATTTTTTTTTTTAAGAAAGAACAAACACGTTGTCAATTGAGCAAAGAAAACAAAACACGGGTCTTAACTGTAACCAGAGTATTTGGGGATTTCAATAAAAGCCTGCCAGAGAGCACTAGCTGCAGTAATGCTGATTTGATATAGCTATAAAAATAGATACAGATAGACAATAATACATAGATGTATGTGTGCGTGTGCGCGCGCACACACCTGTATCATTACATATATAATATAGGCATATATATCATCTATACGTTGATTAGATTAATAATATACAGGACCCAAAAAGGTACTAGCTTAGCTACAATCTGGCCAGCCAACTTCGTAGTCACTTCTACCGAGATCATACTAACTCTACGCAAGTGGGAGATTCAAGGCGGTACGGCTTTATATCATCAAGACAAACCATTTTTGAGCTAGAGTCCAAAGGCATTCTCTTGCACACAGGTTCAGCAACTCTGGGGGAAAAAACCACTTTGCCGTTTCTGGCAAATATCCTTCCCTCGACAAATGCATTTTATGCTCATACATAGCCTCTTGGCTCCTTCCTTCCATAGCCATCTGCTGGCATGAAATTGTGCCTACTTACTAGACGGTGTGCCAGTTTTATTAGGGCAGAGACAACAAGCATAGGTAGTTTTAAATAAACAGCACACACAATTAATTTACAGCCATCTTAGCGTAAAGATGCAACAACACACTCCAAAAAACGAGGGACACTGCATTTTTAGGCCCAAAAAGCAGCCACTAGTGGAAGCAGCAAGCAACTTAATGCAACACATTAATTCTTTTTACTTCTGCATATGACCAGGAGGACAACATGACTGTTAGGTTCAGTACCACTGGCACGGGTAAGCGAGCGTTAAAAATCAGCTTCACGGCAAAGGGCAACCAGTTGGGACGAGCACTGAAGAGCAAAGTTGATGGCGCTCAAGCACACGCGTGAACTTCCGCTGAGAAGGTGAGAACCAGACAGGCTCATGTAAACAGCACTGGTCTTCAGTCGGAGGCTCATTTTTCTACACAAAAATTGGACTTCCGTAACTCCAGGAATTGAGGCACAAGGGACATTTACAGACATGCTCCGAGAGTGGGAAGACAGGGGTTGCTTTAGTTAGAGCAGCTCCAAGAACCACTCTAATTAAAGCACCCAGAGCATCACTGTCCCCACACTGAAAAATGATGGTGGCAGCACTTTAACGAGCTTTAAAATACCCTCCACTTCCATTTTTCAGCGCAGGGGACACTGGTACAAGTGATGCCGGAGCGTGGTAATTACCACGATTAATCAAGTCTGCTCCAATGTGCTGTCATTACAGCGCGTCTGGAGCAGCCTTGCTGCACGTATATAGGTGCCTGTGGATGGATGCCAAATTTCAAACCTCTTTGAACACTGTGGCCACAGACAGCCATTGCGTCTCCCGCTATGCCGCGTATGCATGGCAAGATGCACAATTTTGGGATCGGGGATTACTTGCAGTGCAGGGGTAGCTTCAGGCCAGAAGCCAGGGGGCTGGGTCTTAGGCTCTTAGCTAACTCCTGGATCCCTTTCTGCCAGGCAGCACAGCTCCTGAATCCACTTGCCTGCAGATGGTAGGCCAGCTACTCTGAACCCCAAAATGTATTCTTCCCTCTCGCTGTAGCCTTAATGCTAATTCAGAACCATAGGAAAGAGATCATCTCGCAGCTGCCATAAATCAGCATAGTTCTACTGACTTTTGAAGAGCCATGTTGATTATCAGCAAGACCCTTATTTTATGGGCATCAGCATAGCTCCATAGGTGTCAGCAGCTGTGACAATTTACACTGCTGAAGATCTGGCTCTGAGTATTCTGGGGATGCGAATTAGATGCTCAGTGCTGGAATCAGAAAATCTCCTGTTAAATGCACATCGAATATTTAGTGTTTGGAGCATGTCTTGGCTCTGCAGCAAACTCTACATTCACGAGTCAAATATTTGTGTTTGTTCCCTGAGCCCATAGAGTAGCTACAATTATTTCTAGATTTATTTCTGCTCCTTGCTGGATATAGCTGAATATTATTAACTACACCACTCAGATGTTTTCAATAGAAAGGCACCCCTCTCGTAATTTATTTGCGAAAGATATAAGAAACTATGAAGAATGCCTTTATAGTTGAAATTCCAGCCATGGAAAAAAATAGTTATGGCCAGTATTCTTCTCACAATTGTTCGTGCCGCTAGGATGCAAGCCAAGTCTGCTATCATATAGCAACCGTAATATAATGGAGACTTTTCCATCAGAGGGACAGATCCAGGCCCTAATGTAACCTTTTTTGCACTGCTGGTGGAAAGAAGAGGTGGGGAAGGAGGGCAAGCTGACTTAATGCAGCTGCTAGAATTTCTCCTTCTATACGGAGAATTCACATGACACACACACACGGTGCTCTGCCCCTTGCCCCCGGTTATTTTGTCTGGGGTCCACATAAGATGGGAATCCCTGAATACATTAGCACTCAGCAACCCAAGAAGTTGTTAGCTAGTGGCATGAAAGACAACAGCTGTGAGTCTACTCAAACTTACATCCAGAACCATCTTATCCCTAGGAACTCCTGAGAGAAGCAGAGTAGAGATGGGACATTTTAGCCCCGGCTTTCACTTCGCACTTGGTGCACACTGGCTACACTCTTGGCTTCCTGAGGATGCAGCAAACACTTGTTCTGGACTCAATTCTGGCAAGAAATTAAAGAAAGCAGGAATATTCCCTTCCCTTTGAAAAAGCGTCTGGATAAACTCCAATGTATTCTGGCCAGCAGCTCTTCCAAGGAGAAAACGTGGGGGTGTGCCCAAGGCGGAGAGAGAGCTCTGGTTCACAGTGGGTGGCAGCTCAACTGGCGCGTAATCTCCGAGATATCGGTGTTTACCGCCAGTCCGAAAACTTATTCCACGTTAAGCTGAATTCTATTCATTCCTACAATTTCTCACCGTAATTACATTATGGATTTCATGAAGTGAAAGCTCGAAAGCAACCATTTAGCCCCACCTGAACGGGAGCACGATTACGCTTGCTCAAAATTCTATAGGATTTGTTTGTCTGCAGGATTTGCAAACTGCTGCGGCAAAAGAGGATTATTGTAACCGCTTTTTTTCTTCTTTTAATGCTTGTTTATCTATTGTGGTGCAAATAACATCTGTAGCCAGCATGCTTTAGCGCACCGAGTTTCCAAGAGGCAGAGCCATAGCAGGGAGGCAGGCCTGCTAGAATACATCAACATGCGCACCTCCCTGCCAACACAAAAGCGTCACCATGGCTGTATTTATTAATGCTCTAGCCTGCCTATTGCTAAAAGACCCGTTATAGGAGGATAAGCATCCTGCTGTTTCAAGGATGGCACCTTCCTTCTCAAAAAAATAAATGGGACGCTCCATGATTCAGAAAGAGCTTGAGCACAGCTGGAATTGTTCATTATCCAGGGCAATACTTAAACAAAAGCACATGCACGCATTTAAGCATAAGGGCTCTTCTGAGTAGACATGTTTGTCCTGAACTGAGTCCTTAGTCAGAAGGACAGTAGAAACACCAAGACATTTCTTTACTACCAGGGAATGCGTATCATCCGGGCTAACCCGCCGGTTATGATTGATCTTTTCCAAGAATTCCCTTAATCACTTCTAGCATTAGGGCTCTTCTCCACGCTCCTCTCAGACTTCAGGTGTCAGCACCGTGTCTATGAGGTTAGAAACTGCCGTTATCCCTAGACTGACCGTACATCCCATTTGGCTGGGACAGTCCCAGATTTTGGAGGCCACTCCCAGTTCTCAGGTAAAAATTAAAAAAGCATCCCGGGCTTGGGGCATGGAGTCAGAGTGGCATGAGCTATGAAATAGGAAGCTGTAGCAGACAGTAAAACTGCCCTAAAACAGGTTAGCTTGATTATTGGGATGACCATTAAAAAGGGGAGCTTTTACTGTGAAGTAAAGAACAATGGGTCTTTAATGGGCCATTTACTCCCCTAGCTGCCTGAATAGTAATACCAGATTTGCACCACACTACCCAACCCCACTTCTGGCTGCAGCAGTGCTGCTGACTTGTAAGGGGTGGGGTGGGGAGGGGAGTGTCCCAGGTTTCACATTTTCCCATTTGGGCACCCTAGTTATCCCCATTTTACAGAACTGAAGTCAGAGGCAGATATTAATCCAGTGTACACACTGCCCAGTATTAAAGAAGGAAGCTGTAAACTGGATGTTGGCCAGCAGAGTCCCAGACAAGCACTGGACCAACCTTCCTTTTCACCTCCTCCTGGCCTGGCTTTGACAGGCACCAGGAATGATTACCTGAAAAGAGAATCAGATTTATTCTTTTGGAAGGGAAAATCCCGTCCGACTTCATGGCAGCTTGAGCCCTTTGCAACAGAGAAATATCCAGGCCTAAAGGAACAGAAAAAGCAAAAGAGAAATAAAAGACATGTTGCACCTTTTCTCTACAGTTCTGTTTTAAGAAGAGAGAGTTCATTACAAACACAGCTGGAAACCAGAATTTAGGATCCTTACAGCTAGTGGCCTTGGAAAAAAAAAAAAGACAATACTGTAAAAAGCAAATAATTTTGACACGCAGAGCTCCCAGAAAGAAGTTCATATCAGTATTGATGATGGAAACTATACAGAAACAGGTCAAGCAGGTGCTTAAATACTATGGCGATACATAGAATATAAGGACACAAGCAGACAAGGAAACTTGCAGTTATCCAGAAGGACAGCTTACCCCACAGCTGTGAGTCATGGCCCATTATGATAGCTTCAAAAGAATTTAAGACCAGAGAAAGTAATGAAAGCTTAAAACCAGAATGCAAGAGATAATACCATGTTATACAAAGGAAGATATTAATCCAATGTATCCATTAGCCACAGAAAGGAGAGAAGAAAATAAGGTCGCTGATAAAAGGATTCATGGAGCTGCACTTTTCTAAAGGTTTAACAAAGCAATTACTGAAGTCTGTGCTAAAACCTCCTAACAGTTTTAGAAAGGCAAGCAGACACATTGTAAATGAACACAAACACTTGAAAAAAGCTTTGAAAACTGTGTTGTGTCCACAATGTCAAGCCCAGAATAAAGCAATACCTAAGCATACCTCTGAACATAAGATCTGTCTTTGCAATAGAACTACAAATGCCTAATTGGAGAGCAAATACTGGTTTTAAAACAACAGTGACAGCATTGCTTGCCACCACCTAAAGAACCACATTCATTAACGCTGCTCCCAAATGTATAGACCTGTGACAAACCCCATGGGCGAGATGATACGGATCACATCAGCATACAGGGCTGCTACATGGTAGAGCACCACTGACTTAAAAGATGAATCCAGGACTTCTTACTGAGCAATATGTGCCTGATACAGGATGTGTTGACTTTTTAAAATCAGAAGTGGCACACCTCAACACCTCATGTGTTAACTGGGATATGGTGAGCGAGATCTCCTTTCCAGCTGAATTCCAGTTTCATTAGCAGCATACATGGAGTCATGATGGGGTTGCCATATATGTTCATTAGGGGTCTGCGAAGCAGGCCCTATTCAATTCAGATTCGGATTCAGCCTGAATCAGGGACAGTGATTCGATTTGTCGATTCGGATCACTGTCCCCGATTCGATTCGGCCAAATCCAAATCCGAAGATTCGATGCTGATTCGGAGAATCAGCAATTCGGACATAGACACAGCTTTAAAAGTTACTTCTATGTACCTTGAGGTAGCAGATGGCTCGTGATCACTGCAATGC
>JAGPOW010002118.1:5423823-5440156 GCA_030014935.1 Caiman crocodilus | reverse complement strand
CCCCCCAGGCCCAGGAGGCTGGGTCCACTTCCAGGTCTGCTGCCAAGCACTGCTGCCCCCCGTGCTTCTGTGGGATACTCCATGCCTCCTACCACTGCAGTACTCACAAGCCCCTACTACCTAGAGGTATGTAGAAAAAACATATCAAGCTGTCTATGTCCGAATCACCAAATCTTTCCAAATCAATTCAGAGGGTTCTCATTTGATTCAGGGAAATTAAAGGGTCTTCCGATTAGATTTGGATTTGGAGAATCAGCCACTGAACGGGGCCAAATCTCTGCTGAATTGAATCAGGGACAAAAGCTTTGCACAGCCCTAATGTTCATGTGCCCTTCATATGATCTGAGCATGCAGTCAATAGTCAGGCACAAGGAGAGTATCTATATTCTGTCTTCTTAAAACACTCCTGCAATTCCTATTTGCATTGTAGCTGTCTCTTTGCCTTCAAAATGTGAACACCTTTGAGTTAAGTATGAGGTTGTCCTATTGCCAGAGTCCAAAAAACTTGTTTCAAGATCAAAGATGTATAATAGGCAACACTAAAAACATGGAGTTTTTACATATGTTCTTGATTATATTACTTTAAAATTAACTGATGAATTTAATCTTGTAAGATACAATATATCATGCATGCATTACATTTACCCTGACATTAATACAAGTAACCCAAGACAAATCTAATTAGTTAATACGGTAAGCTACCACAAATTTACATCTTTCTTCAGCTCACATAGTCACAGTTCTCGATTTGGATTTTCAATTCTCTCTCTAGACATTTCATAAGAAAAGTGAAAAACCAGTGATGACAAGGATGAAGGATGAAAGGCACGCTAAGAAAATATTCATTCGCTTTTATCACCTTTCAGTTCAACTTTTTTTTTTTTTTACTTAGATGCCTTACTCCTTTATGTTCAAAATTTGAAATCTTTTCCCATTTGGTCTTACAAACATCATTTCAACTATCATAAAGGCCAGGTACAGAAACTATATCTATTGCGCGGTAGGCACACAGAAATTGATCTACAGCCATAACTGAACAGACAGTGGACTGTGAAAATGGCAGCTCCCGCTCCAAGATAACCCTGGATGGATGTGGTATCAGACTTCAGCGCTGTAGGTTAGCGTGCCATAATGAAAACCTGTACCAGATCCCATCACTACTCATGGTTGGTCACATTCTGCCAACATCCCGTGGAGCATTTCAGCACCCCACTCACCTCCCCCCATCACGGGCCAGTGGTCTCGTCCAGGCCAGGCTCATCTCTGCCTGGTCACTGGGTCGGCCCTATGGCCTGACAAAAGTCAGCAAAGTCTCTGTCCCTAAGCCTGCCCACATACTTCTGGGTAGCATAGGTCCATCCACACAAAGAAAGCTGTTTATTGCTGAATTTCTCTTATTGCATATTGGGTCTCCATCTGCCTGCTGGCTGCCAGGAGCCAGGTGCTGCCAGCCTGAGACCAGCGGGGCCAGGGCAGATCAGCTCGTGCGGGGCCCCACCACCCCGATCCCGGCAGTTTTTGTACTTGCTGTAGTTGGGGGATTGCACACAGCAGAAGTAGGTTATCTCAGATGTATTGAGTCTGGTTCTTCAGTGGGGGTCCAACGTCCCCTACACCCCATCCTAGTGCCACCCAGTTGATATTGTGCCTGTAGTCCTGGGTCTCTAGGACTGTTCCTCTTCTGTTCTTTACTCCTCCATACCTTGGCAGTCTTGAGCCTGGTTTACTTGGTCAAGCTTGAGTCATGAAGACTCAAGACTTAAGGACACTCAGCTTGGAAGGAAATTCAGGTAAATCCCACCCAAGAGTACCTACTGAGACCAGCTGTGTCCCTGGTCCTTGAGTGTCTATAAAGTATCAGCTAATCCTGGGCCAGTGGCCCTCCCAAAAGAAAATAGGAAAAAAAAGAACTGGGTGAGCCTTCCTGGCCTCCTTCACCCTCTGCTCAGGAGACTGCTACTCCTTAGATGGTTTGGCATCTCCCAATCAAAAACCTTCACAGGTCATGACACTGTCACTGGCGTGGCAGGTTTGTCCACTCGCTCCTCCAGCTTAACTCCGGTTGGCTCTTTAAGGCCTGTTCCCTTGCTGACTTGCCTCCGATGGCTCTGGCTTCTTTCTCTCTCCCCTCTCTCAGAGACACAGCCCTGTTCCCTGGGGGGAATTGACAAAGAACAAAAGAAAAAAACAATAGTAAACTTAACTGCAAGAGCGTTGCAATGCCAGCTTCTACAGGTTATGCCTTCCCTCCGCGTGTCTCCCAACCAGCATTGCCTGCAGTCTCTGCTCCCGCAGCATTCATCCCAGAGAGCTTCAGCAGCAGAGCCCCTCCGGGCTCTCGAGGACCCTCTCTGCCTGCTCCTCAGGCTCAGAGCATTCTCTTCAGGTGTCCTGGTGTTTCCCGACGCTCCTCCGTTGTCCAACACCCATCTCTTCCTTCCCCTGCCCCAGCAGTGGGGGCCAGAAACAGCCACACTGCCATGGGCAGGGCTGATCCTGATCGAGCAGCTGCTGACAAAGTATCGCAGCTGCCGGTCTTTTCTTGATGTCGGCTCCGGTGGGACCAGCGAGTTCTCCCCTGTTATGAACTCAGGAGAGTTTTCCTTCACTCTTTTACACTAGGCTCCATCACCCCAGGGAACGAGGTGTTGTGCACAAGACAGGCATTGTCCTCATCAGCTGCATGGAAGTTGGCGGCCCAGTCAGGCCCCAGACACCCGAGTTGTGTCTATGTGTCTGTAGGTGTGCATCCAGGATGCCTAGGTTCTACATATATCTGTATGTGTACACACATGGGTTGGACACATACATGCAGAACCCAAGTGCCTTACACACATGCACAAACACTTGGTGAGTAAAGGGCATGATGAATGGCCAGGCAGGTGGCTCATGGCCATGAGGACGCATGCCATGATAATCCACTGTCACATCAGACCCAGGTTGGCTGGCAGGGACATCACAGCCATCCATCAGGGCAGCTCGGCCATTCGGCTCCACTCAGGAGGCTTCAGAAGTCTGGGGAGCCTGCAGGGCGTGATAGGAGGCATGCAAGAGCCCCATCACAACCACCACTGAAAAGTAAAGCTCGGGAGTTAGGCCACTTCTGCCATGGGCTTCTTCAGTGGTGACACATAGTGGGTGCATGTGACCAGCCACGCTTGCTGCTTAGGTGATGGGAGGGCATGCAGGAGTGCCGGTGCCCCCCTGCAAGCGTCAGCCGGTCACTGAGGCTGCTTCTGGGAGCGGCTGTAGTGATCGGCCGGCACTTGCTACCAGAAGCAGCCGCAGCCACTCTCACCAGAAGCAGTTGCAGCGATCACAAAAATCGGCTGCTGCAGGATCGCCCAGGGGGACACCCCCTTGGTCCACAGGACTGCCTGCAGGCTTCTTGAATGCCTGTACTAAGCCAAAAGCATTAAGATATTAGGATGGCCAACTTTAGACCCATTATTATGGTACTAAAGGAAGTAAATGCACTTAAGTTAGGTAAATATCAACTGTAAGAGATATTCCCATTACTACATCAATAACCCTCTGAATAATATAAAAATAAGCTTTTATACTTTCTAATGGCAACAATACAGCCTCTTGTTGCATTTAAAGGGGAATAATTCAACTGAACTTTCTCAGAGTACTTAGCTACTTCAGTGTGGCCCAACAGCTGTGAAAAAGACTTCTGAGAGCTGTAATTATTGTAGAGACTATTAAAATGCACTGATGCACCAGAAAACAAGACTAAACTATTCCAAGAATGACTAGCCAGACCATATTAGCACAGCAAAACTACAGACATATAAACTATAGGTAAAAGATCTTCAGAAAGCAGAAGAGATGGCTACCATTTCCGCCCCCCTAAATCTCCTTCCACAAAGTAATGCAGAATTGATTTTGTCCAGGGGAGTGGGGGAGGAAGAAAAGAAAACCTTGATGAATTATTCAACAAGTGAGCCTTCCATTAGATGCAACACATATTTTGTTTTCAACAGAAATCAAAGTAACCAGATGCTACTTCAGATGAGAGACTGGCTTGCCACATGCAATTTGTGCATATATCTGAGTTCCAGCAAATTTGGTTTGCTAAGAGACCAAAAGTCTTATCGGGCCCCTTTTTAAGTTAAGTACAGATAGTCAAAAAGTCTGAGGCTGAATCAATTCAATCTTTGCAGGGTAGTCTAAACTGTGTACATTGAACCAAAAAGCAACTGAACAGACATTCACTTTTGATTCCAGAAATTCAGCCACATGCCTGCAATGGCTCAAGCCAGAAGCCATCACACTAGAACATGACTCCCTGCCCATCTGAGGCAGACAGCCTGGGCCAGGACTAGCCCACCCACCCTGTGGGAGGTGGGGAGGGGGCAGTGTTCAGGAAAAGTGCAAAGCATCCTGGGATGCTGAGGGATTGTGAATTCACTGGAATCTAGATGGGATCTGGGACAGAAATTTAATAACTGATTTAAATTAAAATCAGTTAAATCTGACATTACACATCCATCCAAGTTTATCTTAAACCAGTTTGGGCCATTTTGAAAGTGGTTTATGTGCACTGAACTTCTGTTATGTTACAGAGTTAAACCAGTTTCCGATTACTTATAACAGTTCGTGTGTAATTTCTGTCCCTAGCTTTAGTGACGATTGCCACCAGGCTGACAGAGCTAATCAAACACTGGCATGCCTCTACCAAGGCATCCTGAGCTAAGCTAAAGACATCATCCTCCCACTCTACTTGGCCTCACTGAGACCACAGCTGGAGTACTGTGTCCAGTTCTGGGCGCCGCACTTCAAGAAGCACGTGGAGAAACTCAAGAGAGTCCAAAGGAGGGCCACACACATGATTAGAGACCTAGAGACCAAGCCACAAGGAGAAGCTGAGGGACTGCTCAGCCCGGAGAAGACGAGACTCAGAGGGGACTTGGTGGCAGCCTATAAGTATATCAGGGAGTACATCAGGGCCTGGGAGAGCAACTATTCACCAACGTCCCCCAGGGGAGGACTAGAAATAATGGGCACAAGCTGATTGAAGACCGCTTCAGACTAGACATAAGGAAAAATTTCTTTATCAGTCGAGTGCTAAGGGCTTGGAACAGGCTACCCTCAAAGGTGGTACAGTCATCCACCTTGGCAATCTTCAAAAAAGCATCGTGATGCCCCTCTTCCTGGGGTCATCTGACCCCATTAATCTTCCCTGCCCGAGTGCAGGGGGGCTGGACCTGATGATCTGTAAGGTCCCTTCCAGCCCCTAAAAACTGAACATTTTAGTCATTTCACTATTCTTGATTCACTTTCAAATTGTTTCTTCAAGCTTTTCTAATATGAGAAGTTGAGAAAGAAATAAGTTAGGTCTTTGGGTCTGTATTCTGATGATAGTCTCATTTGTGACACATGCCCAGCAGCAGACGTTTCTGAAGGACTTCCTCCATTCTTAATACTGGGCAAATATTTTCTTCCTCCCAGGTCACCGGCCAAAACAAAACTTCAAAAGAGAAAATTCACTTAATTTCAAACTGAAACAATTTTGTTTTTTTCCTCCTGAAACAAGAAGCCTAATCATTTCCAGGCCAGTTACCTGTTTAAAATTAAAATGTAAACTTTATATCAACTTTTAAAATGAAATGAGATTTCAAGATAGTTAACAAAGTAAACAACATTTCAGTTTTCTCTTGCCATTTGTCAGATGGGATAATTCAATGAAAATTGTCTCAATTTTGTGACTATAAGGTCAATTGAACCAAATACGCATTTTTAGCCAAAAAAAGCTTTGAAAATGTCAACCCTATTGTTTCTACTATTCCTTAGCCATCTGAATCCTCCCACTAGTTCAAGACATAAACCATGAAAAAAAATCTTCTAAAAAATCACCAAAAATGTTAACCCAGTAATTCAAAACTACATAATGACTTAATTTACACCTAATAGAAAATAGTAACTCTACTCTAAACCCCTTTCACACAGAGAAATCCAAAAAATGCATGCTGAAATGTTGAATTTCTGTTGTCTGGGTACAGCAATAATAAATTAACACTTCTGTCAAGATATATATGCTACTTTAATACCTAAATTGTTTTAGGTTCAAATGCATACATTTCAAATATACAGCAATTCTGCATCAATTATTTATGGCTACCATAGAAAAATCCTACTGAAGCAGGGATCACCTAGTAGACAAGAAGTTTTAATTACACTGCAGCACTTAACCCAGGTGATGTCAGAGCCTTTCCTGAACTTCATATCAATGTATTTCTCTCTTCCAACCTCCATAGCAAATTCCTTAAGGAAGCAAATGGCAACTTTAAGCTTCGCATCTTAATGATAGTGCCGTCCTCAAACAACATCAGAAGCCTTGTCATTAGGCCTGAGTAAAACCACGGGATTCAGTCCAAGCAGAACAAGCTATCAGTCACCCATTTGCCAGAAGATAAATAACACCTTTACACTAAAATCACTGTCAGTTCAGACAGTGAAAATAGTGAGACTTAGCAGTGCCAGTGTGCAGGGAGGGTCCTGGCAACCAATACTTATCATATTTCCAGGTTCCAAGCGACAAATCACGATTGTCCTCGGAAAGCAAGTCCATGCTCCTCTCGCCCAATTACATTTCACGGAGGAAATTATTTGGAAGGCGCCACACACCAAGTGCCGTCTCCTCTCCTCCAGGCCAGTTCATAATTCCCCTCTCCTCAAGCCTTCTGCCCAGGCAACTGGCTGCTCTCAAGGGCTCGAAGTGGTCCAGCTTCTTGAGAGCAGAATGACTATTTGCAGGTGCAGGTACCTGAACAGATTTCCTTATAATTGTGTACAGGAATGTGAACGCCAAACTGGAGAAGACATTTAAAGATTTGCAACCGAAACTTCACACCACACGTCATCTAACGGTCAAACGATTCAGTGTGGGCCGAAGTTTACAACTGTGTTACTGTCTTGGAGTTGTGAACTGAAGGATACAACTGTTGCACCAATTTCCAACTGCATTTTCAGAGCTACTAAGAGTGAAAGTTTCTCTGACTCAAGCTTGCTCCTGCAGTAAACCGAGGACACCTTTGCATATGGCTAGACAGTGCCATCCCTAGACTCTTGGCAGCCCCGGGCAGACTTTTAGTATTGGGGCCCCCCTTTGCCAGAGAGAACAATTTTTTTCTTGTTGCAGAAGTCTTTATTACATCTGTGGTATGGATGTCTTTAAATACGC
Organism: Caiman crocodilus; assembly: GCA_030014935.1. Lineage (NCBI taxonomy): Eukaryota > Metazoa > Chordata > Crocodylia > Alligatoridae > Caiman > Caiman crocodilus. Next base: position 5,432,970 of record JAGPOW010002118.1, on the reverse strand, counting down.
CGTTCTCAATTGATAACACTGCCAGTCCCACATACGTGCAATATTAACACTTTGTTTTGCAATTCTAATTCTTTTTTTTCATTTTCGGGCCCCCTTTCTGCCTGGCACCTGGGCGGCTGCCCAGTTCACCCACGCCTGTGTCTAGATCTGTGTCTAGACTGTGGACTACAGTGCCATGAGAGACACCCAACCTAGCTTTCGGTCTGCTAGCTCTCAGTTGCCAATTCATCTATAGCAGCACGTTGGTCCGCACAGGCTCTGTTCTGCCGTGGCTTGCCTTCTTCTGGTATCTGAGCTAGTTCATTTAAAGCCAGCTGGGATCTGTCTGCAACGTAAACATATCCCAATGAATAGCTTTTAATCAGAGCTCAATGCAAGCCAAAAGTCCCCCAAAACCTTGTGGAAAGTCTAGACCTGAAGGAATTTAGCAAGGTTTGATGTTATTTTGGGGGCAGGCAGAAGTACCCTGAAGAAGCCGCACAGGACCCTGGGCTTACTACACCTCCGTTACCACTACCTGGAAAGCTACCGTCCCAATTTTAGCTTCTCGCTCTCAGAAAAGAGGCAGGACGTTGGATTTGGATGGTAGCAGACTCCAAGAAGGTCCAGATGGATTTTAAACACTGGCTACAATTCAGAGAACAACGTCTGGCACGCAATATTCCTCCGTGTATCACCAGGTGGCTGGAGCAGCTAGTAACTAAATGTTTTTGCTTTTCAATGGCTGCTCAGGCATCTACCCAGGGCAAATCTATCGTGATTTCAATTAGCATCCTAACAGACAGTTGCCCCCCACCACAAATGAAGCTCTATGGTATGCTGTTGGCACAATCACCATAAAAATTGAAGACTCAGCAGGCACAGATATTGAATTATACTCTCAGCCTCATCGGAGGTGCATCCAACTCCAAGCTGACAAAGCAAAGCGAGACTATGATCACTGCTGCTGACTACAAGACATCTTGCTCGGTGAACAAACTTCTGCAGTGGTGTCAAACTGGCACTTCTGAAACACTACGTCCACGTTTACATTTTTTTTCTTTTTTTTAAAGTTGTGAGTTACATTTTAGCGGTTTATGGGACTCTGAAACCATAACTTATAGTCAGTGAGGACTACAGGAATAATAAAGGCAGTAAAGTATCAAACTGCCCTAAAAAAAGAGGAAGGGAAACAGAAATCAGGTGGAAAGAGATTGCAAAGGTGGGTTATTCCCAACTCCTTCCATGTAGCGTTCATGCAACTTGCAGCTCAACCAAAGTCAAACAGAGAGCAACAAGCTTAGTCTACTCAAATGGCTACTCTATTACCTTTTGCAGTGAGACATTACTGATTGAACAATTAAAATGCAGGCCTCTAAGCATGCGTTGCTTTCCAAGGTACACTGAGTTCCTCCTCGGGTTGCTTTTGCCTCAGATTCAAATGTACCGGTGTCTACCCAAGTCTCACGAAGAGCCCGGTCTTGCAAGCCCTATTCTCAAAAGTTCCCCTCACTCAGGAAAGTAGTTTCAAGCACCTCATAACCCGATTCTCCACACCCCACAGACTACAAAGGAGTCACACTTGCCACGCTACACTTATGGCATAGCGTGGAAATAATAACGACAGATCAAAGACAATTTCCCAGCTGTAATAGATTTTCCTGTTGCTTGAGTCAGCTCATTTTAACAGCCTCATTATTTTGTTACAGTTCTCCTTCAGTACAGAATATTTACAAGCGTTTTACTGGACTAAGTACTGGATACGTTTCTTGCAGTCTGATTCAGAAGACAATGATATGACTCCAATGTTGCATTTCTTGTTAGAGGAGAAAAAATCTAGAGGGGGAAAAATCCATAGAGGTTTCCACAAGCCTAAAATAGAGAAACATCTGCTAAAGTTTAGGAACAGCTGGCTAGTGATAAGGTCCAATAGCAAAGAAAGCAGTAGTTAAATCTCTTTCTGCAATCAATAAAAAGTGTGTGAAAGATTTTATGGAACAGGGAGAAGTACTTGCTCAGGTTCAAAGCTACTTTTACAGGGAGCACTGACAACTTTTGATCATTAAAGCTCCTAAAGATCTTTTATTGACATCTGAGGGGGGTTAGATGGGTGGCTCAGCCAAATTGCTCACCTAAAGCAGCCTCAGTTGGCCTCCCCAGACCGGAGGTATGCTGTCCTGTCACATTCTTGTTGGCTCCTCTGCCAGCCTAGAAGCACCTACACCTCTCACTGGCAACAAGATACCCCCTGTCTAGAGGTAATACTAGGGTATCATCCATCGATTGATCTTAAGTTCAGGGTTAGCAATAGCTTCTGTAATCTTAGACTTGCACTATTAATCCCTATATCATTGAATGATGGAACATCAATTCCCCAAATCTCATTAAGTAGCAAATAATCCTCATCTTCACATTTCAGCCCTCCTATTCTAGCATTAAAATCTCCTACTAATATCAATTTGTTCATAGGATATTCTAATTTTATAGATTCTAAATGCTCAATGAGCAAATCCCATTTATCACTAGCTCTTTTCTCAAAGCCAGGGACATGTATATAATTTGCAAGCCCCCTGTATTAAGTGTATTCAACCTTCTGCCTGAAGGATTTTATAATGTTGGACAAACCCCATTACACTTTTATAAAACTTTTACTGTGCATAGCTACAATACTTTGCTATCCAAAGACTAGCTATTCAAAAGCAGTGCCACACAACCTAACACAAGTCATACTATTGTTTTGACCTTGTTATCCTGGGGCTCTTTATTACTCATCTAAAAAAATGTCTTCAGCTTTAAATGCAAGGGCCAGTCAAATCCACATTTGCATGGTCTACATTCTCCCAATATTTGCCTGTATCCTTGGCCATATATGTATTATGAATGGTATTGCTGTTAAAAGGATGCAAACTGCTCAGATGGAAAAGTTCCACTGATTCGCATGTCCTACAGCAATCCGAGCAAGCCAACAATAAAGTAAGGAGCACCAAGAGGTGCCTTTGAAGCGTGACACTTAAATCTGCACATCCAGTTATTGAAAGGGCAAGCATGTAATGCATGTGAAAAAGAATTTCACTTCATTGCTCAGTTTATGTCAAGTAATATAGAAAGGTGTATATTTAAACGAGAAAGAGTAATATAAAATATATATACACGCACCGTGCATCCAAATTAACATTGCTTAAACTAATTTACCATACAGCGCTGTCCCTAAGTTGATTTGACAACTTCACTAAATTCTCTCTCTGAAGGTATTATCATCACTTACATAACATCCACACTGCATTTTGAAAATATATAAGTTGGTGTAAATATATGTAAAGTATTATTTATAGATCTAGCTATCGAATGTTTGAGAAGTGCTAAAACCAGTATATTACTGCAAACCTAATCTTTTTTTCGCTGGGGAGGGGCGAGATAAACGTTTAGATGCGTGCTGCCCTAGGATTCTTGGATTCAGAGCCATACACGTCAAGATTTAGAGAGAACTGGGCAGCAAGTCTCTGATGAAATTGAGAATGTGCATTATAAAAATGGGCTGCTGATATGAATGGAAATACTCCTAGCGACCTCAGAACAAACTCTACGCACAGAGCGAACTTTCTTCAGTAAGGGCAACTTTGTTACTGCCAACAAGAACTGCATTTCCACCCAGAGGTGACTGCAGTTCAGCGATCAATTAAATCACTTAAGTCTACTGAACACTGAACGACCCCATCTGCCTTCCATTCTTCTTTGAGTTCATACCTAAGCCACTTGCAACATTAAGAAACGGTTACGCTGCCTTCCTAGATTTCAGAGGAAGTCCACCCCGAAGGTTTACTGCATTCTAGGAAAAGACATTTGCAATTTGACCTCCACAGAAAACGCTGGCTTTTTTTCTAGGGAATCTCCACCAAAAAAATAGCTCAAGTTCTAGCACTAAAAGCAGGCAACCATTACAAATTCTTCAACCAGATCTTCAGCCCCCCCCCACGCCTCCCTGGCTCAGTGATCGGCCACAGAGGGACCCCAGGTGCCCCCCCAGACCCAGGAGGCACAAGCCGCCAAGCCAGGAGGACACGGTGGACCCAGAAGCGGACTAGAAGTCTTTCTGGTCCACTTCTGGGTCTGCTGCCGAGCGTGCTGGGGAACCCCCCGTGCTTCTGTGGGACGCTCCATCTGCCCCAGCACCGCAGCGTTCACAAGCTGCCTGCTACCTAGAGGCATGTAGAAAAAACACTTAAAGCTGTGTACGTCCAAATCTCCAAATCTTTCCGAATCAATTTGGAGAGATTAAAGGATCCTCCGATTCAACTCAGATTCGGAGATTCGGCCACCGAATTGGGCCGAATCTCTGCCAAATCAAAATCAGGAACTGAAGCTTTGCACAGTCCTACTCAAACCTTTCAATACACTTATTTTTGGATCATACCTATGAGATAAGCAAGTCCCATTACTTCCATTTACAGATGGGGAAAAAGACAACACAGAGGTAAAAAAGGGACTTAACCAAGATGACGTGATAAATCTGTGTGGAAGCAGACCCTCGAACCAGGATGTTCCAAATCCTATGCATTTTCATCACTGCAGATTAAATTCAACAAGGGGGCAGGACTTCAAAGTAACTTAACTGAGGTCCAACTGTTTGACGTCATTAATCATCACCCCCAATTCCATACTTTGGCAGCAATCTAAACTGTTCCAACTACTCTTGAGCAATCCCATAGACTATCGCAGCAGAAGAGGAACTAGTGGACTGATTACACATCACACCCTGCCTATGCGACTTTTTATATGGCTTATGGAAAAACGTCGGTCTCTTGGTGCCTTGGTACCCTCTGGTAAAATGGGATTGGCGTTAGCTGCGTTAAAGACTGAGAAGTGCTCGGATACTATGGTGATGGAGGTCACACCAATATCCTTGACAGATAGGTAAGGAAATAAAGTTACATTCCCCATGCATAAGATATGTTCCTTAGTTTTGTCCAATACATACGAGGTAATTCACTGCAGATGTTTCCACAGATTGTTTTTCTTCTTGTACTTAGATGACTGAGAAGAAACCTTCTGCATTTAATCAGGCAGAGCTTGCTGCAGATATTTGCTAAGCTAGCTTCTCAGCTGGCCTTGGTTTTTGCTGGGGGCAGCTGAGTGAGCCTGCCTGTTTTGCCTACTCCAAGGATTCAAAAATCCTCAGTCTTCTCCCCCTCTCCTGTTCCAGCAAATCACAGGATTTTGGAAAATGGCTTGGGGTGCTTTTTTATCCACCTTTGGTATGTTGGGCTGCTAGAGTACACCCTTTCTCTGAAATAATGACAGCCACAAACTTTCTCTTGTTCTTTATTGATAGCTGAGATTCTTACATACTCATACTAATCCCAAAGATGGATATTTAAGGGAAAAATGCCAAATGAAGTGAACCGTGTGATGAAATCACAGGAGTGGCAAACTGAGAAGAGTCCATCGTAGCTCCATAATTCTGGGGCCAATTCCACATAAGCCAGGACCTTGGCATAGTTTATAGATGCCACAGGTCTACTTTGAGTGTTGGCTGGTTTCCCCCTATTCCTCCAGCCACAGAAAACAGCCAAGGCCCAAATGAACATACAGCTGATCAGAGCATGTTCATCAAAAGTTCATTTAATCAGAATATAGTGTTTCATCAAAGCCAAAATGTTCTGTGGAGATGTAGTACCATCAAGAGATTTTTTTCATCACAATGTATTTTGGGTTACAAGGTCCTGTGGTCATTTGGGAGCAATAGAACAAGACCTATTAGGACCTTGCAATGTTCAATCCCAAAGCTACTATTACTAACAGGTTGGGGGGGGTTTTGTTGTTCCGATGAAGAACCAAATGCAGTTTGAAATTTCAGAAGTTGCTGCAAAACATGGGCTGTCTGAAGGGTGACGGTTCTGTCTCTCAAACTACACCCTTCCTACCCTGACACACTTCCTATACTGAAGCCCATACAGGCAAGTTACACCCCAGTCATCTCACCTGGGATTCCCCCCATGCTGGCTCAATCCTCAACTGGGAAAACCTGAGCAGTTTCTGGCCTCTTTGCAACAACGCAAAGCAGATAGAGTTGGAAGGGGAAAAAAGAAAACAAAACAAAACCCCGCTTTCCCTTCGGCCTCGCAGATTAACTGTAAGAGGGCTTTATCCCAAGATTTTTAATTTCTTTCCGTTCCTTCATATGTTGAAGTTGGGTCAAAGGAACCCGGCACTCTCACAGTTAGCCCGGCTGCTGTGCAGGAACTAGGTGTTTGTGAGTGCAAACTCTACCCAGATCATTCAAGTGACTTTTAAAAGACTTTTATCGATATTCCAGTCTCAAAGGATACCAGACCAGATCAATGGACGCCAACTGAGATCATTATGTATGACTTACCTTGCCCATTTCCTTCCTTTTTCTGCCTTTGAGGCTCTTTTAGCGCACTGAATGTCTTTCTGGGGAATTTCATTTAATATCTTGGCAGCATACTCAATTCCTCCTGTCAGATCCTTGAGGCAGTCCTATAAATAAAGGGCAGAATGCTTTATTACTAGAGTCAGCAAAAGGATTGTGCACAATGATGTCCTTATTCATACCACAATATTATTAAAATGTGCATACAGCTTCTGTGGTTGGGAAGGGAGGGGGAAAATCAAACAACTGTAGTGTGATGGGCTTGGTTTCCTCTCGTTTCTCACATGGGAGGTATGCACTTTGTATGTTGATGCCTACTATACATGAGCTGCCGCCTCAAATCCATTTTCTCAGGCAGGCTCACATTTTGTTACTCTTGTGTAAGCCTTCACACAGCTTGTTTTGCATTTCACATCACAAAGTATTTAAGACTGGAGGCTTCCGATTTTTAACCATGTGCTTGAAGATCTGGCACTTGCAGCATCTGCTGTCTTTGACGATGGGCAGCGCTGTGTATGGTCAGAGCGTGGGACTCTTGAGTTCCAACTCCAGGTTGCCCCTCATCTGACGAAAAGCAGCCCATCTCCTCAAGAGTCAGAAGAAAAAACAAAAGAAACTATCCACAACACCAAGGCGCGCTCGTCAAAAGCAAGGCTGGCAGAAGTCAGTCTGCTACGGTTCAGTCTGCTCTCTCTAAAGTAAAGCACCTACCTTGAAAGGAGTCTTGTCAGGCTCATACCACATACCCCTTATCAGCCATCACTTATTTCTTCCAGGGTTATTTAGAAATGCACAGTGATGCCAAACTCTTGTGCTTTTGCTGTCAGTCTTCTACTCTTCATGTAAAGCCCCAACTCTTGCAGTTACATGACCTCACAAATATTTTAGCTTTCACTAAAAAAAGAAAATTTGTTTCTAGACCTTATTGTTTAAGAAAATGCAACTAGACTGCACCACTGGGGGGTCCAACAAAGGAAAAACTACCCCAAACTACATATTTTAAGATCAAGATTTGAGGGAGGAGGGGCTTTCTTGGGTTTTGTTTGCTTTTGGAGGTGACATTTCTGCAGACACAAACCCTGAACAAGTTCAGAAGGGCCTAAAAACAGCAGAAAAGCGATGTGCTAGTCAAAAAAATCAGCCTTGAGAAAATAACATTTTTTTGCAGTAAGTAAAATTCATATTCTGTCAGAATATAAAGTAGTGTTGATAATCAAGCATGGTAAGCAAAACAAGCCATTAATTACAATCATTCCTTTGCAAAACAAACTGAAAAGAGTTGGACTCCCAGGGTCTCCTACTAAGTTGAAGGCATCAACCTCGTTGCTCAGTCATGGTCAATGAAATTAAACGGAATAAAAACAGTAGAGAGAGACTTTCACATTTGTATTGGGGAAAAACAAAAGCATGGTTTCTCTTTTCATAATCCACAGGAATGTTAGTTACTGAGGGCCAAGCAAGAGAAGTGCAGAATGCAAAGGCACTCATTTTATCCTACAAAAGCCTGTTTTTGAGTATTAAAAGGACCATGGCAAGCATTAAAGTCTGATCTGTTTAGATTCTGAACTGGTAAAACTGTTTCAGCCAGGAATGATTGATATGTGCATCAATTCAATCCCAGGCACAAGGGGTTGGCTCCTCTTCCCTGGACTTGAATGGCTACTTTGTAATTAAAACATGGCCGGAAGTAGAAATAGGTAACCCCAGCCGGGTAATAGGCCTGTGCAAAGTGGTTAGTATTTGTTTCAGAGTCAGCCGATTCGGGGGACAGGGATTCAATTCGGTCGTTCGAATCGCTGTCCCAAATCAACCAGCTCAGGACCATTGAGGAGTTGAGAACAAACTCAGGACCATGTCACACATTACACTCAGGACATGTTAACTGCGTATAAACATGAGCATCCATGTGTTCGAGCAGTAAAACATGGACCAAGTACAACCATATGGTAGCACAGTTATGACTTTTCATGGGATGAGTATCTCCAGATTGTATGAAATAGCTATTTTCAAACCACTCCATGGAGCTACTACAAGTTCAAGACTTTGGTGCAGTGCATGGGCTGGACTCACAATCAGCTAATCAGCTATCATGCAACTGCTCAAAACAGATACTAACCTTTAGTACAGCAAGGTAGTGCTTATTAAAATTTAAATAAAATATATACCAAGTGTCCCAACACTGACACCACCTACCCTTCCCTTTTCTCTCTCTCTCACCTGCCACCACATGCTATTATTATGTTATTTGGGGAAAGGGAGGCTGCTCCAGAGAAGCCAAATAGGTTGGGGCCTAAGGGCCCTGGTCCCCTTTGGAAAGAGGGATGTCACCTGAAGTACGTAAAACTTTTCACAGGTCCATCACCTTAAGAATTGGTGCCTCTGGGCTGCCCCCAGGATCCAAGGAGGCCTTCGTCTACTGCTCCTCTGTGGGTTCCCTTAGACCCAGCTGATCCACGTCCTGGCCTCAGGCATCAGGTGGGCCTTCCTGGCTTGTCACCCTATCATACCATTGGCATTAGGGACCAATTCCATGGCCTCCAGCTCTGCCCATGGCTCACAGGTGTTAACAGTTAACCACTTCAGAAGTGCCTTTCCCCTTAGAAGATCAAGATCTCACACTAGGGCTCTGGGCCTCTGGCCCCAATTCCACCCCTCCAAGGCTATGGCTTTGCCTCTCAAGGGCTGTGGGCCTCTAGCCCTGGCTCTGCCCCCTCTAAGGCTATAGTTGCATCCCTCCAGGCTGTTGTATCCCACCCCTCCCCACCCAAAGCAGTAAT
>JAGPOW010002118.1:5366903-5419258 GCA_030014935.1 Caiman crocodilus | reverse complement strand
CACTCTGTCTTGTCTACTTGGATTGCAAGATCTTTGAGGCACAGTCTTGCTGTGTGTTTATACAGCACTTAGGACAAGAGAGACGTGGCCTTGCTTGACACCACTAGGGCTAGGCAATAACGAACTGTATATCAAACACTGTGGCTAGGGACAGAAGTTACACATAAACCGGTTCAAGTGATCAGAAACTAGTTTAAACCTGTAACAGAACTGAAGTTCAGTGCACATAAACCAGTTTCAAAAGGGCTGACGTTGGTTCAAGATAAACCTGGTTGAATGTAGTATCAGACTTAACTGATTTGGGTCAAACTGGTGTATGAAACTTCCTAGACCCCTTCCTGTTTAAAGCTAAATCACAGTCCCCCAGCATCCCAGCATGCCGTCTGGTTCAGCAAAGAAGTGTTGGGGATGGGAGGCAGGGTTGGGGTGCCCCCCATCCCAGCCAAACCCCAGCAGGGATTTGGTGCCAGGGAGGAGAAGTTAAACTTTCCTCCTTCCCCGCTCCTCCACCAAGTAAGGAGCTGCCTTGCCCTGTTAAAAAACTTACTGCTGGCTGTGACGGTGGTCTACAAATACCAGAGGCACCTCTAAGCAGGATGAGGGAATGATGAGCAATCCTGCAGTCCTTTTTCTGTGATTGTGGACTGCAAATCCCAGAGATCTCAGGACCAGCAGGAAGAGGAAACAAACACATAGACCATGCTGGCTACATGCCAGAGAGCCATGCTCTAGCTTCTAGCCTTAGCCACTGCAAGCATGTGGCTGCATTTCCTGAATCAAAAGCAAATGTCTGTTCACTTGCTTATTGGTTCAATCTTTGCTGTTTAGACTAACCTGCACAGACCAAATCAATTTAGTGATGGAAGGGACTTGGGGGTCATGACTGACCACAAGATAAACATGAGCTTTCAATGTGATGCTGCTGCTAGTAAAGCGAGCAAAATGCTGGCTTGCATCCACAGATGCTTCTCAAGCAAATCTCAGGACATCATTCTCCCATTGTATTCGGCCTTGGTGAGGCCACAGCTGGAGTACTGCATCCAGTTTTAGGCTCCACAATTCAAAAAAGGATGTGGAGAAGCTTGAGAGAGTGCAGAGGAGAGCCACACACATGATCAGAAATCAGGAAAACAGACCTTATGATAAGAGGTTGAGAGCCATGGGACTCTTCAGCCAGGAAAAGTGTAGGCTCAGGGGTGATCTGATGGCTGCCTTTAGGTTTATAAGGGGTTCTCACCAGGATCTGGGGGAACATTTGTTCATCAGAGCGTCCCAAGGGATGACAAGATCGAACAGTCATAAACTCCTTCAAGACCATTTCATAAGGAATAACTTCTTTACTGTCCAAGCCCCCAAGGTCTGAAATAGACTGCCAATAGAGTTGGTTCAAGCACCTACTTTGAACGCCTTCGAGAGAAATTTGGATGTTTATCTTGCTGGGATCCTACGACCCCAGCTGACTTCCTGCCTCTGGGGCAGGGGGCTGGACTCGAAGATCCTCCGAGGTCCCTTCCAACCCTAATGTCTATGAAATCTATGAAATTCAGCTTCAGGCCTTTTGACTGTCTGTACTTAGTCCGTGTGTCAAAAAAGATTTTGCTCGGTTACAACAGGGCTGTCCAACTCGTGGCCTGTGGATTGTGGAGGGCCAAAAGGGGGCATTCCTGCACTGAGCCATGCACCTCACTGCACCCAACCACCAACCAGTCCTAAGCGCTGCCCTGGGGCACCTCCTGTCTGGCCGCCCCCTTCCTAGGGCACACCTGCGAGCCTGGGGTCACCGCTGCCATCACTCAGGAGTCTCAGTCTGTCCGCAGCCCTGTGCCCCCTGGGATGCACAGGTGTTGTAGACCTTTAGGGTGCTCGACCCACTGGATGAACTCGGCCTGGAATACTACTCGTGGTCTCCCTTATTCAGCCGGACCAAGGGGGGACAAAGGCATGCCCCTTTCCCAGCCAGGTCACCATACTCAGAATGATGGAGAACTTTATTGGTTACAGGGAGTAAGTTTGGGGCAGAGTACAGGATAGAGAGGTATTGCAGAATAACCTTGAAGCAAACAGGGTGGCTAGGTAGCCGATGATTACACAACTGCTGTACTGCAAGCTATATATTTAGATAGGTCTCAAGTAGCTTACTTACAAGTAACATTGGGAGGCTGGTTGTTTCTTCTGGAAGCAGGCAGTTTCTTGTGTGTCCCATTTCAAGAGAGAGAGGGAGAGGGCTGCAGCGTTCAGCTGCTCTTCCTCTCTCCCCAGGACCCTTAGGGCTCCAGCATGGAAGCTGTCTCCCTGCTTTTCAGCATGGCTCTGCCAAAAATGGCCCTTCCCCTCCTCCTATATGGGAACCCCTTTTATCCCCTATCATGACCTCATCACTAAGGGGTCCCACCAGGAGCAACCCCATTGGCTGAAGCCCAGTACTTTTAAATGACATCACCTTGCCAGGTGAGAAAGCTAGTCACGTGACTTGCAGTGGCAGGAAACTTGAGACAAAAGACAGCAGGCTCCCCCTCCCTCGGGAATTTACCTGTCCAGGTCACATAGGCAGAGCTGGTTGCTTAGCAATCGGAGTGATAGACAGGTAAGAAAACAATAGTACAGAAAACCCTAATAGAAGGGTCTGGGGAGAGGCTGGGAGGGCCTTCTGCTACACGGATCACATGTGATCTGTGGGTCCTGCAACCACCTCTGCCACTGCCATGAATAGGGGAAGGGACCATGCACCACAGGCACTGCCCATGTGCCATCAATGATATAAGAGGCTGGGAGCTGTGTGCTACCCACATGAGAAGGGGGGAACTGGGGAGACAACCCTCACAGCCGCACTGAAGTTGGGCAGCCCTGAATTGCAAAATCCGCCACTCAAACTCTAGCAAACGCCAGATGCATTATTTCATGGCATGTCTCATTGTTATTCATTCAGTGCAGTGCGGACACACACAAGGGGACAAAGGTCTTGTGGGAAAATAGCATATGGTCACATAATTACAGTAATTAAAGGCATACTCACTTCTGCCCCAGCAACTTTTAATAAAACTTGCTGCTAACAATGGAAGCGTTTTGATTTTTTCCCCCCTGCCCAAGATCCTGGTTTCTTTAATACTGAAAAACAGTATGCAATCTCAATACAGGGATTTCTACTGAGCCCCACTGAACTAAAGGCTTTCTATAACCTCATCCGGAAAGTATGGAGCCGAAATTCCACGGAGGGTTCATGTCATAGGATTCCTACAATCATGCTTCGCTCTCAAACTGTTACAATACCCAGCTGGCCGGTTTCTCTTTACCACACATTAGCCTTCCTCCATATTGGCAAATGTGACTGCTGCGATTACCTTTCTAATATAGACACAATTTCCCCCTGGTTATAAGAATCCAATCTAGTTAGATTAAAACACAGTCAGTGACTATATCTGGCCAGAGAACAATTGGCTGAATTATCTGTGTGAAATCTGCGTTTCTGCCCTCCTCCTGGGACATACAAAGTTTCCCATCCCCTAATATTCACGAGAGTCTTCATTAGAGACATGAAGGCGCATTAAATGAAGGTAGAAATTACACCTCATTTTAAATAGGCGCTGGTTTAACAAAAGCTTGTAATCTGCTCAGGTGCATTACATTTGTGATGTCCTTAAGGTTTCTTTAATGATTTCAGAAGGTAATTCTCTGTTGCATCGCACACCAGTTTTGTTCAAATACACTCAAGCTTTCCCCTGATGGAGTAAGCAAGTTATCAGGAGAACTAATTAGTTTGACCTTCTGTTTGCCTAGTAATGAGAAATGCATCAAACAGGTCTCTCTTTTCATGTCAGAGTCTGTCAATTAAAGCTCATGCTTTCTATTAGCATGTGCTATCCTCAGGAATATTTACCAGAAACACAGCCAATGGGAGCTTTGCCTTAACCCAGTCACCTCTTCTCCCCCAGTTAGGTAACAGGTCTGAATTTTCTTCAGTAGCTCCCAAGTGGATGAAAATACTGTGATCAGGCACACATGCAGCATCCTTAGGCAAAGATATCTGAATCCCAATGGAATGAAAATACCTAAGTGCAAATGTGAATCCAGAAGCGCTAAAGCAAATCAGTGAATAGGCTAAATGAGTTCAGTTTTTTACCCTCTACCATTTATGGGGTCCAGCAGGGCTGTGGTCTGCTGTAGCAAAGACTCCTAGGGTATGTGGGGAGGGAAGCACCATCCTGCTTGCTCCATGTCCTCCAGATATGCTACTTCTATGGCTCCTAGGGCTGGGCAGGAGCAATGCAGGGCTGTGCAAGCCTTAGCAAAGATTCCCAGAGCCAAGGGGCAACTCTGGCACTGCCTCTGTAGTCAGTGCCCAGAGCTGATGCACCACCCCAATTATTCAACTGGCCACCAGGAAAGGCAACGTGGTTTGAGTCCTGGACTCAAGTCATCTGGGCGCTCTACCCCTAATTCTGCAACTGGCCTGATGATTGATGTCAGACAAGTCACTCCACCGCTCTGTCTCATCTGGTAAATTGGAAAAATAATACTAATCTCCTCTGTAAAGTGCGTTGAGAGTTATAGGTGAAAAGTACTATGTAAGAGCTGGGTTGCGGTATCATCATTGCAATAGAGGACTCAGCACCTCACTTCCCAGTTCACTGTGCCAGCGAGCGCCTGAAGACAACCTCCACCAAACTGACAAAAAAATCACCACAAATGGGTTTTATCTTGAGGAAAAGAATAAACTAGTCAAATAAACTAATCAGAACTCATGGTAAAGTCGATATAGTTTATTAAACTAGCTAGATTGGTAGAGATTGAAATCTTCTATTAGACCAACTAGACTAAATAAACTAGTCACTCTCGGCTGCCGCCAGACAACCATTTTGCTTCTCAACTCATACATTTGCATAATTAACATAAATTTGTTGATCAAAAAAAAAAAATCACTGGTTGAAATTAAAAAAATAGTACTAGTAGTAGGTAAGGACACCTCTCAGTAAAATACAACCTCCTCCTGCATGGAGATTATCCATATCATCTAATCAGAACAGACAACCAAAACATTTGGGTGAGCCTGGTGTTAGGTGAGATGCATTTGATAGGCACCCACGTTTATGTGGCATTGTTCAAGTTAACATGATAACGGCCAGAGTAGGTTTCTCCCAAAATAAATTTGAATATGTTTTGCACTGCAAATCATGTTGCAGTGCTTTATTTGAGCTAAGGAGACAAGACTTTTAAAAACTGGAAACAACTTAGGACCATAATTTCCCGTCGTTTTAGCTGCATAACAGAACAGCAAAGAATAACTCTCTTGTTACCTCAATATTTGTTCTAGTGCCATAAGTTCCTTTCATGTAAGAAAAATCCTTTTATTTATGCATCTTGCCCTTCTTGTAAAGTCCAGTTCTGCTCTAGAACCCATTGGAAAAAATGATCACTTGGGTTTTTTTAATAATATCCAAGAAGAGCTCAGCGAGCAACCATTCCCATTTTTCAAAGTAAGCCGATTTTTCTCTCGCACTAGTTATACACCACAATACAATGCACTGGATTCAGTAGAGCTACTTTGGATTTGGATTGCTTTGGAATTGGTCACAAACCTCCACATGGCTCAAAATATCTCTGAAGTGTCTCCTCCGGTCTTTATGTTAGCAGAAAGCAGAAAATGTCAGGTACTCTGTGCTGCAAAGAGAAAAAAAAATGCATAGAAATTTTATCTAAAAATTAGCACCGGTATTTCAGAATCACCCTGAGATCATGTCCCCATTATGCTAGTCCTGTATTGGTACAGACAGCCTCGGGTCTGGAGAGTTTATAACCTAAAAAAGGGAGTATTACAGATGGGAAACCGAGGTATCAAAATACAGTGACTCACTCAAACTCGTACGAAGAGTCTCCAACAGAGGCAGGAAAAAATTAACACTCAAATCCCACTCCAATGAATTGGTCATATGACTATTATCCTTTGGTGTATTTTCTTTTAACAAAATGCTTCTCACCTTCGGAGAGCAGCGCCTTTTGATAAAACTCGCCATCATCTCCACAAAGCAGTCGCGCAAGCTTAATTTTTAGACATGCTCCAGTCAATTGTCCAATTGTTCTATGTTACATTTCTTAAATTAAAATTAATGGGGGGGGGGACACAGACTATTTCTTCTTTCCAAGCACACCGCAGTTAAGAATCCTTTTTTTGTTTTGTTTTGTTAAATTTCCTCCTCTTCTCTAATGGCAAAACCAAAAAACAAAGGCATACATGTTATCTTGCTACAAACTAGGTCTGAAAAAGATGTAGCTGTTACACTTCAGTGACTTCACAGCACCTTTAGGCAGAAACTACTCTTCTGTAAGGCCTCAGGTCTCAAATATGTTGCTCAGTCAGCCTTCACAATTTTTCAGGGTATTTTTAATTAGTACATTTCTAGCTAGTAATGGAGCTGCAGCTTTAATGGGTTAGGCGTCATTGTTAAAACACCATTTCCAATATGTTGGTCGACCTTCGACATCTCCAAAGAATATTATTAATACCAGCACTATTTGTTTATGGTTTACTGACTTTTTTCCTTTAAAAATATTGCAAAAAGATCCATACTTTGCTTCTCTTATTTCACAGAAATGGGACATTACATTGAACAGCCATTAGCCAGAGATAAAACTTAAACCAATATTCCCTAATATCCAAAAACCACACATAATTCTTTCCTCAATTTTTTAAGCAATTACTTTAAAATAAAACATTTCTCAGGAGCCTGCCTACTTTACAGAATGAAAAGTCTATAGAATTAATCCTCCATATTAATCAATGTCTAGTTTAATCTTCATGTTTAAATCTCCATACCTCCCTCCTACTAGCGTATAATAAAAAAAACCCTTTTTTTCCACTCTTGCATTCCCTTCTTCCCCTCTTTAGTGTCCTGCAAATCTGGTGATTCCTCCTTACCACTAAGAAGAGGAGCACAGACATGCCAATTGAGATGGGAGCAGCTCTGGAGAAATGTTGCATTTGGAAGTAAGCAGAGTAGATACGCACCTTATAGACTAACTAAACAAGGTCTGGAGAGAATATAAGCTTTCATGAACTCAAGCTCACTGCATCAGCTGTGTGGAAGGACAGAATAAAGTGGTAGATAAAGTGGAGCAAGTGATTTGAATACAAAAGGTAGGAAAGGAGAAGGAGGAAATGCTGGGAAAGAGAGCAAGCAAAGAACCAAGAGGAACAAAGGAGTCACAAAAACTAATCCAAGTCATGGAATAAGAATCCATAGTCCCTGTTTAAACCGTGTGTAACACAATTCAGTCTGGGTGATTTCCAGTTCTGCAATTTCCTATTGAAAATGGTTTTTAAAATGTTGCTCTCAGAACAGCAATCCTGAGGTCAGTGATGAAATGTCCAGAGAGGTTAACTTGGAGGTACTTGATGTTTCCAGCAAGCTTTCAGATAACATGGTATCCTTTTTCAAGCTTGGCTTGGATTCAAACATGTTACCTGAAAACTTGCTAGAAACATCAACTGCCTCCAAGCTGGTCTAATAAAAGATATCAACTCGAACCAAAAAGACTCTGTCGATCGTATAGCCCCAGGCCAATATGGCTGACCCCAAAAGAAAACTCCCAAACAGGGAGATTAAAGCAATCTGCCGCGGGCCTTTGCTTCTGTCTGGAGCTGATGTCAGATCAATGTTCATTCATTCTTACATGTAGGGATCACCCTGCCTTTCCCATGTAGGCAGCAGAGGGGCATTGGAAGCAATTGATAGCACAGATGACATTGATAGAGCTGCGGGTGAACGAACCTTGGATTTTGCGCTTCTTATTCGGTCCACTGATGATACAGTCTATATTGACGTGGGGTCACTTGGGTCTATGGCAAGGCTTGGTGCCTCAGTGGGGATGGGAGTTAATTAGTCTGTTGCTTGAGAAATACCGTTTCTGTTTGAGGTCTGTCTTTAAGCCAGGACATGTTTGTGGTCAGTGGTCTTCTGGCAGTGGAGAGTGTGGCCATGTCCCAGCCAGGCAGCACGGAGAAGCTGTGGTGGCACTGGCAGCTGGCTTAGAACCACAAGCCTATCTCAGACCCAGCCTGGATTGTTTTGGCCCACCCATTTATCAAAGATTGTCAACTGCTGCTTTACCATGTTCCCCACACAGCCACATTAAATACAGCTGGTAGCTAAACTTAGTTTTGTCTATACCACCTCCCTACCAACCCTGAGACAGCCACCAAGAAAAGAGACCTGACGACGTTCTCCCAGACTACCCATGCTCAAGCCCAGCAACTAGGTGGCAAGTCTTAAAGGCGTCTTGGGCGTATGCCTCAGGCTGTCTGTCTTGGGATACCTGGTAGTCTGAGGCTCAGTGACCTTCTTCTTTCCCTTTTCTAACTGGTGAAACAAAATGACTTTTTTTTTTAAAGTCCACAAAATAGCTAGCTTTGGGTTCTGTGACCTCTATTTCCAGCAACAAAGATGAATTCAAGTTAGGAATTTGCAGATGGTTTATTGATACATTTCCCCAAACTCCAGTGGGGATTTGATTTGTATATACAAGGCCTGATCATTTCTAAAGAAGGGTGTCTGCTGCAAGAGTCAATCATGTGGCGCTCCAGTTCCAATCATGTGGTCTAATGACTTGCTAGAACAAAGCAGGTTTTGCTGCCTTGCTTGGACAAAGAATAATTTTCTATTATCTCCTATCCAATTTATATCTACATACATGCACGACAGACACCAGCGTTACCCTTTTGTAATTAGAAACTGTGCAACCACCTGCCAGACTTTCTGTGCCCCAGCAACTCAGCACGCACTTATATAGCAGAGCTACAAAAATCACTGGAATGCTGCATGGGGTGACAAACTGCAGTAAATATCTTACAGAGAGACAGTCTGTTTACTCGAGTCTAGGAAATAAAACCCAATATGCAACTGCAGGAAAAAAATCTAGTGGCAGAAGACAGTGTATGAACAGACGGGGAATGTTTTCTTTCCTGCCAAAGTATTTTCCACCTTCCAAGTTTTTTTTTTCTTTTGTTTCTGCTTCTTGGCATTCAAACAGGGGTAGAATTTCTTTACATTTTGCAAGGAAAAAATTGTTCTTTTCGTCTCGGTGCAAAGCATCATTAGTGGAATATAGAAAACCTATATATTAAGACCCACATTTCCAAAATGACTTTTCACCTTGGACGCCCAAATGGAAAAGCATTAGCTAGAGGTCTGATTTCCAATGCACTGTCTGAAAATTCAGGCCCAACTACAAAACACTCAAAATTATACCCTAGTCTTGCAAACACTTGCGCACAATAGTAATCTGAACGTATAAGCAGCTCTTCATGGGACTTCCATGCATTTTAAGTTAATGGGAATTCATATTTGCCTCAGATTTAAAGATACTTAGACACCAAGTTTCCAGTGGCAGAAGAACATAAAAACATAAGTACTGCCATTTACTGAGTCAGACCATACATCCATCTTACCCAGTCTCCTGTGTCACAATGGCGGAGCGGATGCTGAAAGGGAGAACGAACACGGTGAGTGCCTATATGTGCGCTCTATGGTAGGGGGAGGGGTGTTTTAATTAGAGCAGCTCTCGGGAGCCGCTCTAATTAAAACACTCGCTGTGTTTCGTGTACCCAGCATCCCACATTTCAAAGTGGTGGCAGGGGCACTTGAAATAAAGCTCGTTCAACAAGCAGACTCAGCAGACTCAGTTAATCAAGTCTGCTCCGATGCGCTCCAAGTGTAAAAGTGCCCGATATAGCCAGGGTTTTTTTCCACTGCTGCCCTCTCACTTGCAGCCTCCAGCGTGTAAGGTCCGGTTCAGAGGCTGTATCCCTAACTCCCATGCTCAGTAGTTACTGATGCCCCTTTCCTCCAAGGCCTAGTATGGACAGCCAAAAAGCCTGAGGCTGGTTCAATTCAAACTTTGCAACTTTCTCTAAACTGCATAGCTTGAACTGATAAGCAAGTGAACTTCACTTTTCAAACAGGAAAAGCAGCCGGACCCCTGCAGTGACCCACATTAGTAGCCAGCAGGCTCTCGAGCCCCACTCCCAGCCTGCTGACCCTTGCAAAAAGCCCAGAGCTGGGCAATTCTCCCAGCCATACATCCTCCTCCACCTCCCAGCCCAGCACTGGGGCTTGCCTCCACCCCAGGGCCAGGAGCCTTGCCCCTTTCTCAGCCTCCAGGCTGGAAGGGGGGACACAGGAGGGGCAGGAGTTACATAAACCAGTTTGACCTAAAATCAATTAAGTCTGATATCATATCCAACCAAGTTTATCTTAAACCAGTTTGGGGCATTTTGAAGGTGGTTTAAGTGCACTGAACTTCTGTTCTGTTACAGGCTTAAACCGCTTTCTGATCACTTAAAGCGGTTTATGGGTGACGTCTGTCCCTAGTCTAAAAAATTGTCCAATATCTATTTTGACCAGATCAGTGAATCCCAGTGAAAAGATCAGGAGTTTGATATATGATGTGTGTCAGAGGAAAACTGGCAGAGATGAAAGTGTAATTCTGTATATGTATTTAATAATTAAATAATGCTCCTTCCCCTACAGAGACAGAGAGAGAGAGAATGACCACTTAAAACGATGAGGCAGGTCACTAAATTAGAAAATTAATGGGAGGTAGAGAAGAAATTAAGAGATGAGCAGCATCTTAAACCCCACTTTTCTCACTATTGTGTGTCGGCTGGGAAAAATACAATTTATATAATTTAGCATTAACTCTAGTGTTGCTCAGTGTCTGAAAAAGGAGGTCACCAGTGCTGAGGAGGGAAGAAACTAAGCACTGACCACTTAACTACCTCTGATTCTTGTAGCAGTAATTTACATTGGCAGGACTCAACAGCTGGTTTTTTGGGCATGTAAGGCAACAACTTCAGACAGCTGTTCCCAATGTTTCCAAATCTGTGGCCCATCAATCCTATTTCCAGTGGGGCCTTCAGCTCTTCCAACAGAATGCCCCGAAGGCTTGTTATCCCACTTGCAAGTGCCATAACCCTGCTTTGGATCACAAGATCCAGCTACAGCAGAATAACAGAAGAAAGCAGATGACATCTAACTGCCTTGGAAAATGCACATGCTTGTAAACTAGTGAGACAAACTTGGCAGAAACAAAACACAGATGCAATCATCCGAGCTCTTCTGCCAAGCATAAGGTTAACAACTAGTTAACAAACAAAAAGGGTGCAAGAGCTAACTTCCACAGTTTAGAGACTCAACCTAGCTATTTAGCCACGACGCTAACCTTTCGCAGTCTCCCGTCTCCCAAAGCCGCAAGGTATGTAAGCCCTCCCCCTTAAACAGCCTGGCAATGGCATCGTGAAGTTGAATGGAGCCTAAGTCCCTGTTCCACGTGAAACCCAGCAGCAGCCCCTTCTCACAGCAGCAGGGCCTTATAACGAATTCCTCTACACATGCTCGGACACATTCTGATTACAACGGATTGGAGCAGACTCGGTTAATTACATCTGCTGGAGCACTGTAATTAGAGTGCTGCAGCATCTCGTGTATTCAAAACGGTGGTGGCGGCGCTTTAACTAAAGCCTATCTGACAAGCTTTAGTTAAAGTGCCTCCACTGCCATTTTGAAACGCAGGATGCTGAATACACAAGACGCTGCAGGGTTTTAATTAGAGCAGCTCCCGAGCGACTAATTAAAACGCGTCCCCCACCCCCACCACACCTGGGAGTATGTGTGTAGATAGATGCCCATAAAGACTACTTCTCACTTTCAGAGAGGAATGAACTTTTGCCATAACTAACCGCCAGCTACCATTCAAACAGTGTGATGGAGTTTACAACCAGATCAAGTTGATTAATGCCAGATAAACCACTAACCCAGATGACCTAATGTTCTATTAGACATAGAAAATTAGATCATCTAGTCTAATCCCTGACCAGTTCTCTAGCTGTTGTATATTTTCTGGTGCTTTGGACGATGTAGTGTCCAAAAACCTATTTTATGGCCTTCATTTTCCTAGACAGACAATAAATGAATGTTCTCTGCATGAGCACAAATGAGACTACTTTTATTTTTTAAACTGTCCTCACTTTGTAAGCTCACATTTGTGATGTTAAACCAGAAAACACTTGCACACATTAAAAAAAAACACAAACCCTGAATTATTTCTATAGACTACTGAGAAACAGATATCTAGTAGCAATATAAAGTGTTAACTCGGAGCATACAAATTCAGAACGTTATCATTTCAGACATGCCCCAAATGCAGGTAATGTATTTATTGGCAAGAAGCTCAAGACACTAGGTACTCTACCATCTCTTGAAACTGGTTCTTTTGTAAGATGCAATTCTTTATATTGTCACAATACTATCTGATTTTGTTCACAAAGTATTGTATTCTTAATATGGCAGCAGTGATACATTGCTAATATTATCCATTGTTCAGCTGGGAAAAATTAACAGATTTGTCATGGCACCCAGCTTTACTCCGAAGGCTAATGCTAGGCAACTAAACTGTCCCATATGCACTTAAACAAAATACAGTTTGATCAGCCAAACCCTGAGAGTTGGTATCATCCCCCCCACTCTCTCTGCCCCAACCCCATTTTCCAGAAAACGAGATAGAGACAAAGTGCTAGGAGCAAAACTCAAGGACTCTTGAGCCCCAATGCCATACGTACATTTGCACAACATGCTGCACCCCAGCGCCATTCAAGTTAAATGTGAAGGACTTCAGAATTGGGTCCTAAATGCAGAGTTGCACTTGACCCAGTGGGGCAGATTTGACTTTCAGCAGCCGTCTTACATGCATAACTGATGTCAGCATTTGGTCATAAGAGTAATAATTGAGGGGTGGCTAAAAAATAGGATTTGTTTTGTGAAACCATACTGAAGTTTCAGTATTTGATTCCATTCTCCACCAAATCAAAAACAGGAAACATGGAAGTTGTAAAAGGATCATCAACATCTTGGCATCAAGCAGGGGTTTAAACCTGCAATTCCCACATCCCGGCTAAGAACCATCAGCTCGGGGATATGGACTATTCAGGGACAGGTGAGTTATCCATCGTTCACTCTCTCATTTTATCCAGACACTGTTCACTGGGCCTGAGGAACCTTCCTGCTAAAAGCTTCATCGAAATCAAAAATGGTCACGTCTGGGAGTCCCCAACCATCTTCAGTAATAGCTGTGCTGTAGATTAAAACGTTGACACGCTAGTCTGCACCAGCATATCTGGACCCACTTCTTCTTTTCTCTTATCCCATGTTCTCCCAAGTTGCCTCATGTCACAAACCCTTTTTTATATGTCCTACCTACTGATCTGTTTCAGACCTTGACCTCTTCTCAAGGTAGGAGTCGCATCTTCCTTTCTTTTTTGAAAAGCAACTAAGACATTGTGGACACTGACAAAGATGGGATGGAAACAAAAGCCCTGGAGTAAGTGGAGAAATGGGTGACCTGGAGGAAGTACCAGCAGGAGGAAGCAACAAGAGAGGCCAGCTCATTCATCCTAAGAAAGTAGGGAAACTATTTAGTTACTTCAGGTGCCTGCATACAAATGCACAGAGCCTGGGAAACAAGCAGGAAGAACCAGAAGTCCTCACACAGTCACAGCACTATGATGCAATTGGAATAACAGAGACTTGGTGGCAGGTAAGTCTGTCATGGGGAAGGGGCAGATTGAGGCCAGCACAGTGCGGGAGGGAGTGGGGCAGAGACAGGGGCTGGGGTGGATGAGCGCCTGGAGCAGGTCATGGGACACTCAGAGCCTGAGCAGACCCCCTCCCCAGCAAAGCAGTGCCTTCCTCTGGATGGCCGTACTCTCCCCGTCCCTGCCTGGCTGCACAGGGAGAAGACTCTCTGCCTCCTTCCTGTGGCAGACCAGGGGCATGACATGAATCCCTCATAGGGAACTGTATACAAGTTCCCCAAGGTGCTCTAATTTAGAGCACCTTCATTTAATACCTGATTTAACAAGGGTTAATTTTTTTATGGAACCAGCTATTTTAAAAGCATTCTGCAACTGTGCACATGTGCAATGACGCAGCTGTAAAGCACTTTCAGGAGCCAGATCATATGAAAATTGTCATTTCTTTCTGTCTAGTGCCAATGATGTGGAAAATGCTGAAGTACTCAAGGCAGACAAGGCTTTTTGGGTAAATGTGATATCTTTTATTAGGCCAACTAAATAGTCAGAAAAAATTGTTCTTTTAAAGCTTTCAGGCACAAACACCCTTCTTCAGGCACAAGGAGAGTCTCTGGTGTTTTGTGTGCTCTCCTGGATGGAATAGAAACCAATATGCAAAATGCAGGTCTGTGAAAATGTAAATGTATTGCAGGGAAGATCACCCCTGAATTACACAGGCAAGGGCACCTCCAAGACTACTGCACCTGGCAGCACAGTTTTGGGAGGAAGTGAGCAGCCACCAGTAGCAAAAGAACAGATTAGGGACTATTTTAAAAAGTTGGACGTGTACAAGTCCACGGGGCTGGATGCAATGCACCTGAGGGTGCTAAGGGAGTTGGCCAACATGATTGCAGATCTTTGAAAACTCATGATGATCAGGAGATGTCCTGGATGATTAGAAAAAGGGAAATATAGTGCCCTTCTTTAAGAAAAGGAAGGAGAAGGACCTGGGCAACTACAAACCACTCAGCCTCACCTAAGGACCTGGAAAAAAATCATGGAGAAAGTCCTCAAGGAATCCATTTCTAAGCACTTGGAGGAGGTGGTGGTGATTAGGAAGAGTCAGCATAGATTCACCAAGGACAAGCCATGCCTTACCAGCCTGATTGCCTTCTATGAGGAGATGACTGGTAGGGCTGTGCGAAGCTTCGGTCACTGATTTGATTCGGCGGAGATTTGGCCGGAATCGGCAATCAAATCTCCGAATCCAAATGGAATCAGGAGACCCTTTCATCTCTCCGAATCGAATCAGAACCCTCCAAATCGATTTGGAAAGATTTGATGATTCAGACAGACACAGCTTCAAATGTTTTTTCTACATACCTCAAGGTACCAACCAGGTGGCTCGTGAATGCTGAGATGGTGGGGCGGGTGGAGCATCTGACAGGAGCACAGGGGGGTCCTCAGCATGCTTGGTGGCAGAACCAGAAGTGGACCAAAAGCACTTCCACTCCACTTCTGGTCTGCCGCAAAGTGCATGGGGGACCCACAGCTTGGCAACTGATGCCTCCTGGGTCTGGGGCAGGACCCGGGGTCCCGCCATGGCCAATCGCCGACCCAACAGGGGCACGGGGGAGTCCGCCACTGAGCACACAGGGGACCACCCACATGTTCTTGTGGGACACTGCATCCTCCCCAACATTGCAGCATTCACTAGCTTTGCCTAGTACCTTGAGGTACATAGAAAAAACATTTAAAGCCGTGTCTATGGCCAAATCACTGATTCTCTGAATCAGCATCAAATCTTCAGATTTGGATTTGGCCAAATCAAATTGGGACAGTGATCTGAATCAACTAATCAAATCACTGTCCCTGATTTGGTCCTAATCAAATTGAATACAGCCAGTTTTGCACACCCCTAATGGCTGGCTCCGTGTATGCAGGGAGAGCCGTGGATGTGATATACCTTGACTTGAGCAAGGCTTTTGATACGGTCTCCCACAACATTCTTGCAAGTAAATTAAGGAAGTACAGGTTGGATGAATAGACTGTAAAGTGGATAGAAAACTGGCTGGATTGTGAGGTTCAAAGGGTAATAATCAATGGCTCACTTCTAGTTGGCAGCTGGTACCAAGTGGAGTGCCCCAGGGATCAGTCCTGGGGCCAGTTTTCTTCAATATCTTCATCAACAACCTGCAAGATGGGATGGATCTCAATGAGTTTGCAGATGACACCAAGCTGGGGGGAGTAGTAGATACACTGCGGGGTAGGTCTAGTATTCAGTAACCTCAACAAATTGGAGGATTAGACCAAAAGAAATCGCATGAGGTTCAATAAGGACAAGTGCAAAGTTGTGCCCTTAGGGCAGAAGAAATCTCATGCACTGGTACAGGCTGGGGACCCACGGGCTAAGTGTCAGCTCTTTAGGAAACGACAATACAGGGCTTACAGTGGACAATAAGCTGAATATGAGCCAGAAGCGTGCCCTTGTTGTGGAGAAGGTCAATGGCACATTGGGCTGCATTAATAGGAGTGTTGTCAGATCAAGGGAAGTGATTATTCCCCTCGATTTGGCACTGGCAAGCCCACATCTGGAGTACTGTGTCCAGTTTTGGGCCACTCCTGTTACAGAAAGGATGTAGACAAATTGGAGAAAGTCCAGCAGAGCGTAATGAAAATGGTGAGGAGTTTGGGCACATAATTTATGAGAGGAGGCTGAGGGAATTGGGCTTATTTAGTCTGGAGAAGAAGATTGAGGGGAGATTTAACAGCAGCCTTCAACTACCCGAAAGGTGTTTCCAGAGGATGAAGCTAGATTGTTCTCAGTGGTGGCAGATGACAGAACAAAACAAGGAGCAATTGGAGGTTTAGGTTAGAAATTAGGAAAAACTGCCATGAGGAGGGTAGTAAAGCACTGGAACAGGTTACCCAGAGAGGTGGTGGAAGCTCCATCCTTCGAGGTTGTGTAGCCAGGTCTTAAAAAAGCCTTGGCTGGGGTGATTTAGCTGGGAATGGCCCTGCTTTGAGCAGGCGGTTAAACTAGATGACCTCCTGAGGTCCCTTCCAACCCTAATTTTTTATGATTCTTTGAAAAAATGAAAATGATGATTATAACGTTTCTAACGTACCCATTATTTGTAAAAGATGTGGCCTGTGTAAAAGGACCCCTCTGTAACGCAACATCCATGTTAACAGGAATTGTTTTCACATTGCTTTTAATTATTAGAGCTGAGGGGATGGAAAACAATTTAATGGCTCTATATACAATGAATACAAAACCTAATGGGTGAGGAAGAGGGTACTTACAGTAAACCCGATACTTGCAACAAAAATTAAATGCATATATAGAGCTTTTTTACAATTGTTCCTTTACAGTATCCTACATGCATAGGGTATTTTGCAATTGCTTCTAACACAACAGTCTCACAATTATTTGTACTGCTATTTGAGGGTTAAGGCCATTTATTTTTGCTAACCTACATATTCTCTCACTGGACAACTCTCCTTTCCCATGGCACTTTATACAGGAACCCTGGATATCATTAGGTACCTTTATAGCTCCTGAGAAGTCTACCTAGATTTATAATAAACCCACCCCGAACAATATTTCAGCCCTGTTGTATAAAACCAATAATTCCTCCATATTCCTCATTTTGATATTCTTTATAAGAATTGCACACACCGAGATAGAGATGAAATTACTGCACACCTCTTATGTCCTTAGACCAACACGGCTACAACCTACACCCCTGCACACCTCTTAAGCCTTATATTAAGGACTCCCATCCATAAATCATAAACAAAATAGGCACAGAAGAAGGCGATTAGTGAACTGGCCAGACTAAGTAAGGATTTGGTTTCATTTAGTTTGTAGAAACCACATTGGTACTAACAGAATATATATGAGCAATTGAACATTTACAGGCTCTTATAAAAGGAATATATGTGCGATACCCACTACAGAGGACTGTTACATTTGAGTAACAAGCTCCAAGATGACAAGCTCATAGGTATTAAGTCTACAATTTTAGATTCAATCATTATTCAAAGAGCTTTTTGCCACAAGAGGTACATTTATTAGACCCTTCAGTATGATTGGAGCAATATGTAGATGGGGTTATTACAATTAAAATGTATGTGGTGTCAATGTGTGGTATGAGTCATAGGCTAGAAATCTGAAATAGAGATAAAAGATAAAAGGACGTGATTATTTTGGTCAGACATTGAGGTCTTCGGTTTAACAGCTTGAGCAAGATGTACTGTATCAAAAAACCTCTAGACTTACCATTGCTCAAACATAAGGCACCCACTTTAAGTACTGACTTGTGGAGCATATTACATCAAAGAGGTATGTTACGAAGATGGAGACACAAAGAGAGATAGAAATAAGAGATGAATTTTGCAGACAAAAAGCTACAAATCCTACCAGCTGTAAGCGTGACAAACATGTACGAGCGTAGCAGCTTTAAATTAGTAAACGATCGCTGATTACAATCAGAAAATATGTCTGGGCAAAGTGATAAGGATGATTTCCTAAAAGCAAAGTGATTACATCACTCAGCTAAAAAGGATGTAGGCAGTTACCAACAGTCCAAACTACACCTGGAATTAAGCTGGAAGCCGATTTAGCGGTCAGGGTACTCGTGAACTTGATTCCATCCACTGAGCTGCATCTTGCAGGTGAAGACCTCCGCTGACCAGCTTTCATTCGACTACCAGCTAGCACGACTGATGAGCCTAGGGAATGGGATGACGTGGGGTTGCATGCTCTCTCCAACTCTCTACTGCTCCGGTCGTCTCCACGTCTGCTATCGCCGCCTGATGTAAACATCGGGTGGGAGCGACATCAGGACCGAGTTCTTTGGTTATACTCGCAGGGGTCTGTTCTCTCCCCCGTGGAAAACCAAACAATGCTTGCTAGGGTCCGACAGACAAGTCACTGTCTCGTCACAGCCAGTGGCATCAAAAGCTGTTGGCAAATCATCTGTATTGGCACCTGGTCTTTGTCCCAAGTCAAACAAAAGCTGCACCAACAACCTGGCAGGCTTAATGTCTGCCTGAATCCACTGCAGGTCTGGAATATCTTGAATACTCTGCCCACCGTCTCCTGCAACCTGAATCAATAAACAGCGATTTATCGTAACAGGCAGTGAGCATGATGGTCATGCAATCAGTAACAGCTATGCTTCCTTAGGGTATTCTTTTGAGCACACTCAATGCTGCATTTTGACATAATATCTTAATACATAAAACCATGCCACAGCTAAAACAGACTTCCTTCTGGAGAGAGAATTGCATTAATTACAGGCACCAGTTGCATTCATTCTTATTAGCTTTTTCAAACACAAACAAAAGCCATAAAACAAAGGGCAACCACACTGAGCGCTAGTTTATTCTTTGCTTGCCTTTCTCAAGCAGCCCAGATCTTGCAAGAGGTTGATTTTCTCCAATCCATTTGGGTGCTAGTAGTACCTAGAGGGATTGTTCCATCTACAGAAGAGAGGGCTTAACCTGGAAACACACTGACCAAAATCTCCAATGGCTCCATGGTCCCAGAGGTGGAATGAGATGGAAACAGTCTGGCAAGGCTCCTGAGAGAAGACAGTCAGGAGTTAAGAAACACATGAGCCAGTTTTTCCTGGGAGACAAATGGTGACCCATAATTGTCCAATTGCTATCGTAAGAATGCAAAGCAAATAGACCATTTTCCAGATCCTCAGAAAAATTAACTTGGTGTAGTAGGGGCCCAGACGAGCCCCGTACTTACTGGGATGGTGGCTGCCAGCATGCCCCCAGACGGCAGATCCCTGACCAGGCTCATGGGGAAATGGTGAGCCCGTGTACCCAGGGCACGCTCCACTGTGCTGGTGGACAGACGTCTGGTTCACGGCAGGTATTCCCCAGGCCCCGTGCCCAGAGCAGGGTGGGGGTCAGAGCCCAGCCCCACTTGGGCTCCAACTGCAGCCCAGAGAGGAAGCAGGCAGCCAGGGCATGGAGCACCACTTGGGTCCCGGAGGTGGCAACTGCAAGGAATAATGAGCCCCTCAGGGGCTCCTAACATCTGTCAACAGCAGGCAGGGACAGGTGAAGCATGTACCGACCCCAGGACAGGGGAAAACACCGGCAGATGAGAGCTGTCATCCCGTTTCCCCACTGAGGCAGGAACCAGTGTTACAGTCAGAAGTGGGATTCAAACCTAGTGCAGTTAAGGACTGACACAACACCTTGTTTGATTAATGGCAGAAAGACTTCAATAACAATACCACAAATGAGCTATAAAACTAAATGACAGAAAAGAGACTCCTTCCCAATATTCAGTAAATGAGCTATCATAAAAGTCCTAGTATTTTTTAGCTGCAGAAGTTTCTCTTACCAATGCAGGTAGGAAGTAGATCTTGTCTTTACAGCTTCCCCTGAGCGTGGCTCCGTCGCCCAAGGGTGATAAGCTGGGTGCAGAATGATTTCCCTGTCTCTCTTGGAGTGCACACCTTGCTGGCAACCCTGTCATTCTTATACAGTTTAATTGTATAGCTTCAAAGCATTCTTCTCTGATAGTTGGTCGATTAAAATCTGAACAAGAGCAGGTAGGAAGGGACTATCACATTATAACTGCAAAGTGCTTGGATCCTGTTCTGGAGCGTTTAGGTGTGAAACCTGTTTTTGCACGCTTTTGATTAGTCCAGAAGTTACACTTCAAAGCAATGGGATGGGTCTTAACTGACTGAACGGAATAGCTTGGGGCACTGACCACAGGTAGTTTTGGGTAGTTGTTTTAACAACAGTCTGCACCAGGGATGATCTAAAAACGCCAGATAGATATTGAATTCCTGTTCTGAGACAGATGCCTTAATCAAGGGGGGAGGTGTCAACCAGAATACAGTCACAAGCACATAGGGATGTGCAGGTATTTATGAATGGTTTAACAGAATAAAACATTGGGTACATTTGCAACTAGCACAAGAGATAAAGTCAACTGGGACTGCTCTATTTTGCATGACTTCAACAACGATCTTGCACAGGCAGGCTCACACAGACTGAAGAAGTACAGGACAATCCCTGTGGGACTGGGACTGCCTGAGGAAAGGCGACCAAGGTGCCCAGAAGGCCAGAGAAGTGCTTAGGGTGCAGTCATTTGAGCTATTAGTTTGTTTGCTTTTTTATGCAGGCCATGCCTGGCTGACCCTGAACTTATAATTGAATCCAGTAAGCATAGCCAGTGTACACCAACTCTGGACAACCTGGCTGCTTCTTTCTTTTTTCCTCCTGAACTTCAAGGCAGTCAGTCAGGATGGCCAAATGTGTATGTTCAACAACAGCTGGGATCCCAAGTGGAAAAGGGTAGGGTGTAGGGGAGAAGCCCAGCAGAAAAGCGACCCATGCCAAACTCAGTTGGCTCTCGCTAAGCAGATACTAGCTCCTTATACCGCTTCTCAACTACATCAAGTCATGGCAGGCAAGATTTAAAAGACAGCAAGACACCTCCTGAGCCTGCAGCATGCGGGCCCCGTCCCAATACAGCCACTTGGCTTGGATCCCTCTATACTGAGCTCATTTCAGATGAGAATTATCTGGGCAACTTCTCAGAAGAAAAGTGCTCCTGACTGTAGCATACTTAAGGGGGTTTGGCATAAACCAACCTCTAAACAGGTGTTGGGAAGAAACATGGCCTTTGAGGAGGTTATCCTCTGAGCGCATACTATACAGTCTCTTGGGGAAGCATTTTGGGGTGGCCGTTGTCAGAGATGAAACACTGGACTAGACGGACCACTTACATCTGAGTGGGCAAAATGCAGCCCATAAGCTAGATGCGGCCTGCCAACCCATTCTATCCAGCCCGCGGGGCCCCTAAAAAAATTTAGAAAATTAATATTTATCTGCCCCCGGCTACCTATCACGCAGCCCTCGATGGCCTGCCAAAACTCAGTAAGCAGCCCTCCGCCCAAAATAATTGCCCGCCCCTGGCGTAGATGATCCTGTTCAGCCACTCTCGCATTGTGAGACTCTTCAGGAAGATGCCTTTCAACGAATGGCTTCTCTGCACTGGGGTCACGAAACAGACAGACATATTAACTAATGTTCCCTTCAGAGCACAATTAAGCACAACCTCTACCCTCTCTGTGCCGCGTCTGAACAAGGGGTCTCTTTCAGTATCGCGGCATAATTTTGATCTGTTGCATCTTTGGGTTGAAGGGGGAGGGGGAGAAAAATAAGCAGTGCCTTCAGCTTCAATCAGCAGCATGTTCGGAGAACACAAATTGCTACTGTGTCTGCTGCAGGATCTGAAATGCAAATGATCAAGAGGCCATTAGAGACATTAAAGATTTAGCAGGCGTATGTTCATCCTGTTTTTATTGTGGGGGGAAAGAGGCATTAATTCCAAAGAAATACATAATG
Organism: Caiman crocodilus; assembly: GCA_030014935.1. Classification (NCBI taxonomy): domain Eukaryota; kingdom Metazoa; phylum Chordata; order Crocodylia; family Alligatoridae; genus Caiman; species Caiman crocodilus. The sequence goes on along the minus strand of JAGPOW010002118.1, from coordinate 5,397,309 downwards.
AAATACAGTTACCATATTCAACCTCTCACAGAATAATTATGAGTCTCATTAAGAGCACTCTTAGTGGCCAATCAGTAACATTTCATGCAGGCAACAAAACAAAAAAATATATATTAAAAACAAATATATCCCAGTCGGTCTAACTTTAATAACAGTTATTTACATCTGTGATGTGGCTTATGGAAGGGAGGTCCAGGAAATAGAGCACGCGCTGCAGCCATCTGTTTATTGACTGGCCTCTAAATGACCTTCAATTTAACTTGAACTGACCATACTTCCTCAAGGGGAAGGAGTCATTCTGATTCCTTTGCAGCGGACTTCGGCGCACCATCAGGACAGTGCCTGGTGACCTTGCAGTCTGCATTTTCTAAAGCAAAGGGAGGCTATAAAACAATTCTACCATGAGCCCTTTTAAAGGCTATTCCTGCAGTTTCGTGCTGCAGAGATATCAAGACAACTAGATTTAGGCAACTAAATGTATGAAAAGGACAACTGAAAAAGCCTTTTACGAGGTTGTTGGGAGTTTCAGCATCCAGCCATCTAGGCCGATCAGTCTCACACAGGTTAAAAATCTACTTTTCAACTACAATGGGACCTACAAGCTTCTATTTTCAGTCTGCAGGCTTAGGGACTATATTATTGTCACAGTCACATCATGTTATTTCCATCAAAACAGCTGGAGGTTTCCAGTGTAGGAAGCAATTATTATGAAAAGTGTCAATGTGTCATTTTCCCCAAGTCAAATATTTAGCTTCGTGTTATAGCATTTGACAAGTACCCGGCTCTTAGCCTCTACCAGGGGGAAAGAAAAGGAAGGAGAGGAAAAAAAGAGAGAGTGTGTCGAAGAAGAAAAGAACAGTTCACCCGCTGCTATGCAAGCAGAGTTTTGACATCGCTGGTTGACGCCACAGTTGTGGTGCATGTCTGGAGTTTAATTGCTTTGGTGGAATGCAGCTACCTTGGCAGATATGAAACTGTATTCATAAAAGATCTCACTGTTTGCCTTGGCCCTGGAGTATGCACACACACATACACGCACAAAGACTTCAATTTAAAACAACACGCTTACTAATTCAGAGCCCACCGAGCAGTCCAAGAGTTTCTTGAGATTGAAGACCGTGAGAGAAAAGGCTTGACCCGCCAATCAAAGCTCTTATTCAATACCAAAAATGGGGGCAGTCCCAGATGATGTCAGGTCCTGAAAGATTAGACATGGTCCTCAACCTATCACTAACTAAGATGTGGAACCTAGTGCAGGACTTAAGCGTGGTGATGCAGTTACTTCGCATGGTATGTCTACATGGCAAAATGAAGATTTGATTGGCGCTTGCACTACCACACCTATGTTAGCTTAGTTTTATTATCATGGGCAACAATAGCAGTGAAGGCAGAACAGCACTCAGACATAAGGCAGCACTCAAACTACCCTTCAATGCTACGGTTATTATTGCATGCTAAAGCTCAAGCCCATCTTCACCACCATTTTTACCCTGGACTAGCTAGCTTAAAGCTAGCACAGACCTGCATGCTACAGCTGCACCTTCCTTTGGCCATCTAGTCATATCCTCAGAGATTTTTCTACTAAGGAAGTGGGATATGGTCCATTCCAGGGCCAGTGCAATATAGCAGATGGTTTTCTGGGTTACGTGCTTAACTCACCCTTGGTTCAAAGGCTAGTTCTGGCCCCTGGAGTTGAATGCAAAATGCCACAAAAAGGTTTTCCCCTGACAAAGCTGGAGCCTATCGAGAAAAAGACCCAATATGAACAACATGAAAGCCATCCTTTGGCAGCTATAACCATTCAAGCACCTTCAGCCTCCTTCCCCCCTCACCCTTCAGCACCCCCATTACCGCATGATTACTCTTGAAGCTAACAGCTTGTAAAAAAGACCTGAAGGACCAAAATGAGAAGGAATCCCACTGAAAAGGACTTCAATATTTTTAACTGGAATCAAGACAAGAAAGAAATACAAAACAGATGAGATCCTGAAGCACAATTTCTGTTGAGAAGTGATCTACTGTTGGCGCGGTATATTCTCTAGCTACATATGGTATATTAAATTATTGAAAACTCTGAACTTCAAACATATGTTTAATAGCTCCAGTCTGGTTTCGAGTCCAATGGTATGACTTTCTTACTGTACACAAAAAAATACATATGGATGCACTTATGGTGAAAATATACACTATTCTAGAGAAGCCCGAGCATGCTGCAATATTCTTTTACAATGCGTATTGTCCATAGCTTCATACTACTCAAGGAGGTGCTGCTTAGTCCAGAAGTGGGTCACCAAAAGTAGCCTGGTAGATCATATATCAACTGCTAAGAATATAGCAAGATCTTTAAGTCTCTCGGGGCCTTGTTCCACGTTACACTGTAAGCTGCACAAATGTTGATCAGTTTAGTGCAAACTTGCAGTCACACTTTTGATATAAGCGGCACAGCTGTGGGCAGTGGGCACACCTTCATGGAGCAGGTGCTAGGTAGTGAGGATCAAGACAGAGATAATCCTGCCCTGCAGCAGCATAACCATAAACCACATAACAAGTGCTTCGGGCCACCTAAGGGTGTTAACCTGCAGACAATCCAGGGGTTAAGAGCTCCAGGAGCTGCTGATTGATCTATAAAAGTAGCTGTGATTAGCAGCTTGAAAATCACATTGTGGATATGTCTGCACAGAGCAATGCAATGCAGTATGGATAGATCTAAGCTACTTCACTGAGAGCTAGCTCAGGGATCAGACGCAGATGAGTAGTGATAGCACAGAGCTCTGCGCAAGCTAGTTTCTCTGCTCGCGTACCAGTAGTTTGAGCATCTGTATTACTGCACTGCATTGTACAGGGGAGAGAGTCAAGCCCCTTGGGTACAAGTCCTGAATCTCTCTTACTCTCAGATTTTCCCCACGGACATTTTGCCTCACTTTCCCCAAGATGAAGAAAGGGATAACAATACTTGTCAATGTTTGGAAGGTGCTACGTATACAGTACACCAGTAACTCCGTATTCTAGTCAATGCACTAAAATACTGATTCTAACACAGGAGTATAATTGCTTTATTAGAAAGTTAATTTGGACTTCATGCCTGACAAATCCCAGAAGCCCAGAGAGCTATGGCATTCGGTTACGTTCTGTGTATGTAACGAGAGAGAGAGAGAGATCTGCATAGTCCAATTGATTTTACTCGTTGGTTTTTGTGACCTGATACTAGGGAAGAGGTTCAAGACCATGTATCCGAATACAGCGACACCTTCCTTCTCCATCCGAACCATGTTTACTCCAGTGTGCCAAAATGAAATATTTCCCCAGCAACGAGACAATCGCAGGACAGTTGATACAACATGAAGGGTGTCTAGGGATAAGTAGAGTTTAGCAAACCAGATGGACCAAATATTTCTCCCTGCTCCATTTTCTTTCGTGAATCAAGAGAGACATCTGGTGGCTACACGGCCTTACAGTCATTCATCTCTTCATCTTAAAAGAATGAAACAATCGTGCCTTCACTCTTACTTTCTACCAAGCCCAAACAAGACTCTTGTCCAGGCACAGAGCACCAAGGAATCCGGAGCCGATATTCTGTTGCTCAACAGATTAAATAAAACCATATACTGCCAAACACTTCACCTCACAAAAGTAGCATGCGGTGCAGCAAGGATTTTTTATTATATTCATTTTAGAGACACTTAAATGTAGAGTCGTTAATGGACGCTTGCTCAAGATCACGTTAGAAAGTCAGTATCACGTCCTGAATCTCCAAATGGCCAGTCCCCAGCTTTATGCACAGGATCCGTCTGATCATTAAGGTAACACTATAGATGCAATGTACAGCATTGTAATTTCAGTCCAACAGTCACAGATTAGGGGCTGGAGGGGACCCCACAAAATCATCGAGTTCACCCCCTTCCCTGCCATAGGCAGGAAGTCTGCTGAGGTCAAATGATCCCAGCAAGATATGCATCCAAACACCTTTCGAATACTCTGGGGGGGAGCCTGTTCCAGACCCTGGACACTCGGGCTGCAAAGAAGTTTTTCCTTATGAATCGGCTTTCCAGGAGTTTGTGGCTGTTAGACCTTGTTATCCCTGGGGGAGCCCTAGTGAACAACTATTTTCCCAGGTCCTGATGCACCCCCACTTATATACTTATAGGCAGCCACTAAGTCCCCCCTGAGCCTTCTCTTCTCCAGGCTGAAGAGTCCCATGTCCCACAGCCACTCCTCATAAGGCCTGCTCTCTTGGCCTTTGATCATGTGGGCAGCTCTCCTTTGGACTCTCTCAAGCTTATCCACATCCCTCCTGAAGAGGGATGCCCAAATTGGACTCAGTGCTCCAGCATTCCTTACACACGCTGACAGCTAGCAGAGGCAAAGTCAGACAGGATCAATTATATAGGTGAAATGAGGAAGTCTCCTGTGTGATACAAAAGCAGCAGTGTTCGCTGCAGTCTGATTTACCATCATCTGCTCAGGAGTTAGAAGTCCTCCTCTAACTTCAGGAAATTGCTTCGACTGCATTAAGCCCTACAGTAAATAGCCTGTTAGTCCAGACAGAGCCAGGAGGGACTGTCAGCCTCAGCCAGAAGACAGCAGCGTGTAAAACTGTAGAGAGGCTAGAGATATCAGAATAACAACTTGACTTGGAAGACAGCGTAGCCCAGTTGATGGAGCACGGTCCTGCAACTCAGCGTACCTTGGCCGTACTCCAGATTTCACCGTTAGCCTGATGGGTGACCTAGGGCAAGTCACTTCTCTTCGCTGTGCCTCAGCATGCCCAAATGCCAAATGGGGATCTTAACACTGAGTTTCGTTTAGTACCAGCCTTGGACCAGAGCACTTTTTGAAGAGGTGGAGGGAAAGCAAAAGTACAGAAGTGGGGGGGAAACCAACAGAGTCATCTCAGCAAGTTACTTAAAAGTAAATTTCTGGCTTCAGAGAAGAAGCGCTAGTTGTAGGTTTTGAAGCTGTAAAAAAATGTGCTTCGATACCGTAGGTTGCATGAAAATCCATAGAGCATTATTGCCATCTAGTGTTGTAATAAGATCTCTACAATTACTGTAGTTTTCATAGTAAGAGAAAGATTTGCTTATTTGTTCCAAATAGAGCAAAAGACGCACACAACCGTCTCGCTGCGTAACATGCCTTCGGTAGCTGGCCCTTCTCATTTATTACAGGGGATGATAACCAATACTAAAACCAATTGGGTTAAAATGCCAATTGGTTTGAAGTGGGGATGTTTCCAGTTTTCCAAAAGAAAAACTGTTTGAAGAAAGCCAAGTTCCTTTTTCAAATTATTATTTACTTCACAGAGACTTTTAGGAAGAGTATGAGAAAGCAAAAGGATAGCTTGTGCATGTGAATTTTAATAACTGGAAAGTTACTTGAGCAAATCGTAAGGCATTCAGTCTGGAAGTACCTGAAGGGTGCAAGGGTGATTACTAGCAGCCAGCATGAATTTGTTAAGAAGAAATGACAGATAAAGGGAAGGAATGGGCAAGGCATGATGCACCTGGACGTCAGTAAGGCTTTTAACGTTCCAGTCTCTTAAGCGTGCTGGACAACCAGGAAGACAGACTAACCATTTGGGGGTACATAATCGGTTGAATAACTTCAAGTAAAGCGTAGCTTTTAATGGATCAATATTAGAAAAATCTACACAAGACAGTAGCAGTTTTGTAAGACTATCCATCATAAAGGCCAGTTGCCTGGAAATAGCAGTAGTATATTTCTACTAAAACTATTGCATCTTACTGATGCTTTTACAATAGTTTTTTAAAACCTTATAGTCATTATTTAACCATATTCATTACGATTAAAATCATTCATTTAAGCTAAGGCTAGTGAAAAAAAAAGACAGACAGAAACCGGGGAAGTTCTTCGTACAACTTTTGTCCCTTTTTCTGATGAAAAATTTCAGAAATGTTGGCCTGCTCTGAATCTCACCATATTTGGGTTTTACCTCCAACTGACTCCTGAGATGCTCTGGTTCTTATTTTGCTGAGATCTGAGAGGCAATAAGCCCGGGAGCCTTCCTGGAGCCCTCTGTTGACCCTCTTCCTCTTCTCACTCCCCTCTCTCCTTCGTCCAGCCTGTTGCTAATGCAACACACTGCATCACCTTTGGCAGTCCAAGTAAGGGGATGGGCATGTTATAAAAATCTGCAAAGGGAATTTCTTCCGAAAGTTTTTTTTCCTTCTCATTGTCCTTCATCCACTCTGTGCATTCAGCCCCGATTTTGCTTCTCCTATTGTTTCTCTCCCTCTCAGACCTTTTATCATCTCCATCTCTTTTTCCCTAGTGTGCTGATTCAACACTCCAGAAGAATGGTACCTCCTTCCAAGGTCAAATGCTATAAAGGACAAACAAGCGTTAAGCAGTACCGATTCCAAGGTGATGCAAGAAAAGCAGCAGGGAGCATCAAGACAAAAGGGAAAAATAGATGCATGCAGAGTTTACGGGAAGTCGCAGAACTTGTAGACCTGGCTGGGAATTTTTTCACCACAATGACATTTCCGTGAAAGGTGCAGCATCAACATGTTTCACAGATATGTATTGGCTTCCAGGAAAGTTCTCAAAAGTTTTTGGAGGTGAATTGCAGAATATACGCTGGATGGTAGCCTCAGAGATCCTGGTCCAAGGCTCTATTTGTGCCTTATTTGGAGGAGAACAGATGATCACTTCTTGGTCTTTTGGGTAAGATCTGGGCAGGGAGGACAGACAAAGGGACACCCCCCCCCCCTTTGTGATAGCCCCCAATAAAGACAGCAAACACTACTGAAAGCACTTCATCCCTGGCAAGTGCAGACTATGTACTAAACAAAGAGCTTAAAAATGCATCAGCATCCTACAATTTTGTACCAACGTGGGTATCTGCAGGCCACTTACAGATGCCACTACAGTTTACCTGCCTTTAAAGGTCTGCTAGGGTCTGCAGCCTCCAGTCTCTCCCCCTGCCCGGCATTTGGTATTCTCCCTGGCCATGTCTTAATGTACAAGTGAGTTGGGGAGGCTGCACAGAGGGTAAGGCACAATTTGACCAAGTGGGACCTTGTCTTGTCTGTGGATCCCCCTGGCCTCATCCAACTTTCACTTTAGCTGATCTCTCTAGCTCAGGGCCCACTGTTCAGGACCACAAGCTCCTGGCTCAGCTTTTCTTATGCCCTCTGAGCTCAGCTTCCAGGCCCCAGAATATCTACTATGTAGGCTGCTAGTTGCCTCGAGTCCTGTTTTCCCCTGCCACCTCCTGCCTTACAGTCTGAGCTGGCTCAGCCTCATTCAGCCACATACTCTAGTTCTTCTCTTTTGTTCACTCGCTGAATTTCAAGTTCAGGGTGTCCCCGGTCACACCCCTTCAGACGCAACTCGGCCCCCCAGGAAAAACGCTTGCTTCCTATGCATGTCCTCAGCTTTCCTTGATTCCCTCTTGACTCCTCTTGCTGCAATCTGGTCTCCAGGCCTCGCGCCCCTTGGAAAAGATTCTTCCCCCAGCAGCTTTCAGAGCCAGATTGCCCCTTCCTGGCCTGACGCTTGAGTTTATGCACAGTGCTCCGGATCACTTCATCCTTTACTTCTACCATTGCATCACCCAGCCCTGCCTGCACCAGAAGCCAATAGCCACCTCGCTCCAGGATCCTCTGCCTGCGAGACACACAGCCAGGCTCAAGGTCAGGGAGGACCAGGCGGTTAGTTCTGAAAACATGGGTACTAGACATCAGTAGTAATTGGCCTGCCCCAGGAAGACCCTTATCTGCCTCTTGGTGAGTGGTGGATAATCTCTCAAATGGATAATCCCTCAAGGCATGCACTTTGTCTGCTAGGAATTGAATCTGCCCCCTCCCACAAGAAACACCAAGTATTGGGTTTCTTTGTAGCCTAGGGCACACTTTGGGTTTGCTGTAAGGCCTGCCACTCACAGCTCCTCCTGCATGTCTCTGAGGGCTTTTAGGTGCTCTCTTCAGTCCGTAAAATAAATTCTTGCATCATCAACATGTAATCCTGGTGTGGGACTAGTTCCCTGCCCACGAGTCTCTGAGAAGTGGCTGCTGACCCATGCAATGCAAAAGGCATGCAACAAAATGCAAAGGCCCCAACTCACACTACAACCTGTAGTAGCTACTTCAGCTCTCCGGTCCTGCTCATCCATCACTGACTGTCATCCAATCCCTCCTTGGGCTGACTCAAGGCATGGTGAGAGCATACCTGGCATCCTCTTCATTGCTTACCTTCACCCTAATCCCTGGGCTCCCTGCTCTGGGCTTTCCCCTACTGGGAGAGAGCCCTTACTTCTTGGCCCAATGGGTTGTTGTTTTTTTTAAGAAAAGGGTCAAAAGGAAAAGAAAACAGGAAAGGGGCTTCTCTGTGAGAGGCACAGACAAACCCTTCAGGCTACGTTCCTTTTAAGCCTCCCCTTTTGTATGTAGCAAGGGAGCTGAGGGAGGGTAGGGGGTCAAGCAGGGGCTCCCTGTCTTCTCCTGGCCCTATGTCAGCGGGGACCCAGCAGCTTGGGTGCCCTGCAACTTTGGTGCCCCAAACTGCCCCCCACACGTAGGCTCAATCTGCATGGTGTCAGGTCCTTGCTTCCTCTCCCCCTCTTTGCACCATCTGTGCCTTTTATACTTTCCGGCAGTGGTGCCTGCGGCTGGCACGACCAGCTGAGAACTGCCGAGCCTGCTTGACAGCAATTTTAAAAAGCGGTGCTGGAGCGCCACAAATTGCACCGGCCTGGGCTTGTTCCCCTTTGGTGGCGAGTCGCCCCAATCCCCCGGTGCTCTTCGCTCTTTCCCCTTGGGGTTGGACCAGGCTCTCAGGGTTTGGGCGGCCACGTGCAGTCCTCGCCACCACAAACTTATTGCTAAGGACCTACTTAATTTGTGGTTTCACGGAAATACAGGATTGCCCCAAAAGCCATGAAATGAACAAAAACAACTTAATGAAAAGAGAAAGCCAGCTCCCTAGTGGGAGCCACAGGTCCTTGCTGCACAGAGAGAAAGGTGCTGGCTGGCAGCATGGCACAAAGGGCAGCAGATAGGAGGGCAGCTGCCCTCTCATCCCTCCTCCCACCAACAGAGCCTCTCCACCAATCAGCACTGAGACGTAGGCAGCACGAAGGGCAGCCAGCAATCAAAACGGTAGCCACCCCTTGTCCCTCCTCCCCCCCAGGACCTCTCCACTAATCAGCTCCAAGAAGCAGGGTCTCTCTGCCAATCAGCGCCAAGGGGTGGGGCCACTCCAAAAACGCTTACATGCTGTGAAAACCCCTTTCTCTTGCCGTGATTTAAGTAGGTCCCTACCTGTGGGGTGGTTCTGTCCACTGAGCTGTATGTTGCCAACCCCTGGTTGTAAATGATTTAAAACCAATATTTTAATAATTTGGTAACGTCTATAACTAACCTTCCTTTGTATTCCTAAATACACACAGTAGCAAGAAAGAGATGGCCAAGTTAGACAGTTCAGACAAGTATTATGGCTTGCTGTTCTGCGCATTGCCACTTTAAGTCCCTGCATTTTGTATCTATGGTGTCTGAAAAGACAGGTAGCCACGTCGTGTATACTTCAATGCAGGCAGCTCCCAAACAGAATGACCCAGAGCAAGCTCCCTCATAAAGACCTTGGTTTTTAGTGCTAGACTTAAGAGAAGTCAGTCTAATAGAATATGTGGCTAGCCCTGTGGTTGGGGAAACAAACCGTGGCTGTTTAGGTATACGAAGCTGCAGTGGATCCAATTTCCCCAGGTACAGTCTGGCCCTTTCAATTCAAGCAGTTTCAGGTCATGATTTTAGCTCTACCAGCCCCTGTTCATTGATAAATCTAGTGGCCATCACACATACAACTTGAAACTCTGGCTGGCCAATTTTTTTGAACAGGTGCTCGGACTTTGCTACCTTATGCTTGCCAGGTTTGTAAGAGCTACTCGCATACAAAACTGGCATGGGTCTTATCATAAAGCTAAACCTTAGCATTAGGCAAGTCTTCTGTACAGCACCTGTTCAAGACTACTGTACAAAAGCACACTTCAGGCTGTCAAATTCATTTAGGGTGAAATAAAAACCCATGCAAAAAACCCACACAAGCTTTTCTGCTTCACCTAACCTCTTTCATTAAGGCATTAAGGATTAGGTGCTAGGAAGGGCTCTTTGCAGAAAGGTCAAGTTTAACTTAAATTAAAACCAAGCCACCTATAAATTGCTTTAGTTATTTAAATACGGTAATAAAACATTTTGTCCTAATTTAGCTCACTAAGCGGCATGGCTACTTGTAACCTCAATACCAATTGTGTAATAAGAGTAATTTCATATAATGTCAGACTCCTATAGGATTTATTCAGATGTCACAGATGTTGTGGTTAAATTCTGCAATTAATGATGATCTGATTAAATGCACTCCAAGTGGTAGCAGAGACAAAGTATGAATTAATTACTGTCAAACGGGTGAAAGGTCAAGATATGGTCCATATTTATATTTGTCATGTTTCTGTGTTCATTACCTGTGATTTATTTGACATGCTTTACTAATTAAGAATCAAATCACTTTCCCAGAAAAAAAAAATAAAAAATCAAAATCTTGCTATAATGGTCAAAGTGCCTTGTGAAAAAAAAAAATAGTACTTCAAGCTTGGTATTTACTGTTCCCATCAATTTGTACGTTTGCAAATCTGCAGACCTAAATTGCTATTTAATTGCATGTAGTAATTATTGCACTGTATCGCCCAATCCTGCTGCAGGCAGAGATGCATAGGAAAAACAACAGAAAAGCCTTTCTCGGCCTTCCTCGTTAAGGACTATCAGCAACTACCAAAGACAGTAGGATCCTATTCCTCGCCAGTGATAGACACTTGTATTTTGAGGATGAAACTCGAAGGTTTAAACTCCGCATACTGAACAGAGGGGTCCGGCTGCATTCAGGCATATTTGTTACATAGTCCTGAACTGAAGTGCAATTCAAGTTGCACAGGTTTCTCGTGTCTTAGGAGATCTAGGTTTAACAGAGGAAAGGTTTCACACCATCAAACCTCCTCTATGTACAACCGGTCAAAGAAGCAGAAAGAGCTCTCCACGTTTCTTCAAAACTATTTTTATCGACGTACAGCGTTTCAGGTTTCTGAAACATCACACTACGAACTGAGAAAGCTGGCAACCGTTGTTTTTACGCAAGTTTCCAAACAAATAAGCGCAGTCAATATTCAAGTACCTTCCAGGTTTCTTTTTCCATGAGTCTGCGGCGTACCAAATCCGGCCTCAGCCGATCAGGGGCCACGCGAGGCGCGTGACCGCCGTGGCAGCCTCCTGACTGAAAGGGAGCTGGCAGCCACCAGGTGCCTGACGAGGGCGGCCATTTTGGAGCCAAGGGCTGCCTATATAAACAGGGCGGTTTGGCTGCCTGGAGGCCAGGCAGCAACATTGCCTGGCTGGAGGGCTGTTGGGAAGATTGCCTGGAGGTAAGGGGGAGCTGTAGGGGATGGCAAGGAGGCTCCTGGTCCTGGGAAAGACCTGAAACTGTCCCCTGCTGGGAGTGGGTGGCCTCATGGGCCTCTCAGTGGTGTGGGAGCCCCCAGGAAATGCCGGGCCAGTTACCGCTCTGGTGAAAGGTGGGTTGGGGTGCCTTAACCCCTTGCCCCCACCACTGGGTGGGTGACCCCAGTGTTTGTTTGAAGGGCCTGAGAGACTGAGGGGGTAGAGACCTGACCCAGTGAGAGAGTACCCCTGCCTGGCCTGGGCTGGGGGCCCATTGTGATGGATGCCCAAGAGCTGGGGTGAGGCTTGGGCTGTGGTACTGGGGAAGATGGGAGCTGCAGAGAGCGCCTCCTGGCATCGGGGCACTAAAATGGGCAGCCTCCTGCTTGTATGACCTCTATAAACGAATCAATTAAGACCAAGGCGTGACAGGTGAGAAAGCAGGCAGTTGGCCCAAGAACAGGTGGGGGGGGCCACAGAGATCAGCCCTGAGGAAGCCCCCTGATACAGTATCCGAGGGTTAATCATCCACCTCATGCCCCGCAAGGTGACACTGGGCAGTGGTGGACTGATTGGGGGGGGCAGGAGGGGGTGCCAGCCAGGCCCTTTGGGGTTTTTATTGTGTGCTGTGACTAAGTATTGATATGATAAGAACCAGGGTAGGGGGAAAAGGAAGCGTTGGCCCCCAGGTGCCAGAGACCCATGGTACGTCCCTGGTCACTGATACTGGGGATTAGGGTCACAAACCAACAGGCAAAAAAGAGGGGGGGGGCAGACATGGGTAAATAAATATTATGGTTAAAGTGCATACACTTAGGAAGTAAACTGACACAGTGGTGAAATCACCCAAGAATAGGTAACTGGTAGAAAACAAACACTATGCTATGTATACACTGGAGAACCTTAAACACTCCCACCACTCTGGAGGGCTCAAACAAGTGTCTGATCCCATAAAACACTTAACTGCTATCTGCCCAGGCTGCATGTCTAAGCCCTACTGCTGCAGCTTGCAGTCCCAGTTTCACCACTGCTTCTGACTCTCTCTCTCTAGCCATGCATTTCTCTGCTGCAGCAACCCATGCTTCAACGCTGCGCCTTCCACTTCTTCCTGCCCTCTGCTGCCTTCTTGGAGCAGTAGTGCATGTCGCAGTTGCTTTCCCTAGTCCCCTGGAGGCTTCTGGACACTGTTGTTCACGTTGCAACACTGCAGTACACAATGCTCACCGCGGTACATTATAGCTGATCACAGATGCTTGAAAAAACAGAAAATTCCTTAAAAAGCATTAAGGACATGTATTTGTTACTGAGCCTATAAAAATCATAACCTTATAAATGATTGCTTATATATATGTTTGCAATAGGCAAGCTGTATACTTACAGTCAAACACAGCAATTCTATCCATTTTGGTCTACTTTGTACATGCTTTTTATTGAAAAAGAGTAAATATTCTGGCTTTTGAAGTCAACCTATACAGTCATCTTGTTTAAATAACAGTTTTCAAGTTGTTTTGTGTTTACCCATGGAAAAGATGCCCCTTTCCCAATAATCTGCTACTTGTGAGGTAAATATTAACATGCCTGGTAACAACTGCTGTGTTAGGAGTCGTATATTTATTGTCAATTGGTGCACAAATCCAAATAAATAGAAGCACTGTAGGAAAAGCATTGGTAAAAATGTTATTACTGAAACAGCATCAGCACAAAAGCTTTCAGACAATGAGCTGGGGACCATAATAATGACATTGTGCACAATCCTCTTCCCTCCAACCCAAGACTGAAATGCATATTCCCATCATTCTCAGGAGCTGGGGATGTTTGGCAGTTCTCTCATTGTTCATCTTCTCCCCCACCCCATGACTGGCTGATAGTTCAGGCCTATAAGAAATATTGACTCATTCCAGCAATTTGCTAGTTTTATTATTAATCAGGGGTGCTGCTGTAGTGCTTAAGAGCCAACCAACCACTGCATTAAGCACTGTGCAGGTGTTTCTGTACAGGCACAACAAACTTCATGATCGTGGTCCAAGACTGACATCTGCTTACATGCATAATGGAGGTCTGATCCTTGACCAGCAAGGATCCAAGTTTTCCTCTGACCATAGAACAACATAGTACAGCCCAGATTTTCTCCTTTAAAAGGAGAAAAATACAGGAAATGGTGGGTTTCCTCTTGCTGGCTTGCAGAGTTATAGCCTGCAAGGGGCTCAGGGGAGCAGGAGGGCCATCAGACTGGGGGCACCATGTGCACGTGTGCATGCACGCACACACATGAATGCTAGGCAGCCTGGAGACCAGCTCCTACAGGTAAGGCTGGGATGGGCAGGATTGAACCCCCATAATGAGGGAGTTGGTCAGGGCTGGAGCTGCTGCCCAGACAAGGTAGTATATAGGAATTGGGATCTGGGGTCGTGTGACCACAGAGCCTGGGTGGGGAGCGGGATGGGGCCATGGGCAGTTTCCCCATCTCCCCAGTTTGCACAGCAAATGAATGCAGCTGCTTCTCACACAATATGTCTTCTCAAATATGCTGCCACCTTCCTAGAGGCTTCTGCTATTTTTTAAATATAAGTCTGCTTTTGGACCAGTGCTCTCCTGGTAGCATCTCAAGAATCGAGGAAATAAGGTACTAATAGCAGATGAAGGCCCCTCTTGTCTCTTCATCCACCATCTCGGAGCACTTCTCTGTGCATGATGAGTGGTTTCCAGCCAGCCTTGCTCATACAAGCATTCTGGATTCAAATATATAAAAGCTTTAGCGAGTCAGCTTGGGATCCAGCTTCCGACTCCCAGCCAATCTCAGATGGTGCCTAAAATCCCTCTCTAGGGTCCTACACTCCCGCCTCTGCATCAAGCATAAGAAGCAAGCACTGATTGATTCCAGCTTATTTCAGAGACAGTGTCTATCTATCTAGTCCTCTGTTAGGGAGGAAATGCTAATAAAAGGAAACACCACCACCCAATTGGACCTACCCATACCTCTGCAAACAGGAATTCACAATTATCATCAAAAGACACCAAGTGCCTTTAAATTCAAATCAGTCTCCTAACTTCTGAGCAGTTCAGGAGTTTAGACCTAAGGTTTTGATTTGCTCTTTTCTCTAGTTCCCTCTATATTTCCATAGAGACCAAAAGGAAAAAAAAAATCACTTTCAGGCCAGATGACTTTAATCTTAAATTAAAGGAAAAGAGAGCACAGCATATATGAGGTTTATGGTTTAAGCTGCAGCAGTTCCGAAAACAAAATGGCTGCTGGACCCAAAAATTCATGTTTCACGGCTCTTTTCAAATTGTACCAATGCAAACACATGTGTAAGTCAAGCCCCAACCTTCCAAAAGGATCTCAATGCTAGTCATGAGTACTGCTTCTATGAGTAAAGTTGGACACACAAGTATTTACAAGCTCAGGTCCTAATCATGCTGTTTTGGTGAAGCATCTATTTTAGATTTCTTAGCACCGCATATATATATAATTTCTCGATTGAAAAACAAACTATCCAAGCACAGAATGTTAAACTTGCTGCATTTTCTGTAGTCCCAAGGTAAAAAGAAACAGGCAAAACAGTTCCACGCTTACATTTGAGTCATTTTGATCATTTGAGCTTCTTAATAAATCAATTTTATGCTGTTCCTGGGAGGGTTCTACACTGCACATTCCCTTTCATCCATCCACCAAATGCTTATCTAGTTGTCCTCCTCTACCCTCTCGCTGAACCGAATTTCCTTCAGGATGGTTTCAAGACTCTCAAACTGTGACAATTCAACACAAGGGGATTTTTAACATCTCTTTGAAATATTCAGCTGTAATCCTTCAGACACCAGAGCCATATAAATCCTGGCTTTAAATATATCCCCAATGAGTGAAACTTGGATGGCCTAATACTCTTATTCACATGCGAGAGAGCCCCAAAATCCAGCAATGAACACTAGTCCTTTGGCCTAACAGCCATTCAGCATTTTGCCCAGTCATCAAAAAATCCCTCCCTCCACTCATTATATCTACACTTGCCAACTGTTGAGAACTTAAGTGGGTTTTTATTAAAAATAAAAATGTAACACTGTCAGTATCATACTATGCTGGGTTGATTCCCAAAGGTGCAGATTTTGGAAGAATACAGAGAAGCACTTGGGCACTTCTCCTCCCCTGCCTTTGAATTACAGTGCAGGGATTGAAAGCTTGCCAACTTCAACTGCTGAGCACCATCTCCCACTAACACCAGTCAGCTTGCAGGACCCAGCCTGGGGAAAAGTTCCTTCAACACCGTACATCGACTAATTTCCTAGGCAGGATATGTATTCTCTTACATACCCCTGTGGTTCCCATTATTTCTATGCCATTCTATGTATACCTAAGAGATGTTGCTCTTACATTAATACAAAAAAATAAAACTAAAAATATAGCAACATCACTCAGACTCCTAAAAATACATGAGTGGTGAAATAAAAGACAATCTGTGCTTTAAACCCAATATATTGCACCCTGCAAAGTACAGAGCTGCTACCCTGTGCTGTGTAGCAGGGAGGTACCTGCATTTAGGATTCATTTTCCAACATCTTTGGCTCTTTCTGTGCACTTCAATAGGCCATATTCTTATCTGTGTGCCAAAGTCTCCCTCATTCAGATTAGTGAATCCCGTTAGAAAGAAAGCTTCCTAACACATAAGAACAGAGCAAAGAAGCATTTGTACACAGCATAAAGAGCCCCACCAGAAAAAGCTAGCAAATTAGCAGGGAGATTGTCCACAATAATATTTAGCTCTAATAAACATTATTTTTCATGCAAAGAAAATATTTGCCTCCATTTTACAGCTGGGGAAGCTGGCACACATCAGGGTGAAGTGAATTGCCCAAGATTACACCATGTGTATAATGGGGGAAAACCGGGCCGCAAAACTGGGAAGAAACTAAGGTCCTTTTAACTCCCAATCTGCAGTACTGTCCTTTGAAACATACCCCTGGGATTAGGAGGTACTACTGAAAAAGGACAAAAACTACAGCTCCCAGAGAAGGGCAATCCCCCAAAAATTCCTTATAAGCCTCATCCTAAAAGGGGATCTGGAAACACAATAGTAATATAAGTTTCAAACACCAGTGATATCACATATTAAATATATTCCCTGCCTTTTAGACTCTTAACTGTTCCTGAAGCTGTATCTGAAGATCAGGGAAGCGCACCTGGTTGCTGCCAACAGTCTCTGGCTGGCTGTGGCCCAGGTGGCTCAACTTGACTGATTGCAGCTACTGCCATCACTGGGATGGGGTTCACCTGTGTGGGCTGCAGCCAGCATAGCTACTCCGGCTCGTGGAGGGCAGGTAAGGATTTTCTTCTACTATAGGTTTCTTAAACCAAATTATTCTCAGCAGCTTTGGGGAATGTTTGCTCTAGTTTGTGATGCACAGGTAGTTTCTCCTTAAGTAATATTTACAGCAAAGAAGTAACCAACCCAGTCTACCCTTTAGAAGGAAATTCCTATCAGAGAAGATGGTAGACAGCAAAAGTGATGATGATGATGACAGATTTCCAGCCTCAACTGTGCAATGAATTCAATAGGGAGGGATCCCATTGTATAACAGGACTACTTAGGGATAAGACAAAATGGAGGGGGAAAACAGGGTTTGATAAAATGACTCTGACTTAAAAACCAAACATTTACAATCATTTTTAAGTATCGGTTGAAAATGCAGCGTATTTCCCAACTTTAGTATGCCTCTCAGTGTTAGGAACTTAAGCTGAGCAACACAGGAAGCAAAAAAACAATTGGCAACGGTGTGAAAAGGAGTGCTTTACTTCAGTAATCAATGGTAAATTCTTTGTGAAAGCAGAAAAGAGGGAGGTTTGCTTTGAAATGTGTTAGTAATGAGAGATGACGCTAATGGCACAGGTAAGAAATTGTGTTGTGAATATAAGGGGTGTTTTTCATACTGGTAATCAAGCAATTGCTAAGCAGGTATGGTTAAATCTAGCTCCTGGCTGTAGGGGACAGGGATAAGGTGGGCAATTAGCAGAAGGTATGAATGGATTCCCAAAGGAGAGTGCCTGTTAGGCAGATTCCTATTTCCTTCAACAGGATGTTACATGGGTCCAGAGTACAGGGTTATGAAATAAACTGTAGGAAGCTCAGCCTTTCTTCCCTATATTAGGGAGATCATAGGCAAGGCTCATTCATGATGGTACCAAGTGCCAAATTCACCCTACTCAAGAAGCAAGAATTTCTTAGGGTGATGACTTTTATTGAGCTAACTATGTAGTTGGATAAAGTTAAACAAGCTTTCAAATGCAGGAGACCTGACAAAGAATGTCTTCCATACCAAAGTTTGTCTAACCTTAGAGCTGGTCCAGTAAAATAGATCACCCTAAGAAATTCTGGCCTGGTTAGTCCAAGTCTGAGTCACCAGTGAAGTCTGGTTTCAGTATGATGTATTTTTGTTGATATTGAAGTTGGAGTTGATGAGTGGAACTAGAGCATCAAACACAAATAGATGTTGTGTAGAGTTTTGTAGATATCTGATGGACTGCAGCCTATTTCATTCTCTTCTAATTTTTGAATGTTGTACATATTCCCCATAAAGATAATGTATCCAGTGCAGCAATAATTAGGGTGTCATTTGCAATCATGCATGTATTGTTTATATCAGCCCTTGCAACACTGGCTAGGCACAGACATGCAAAAACCCTGAGGCAGAATGGAGCTAAATTATGCAGTTTTCTGTAACCAGCATAGTTGAGATGGGTAGCAAACAGATCACATGCTCGCCGTTTAGGAGTGGAGGGGAAACCTTATGCCAGGTTCAGCCATTTTTAAACCAGTCTATGCTTGCCACACTTCTGTTCTCTTACAGGTATAAACCAGTTTTTGAGTGCTAATTATACCAGTAAAAGTGTAATGTCTGCACCTAGGCATAGTGAACATCTTCTCCTTGCTGAGTGCGTCCCATGCTGAGATTTGAATCTAGAACTCACCTTATTCTGCTCTTCTGCAGATTGTTTGCTGCTTCTTTAGAAGCTATTTAATGCCTTTTCAGAAGAGGCACGTGACTTTTCATTCTGCTCGGTGTAGTTTTGATGTAGTTGATATAGCAAGTGACTATTTGAGTGGAATATGTTTTCTTTGCTAACTGCCTAAGGTTCTTTGGTAGTTAGATTTGATGATAGAGTGATCTCTTTTATAATACAGAGGTCACTTGAGAGTAATCCAAAAAGGATTTTAAATGAAGAAACCACTTGGGCAAATTTTCCCAGGCCACGCACTAGCTACATAAACTTGGTGCCTCCTAGAGTATAGGAGGATCATTCAAACTACAAGGGTGGTCAAACATTGCAGCAGGCAACCTGGAGAAGTTGTAGCATCTCCATCCTCAGAAATTTTCAAGAGCAGCTTGGACAGACACTTGGCTGGGAGGGTTTAGTCTGGGATGATCTTGCCTTGAACAAGGGGCTAGACTAAATGACTTTGCAAGCTCCCTGCTAGCCCTACTTTCTTATGATCTTTTCTTCAGGAATAGCACAATGTCATCACTGAGTGATGCACCTAAACTGCCTGCTGTCTTTCCGCCCACTGTTGTGTTTTCACCCTGGACCAACTTGGGATTCTCAGGTGGTGATTTTGCAGCAGAGGTGCTAGCTAAGCAGTGCTGATATGCCAGTGCTTTCCCCCTGCATCTACCCAGAAGGACAGATGAGTTCTCCCAGCATTCACTAGGAAATAGTCATAGGGCAGCTCATAAGGATAATCCTCCAGGAGTCCTTGCGTTCTCACGGATGAGTGCAGCACCAGGGAGGATCTAGTGGGTCTATCTATAGACCCTTTTGCTTGCTGGGCTAGGCGGCATCATGTTGAAACATGCTCCACTTGCACTTCCTTCTGAATCAGGAGCAGTAGAGTAGTATTTGCATAGCCCTGGGCCTGGTGCTATCAGACAGCAACCATTTATTCTGTTGCAAAATGAGAAACTCCAAAACCAGCCTATTTACCTTAGCAGACACCATGAACAGCTTCTGCTTATTTTATATAGCAGCACTTCCATTAGAAACATTTCTGCCCTAAAGAAGGAGGTGGCATGGAAATTACCTGCTGGGGCTGATTTATTGAGTAGTGTCCTCCTAAAAACCCTCAGCTGTCTACTAATTTTTTTTTTTCCATGCCGATCATGACTCCTGCACCATTTCTGTTAAGAACACTGAGCTAGGAATGACTTTCCGCTCACTCAGGGATTTTGGCAAGTCTGAGTAATGATTGCTTTCTGCTCTGAAAACAGCTGCAGCAAGGAAAACATCGAACTGCTAAAAATTCCACTGACTAATAATCCCTCTGCATTTCTTATCTGTCTGGTAAACTGCAGTAGTCATTTGTACGTTATGAAATGCTGTAACATTTGATAGCTCAGTTAAGATGTGGAACAGTGTAAGTTTCTAGTGTCAGCTTGTAAAAACGATTGTGTTTAACTTGTAGAGTGTAAAAAGCAGAACGGAGGATTCTTATGAACTGCTAGAATTATGACCGTGTGCAAAGGAAAGTAGCCTATGTTATTGCCGCTTCTGTTGCTGGCTATTGGTAAATCTGGTTCAAACTAATAAACTAGCACTTAAGGACTTCAGTGGAAACGCCTTCTCAGATAGGAATGCAAACTTTTCCGAAAGGTACGTTTCCTAGTTCAAAAAATGCCATGCTGTATTATTTGACTTTGGCACAGTGTGTGTGCATGGAGCACTGTGTAGTGAGTAAAAACGTTCCAGCCCACACAACTGAGACACTAAACTGATCGTAAAATGGTCCATTGCGGAGGGTTACGGTTTGCCCATCTGTGCTGTTCAGCTCCTTCATAGGACTGTAGGGAGAAGTGTTGTGCTTCGTTAATAGATCTTGGGATCGCAACTCCACTCTTGGGGTTACTGTGATGTTAACTTCTCATGCTCGGTAAGGGAGTAATATATAGCACACATTATAACATGCATAATGTGATCATTTTGAATATCAAGAAAGGTTAAATTTGCAAGGAAACCGCAACTTTATACAACTCCAGTCAGCTAAAAGTTGCCTACTGACCCTCGTCCAAACGGGCAGAAAATATTCCTTTAGTTTGTCTCTTCCAATACGTAACATTAACTAGAAATGCAGTCATTCTTGGGACAAAGCAGGTTGCTAATATGGTTGTACTGTAAGTTATTATAGTAATCTTGTATGAGCTGGGATACTACATATATCTGGAATACTAAGCACGCAGTCATCTTGGCATAAATAAGGGCAACTAAATTGCTGGCCCATCCTGCTCTTATTTAGAAAGAAGAGGTTAATGGCTGAACCCATTCAACAAATAGTGTGATTTGGTCCTGGCCAAATATAGATGTCTCTGCTTTTTACATTAACAGTTTTCCATAACAGGGGGCTAAGGGTGTGTTTAAAAGCAGCTGTTTCTCAAATCCATTTCCAGACAACATTAGTTCAGTTGATTAATTTAGTGTGCACTCTTTCTTCCCCACTAGCAGCTTATTCTAATCCTGATGGCTGTCACAGTCCAGATGTATTCTGTTAAACTCCTCTAGGACTATGTAGTATACTCATTCCCCTATAGCAGAAGTGATAATTACAATAGCTTTGAACCAAAGTTTGCCTGCCTTAGGTAGAGTAATGTGTTTTCCCTCTGAGTGGCATAAATTCACTATTTGAACTCAGCTTTTTGCCAAGTGCTGGAGAAGGATTTGGCTTAAATCAATACGGTAAGGAAAGGAAAGTACTGCAAAGAATGAACACAGCCACCAGTATCTCTACCTTTATTCTATGCTCATCGTGTTCTGGTATCCATCCATTTTAGGCAGTAAAATTTCTGTCTCTCATTCCCCTTGTCTGTTAAGTGGAATCACAAAATGAGCCAAGGTCTGCGAGCCTCCACACCCGTCAGTGGCCAGTCCATCAAGAGGCAACGCTTAATTGCAGCCTGTTCAGAACTAAACTAGCAGCTCAGGTCATGGCATTCATTTTTGGTCAGCCCTAATTTCATGCCAGATACACTGTTATCATCACTTTCAGTCCCTCAAGTGAGAGCTGTCTTGTCATTTCTACATAACATGCACATCTTTTCTGTTAGAAGGTCAGGTTGTGAATTCCTCAGCGAGCAGTTACTCATACAACTAACCGCACTGATCACAGCAGGGCGACTCAGGGCTACAACACGGGAGTTAAGGGGATAGCCTCTGATCAAAACTTCCTATACCTTAAACACTGGAGGCTACAAATGGGAGAGGGCCAGGGCAAACACCCTGTCCAGAGCCTGTTCACTCATCCTTTCAGCATCTGCTCTCTGCCACCATGTGACCCAGGATACTGGATAAGATGGACCTATGGTCTGACCCAGTAAATGGCAATTCTTACATGCTTATCAAAGGTCTGCTCACCAGTGATGGTATGGGATTCACAATCTAAAGAGTTTACAAATGATGTTGCTTACCCCAGAGCCTTCAGTTGTCTTGATCAATGGATCCTCTCATTGAGGACTGAATTATTCCATCATGTCTGATCCGACTGATCTGTCTGACTCTTTTGAATTATGTGGGAGTCCTGCAGAGTGGTATCATGAATATTTTCCCCTGAAATGAAGAGAGTGCATTAGTGCAACTGCACGTGCGATATTGGCTAACGTCGTAACTTCTGCTAGCAACGAAGCCAGTAAATCTAAAGGGATTACATTTGTTGACACAGCGCACATCTGGCTGAAACAGGCGCTCTAGAGATTTTACAGTCCTAAATCATACCGTGTCCTACACACTGTTCTGATTCATCCAGATGTGCTGCATGTTGACAAATGCAATTCTTTAATCAATGGAAAATCCGTGCAAAATTTGGCCTTGAATTTGTGGTTGCGAGGTTTAATCTAGTTTCAGAGGTAGCTTTAGATTCAGCAGATTGGTTGTAAGCACTTGCTGTATGTGAAACCTAACTTTTTGTAGCTTCTTGACCCAAATGTTCAGTTGCTACAATCTGGTCCTCTTCAACTCCCACTGCTCGTTTAGTGGCCAGTGCTTCTATACAGGTTTGATTGTAACAAATCCTTGACCACCCAACAACTCAATGGTTTGTTACTGTCCCAAGCACTAGGGACCAGCAAGTGTCCAGCAAGACTTGAACTAGGACTTGGAGCCTTCTCCTAGCACCTCTTCAACTTTGGCAAAAACAATTCTATTTGCTGTAATCATCCTGAGGTCTGACGTACACTTGAGCAGCTACCCATCTCATTCAACAGTATGCATATGCACTAAACCAATGGTTTGCAACCTTTTTCATTTGCAAACCCCCCCAAAAATTTCAAACGGAGGTGCAGGCTCCTTTGAATTGTAAGTATGGGTATTCACATAGTTTTGCTTGATCGCAGTCATCTTTCGGGGAGCTGTTAGATGTAGTCTGAGGACCCCCAGAGGTCCACGGATCACAGGTTGAAAACTAAAGAAAACTGTCTATTGCAGTAATGGCTACAGTACACTTTTGGTTATCCAAACCCTCCATCATACAAACAGTGCATCGGTTGCTGCCACTTCGATTTTCCGCTTTTACACACGTCTTAGTAACTAGCAGGAATGAGAGAAACCGGTGCTGGGCATTAAAGCATAGCTGCACAGAAAAAGTAGGCTGGCCAATGCTCCAAAGGGACCTAATGAAAATAAACTAATTAGAAGCTAAGTTAAAAGGGTCAGCCTAAACCTTGTTAGGATTTCACTTGCCCAAATGAACTCAGTTATCTGAGTGACTTTTAATGGGTGCTTTCCAAAGGGGTTTGAATAACTAAAATCCATTCATCAGGATTTTTTGTTTGTTAACATATTTTAGAAAGGTTATATGTACATGAACAGATCAGCATTAGAGTCCTGATAAATAAAGGGAAAACCTACTTAATTATTCTAGATTGCTACAGTCTTGACCCACTGAATTGAAAGTCCATACCCAGTTTAGCAGGTTGTTTTACTGGTGATTCTAAATTCCTATGAGGAACTTGGAGAGGGGAGCACATTGCAGGCAGGAAGAGTTTGGATGAATTCAATCCATTTGCATGTGGCTTCAATACTAACTGCAGCTGCAAGAGCTCTGTAAACAGTTCTTTTAATAAAGAGGTTGCTTGGTTTTATCAATAGGGAGTCCTCACATGGTATATGAAACTGTGATAACTTTGCTTAAGCCTGTGTTCTCCATCCTTAACTTCAGGTTACTGATCTCAATTTGTCATTACTGAAGAAAATTGAGGCAAGCCACTTATCAACCAATGTGAAATACTGCCAAAACTTGTATTTATAGAAAAAGGGATAAAAGGCCATCCATTATTGCACAAGTAGACATTGTGGAAATGTGTTAATCAGCTTTGGGTCTAGATCAGGGTTGGGCAAAATACAGCCTGCCAACTGACTGGATGCAGCCCACAGTGGGGCAGCCCTCACCACACTCCCACCTGCTGGCCCAGGCCCCAAACGAGGGCATGCAGCTTCCAGTGGGGCAGTTCCTGGGGCTCTGCTCCCCTCAACTCAAGCGAGAACCGCCTGAATGAAGCTTCCTGCCTGCCTGCCCGCCGGAGGGCAGCAGGACAGGACTGGGAGGAGGAGCCGCCTCTAGAGGCAAGGGGAGCAGAGCAGAGCAGCACCCAATACACCCACCCATCCAGTGCCAACTGAGCAACCCCCAGAAGGAGCTCCCTCCACTTCCTTGCCCCCCACTGCCCTCATTCTGACAACAGCATCAGGAGCAGGGCTAGGCTGCATCAGCTGAGCCCAGTTTCTGGTGAGCACAAACACAAGTTAATGAAAGCACTCAGCTTTGGAGCACCTTCATCTAAACCCTCATGTACTGTGGGACTGGGCCCTTTTGAAGTGCTCTGCAGCCATGCACTTGTGTTTGGTCATGGCTGTAGAATGCTTTCAGGGGCCAGACTAGGCTAAAATTGTCACTTCCTTCTACACCTTTAGACTCGGTTCCACCATTTTTAAACCAGTCTGTGTGCCCCAAATTTCTGTTCTGGGTATCATATGCGTTGGTAGAAAATATTATTTTGGGTAGCTGGGAGCAGTGCAGGGCATGGTGTGGAGCATGCCACCTGAAACGCTGTCTTCCATGGCTATAGCATGGGCGGTGTACGCTGTTGCTATACACAGCAGAGGAGCGTGCAGCGGGGTGCTGGGTGAAGCGCTGTCGTGGTGGTGCAACTAGAGCCATGTTTGGAGGGGCTAAGCCCCATTAATCTGGGCCTTCCACCACCTATGATGGGTATAAACTGGTTTCTGATCACTTATACCAGTATAATGTCTGTACCTGGCCTTAGGGTTCAGGGCTGACTGAAACAGTGGTTTGGGGGGGCCTCCACTATTGAAGTAAATAATCAATGAAGACCAGATTTTGCAAAGAGATTTTCTTTTTTAACTCTTTTTTTAATCTTTGGCAATATAACAAGCTTGAAAGAGGATATTTTTTAGATTATTTTTATGAGGGAGGGAATTCATCAAAGCAGTCTCGTAACTTCTGGAAGGCAATATTTAAAGAAAACAAAGAACAGCGGCAATTAGGAGGCAATGCATCTTCTCCACCGCACGCTGCGAGTGCTTCCTCGGCGGCTTCTGCATTCAGTTTAGCATATTTATTCTCATGAAAGCTTTTGTTAAAACTTGTTTTTGCATACATGAATTGGCACTCTCGTTGCTGGCTCGGGAAGCTATGCATAATTTGGATGGCCCTTTTTAAGAAGAATAAAGCACTTCCAGCTAAATACTGATAATAGATTAACTGTCCTATCTTTGTTGCCAGGAGTATTTCTTGTATGTCACAGCTTTATTAGATCCTGTGATGGCTGTACCTGAGCACCTTGCATTATCTATTTTTATATGGCCCAAGCAATGCTGTGATTTAGGGAAGTGTTGTGTATTCATGTTTTACAGATGGGGAGCTGAGCCACAAAGGGTACAGACTGAAATGATATTAGTTGAGTAACTGACCCCCTGAAAGTGCTATATAGTCATGCCTTGACACACGTGCATGGCTGCAGAGTGGTTCTTTGTTTTAGAAGTGGCTGGTCATGTAATAAGCATTCTTGTTCTTTGCTTTAAAAGTGGCTGATCACATAACAAATTAACCTTCATTTGCTGAAGGATCAGATGAAGGAAATGCACTTTGGAGCTTCTTAGGGAATTTCTGTTCCCTAGGATCAATTTGTCCTGTGATCGGGACTGGGCTAGTGCAGCCCAAGCTTGCCCTCAGTGCTATCTGCAGAAAGGGACGGGAGAAGGGAGGAGGAGTGCACTCCAGCCTGAGGTTTGCCCCTCCTGAGTTGGCAGGAGAATGGGTGGATTGGAGTCTCCCCACCTCATGGACCCCCTCCAGCCCCTCACTCTCCAGCTCAGACCAGGCAAACCCCAGCCTGCAACTTACTCCCCATGCCTTCTCCCCCTTCCTTTCCTGAGACAGCATCAGAGCTGGGGGGAGGAGGGGCTGGGCTAGGGGAGAGAGGCTGCAGGCAGGATCGTCAGCTTGATCAGCTCAAAAATGGAGCTCAATTATCTTCTCCCCTACTCCCCCTCAACAGGTGAACATCAGTTGGCTGAGTTGGGGGGTGGGGGGGCACTCTAACTCCTGGCACTTTATGTAATGTGCCATGTGTTGCAGCAGGGGCCTTGCACATCTGCCAGCCGCCAACCAGATGATAAGATTATCCCAAGTCACACAAGAAGTCTGCGGTAGAATCTGAATCCCAGCCGAATGTGTCTTTCCTCTTACACCATTCTAGTACAGTTCTTCCTTTCATCTTAGAATGTGCCCAGATTTTGCCAAGTTTTTGTACATCTTTCTCTGTATACAAGTTCATGTACATGCATGATATCCTTGCTTACCAAACTCTTCTCCAGCACTCAGCAAAAAGCTGTTTAAAAAGCCAAATTCACGTGGTAAGCAAAACTGCCACAGGGCCAATGTTCTTTCTCTTAATACAGGTTCTAACTGACTTGGCTAAACACATTTCCTTGTGATGTACATGCTAGAAGGAGCTTGTTCAACCAGATTTGTGCTGCAGCATGTTGCCCGAGCGCCACTTAGTGTGTTGTGGCTAACTACTAGAACAGGAATAATGGCATCGCATCAATTGATTCACCTTTAGTAATCAGGGATTCAAATAACCAAGGATTACCTGTACTCGTATATAAATATATACATATGTATAATATACACACACACATACACAGTGCCAAAATCCTACTAACACACATACTTGTAGGTTATGTTGTAAATTCGTATACCTCTGAGTAATCCCATTGACTGGAAGTGTGAAATAGTTGCACTTAATTGATTGCAGGATCTGGAGAACAGATTGTGATGTTCTAAATATAG
This sequence comes from Caiman crocodilus, assembly GCA_030014935.1. Classification (NCBI taxonomy): domain Eukaryota; kingdom Metazoa; phylum Chordata; order Crocodylia; family Alligatoridae; genus Caiman; species Caiman crocodilus. Next base: position 5,370,527 of record JAGPOW010002118.1, on the reverse strand, counting down.
GAAGCATTCAATGAGCATTCTCCCAAAGTAGGAAGCAGGTCTGTGGGGACTGGGCACAAAGTTGGGCATCAAGAATCTGAGATTTTTTTTTTTAAGCAGTGGCTGTGATTAACCTTTCTGCCCGTGTCCTTTCTGCCTTTGTTTCCGTAGCTGCACAACTGGGATAATTGTGATTCTCTCTAACAATCATACTGGGAGTTCAGTAGTATCTGGATTATATCAAGGACTTGTATCTGCTGTATTATTAGTACTATAAGGGTGGTTTTGCCTAGATTTTCAGACTGATCTCATTTTCATATGATGTAACACTCACACACACTTGGGTTGTGTTTTGGGGGGGGGGGGGGGTGCAAGATGGCTTGTCTTGTTCTGACCGTATGTTCAGTGCATGGCAAACTGGGGCCTGTATCTGAGCAAAATACCCTACTAAGCAATATATAAGCTCAGTCTCATTGGCCAGAGGAAGCAGAAGATCCTCCAGGCAGACTGAATAAGACAGGGCCTGGAGCATGGCATTCCCTAATTGGGCAAGGCTTGGGTGAGGTCACACCAGATCTATCCGAACAGCTCAGCTCAGGTGGGGGGTTCTCCATAGCAAGAAGCTATGTAACAAGAAAGATACAGGGAGAGTCTGTCCCCAAGTTTAAGGCTCCTATTTCCTCCCTCTTTCCCCCACATTTTTTTTTTTCTGAGTAGGGGTGTTGATCCCTGGAGCAAATTGATCATGAATAAATTCCTGGCAGTTTTGGCTACACAGGCCTTGGGTGGGATAATATCATGGGGGTGTTACTCCCTAGAGCAGACTGACCAGGAATGGGTCCTGGCAGTTACTGGCCACGTGGGCCTGGCCCCCTCCGTTTTGTAATTGTAGCATCTCAACACAGCAGTATAGTTGAGATCGGCTGTCCAGGCTGCAGCCATAGACCTGTGTCTTTCTTGCTGTTTGCATTGCAAGGGGCTCCATGTTTCAGCCTAATTGCATGGCTTAACCTGAGCCATGTGTATGGCTGGAGCAAGGGTGAGGCCTGGCACTGCTTGTGTTTGTCCAGGCCTCAATGCAGTATAGGCCTGGCCAGCTTTTTGCTGCCCAGTCCTGGCCCAGTGAGAGAGGCCTGGGCCTCCTTTTTGTCCCATTTATGTCCCAGCCAAGCACTATTTGTAGCTCAGGCCCAAGCCAAGATAGGCCTGACCTTTCCTTCAAGTTCTTTTGCAGTTTTCTGCCCAGCAGAGCTGGGATTGGGACTAGGACATTAGGGGTGCGGTATGCTGATGAGAGATGCAGTTAACCCCTCAAGGCTACCACGTGGAAGTGGAGGTCGGGGCTGTACCACTTCTTCAGGAGCAATGGACCCCATTGCACTGCAGAAGGCCCCACGCTCTTGAGCAGCTCCCTGCAATGCGGTGAATCTAAGGAGCAGCTCATAGGACTCTCCGGTGTGGGCCCCCTCTCTCCAGCCCATTGCTGAAGGGCAGGTGTAGGGGTGCAAGCTGGAATTATCCCAAGTCCCAGACTGCCTGGGCATGGATGAAGCCTTCCCCAAGAGGATGCCACCTATAGGCTTTGCTTTGTAGTTAAGAGTGCTTTAAAATTATATTTAGTATTTTCTTTTGTTTCGTTTTTATTCTCTGTAATAAACTTGGATTTTGTATTTACGCTACTCACAAGGAGGGGGTTTTGTTTATGTGGGACACCCCAGCAAATTTAGTGTTCCCAGATTTCTGGGTGGGGGCTCAAGCCACTGGTATAATTTATGAGCAGGGATCCTGGTTTTTCCTGATTTAAAAAAAAAAAAATCACAAATTCTCTGATTAAAACCCCCAAATCTGTGATCAAAATGAAAGGCTACTATATATATAAATATCAATTGAACACAATGTTTTCTTGATATATTTGCAATTTGGAAGCGTAACAGTGCCTCAGTCACTAAAATAAAATACATTCTAGATACCTATACATTTTGGTGTTTGATTTTGCATTTTTTTTATCATGGAAAATCAGAGCTCTCCCTGCCCCTTTTGCTCACAGAACACAGGCCCAAGGTCCCTCACTCCCCACCCACAGCCCACATGGTGCCCCATGCCTGCCCACCCTCCTCCCGCTCCCCGCAACCCCTTGCAGGCTGGGACTCTGCTCGCCTGAAAAGAGTTCTTTGCAAAAGTGCAAAATACACAGGTTTGTCCGTTAAAATGAAAAATCCATGTTTTCCTCGAGTAAAGGGGGGGAATCCATGTTTTTCTCTGTTGTTCTGTACGAAACAGAAAACCCGGATCCCTGTTTGTCGCAGAGATATGTTAACCAGGCCCTTTTTGCTACAGAAGGGTTACGGGGTGACTTCAAAGTCACAAAATGTTCTTTTTTATCTAATATTTTGGCAAATATGAGGGTTTCATTCCTGGTAAAATATTAATTTATAGGTTTATTAGGTAATTTCTCTCCTGTAGTTTCCTAGTTCTGAACAGACCCATTCTTCAGCTTGCACTGTCAAGTCATTTCTGTGATGCTGTGGAGCTATTTTCAATGGAATAATAGGAGTTCCTGAAATCTCAGGAAACAAAGGAGGAGCTGGCTGTTCCCCCCTGATTCTGCCCTGGTGTGTTTATGCCAGTGTTGTCTGCTTTATCTTTCCTCCTGTCTTGTCACATACACTTCCTACACTGCAAAAAATAGCTACACATACCATATCAACACCATCTATCTAAGCCACATAGACTACAGCTCCTGTTCCAGAGGATAAAAGGGCATTCATGGACAATGAAACCTTCCCTATGAAAGGCAATCTCTACTAAGCAATATATAAGCTCAGTCTCTTGAAAAGCAGATTGGTAGGGGCGTTGAATCTTAGCTCTAGGACAGGAGAAAATCACTTAGCCTCTCTGTTTCTCTGCCCCCTGTCAACAAAATACAACATAAGGGAAGGCTGTGGAGAAGATGACTGAATAACATCTGTACAGCACTGGAAAGGCACCTGGTGTGAGTCTCTGTTTTATTCCACTCCACTGGTTTAAGTCAGCGTAATTCCTGCCCAACTGCACGGGCACAAAAACAGTTCAATGAAGTGGGAAATGTTGTTTGCAAGGTATTGTACAGAACTACAAGTCAAATCTACCTCTGGGTCAAATTCAACTGTTTTTGTGACCCTCCCTGTGAACTAGTTGTGCCTTCTGCCAGGATTGCAAAAACCCTGGTCCTTTATTTGGAGTATTTACCTTAGAAAGTTCAGGTCCCTCTCCCCATTACCTTCACCAAAGGAAACCAAAACCAAATAACATTTCCTTTCCAGCTTGAACCATAAAGGTTCTCTGGCTTCCCCCAGGAGCAACGACCTTCTTCAGCTTCTCTTCCCTCAGACAGGGCCTTGTGTAATGTTTCTAGTTAGGTATCTGCCCAGGGATTACCCCCAGCTGCTGCTCATTGCTGAGCAGGGTTTGCAGTAGGGTTGTGCAGAACGACTAAGCAAAACGAAAACAAAGCAGTTTTGGATCACTTTTCTGTTCTGATTTGACCAAATCTATTTCCGAGTTACGACGCTCTTTCAGAGATTTGGATCAGCTGGGGAGAGGCAGGCACAGCTGGGTGGCTGCAGGTTCTCCTGCAGCTCCTCTGGCTGTGCCTGCCTCTCCCCA
>JAGPOW010002118.1:5338969-5366803 GCA_030014935.1 Caiman crocodilus | reverse complement strand
CTGATTGCTGCTGTTACAACCAGTGAGTGTGGGGCTTGTTTTTCCCCGTCGTGTTGGGAGGCTGGGGCTGGTGGGGGTCTGGGTCCCGCCAGGGCAGCCGGGGGGGGGGGGGGGGGGCGCCACTAATGAAAACAAACCCCCACCGGGGGGTGGGTGCCGGTTCTCCTGCCGCTCATGGGGGTGTCCGTGCCACCCCCGAGGTGGGGGGTTTTGTAGAAGATTTGTGTCGCCCCCCCCCCCCCCCGGCTGCCCTGGCTGGACCCAGCCCCCAACCAGCCCCAGCCTCCCAACACGAAGGGGAAAAAAAAGCCCCACACTCACTGGTTGTAACAGCAGCAATCAGGGCCTCTGGGGGCTCATGGCAAGAGCCCTTCCTGTGCAGCATGGGGCAGAGGAGTGTAGCAGGGATCCCCTCCCCCATGCTTGGCACCTGTGCAGCAGTTGCCCCGTGGCACAGCTCGGCAGGGTGCTGCGTGCTGCCTGGGAGCCGGGGCCGCTGAGGCTGAGTGGTGCTAGCCTCCGGCTGACAGGTGGAGCCACACCAGGTCTCATACAGTGCGCGGCACCCTCCCGAGCCATGCTGCACCCACGCCATGGGGCAGCTGCCACATGGGTGCCAAGCAGGGTGGAATGATCCCCACTGTCCCCCGCTGCCCTGTGCTGCATGGGGTGGGCTCTGCCACAAGCCTCCAGAGGCCCTGATTGCTGCTGCTACAGCCTGTGTGTGCGAGGCCAGAGGCCATCTGAATGCCAGCCGCAGGCAGAGCATGCCCAGGCAGCCCTGTCTACTGTTGCTGCCACTGCTTCACATGGGATCCAGCGATACTGCAGCCCCGTGGCCCCTCCGCTCTCCTGACAGTATCAGTCTACGAGCTGGAATAGACGTGTGTGTGAGCAACAGAGAGGAACACTGCATACCAGTATGGATGTAATTTAATAAGAACAGCACATTATTTTTAGTGAAAGTTTAGGTCCTACAAAACGGATGAGCAAAAGTCTGGTGGCGTATAGGGGCATCTACTAGCTCAGCCTGTGCCCCAACTTTTCATCTTCACAGCACATCTAATACATGTGACTGTATGAAGGTTTGACCAGAAGGAAACCCTGGGTGAATGGTTTCCTATGTATGCAGGGGACTGTACCTGATGGCTTTGATCAAGAAGCTTCAACTCTGGGTTTCTTGAGTAAGAGAAAATGACTTTGACACATCTGACAGCTTTTTGGCTGAAAACGAGTTGATGCTGGACAGCGATGTGAGAAGCAAAAGAAACACTTGCTGGTACTCAAATCTCAGTTTCACCAGTATTTTTCCTGAAATGGGCAATGAGAATGAGTGGATATGTAACCCCTTTGTAGCAGACTACGACTCAAGGTCCTGTCTAACATCTAAAGAAGAAAAGCAGTTACTCAAGTTAGGCAACTAAACCCTGAATTCAAGCAGGAACCCCTTGCTCTATTCTGGTTGAAAATAAAAAAGGAGTGCCCTGATCTGACAGATAAGGCTATTAAATTGTTGTTGCCATTCACCACCTTGTACTTATGTGAAAGTGGATTTTCAGCCTTAGTATCAATCAAAATAAACTGGATGTTAATGATCTAAGGCTGAAGTTGTCACCTATTCTACCAACCTTTCACATGCTTTCTGCCAAGAAGGAAGCTCAACCATCTCCTTAGAAGGGATGACAAAATGGTGTGTTCACAAAATTGTGTTGTTGTTGATATTATTTTTATTTTGAACAGAACGGTTTGTCAGTAATTGTATACTTATGTTGGCTATACACACAATAGATTTCCAAAGGGGTCCACACCTCCATTCAATATTTTTTAGGGATCCACAAATGAAAAAAGGTTGAAAACCAGGTTTTCCTCAAGGCCATACAACCAAAGTTTCTGATGGGGCTTTCTACTCCTCCCCCATCACCTGTAGTTCTTCTGTCTCTTCTTTTCCATACATCCTTACTAGCAGCTCAGATTCCCAAGTGACCTCACACGGACTGGTCTAACGCACACAAATTTTCAGTTGCTACATCACTGCTATCATTTTAATAAAGATATTAAAATGTGTGTGTGCTGTCAAAAATGTTGCCTGGAATTGAATGCATTTTCACGTGTGTTACATAAAGATAGTGACAGGTTGCTTTCAAATAAGACACCCTCTGGGAGCTCATCAGTACAGGGCAGTGCAGAAGGGGCTTTATTTTCTGCACAGATAACTAGAAGGGGAAATTGGCTGTGTGCACTGTAGTGCAGATCTTCGGTTCCTTGCTTAGAGCAGAGATAATGCTCCCCACCTCCGCTGTGTCTAAACAAGCTGACAAGACTGCCAAATGGAGAGCCTGGTATCTCAGAGTTATAGAAAGCCCAGAGGTGCACTCAGCAAACATACCATCCTGAATGCACTTACACCTTATCAAGAGTAGCCTAACAGCAACCGAGTGTTTGGCTTGCCCTTCAGAAAATGGCCTTCAAAATCCAAGCCGATAATTGAAGCACTGGGTCTGCCTGAGTCAGCTGGGTTATCTTCGCACTTGAAAGGTGGCATCGCTCATGTAATATACTTAGTTTTTTTGATATTTCATCTCCTCTCTAAAAGACAACAGTCTCATTCTCTGTGCTAAGCCACATATGTTCTAAAAAAATAATTACATCCGGTTTAGTTCCTTGTGCCACACTCACCATCATACTTTCATAGAGCAGCTAAGGGACCAATTTCCCTTCAAAATGTCTGTATCTTAATTTCTGCAAAAGCAGAATTACTGTTAGTATGTTGTGGCCAGTCCACATGTCCCAAGAAAGCCTAACCAGAAGCTTTAGCAATCCCAGCATGCGTCTCCTGATACAAGTGCATGCCTACCATGTTACTGCCGGTGTAACAATCAAGAACAGCAAATGCAGGCTTCTGGTAGCTGAAGGAGTCACAAGAAATGGGTAGGAGACATCATAGCAATCATGTGATCAGGAGCTGCTCAGAGATTGGTCATCACTGATACAATTTCAAAGCCAGGACCTCCACGTTGGTCATATCTATGTGTTTATTGGCTATTCTGTGTGTCTGATTATTTCTAAAGGAGGCAAGGACAAGAGTATCACTAACTCCTGGAGTCAGCTGATATTCAGGCTAATAACCTCTTATAATATTGATTCATATCATGTGGGACTTGGAAAAGAAAGAGCTGTTCCCTAGCAGCATATTCGTGTAGTTGATGTGGGTTAGGAGCAAATGGCGCAGAAAAAGAACGTTCCATGACATTTCATGTTCTTCATTTCACACCCCTTATTCCAGTGGCAGTATATGCAAAGCAGCAGAAGATCCCTATGGAGTGCAATCAGTGAAATAGCCTTTCATGCATGTCCAGTGGACTGCAAAGGTGAAGGAAGATGGCAAAAGACTGACTTTCTAACCCTATTATCTGCACAACGTTGTGTACAAGGTTTTATCACCTAGAGAGCCATTCCATGCTATCTGATGGCATGCGTGTGGGGTGCATTTCTTATCGAGAAGTTCGGGTCAGTAATACACAATGTCTTACTAGCTGTTTGTTTTAGTTTCCTTCCCTTTTAATATCTTCCTTATGCATCTTAGGGGGTTAGCGCTTCATCTTCCCTAGTGCTCTACCTTGCCCCAGTTCCTTTCTCTGCCTGCCTACTTTCTCATTTGCATTTCATTAAGCCATCATCCTGTTTTGGCCCTAACTTCGAACACATCACACTGAGCTGCTTCCATTTACCTCCATACAAATACTTTGATGGGGAGCTGATGGCAGGGCTTGCAGGGTGATACTGTATTGATTAATTAATTAATTAATACAGGGCTTGCAGGGTGATCACTGATGATACCAAGTTACGGGGCAAAGTTGGTACACTGGAGGGCAGGGAGCAGATTCAGGCCGACGTGGACGGATTGGGTCAATGGACAGCGAGAAATAGGATGCAATTTAATAAAGACAAATGTAAGGTAGTCCACCTAGGAAGGAGGAACCCCCAGCACATCTATAGGTTGGGGAGTGTCCTCAGCAGCTTGGAGGCAGAGAGGGATCTTGGAGTCATAATTGACTCCAAGATGAACATGAGCCAGCAGTGTAACGAGGCCATCAACAAGGCCAATCACACCTTGCCCTGCATTAGCAGGTGCATGACTAATAGATCAAAGGAGGTGATGCTCCACCTCTATGCGGCACTGGTCAGGCTGCAGTTGGAGTACTGCGTCCAGTTCTAGGATCTGGACTGGGCTTCCAAGAGAGGTGGTGCTATCACCTAGCTTGGTGGTCTTCAAGAGGAGGCTAGATAGTCACCTGGCTGGGGTCATCTGACCTTGGCCCTCTTTCCTGCCAGGGCAGAGGGTCGGACACGATGATCCATTGTGGTCCTCTTCGACTCTACAATCTATGAATCTCTGAAAGGAGTGTGGTCTGGCAGCTCAAGAAGAAAACTCAGAGCCAGAATTTTGGTTTCCATTTCTGGCTGCCCCTCTGCTTGACTTGGGTGGCTTTAGATGAGTCATTGAACCTCTCTGCAACAGCTGAGGGAACTAAAAGGAAGGGGAATAATTATTTTAGTCACTTGACCTCTGGACTTCAGTTTAAGGGAGACATGGCAGGGGGTTTTTTTTGCAGTCTCAGCTTTGTCCAGACAAAACAGGCTCTAAGTGGAAGTCTTCCAGTTCAAGGCTGATTAAGATTTGCTAGTAGAAAAGGTTAAGCTGTTCTCTGAGGAAGAGAGAGAAGCCTGGCATATACAACCTTCCTGACTTCTTGGCTGTGCTTGGCAAAGGAAGCTGGCCCAACTGAACGCATGTGTCAAAGTATGTGTTTCTTATGAAATGAAGACTTATGTTTCAGCCAGACTCTGTCTTGTTTAGTAAATTAAAAACTAGCATTTGTGACCCAGGGAGTGGGGGAAGATGGCCTCTTGGCAAGTGATATCTATTGATGGTAAAAACCTGCAGCTAATTGCAGCATACTCTGCTGATCTGTTCCATGTGAGCAGTTTGAGTCAGAGGCATGGGAAAAAGCAAGCGCTCCTCTCTGCATTGGGTCAGGCATCTGTGTTCTTGTACGTACAATATACAGTTGGTTTAGGCAGCTTATTGAAGGCAAATGTCACCTGCCACTTTCCAGATCAATGAACCTCCCAAACCAGAAAAGTCAAATCTCTGCTAGCAAAACAGGGGGACCATTTCTAGGTGTTTCAAGTGCTCTTATAATTGGTATCTCACATAGAGTTTCAAAGCAAGCGGCCTTCAAAGAGGTGAGAAATTCTTTCCCAACTCCGGATGGCAAAGAATTAATTTCCAGCCAAATGCTTTTCTGATTAGAATAAGTAAGGGGAAAACACATCAGCACCTCAACTGAATGTCTTTCAGAAAACAATTTTCAATGCGTACATTTCAATCAAAGCAACAAAATGCAATTGCCTGCTTGCCAATTCCACTGCAACTGGAAACATGTCCATACTTGGGATGGGGGCAGTCACCGTTGTCTCAATTATATACCAGATCCCAAGTAAAGTATGTGTTCTGTGATCCACTGGTGCTTCCATAGCAGGGAGTCCCACTTAAGTATGTACACCAATGTAGAGACAGGCTTGTGGGGCAGAGCTGTACTGCTACCCAGCACATCCACAGGTGGCAGATAGTGGAATGATCTTCAGGGAAGGTTAGCTGTGAAATAAGCAGGGGTAACTCTGATGAATAAGCAGTCACGCAGCAGCACTACCAGGGTGTGGTGAGAACAGCAGATGGCAATGGTTTCCCTCCTGAAAAGCCACATATGTCCTTTGACGGTGCTGTGATATGGTGAGTACAGGCTACCACTATAATAACCCTGCCCAGCCCTCAGATACAGGTCTACAAATCCTCAGCAGTGGAGCTGATGGAAGAAGATATTAGAATCTCAGTGGCTGTGAAGGTGGATGAAGGATGCAGCAGAATGAGATCCGCAGTTGTATTGGTCTCCTTGCCGTTGGATCAAGGTCCTGTGTGGAAGAGCTGATGTGCAGCGGCTTCTCCACAATAAAAGGAATCATGCACAAGCATCTTCCATGCCAGCACATTCCTTAAGCCCTTTGGAGGCTGGCGAATGGCAATAGGAGCAGGATTGTGAGGTCTGAAGCTCCTAGTCATGACCTGGCATGAAGGTGGCAGTTACTAGAAGATTGTCTAGCACTTACACCAGACAGGAGTGCAATTTGGCACCTGCAACTGTGGCTGATCAGCCCTCTTCAAGATCCACTCTGCTTCTCCCACATGGGAAGGAAGCTAGAAAAAGTGCCCTAGACACAGCCTGTCTAATACAATATTCTGTATTTCTTCCTGACTGGATAACTGTGTTCAATGGGATCACCTTTACGCAGTCAAAAATACCAGCAAAGACTCGCTATTGTTTTCATGACCTGGAACATCAGGATCCTCACGGACAACCCTAATAGTCAATGGCCAGAGCACCACACTGCAATTGTGCCCTGAGAACTTAGGTGACACAACATCAATGTAGCTGCACTGAACAAGACCCAGAGAGTGAGAGATGGGCAGCTCAAGGAAATTGGAAGTAACTATACCGTCTTCTGGAAGTTAAACAGTAGGGCTTGTGCCAGGCTGTTTTATGTGCACTGAATGTCTGTTCTGTTACAGATTTAAACCAGTTTCTGATCACTTAAACTGATTTATGTATAATGTCTGTCCCTAGTGTTAGAGACTAATTCATTCGGTGTCCAAGGGACCACCTGCTCTGCCTTACATCAATGTGTGTGTGTGTAAAAGAGAATAAGCTAATGAAAACTTTCCTTAATTGAGACAAGCTCCCATGTTTCATGCGTGTAAGATTTAACAGTACATTTACTGTGAGCTTCAGACTCAAAATTAAATCCTTCCTTGTGGCTCAGTGCCCTGTCAGCAACATTTTTTTCAGTTGAAACACCAATATGTGATCTGTAGGTGCCATTAACCAATATGATACTTCTTTTTTATGAGTCTAAGTTTGCCATTCTTGATTGTAGAGTTATAGACAACTCTTTCCAGGCTCTTCTTCCTTGGAAGCCCTCTCCTATTTCTAACTGTAGTGTGATCTGATAAGTGATTTTAAATATTCAGAAACGTCTTTGATTATTTATGAGACATTTACTTTAGGTAAATGTTTCCTTCATAAATCGAGGGAGCAGTGCCCTGAGAGAATGAAACAGTGCTTCTGAAAATGGAAAAGCCTTCCAGTCACTTAGTTTTACCAGCCCACTATAAATTCCCCCTGGACAGTTTTGCAAGATGCTCTGAAGCATGAAGATAAATATGCGGATGGCCTTGAACCTGTACTAGAATGCAATGGTTTTGGTTTTTTTTCATTCAAAAAAATGGCTTCGCACTATTTTCCACTTCTAATAAAGAATGTTTCTTTTTAAAGAAATGTTTCATTTTTTCAGGAAGTATTTAACAGTATTTTTAAATTAAATTCATTGCTGCAAATTTCATTTTCTGATACCCTATTTGTTTTGGCAAATGGGAAAAAAAATCGTTATATTTTTGCAGAATTTTTCATTTACCTTTATGGTTTCATTGAAAAAGCAAACAATTAATCTGTTTTTAGCCCCGCAAAAATAAAAATGATCTTTTTATACAGCCATATTTTTTTTTAACAGACCTAAATGCAACAGTGTTAGGACTACTTGATGTCCAGACTTTAGGGCTACGTACAGAGGTTCAAAAAGCCTGAGGCAGAATCAATTCAATCTTTGCAGGTTTTTCTAAGATGCTTAGATTGAACCAATAACAAACTGAACTGACATTCAGTGTTCAGGTGGCCAAGGCAGGTCTGGCGCAGGCCAGGAGCCTGGGGGAGCTCAGGTGAGCCGTGCCTTAAGTCAGACACTGCCGAAGGCTACTGAACCCAGTGGATCAGCAGCCCACACCTAATGGGCTATTGGACATGGACCCCAACCCTGCTGTCAGCCACAGGGAGGGGGAGAGCCAGCAGACATCCTCTTCCCAGCCCCTGCCCCTCCACCAGAGTGGGGGGAAGGCACTCCCCCTGTCCAGCACCACTGCCCCCCAGACCCCTATGTTCTTGGGCTGCATGAAGAGTTCCTCTCCCCCCACCCCCTACTTCTTAGACAGGTGGGCAGTCCCAGCCCTGCTTGCCAGGCTTGATGAAAAGCCCCTGCTGTGGGAGCTTTCCCTCCCACTATGCTGTGCAGACCTGGCTAGGGGGGCCTAGGCAGCTGTTCCCCTGTTCCCCCCCCATTCCACCAGGCTGACAGGCACAAGCAAGACCTGGCTAGGGACCAGAGACTCTGTGACAGCTGGGGGCAGGACTAGTCCTCCTCCACTAAAAAAGACAGCACAGTCCAAGGATGCAAAGCATCCTGGGATGCTGAGGGACTGTGAGTAAGTACATACAGTCAAAAAGCCCAAGGCTGAATCAGTTGAGTCTTCACAGGTTAGTATAAGCTGCATAGGATTGAACTAATAAGCAAGTGAACAGGCATTCACTTTTTCATAGTTTCATAGATGTTAGGGGCTGGAAGGCACTTTACAGATCATCGGGTCCAGCCCCCCTGCACTTGGGCAGGAAAGACTGCTGGGATCAGATGACTTTTGATTCCAGAAATGCAGCCACACGCCTGCAGTGGCTCAGGTCAGCAGCCGGGGAGTGCTAGAGCACACATCCCTGCTCAGCTGGAGCAGACAGCATAGGCCAAGACTAGCCTGCCCACCTTAGGGGGAGTTTGCAGGGGAGGTGCATCCTGGGATGCTGAGGGACTGTGAGTTAACTTGAATTTGAAGGGGATCTGGGACAGAAGTCCAACAAATCAATTTAACCCAAATCAGTTAAGTCTGATACTACATCCATCCAGGTTGATCTTAGACCCGTTCAGCTATTTTATGTGCACTGAACTTCTGTTCTGTTACAGGTTTAAACCTGTACACCTGTAACACAAACCTTAAACCAGTTCCTGTGTAACTCCTGTCCCCAGCCCATGTCTGTGGCTCAATTGAAGTTCAGAGGTGGAGTGGTGGCCTGTCTTTCAGCACATGTCTAGGATGTGGAGCTCTGCTCTTTGCATACCAGGCAGTAATTTTACTTTGATCCAGGGGATGAAAGCTATTACCTTCCAGTTTCCCCAGTACGTGAACCCCACTCTTTGCTGTTATTTTGCAGAAGGGTGAATAACAACACAGAGTAGAGAACTGAACATGTTGGGGTTCCTTTTTCCTGGTTATATCCAGTAAAACCATTTCCTCCTTTCTGCTAACAAAAGTGTAACAGAGTTACACTAAAAAAAGTGCTAACAGAGGTTTAACTACCAGGTCTGTGCCTGGGCAGTGGCAACAGCAAAAGCACTGATAGTGCCGGGCAAGCTGCTGCATGGTGGTGGGACCAAAAGGGTGACAACTACCATTTTGCCCCCCCTCTAAGAGGGTGCCCAGGTCTCATGCCTTGGTCCCCACCCTTCACCCCGTTATACTACTGTTCCTCTTCCTTATCAGCATCTCAAGCAGAATTCAAGTCCTGCAGTATACCCCCAGCCTAGGGCTGCTTAGCTTAGCAGTGACATATAACAAGGGCTGTGAGTGCCTAACTCTGTACCAAGAATTTGTAAGGAATTTATTGAATTTGTCCACCTACTGTCATCTGTCAGAGCATGAAGTAATATTTGTTCATGAAATGCTCTCTCTGCCAAGGTACTCGGAGCAGTTCCAGAGAGTTAAACAACCTCATAAAGCACACCAGCCAGCAAACAAACCAAACTCCAATTGCATCCTTTAAGAAAAGACAGTGGCCTCCCCTCCCTCCCTCCACAAAGGCAAGGAATTTGTTGAAATTTTAAAACTCCAGCACAGATGCCAACATGACCTAGTGTACAATGGCAAAGTCTAAACCAGGGAACAGCATTAGAAATGTCTAAAAACGATACCTCCTTAGCTAAAATAAGGCTCAGCGCATTGCTTTCTGAGCTGTGCAAACATCTTTATTTGAACATCTGCAGGAGATTTCAGCAAGGTGAGTCAATAATAATCGTTAGAAAGAACCACTGCATTTCAGAGTTTCCTTTGGTGGTGATGTGTTAATGCAGCGAGTTGGCAAGCACTTTGGGGCAGGGGCCTTCTTTAACATGTGTATACAACCTATGGAAGAGATCCCTGCTCTCTCTCTGGGGGTCTGTACACGCTCCTACCATACACATTTGTATTCAACATTTATTTTAATTTGGACAGAAGGATGCTGAATTCTTTCTTTATTTATTCAACTACAGCACTGCCATTAAAAATATTTCCACTAAGCAGCTTTTTGTGTCATGGAGAAATGTTTTATTATGCTCACAGCTCAAGTGACAACGTGATTTAGGAACAATTCATGTTCCAGGAATACACTTGACTGTGACCCACTCAAAGCACTTGTGAAAACTTCAACATAAATGCCACAGATAGGCTGAACTATGGTTGAACTGTATTTTCAAGCTAGTGGTCTGATTCCAAGGTGTGTGCAAGTGTTAAGCTGTCTGTAGATCTCAGGTATACAAGGTCTTATCAAGAAGGGCAAAGGTAAAGAGCCTTCTCAACTGTCCTTCCTGTAAGAAACTCCTTTGATTGCACACTGTAGTCGATGGTAGGTTTGATCGCCTGATTCTTAGTCATAGATTAACACAGCTGGCTGTAAAAATCAGGAAGAATTATCAGGATTTTGTCAGGAAGAAGCCAGAGATGAGTGCTCTCTTCACGGGTAATCAGCTGCAATTGCAGGTTTGTTGCATCATTCAGCCTTGACAAGCCCTCCTTCTGCAGCTAGCTCCCCTTGATGTGTTTGGGTTTCTTATTGTTTTGCTTTTCAAGAGGAAAGTTCTTGAGGGCAGTTTGGAGCGACGAAAGAGTTCACTTCCTGCCCTTAGCTGCGGAGCAGGGGTGCTGGAATGAAAGGCTTTTGTTGTATGGAGCTGTCTTGCACTTAACAGATGGAAGGCAGGCTGCACATGCCAAACAAGGTTCAGTGACCAAAACCACAGGCCTCAGACCTGTTGTTGAACAGAGCTCTCAACATGCAAACTTGGCTCCTGTGGTTCCAAAATACTGCAAAGACATTGGTAACTGTGGTCAAGCAGCTGCTACAGCCATTTGTTTTACTGAGGCATTGTGTTTCCTTCAGTCCCTCGGTCCAATCGCTCCAAATGTGACCTGTTAATATGGAATGCATTGTTGCCATTGTCAACTGCGTGATTTATTCTAAACCCATGGTCAGTATTGTAACCCAGCAGCACGTACCCCAGGGGCGGGCAATTATTTCAGGCAGAGGGCTGCTTGCTGAGTTTTGGCAAGCCATCAAGGGCCACATGACAGGCAGCCAGGGGTAGATAAATATTAACTTTCTGAATTTTTAGGGGCCCCGTGAGCCAGATAGAACGGCTGCCAGGCCGCATCCGGCCCGTGGGCTGCATTTTGCCCACCCCTGACGTACCCTATGGGGAAAACCACTGCTCATCCAAACAATCCTACAGCAATAATTTGATAGCAATGCCTGGCTTTGAGTCCCATCCAATAGACTGACTTATTTTCTGATTAACAAATTAAAGGAGTGCCTGCATCATACTAAGGTACGGTTGGATTTTTGGGGCTGCTAATCATACATATCATGGGTCTCGTTGAAGACAGGAGTCTAATTACTTCACCATTTTTACCCCTTCTCTCATTTTACAATGTAGTCCTTTCCACTTTCACACTCATTCTCTTAACTCCTATAATGCGGTGACCTTGGTCTTTACGTAATCTGCAGAACTGAGAGCAATTGTTCCTGACTTAAAATGGAAGAAGTCATCCCCTAGCTGGGAACTAACACATGCTCATACACCAATGAGTCAGGCGCAGAGAGGGCACATGGGTAGCAAGTTACTCTCTCTCACTACACCCAGCAAACAAATTTAGGCTTGTACTAAATTTACTTGTCCAACTACAAGTGAACTAGGGGACCTAGATTTACATCTTTCCTTTTTAGTGAATTCACTTATTATCTTGCTTACAAACTATTATAAATTGATTATTCTGTGAAAGTCTCAGCAGTTAAACTTAGAACTAATTTGCTTCTGATCATGCCAAAGCCATTGCTGTCTCATTATGCTAATTTGCATCTAAAAGATATTAGAAAATGTCTTTAATGAGTCCCATATTAATAATAATGGATTACAATCACGGTCTGAAACTTGCTGCTGGGTAAGGGAATCAGGAAAACTTCTGGCCATAAGGCACTGCATTTGTTCCTTGACTGTACGAGATAGCTTCCTCCCATGAGCCAAGTACAAATCCTGTTGCTGAATCAAATCAGTCTTCACAGGTTAGTCTAATCTGTGTAGACTGAATTGATAAGCAAGTGAATAAACATTCTCTTTTGATTCCAGAAACGCAGCCACATGCCTGCAGTGGCCCAGGCCAGGAGCTTGGGGGTGCTAGAGCATGCCTCCCTGCTTGTCTGGAGCGGACAGCTAGGGCAAAGGCTGGGGATTTGCGGGGAGGTGTAAAACATCCTGGGATGCTGGGGGACTGTCAGTTAACTTGAATCTGGAGATCTGGGACACCAGTTCAATAAACTGTTTAAATCTAAGTCAGTTAAGTCTGATACTACATCCATCCCGGTTTATTTTAAACCAGTTTTGGCCATTTTGAAAGTGTTTTATGTGCACTGAACTTCTGTTGTGCTACAGATTTGAATCAGCTTGTGATCACTTATACCAGTTGATGTGTAACTTCTGTCCCTAGCCATGAAGACAGCGGTAGAAAACGTGGAACTGTCAACATCAGATAGGCTCAAGGCATGAAGTTCATAATTCAAATCCACAAGACTTTTGTATAATCTGAATCAGGGTTATAATTTAACCTTTTAATTGCATTGGTGCTCACAGGCCCTGATCATCATCTCAGGATTTGGTCCACTTCATTCTAAAGAGATGTCCTCTGCCTAATTCAATTCTAGGATCATATTTTCAGCTCCTCACAAAAGTTTTAGACAATGGCAACAAGTAGGGGGGTGCACATGAGATTAGCCGCGCACCCCGTGAAAACGCCAGCCACAAAACCGGAAGTGCCGGTGGAAGTGCACTTCTGGTTTCACCGCTAGTGATTTTGGACTCGGTAATTGGCCGCTGGGGGACTGCCCCCCCGGTCAGTGATCTGGTGCCCCCTCCAGATTCGGGAGGCACCAGTCGCCCATTGTTTTAGACCAGAGTCTCCCATGGCCGCATTAAGCAGGTTCTAGGTCAGAGTAGCAAGCATTTGAGAAAAAGGTTGAAATAACTCTCTTACAAGCCACTCAGGCTGATGTCATTCTCCGTATCACTGCACAGCTACTAGCAGGAACAGTGTATAAGAGTGTTTCTGGCTAGGAAGAGTTAACTTTTATTAGATCATCACCACTACATACTGCTCTTAGATGTGTTGACAATGAGTCATACCTCTATAGCCAAGATGTCTGTTCTCTTGTACGTCTCTATTGATTTACAGAGGTGTCTTCTCTGTGTCTCCATTGATTTACAGGTAGGAGATAAATAAAATGTTGTCCATTACAATCTTCAAGCTGGGAGAGACTTTTTTTATGATTCTGGAAAAAATGAGCCCAAATATCAGTCTTAACAGTGAATGGGCTAGTCCTTCCTTTCAGCTAAAGCAGACTGGTGGAAAGCTAGTAGAAATCTGTGGATTCTTTTCTAAAACAGTCTCCCCATGTGCCAATTCTTTCACCTTCCATCATAAAAGGTTTAATTCCTTGATTATATTTACTGCAAAGGCCCTGGTCCTCCAATTAATTCTCTGTGTCAGCCCAAACTGAGAATTTTTGGGACTGAGCATGGGATCTAAAATTAGATTTCCCTGATGCAGCGTAACTTTACAGCAAGATTATAAACTTGCATCAGCAATGATCATTTCTGAACCTACACTATTGCTTTTCTAAGATTCTTTAGGGAGCTTTTCTGAAAACTAATCATAACAGCCCATCTTTCCTCTTCTTTAGTGGCAAATAAAATCACCCTCTAAGATATACAGTCATCCACAGAAGCATCAGCAAGTGGGCAGAGAGGCAATCAGTTGTTATCTTCTGTTCTGTATATTTTCTAACATCTGAGTAAGCATCAGGAAGTTAATTTGCCACAAATGTGATCATCTGCGTTTACCTGTGGAATTTGATTAAAACTGAACCATGATATGGAGGAGTAGAGAAGAAGTTAGAATATCTACAGGGGGAAAAATGCTAGCAAGTAGCATACTCGCATTCAGCAAATTACCTCAGTGTAAAAATAATCTTTAAAGAGTGACCAAAACTAGCAAAGAAGGTTATTTTGGTTATTTTCATAGAGTGCTAGGCATCTCTCCCGCAGAAAGATTTAAGAAGCTGCTATGGCAACCTCAAGAAGAGATCAAATACAATAAAAGTCTTCCCGCACTGTCAGGAGCAACTACGGGCTATATTCTCATCTCTTCAGGTCTCACTGAGGGCAGCCTGGCTTTGTTGATAGTCCCACTAACTTTGTGAAAAGCTACTGCTCCATTTCAATAGTGAGAAAACTGCTGCTTTGTCAGACAAAGCTTGGGTTTAGAGGGAGGCGCTGCTTGAGGGGGGCCCATTGCATTACAAGTTTCAGAACAATGTGCATGATATAAGGGGCACATGTGAAGTATTCCTGGGTGCCCTTCACTGAAGGTGATTCTTGTATGTTCACATTACAGCATGCATAAGGGGCTTTTGCATCATTTTTGTAGGCCTCCTTAGTCTATCAGGAAAGGCCTTTTTTTTTCCCATGATGCCTGTTCCCTCCTCCCATGGTAAATGGTGAGTGCAAAATAGAGGAAATGCCTGCACCACATTGCCTGGGGAGTTCAGTTTCTGCAAGTTCCTTCTCCCATATTATCCATAAATTCTTGTCTCTTCAACTTGGCCTGACATTAGGGCTGATTTCTGAAGTTGATGGAGTCCTTGTGTTATAGATGCCTGTGCACTCTTCATGTTGTGACAGCTGAGCCTCTACATAATGGTTCTTCTGCTTCACTGGGTTGCAGTGCTGCAAGGTGGATGAGTCAGACAGCTGGTCTGCTCTGTTGTTTGGCTTAGTTAATCTCTCCAGAGTTACTCTTTATGGCTAAGTACAGATAGTCAAAAAGCCCAAGGCTGAATCAGTTCAGTCTTTGCAGGTTAGTCTAAGCTGCAGAGATTGAACTGGCAAGCAAGCAAACAGACAGCCAACTTTGATTCAGGAAATGCAGTCACATGCCTTCGGTGGCTCAAGCCAGAAACCAAGGGGAGCTAGAGCATGCTTTCCAGCCTGCCGGCTCCAACACTTCCCCCACCTCCCTGCTGCAGCCAAGTGGACATGGCCATGCCCCAGCCTTGAGCTACCTGGAGGGTCTGTGGGGTGGGCGTGAAGAGAGGAGCGCCTGCCAGGATGAGGAGGGAGTGGATAGGGGAAAAGGTATTGGCACTGAATTCGTAAAAGCTTGAACAAAAATAAACCTTTCTCTGAAGTTAGCATGTATTGAACAGAAGGGAACAACCCTGCAAAATGATCATGGACTACAAATCGCAGAGGCACCTGGAAACAGGAAGAGAAAGTAATGAACAACCCTGCAGAGTCCTGCTGCTGTGGGTCTAGACTGCAAATCACAGAGACCTTAGGGGCAGCAGGAAGAGGAAGTGAATACACAGTCTATGCTGTGATGTTGGGGGACTCTGATTTAACTTGAACCAGGAAGGGGTCTGGGACAGATGTTCCATAAACCGGTTTGACCTAAATCAATTAAGTCTGGTACTACATTCAACCAGGTTTATCTCAAACCAGTTTTGGCCACTTTGAAACTGGTTTATGTGCACTGAACGTCTGTCCTGTTACAGGCTGAAACCAGCTTCTGATAACTTAAACCGGTTTATGTGTAACTACTGTCGTTAGCGAAAGAGAACATCTCACTTCCTCTTCCCCCAGCAAACAGAATTGGCACTGTCAGGGCTATAATCCGTATACTAAGTAGAACCTTACAGTGAAGTTTTCAAGGTCTAAAACAGCTGAGGAGGTTGGTGGAAATACTGGGAAGAGAGGGGTGTGAAGTAAAGAAGGGTAGAGCTGGGGAAGTTCAGACTCTTGTGACTAAAAGGAGGAAGTGAACTGGCTCTGGAGACAGTTGGATATTGGACCAGGGTAAGGCTCCAAGACCTGAAGGAGGCCAAGACTTTTTCAAAAAGTGAGGTTTCTAGGGGATGGAAATGGAGTCAGTTAAGATGCTTTATCTGCAGGCACAGGGCATTAGAGACTGCAAAGTGAGCGCTCTTCTTAGACCCGATTCTCTGCTAAGGAATCATTGTGCTGTGGGGTTGTACAAATAGAGCTCATAGAATACAGTCCCCGTTGCTCTTCAGTTTTGCAGCAAACTTCCAGGTATACAAAAGAAGGTCCCTTATAGCGTAATAGGACTGGAAGGAAACCCAAGGGTCAGCTAGTCCAGTCTCTTACACAGATACATGCTGGAATGAGGTTCTACTGAGAAGTGTGCACCCTTCAAAGACTTCCTGCCTGCATTGTTCTGTGCGCACATTGGTTAATAGCAGCTGGCCAAAAATATATTTGGATATGCAAGAGAATTGTTACACTGCCCTAAGTATCTTGCAGCATTGTTTGATTTTACATCACATCTTGTGCAGTTGAATCAACTTCTCCCAAAGGCATTCAGAAAATGTCTCCTTTTAAATAAAGATAAGAGAGAATTTGTGTGGAAACTACACAGGAAAGAAATGCCTCGCTTGGATAAACTCCTCATGCTAATCTTTCCTAGTTGTCTAAGCCAGATACTAGAAAAGTTAACACTACTGCAGGTTACAGTCTCTTCTGCTTATATGCATGTCTATCAGATAGGAGCATCACTTGCTTAACGACATAAAATGACACAGATCGCGGTGATCCCAGTATTTTTCTGTTGCTTGCTTTGCAACAAACATCAATTATCTCCACTTTGTTTAAGTGTGTAGCACCTTTCAACCTGACTGTCAATATTTAATTTAACTGTATTAAAAAACTGGTACCAGTAAAGGCAAAAGGGAATCGCCTGCCAAAGGACTGTTATTGTTTTTGCAATATTTTTGTCCTATATTATGAGCTACCTTCAGCCTTTTGAGGGGAAAGAAACCATATCACTCTAAATCAGGCTTGTCCAACATACAGCCCGTGGACCACCATGCAGCCCTCCAAGCCATTTTCTGAGACCCGAGGTGCTGCGCTGGGAAACAAAAGTAAACACTGTACTTCCGTTTCGGGGGGGTGATGTGATACTGCTTCCTGTGAGGTCTTTGAATACGGCTCACCAGCCCACTGGGTGATAAAAAGTTCATGATCTGGCCCCACATTTGAAAAAGGTTGGATACCCCTGCTCTAAATAAATAATTAGAAGCCTTGATATTGACTTGGCTTGAGTTAGTTTCTGGGTTGATACGGGAAGCCCTGAAAATAATGGAAGTTAGTATCAGGGCTGTAATACCAGAAGACTGACAGCACAAGTTATTCTATATTTAATGAGTATTTGCATCTGTATTCATTGATGGAAAGTTTTTCCTGGTAGTCAGCCTAAACCTTCTTTGTTGCAATTCCAGCCCATTACTTTTTATTTATCCCTTATGGACACAGAGAATGGTTGATCTCCCTTCACTCTACTATGACTCTCTGTATTTGAATACTATGTTATCAAATCCCGCTCCGTCTCTATTTCATCTCTGATTGAAACGTCCCTTCTCTCTTCATAGTCTTCAACCTTTATGAGATACATTTTCAGTGAGGTAACACTCAAATATCCCTCCAACCTTTTGATGTAAAACATAACATTTTTACTTGTCATTCATAATCAGTTTTGTAGTTTTTATTATTTATTATTGGCCCAGTCATGGACCAGGATTTCATTGCACTAGGCACTATACAAATCAGACCACATGAGTTTCTTTATAGCTAAAACTATATTGAGGTCACTTTAACTCCTGCTGTTGAATTTATATGTACCAATGAGCTGCCATCCCATTTAAATGGGGGGGAAAAGCTTTTAATATTGCTCACCTTACTTGATATTGTTAATTAGATAAAGGTGGAAGGGGAAGCAGATACATGGCAAAGAAAATGTGCTGTGTTGGCATTTTTTTAATCTCATCTTTCTGTGGTAGGATGAGTTCATCTTTTCAGCCTATACTGCTCATATCTCTGGCTGTAGTGATACAATAAGCTACATGTAGTGTAAACTACAGTAGGCCCTAAGATGCTTAATGGCAACATGGTATAGCAATTGCTTGCATTCACTTGACAGAAGTTGTGCTAAGAGAAGCAACAGCAAAGGAAACAAGCAAGTAAGGGAGTGTCAGAAGTGAGAAGAATTTTAAAAGTGCAAGCAAGACAGGCCAAGTAGTAGGATAAAGTTGCTTAAAGTACACGTAGTGGTTTTATGTCTGCTAGATATGATTTAGGACAAGCTGGGTACGTCTACGTGTTCATTAATGCGCTGTAATTACGACGCATTGAGTTCTGTATCTATAGGCTAGTTACAGACAGTCAAAAAGCCCAAGTCTGCAATGGCTCAAGCCAGAAGCCAGGGGCACTATGGCACAGCTCTCAGGCTGTGTGCTCACTTCCTCTTTCTGCTGCCCTTGTGGTCTCTGGGATTTGCAGTCCAGAATTGCCACCTATTGGAACATATTACATTTTGGCCTTATTTAGTAAGCTTTTTACTAAGCCAGGTGATAAAGTATAAAAATCTGGGTTCACCTTGGAATCTTTGCTCTTCAACATTAAACTACAGGTCTTGCTGTAGATGAACCAATGTAAGTGCTCTTCTAAAATTATTTTGAACCATAGGTGAGTCGTCCTGCCTAAACAGGCTGGCCACCTATTAAAGGCCAGACCCGTTGCTGGTTTAAGTTAAACCAGACTCCCCAGCATGCTCTCTGTGCTGGGTGGGGCCCTCTGCTCCACAGCAGAGCTGGTCCTTCCCCTCTGCTCCCTGGCTGAAGCTTGGCAGAGACTGCAGGCATCTGCTTAGCTTCCCCCTACTCCCCCTCTCCCCTCCCCACTCCCTGCTAAGCAGGCATTTCCCCCTCTGCCTTACACAGACCTCTCAACATTAGCTAGCAGACCACATGCTGGCTATGGTCCATGGTCTGGCAGATGGGACAAAGGCAGAATCAACAGGTAGCTGGTAATGTTGTCCCTCTATTGTTTCCTTAATGGAGTGATAAATATTGAGTTAGGGGTGATAAACACTGTGTTATCAATTCCCTGCTGGGCTAGTCAGAAGCTCTGTGGGGCAGATATCCTCCCTAATCAGAGCATCCTGTTGGGGGCTCAGTACTGTAGAAGGGAAGAGAGGGCTGCTCTAGCGCCTTCTAGCTTCTTGCCTGAGCCACTGCAGTCATGTGCCTGCATTTCTGGGATGTCTGCACTTACAAACTGATTCAGTCTTTCCAGATAGGACTAACTTGCAAAGAATTAATCAATTCAGGCTCAGGTTTTTTAATGTCCCTAGCTATAAAGCCTAAATTGGGTAGACTTTCCATCTCTGGTGTTTACTAAGACTCATAAAAATGGCAGGTCGAGAGCAGCTAGCGTTCCAGTTGAAGACTGGGGAGCTTTTCCAGCTGACAGTTGTGTCAACTAAGATTTCTTAATGGCAGGGGTTTTTTTCTTTTTGGCAAGCACTTTATGAATTTGAATAAATAACGCACTAAATAGAGACTAAGTAGTGTACTATTGACTTTTATAATCTTTCCATTAGAGTCTTACTGGAAAAGACACCAAGAGGTTGCTTTACCTAAATCCAACCGTTTTGTCTTTCAAATTGGCTATCCTTTTTATTTATTTATTTATTTTATTTTTTATTTTTTTTGCTGTCTGTAAACACCTGATAAGGGGTAGGAAGCACTAGAAGATAAGGAGCTGGAGGCTGCTACAGTTTTCAGCCTTGAGCATTTGAAAGGGCAGCCAAGTCTAATATTGAAAATGATGAGTTTTCTTTTTTAAAAAATATGTTTCAGAGAGAGAGGGCCATTGCAATGTGTCTCTTTGGTTTGACCTTCCATTGCAGTTTCTAGCAGGGAAATTCTCTGGGTAAGTCTCTGAGACAGAGCAAACTTTGTACTTGGGCCTTTTTTATGATCTGCCTCTAAAACTTCATGGATATATATCACTGATTAGACAATAATCTGGAAATTGATTTATTAGGTAAGTGAGTTTAACACATCAGCATATGGTGTGACCATCTTGAACAAGGAGGCAACTTGGTAATGAAGTCCTTCTAAGTGGGAGCCAAGGACAAAAGAATCTGGCCACAAAATTCAGGTGACTTTAACCTGAATTTCTTACGACTCCAGTTCCCAAACTGCTCAATTATAGAGGCTTTCTTATGCCACAGCCTCCTATTGAAAGTTTAAGGGAGACAAACCTGGCAAATATGTTGGCTTCATCAAAACAGGTTTTTGTTGCACTATTTCACGTTTGCAAAAAATACCCACCCCTTTCAGAAGAATCCCAACTAGCCTGGACCAGAGAGCAGTCAGTATCTGAAAGAAGCACTGAAGCAAATAGACATAAATGGCTGCTTGCCACGCACTTCAGTTTGTCTCCTTAAAGTTGACCACTCCCACTTAAAATTGTGTACATCAAGAGAGGAAGTCTAGGGGCAAAATAAATATACTGCAAGTAAATCTATGGTTGCAGCACTGCTGGTAACGATAATGGGGAGGAAATTTCAGCATGATTTGTTTTGGGTAGGGGGAAATCCAATTGCTTTTATGTATTACTTTTCCCGCTCGGAGCATCCCCTGAAGTCTGCATAAGCATTGCGTTAATGCTTTGGGATCTGAAACAATAATATAAAGTCTTTCCCATCTCCATAAACCAAGAAATGGCCGGGGGGGGGAGTTAAATTCCCAATGATGCATCAAAAGCATGGACCAGCTCTCTCACCGAACTGACGTTGAAGACACGACGCAAGATCGCATTGATTCAAGAATAGAAAAAGCCACGGTTCCTTTTGCAGACTGAAAAATTCAAGGTTAGGCAGGGGTGATTGAGACGACAAGAACGGTCAGTTTGTGGGCAGAAACTGTTCACCTGCTGCAGCGTCAGAGTAATCAAAGCAGTCTGTCTGTGGGACACCTCTGGAAAAGCCACTGAGAGGTCAAGGTTGTTAAAAAGTTGCTTGGCTAATAGTCCTTGTTGTTGCAGGGCAGCGGAGAACCTGCTGAACAAGGTAGTTAACAGGGTGCTGCCTTGCTTGGGACCCGAGAGGGAGGAAGTAGCATTCCAGCAGAAGCTTTAGCAACACCGCTGAGCCCGAGACAATTCTTTAAATGTTGAATTGCAGGCTAGGAGGGATTCAGAGAGCTGCCAACTAAAAGCAATGGCGCAAGATGCAAATTTGATGCCAAGTTGGCTGTGTGTACCCTGATAAGGCAAAGCAGTGTTTTCTTGCTAATAATTAGGTAACCGGATTTGTAAAGGTGCTGTACGACTACAAATCCCATGGCAGCCAGAGGGCGTGGGAGGTATTAAAAGATTATGAAAAGGCCAGTGTTCCTAACACAACTTTGTATCAGAATGGCTTTCCTTTTTAATAATCTAGCCCTGCACCTACCCTTGTAATGGAGACAAGCCCAGAGAATAATGTTCCTTGAGTGACTGCAATCTGCTCCTCTCCTTTCCGTTTGGATTTAATTCCTTTCTTTAAATGTTTATTTCCTTGAGCTCCTGTTTTGCAGATGTGGAGTTTGCAAAACTGCCATCAAACGGACAACATCCAGCAGAGAGAAATACCTGCAATAAGGCAAAATATTTTTCAAAAATATATAGGGCTAGGTACAGACGTTACACATGTGCATTCAGCATGAGAAAAGCGCTTTAAAGCCGTAACTGAACAGATGCTCGCAGCACTTCAAAAATGGTAGATCGCACTTTAAGTTCACCCTTGATGGATGCGCCATCAAACTAAAGTGCTTTAGGTTAGAGCACGTTTTTAATCATCTGTGCCCCATTCATCATGTGTTGAGCTAGGTTGCATTCGCCAGCATCCCAGGGACCCCACACAAGCACAGCAAAAAGCACCACAGGGAACTCGCGCAGCTGCAGCTGTGGAAAGGAAGCCTCTCACTGCAAGAACCCCCTCCCAGCTTGCTGGATGGGGTCCAGTGAGTGGGGGCAGGCTATGTGCATGGCAGGAAGGGCTCCCTTCCCTCCCCTCCTCCCCCTGGCCACTGCTGACAGTCCCTAGCTGGTGAGAGGGCACAGTTGGGGGTGGGGGGCTGCTCCAGCAGCCTTCTGGGTGGCTTGCCCCCCCACCTGCTGACCTTAGCCAATGCAGGCAGGCAGGCAGGCACCGAGACCCCCCCCCCACCCAACCCTCCCCACCAAACAGCATGTGCCTGTTCAGCGGGAATGTGCTCTAACTTACAGCACTATAGTGCTTATAGTACAATAGTTAGAGCACTTTCCGCCGCAGGCATTTTGAACATCTATACTTGGCGGTAATGACTGAGGGATCTGAATCCTGGTTTCAGAAATGACGCGGACACGAAGGAGCCTAAATCAGTAGGATTCAGGCTCCCAAGTCATCAGGGCACTTCTGAAGCCTCTGCTTTGCCTGATCACCAGGCTGATTTCCAAGTGCCCGGATCCCTTTTCAGTGGCACAAAATACAATCGGTGCAGAAGGAAAGTGCAAGATAACTTCTGATGGTCCATGGCTATCTGTCCATTAGCCCTTCAGGAGCAACAGTGTAAGAGCCAGTACTTGCTATCTTCAGCCAGTTTCCAGTAAGACCTAATTCTGGTGTGCCAAACTGGTCTAGAAAAAGCTACATTCCTCTGTTTACCTGCAATAAAGTGTCCAGCTGGGAGAATTATTCTGGAATTACTATAGGAGACTTATTCTTTTTGTGTTTTCCTGAAACAACAATGTATTTCTGATTGCGTTAAGAAATAAGGTGCAACTCTGCCCTCCCTTTTGCCTGAAATTGCAGTGCTTGTTGTTTCCCCTCATCTGGGCCAAGTCTTTGTGCCTCCCTTGCCTAATTTCTTCTTTAAAAATATCTAACATTCCCGTGCATAACTCAGGAGCAGAACCAGAGCTTTAATCTTTGTGGCTCTTAACTTAGATAGCTGAAAAAACATATAACCTCTCCAAGAAAGACAGCTCATAGAGGAAAAATATTATTTTCTCCTGGAAAAAAAATGGATTCGTATTAAATACAAAACATGCATTCACACTGTGTTACCTTTTCCTTGAACCAAAAATATCTTGTCCAACTCTGGGCCTAGAGTTCACTGACAGTGTCTATATAGTTATGAGATTTGGGGGGAGTTTTTGTTTTCTTTCACTGCTGTCTCCAAAAAGATTGCCCTTCTTGTAACTGATGCCGTGCTTCCAAGTGTGTTAGGTCATGTGCTCAACTTAAAGTGCATGTGTAATCCCAACCCTACCCAACAAAGTCTTTGAACACATGCTGAAGTCCCGCTGAAGCGAATGGAAGATTTGTATGTGTTTGAAATTAAGCACATGCTTAAGTGTCTTGTTGATTTGGGCGCAGTGAACAACATGCCCTGTTCTCTGTTGCCCACAAAAGCAGCATGTGATTCAACACAGCAATGTCTCTGTTGTTCATTTGTCCTCCTAGCAAACAATATAAACATACATGTGCAAAAACTATCAGTTTAAACGATGGCTTGTAACAAAAGATGACTGCAATAACAGCAGGCTGTTAGTGATGTGAGCACAGATGCATAATGTACTGCATCATAGGCAAATGGCCAACAAAGAGGAGCCTGGTTGTTTTAAAAAAATGCATTGGATGTACATACATTGACGCAGGCAAAAAATAGTTCAAAAACATCTCTTTTCCTTGGAGAAAAGTCCTCAATCTTTATCTAAAGAGAGAATCTCAGTTGTGTTAGATTACTGCTTTTTTTAGTACAGGAGACTAGATTTAAACTTAGTATTGCTAGGAGTGGGGCCCAAACCAAACCCTCCAAAATCAGAATCCACAAGTTTTTCTGCATCTGAACTGGTGTATCAAATTCATCTCTAAATCTTATTTGCAAAAAAATCAAGTCCTCTTCTCATGCAGCTGTCTGTGCATGTAGTGGTAATTATTTAAGTTACTGCTACTTCATCTGTCAAAGCTTTGTCATGTAAACACAAGCAGCGGAGAAGGGGTGGCTAGCATAAAAGACCCTCATGTGGCATACAGTGGGGAGTAAGTTGCTTAAAAATACGCATCCGGAAGCATAGATGTAGCTCTAAAATGCTGACCTTTTTCTTCCCTCCAAAGTACTGGCAGTACTAGGGACTTTGCTTCTTTTCGCTCTGCTTGGTGTGTGAGCTTGCAGCCCTGTGGCCTGGCTGTTCCTCTGCAGATTATGCGCTAGGAGCCAGATGTTGGTCCCTTGAAATCAGTGGGAGTTTAGCCCTGTGAAGGAGGGGCGGCCTCACAATGGAAGAATACAGTTTGATACACAGTAAACTCAGCCTGCCACCTGAAAACAAAACCAGAGCTTTGCCTTTCCTTTTCAACTAAATGCTGCTCCGGATCTGATGCTGAGAGGTGTTCTTTTTTATCATCTTTTAGATCCTTGAAATCCCCATCAGTGTTCATAAACCAGACTTTTGTGCAACTCGGACCCTACATATATGTCCTGCAACTGTAATACATACTTTGCAATAAACCAAAGGCAAGCTGGGGCAGGTGAAGAATGTGGTTGCCTATTTATTGAGCAGAGTATCTGCTGGGGTCACTTAATACTTATCCATCAGGATCTGCATTGGTTTCCTATTGATACAGGCATACATGGAGCAGGAACACCTGTCACCACTACAATAGGTGGAGGTGCTCACGCTGGAGCCATCTCACATTAAACGCAGGGATTTTCCCTCGGGGGGCCTTAACAGTGGGATCAATGCCCCCTATATTCCCGCATAGGCCTTAGTAGTGGAATCCATGCCAGGCCTCCGCTGCCAGCATAGTTATATCAGCCAAGAGTGTGAAAAAAATCACACCCCTTGCTGACAGTGACGCTGGAAGAAAGCCCCGCTGTGGATGCAGCTCTGCTGACAGACACATGGACACATGATTTTTTTTTCTGTTAGCTTAGCATGTGTCATTTGGGGTGGTGCACTGGCAGAACAACTCCTTTTGTTAGCATATGCTATGTCTATACTACAAGACTCTGCCCTAGTTTCCATAGCTATGCTGTGAACTAAAGGCGTAGTTTTGGGACCAAAATAGGTGGAATATATTGACTTCCAGTGTTGAAAGGTTCATCTGCTTCCCAGCGCTCAGTTGAGAGCTGTGGGTTATGGGTCTGAGTGGTGGCTTCAGTCGAGCTCTTGGGACGGGCTTCTGTGGTGTACATGCACCGTATCATTTTATTTTTTATGACAGCACCTAGCAGCACACTCTGCTGGGCACTGCTTGTAAATGCCTAGCACAGTAATTCTCAGCCAACATGCTTTGGCACCCTGGCGTGCCATGAGATCCTTTTGGGGGTGATGTACAAAATATGCAAACACTTCTGCATGCACAAGATAAATCCACAGATTTCAGATGTGAATCCATAGCGTCAGAAACATTTTGGGGGTCTTATCTTTCAACACAAGAATTTCTCTGTTGCTGTTCTGTAGTCAAAAGACAAGTGAAAGCTAAGAGCTGATATTTTCTGAGGAGTCCCTTGAGTCTAAAAAGTTTGAACCACTGGCCGAGTAGCTCTGTCGGAGCTTTAAGAAGGATAGAACTGACCGCTTCTACGCTTAATATAGCTGCGTAGATAAAGAAGAGTGACCAAAGGAAACAGTACAAAGACACACTCAAGGTCACCCTCAAACATGGAGGCATTGACATAATACCTCTGGAAGGAGCAAGCTGCTAACTGTTCGGTGCAGTGCCACCTGATCCACCAAAGCATGCACCACTTCGAGCCCAACGACTCCATGCTGAGGCTGAACGGCAGCAGCGGAGGAAGGAGAAAGAGATCAACCTGGAGTTGCGAATCCCACTCCCCTGTGCAACAACATGCTCCCATTGCCAAAGAATGTGTGTATCCAGAATTGGGCTCCTCAATCACCTGAGGATCCATCAAGCCTGACGGACGTCATCCTTGACTTTGGGGGACTGCTGACAATGGCATAGAGAAACATAGGCAAGGTCGGGCCGTCTATCAAGGAAGCTACAAATACAAGCAAGCAATAAGATAGACTTGGGCATATTTTTAATGCCACCGTTATGGAGAATGATCTTTAGTCTTGCAGCTTGTCTCCTCCTGTTGTAGAACTATAGAATTAAACCTGCCAAACAAGAGAGTTTGCTTCAGATGATCTCTTTGCTGCCTCCTCAGGTCCCTTCACATCCTTTTTCAATCTTCCTCTGATGGCAGACTTTATGGATAAATGCCTTGTTCACACTGTAACAACTGGGCATCCTGGGGCCGGTCAGTAGCTGGCCAACACACTTGTCTCTGGGCTAACTACCCACCTTCCATAGATTCATAGATTGTAAAGGGCTGGAAGGGATCTTGCAAGATCATTGGGTCCAGCCCCCCTGCACTAGGTAGGAAAGACAATGGGTCAGGTGACCCCAGCAAGGTGACCACCCAGTCTCTTCTTAAAGATTTCCAGGGTAAGTGATTACACCACCTCTGGAGGTAGCTTATTCCACAGTCTGGACATCTCTTTTTTAGGCTGAAGAGACCCCAAGTCCCTCAGCCTTTCCTCGCATGACTTGCCCTGCAAGTCTCTGATCACGTGGGTGGCTCTTTGAAATCTCTTAAGCTTTTCCATTTCCCTGTTGAAGTGCGGCACCCAGAACTGGATGCAGTACTCCGGCTGTGGTCTCACCAATGCTGAGTAAAGCGGAAGAATCACTTCTTTGGTTTTACTTGAGATGTATCGGTTGATACATGCCTAGGTATTGTTTGTCCTGCTGGCTACAGCATTGCACTGGTTGCTCATATTCATACTATGGTCGATTATTACCCGTAGGTCCCTTTCAGTTGTAGTGCTCGTTAAATTGGTGCCACCAAGTCTGCAAGTATTTCACGGATTGTTCATCCCCAGATGAAGTTCAACCTTGAGAACTGTAAAGTGCTGCATCTGGGTCCAATCCGCTCAACTTGCTAGCCTGTCTAGGTCTGCCTATATCTGCAGCCTATATCCTTTCCTGGCACACCTTGATGATAATGATTAAGGGATGTCAATCAGGTGGGAGGCTGCCCATTTACTTGCCCTGGTGCCAAGGGCTTATGTGCACAGCTCCAACCTTCTCTATACCATGTCCTATGCCTTACAGATGGCATCCATGGCCTAACACCTGGGGTTATCATACAAGGCCCTAACACCTGGAAAATAAGCCCATGGCCCCACACTGGGACCTGCACTCCAGAATCTCACGTGGGACTCTCACTCCCCACTGGAGCTCATAATCTCTGCTCCCTCACACTGGGCTCCAATCCATCAATCGGGAATCCCAGCCCCACTGACTTGAGGCTCCCATGCCCTACCAACTCAGGGCTCCCAGCCCCTATCAGCTCAGATCAGGGCTCCCAGACCAACTCAGGACCTTGTGGTCCTCTCACACCACCACACTGGGGCCTCAAAGTCCCCTGAAGCCTCACACCTGGCTCCCTTACCTCAACCTCAGAGCTCACTGTGAGCCTGGGTGCTGCCTCAGGTCCCTTCACCCAACCTGGGCCCTGCCTCAGAGCTCACAATATGCTGTGCATTTACCCCCTGAGGTTGTGGGGACTGGGGTTATAAGGTGCCACGTACTCGTCTTTCATGTGGGAGGTGACTGGGCTGGCATTTCCAAGGACT
>JAGPOW010002118.1:5322352-5338869 GCA_030014935.1 Caiman crocodilus | reverse complement strand
TACCCTACCATGGGCAGCCCCACCAGACCATCCTACCCCAGCAGGGTGTAGTTTTATGTCATGCTCCAGGACAGGAAGCCTCCTACCATCCCCACAGTCCCCCCAGACCTCCGAGGTGTTCAGCTAGGTGAGGTTCTCCCAGCTGCCAGCAGCAGACTGCCATGCCATTTCACTGCTCAGGGTCTTGTTTTTATAAGGAACAGCTAGGCCCTGTTCCCAATCAGGTAATTGCGCCTGATTGGAGTTGCAATCACCTACCAGCTGCTTTGCTGCTGTCCATGCCCCTAAGAGTAACCAGGCACACCCTGTGCTCTGTTATACATACCCATTCACTCTAACGATATAAACCAGTTGTGCACGACTTTTTTTGCCTGACACTGCCCAGTCTGTCTGCAGACCACATGCAGCCACTGGTCCTGATCTTGTGCCCAGGGAGGGTGCTATGGGGCCCTATCTCTTTTTCTTTCTCTTCAGTAATACCAGGACTGCAATATGTAGAGTGCTGCCTCCGGTGTTCTTATCATTCATTCCATCATCCGTGCTCTCCTGGGATACACAGCTGAGGGAGCATGGCTGGTGAACAAATGCCAAATCAGAGCAAGATGTACCACGCATCATGTGAATGAATGTGGTATATAAGACAGCGGGTTCCACTGTGTGTCGACTAGGTAATACTTTCTGACCTATGAATGGTCTATGAATGGTTCTCCCAGATATGGTCATCTTCCAGCCTACAGACTTGAGAAGCCTCATCTCTTTTGCGTGTCCCCAGTGAATGAGTCCAGAATATGCATGACTTCACCATTAACTTTTGAATATGTTTGCCAAGCCATTCTGATGTACAACTTTCAAACCTATATAACTATACAACCATAGGGCTCTTACCATGGTCCTTTCTTGCCCTTTACTCCCTCTTTCTGAATCTACCCACTATTTAGACCAGTGGTTCTCAAACGTTTTAGACTCAAGGCATTTCTCCATCACTCCTGTGAAATGAGCATCTCATTTCAAAAACTAATTTATTTATTACAGTTCTTACCTCCTTTCAGCAGGGCTGGGCAATGGGAGCAGGGAAGCAGACTGGCTGGGAAAAGCTTGAGCCAGTGGTTGTCTCCTCACAACTCACTGGCACCCTTCAAAAGATCTCATCACATCCAACACCCCAGTTGAGAATCACTGATTTAGACTGGAAGTCCTTGGAAGCTGTCTATGTGCACTTTGGGCCTTTACCATAATAATTATTGATTAAAAACTTGGCAAGCCCAAAAGGCCAGAAATCAAAAAATCCACAGGGAGGCTTTCAGAGAACTTTATCCAACTTCCTGGAGATGGGTTGTGTGGATGTGAGAGAGAGCCATACAACCCACAGCAGACTCCTGGTTGGAACGTTGTTTTTGCTGGGCTGGTGGTGGAGGAACAAATTGCAACTGAAGTATTGACATTTATAGGTTTGCACTTAGTCAACATGGATTATTCTCTTGTGCAATATTTTATAAATATATTCAAGTCACCGTGGTAAAATGTAGATGAAGAAATGAAGGTACTGTATATGAATGCATAGTTAAATCAAGCATTAATGGAAACCTTTTATCCAGAAGATATAATTAAGGATATCATTAAGATATAATTAAGAATGCCAACTTAGTGGGAGAAAAGCAATGCCTTGCAGAGACAAATGCAAGCACCAAATTTAGAGTACTCTTGTAACTCGAAGGCTTCTGCATTCTTGGTGGGAGGCATGGGTCTGCCTGTAAGACATGAGATGCATGCATTGTGGGCTAATTACCAATGAGTGGGGTCATTTTATCTCTCTCCTTGTCTTGCTAGTTGAAAGTAGAATGGTTGAGAGGGCTGGAGTGACATGCAACAGATACAATGGGAATTGGCTTGATTCATGAGAGGCTCATTTTGAGTATAACACTGGCCCTGTGCCGCCTTGAAATTGCAGAAAGGAGACAAGAAGCAGGAGTACTTTATAGCATGTGTCTCTTCCTGCCCCCTTGTACAGTATTTGCACAGCAATCTTAGAGTCCTGTGCAGGGTAGGAAACATCCTTCTCAATAGGTCTCTTCAGGGAGCTGATCAGGAATTTCTTGCCTACATTTTTTTTGCCCCAAACTGCTGACTCACCACGTCCAAAGCTGTTATTACAAATGGGCCTGTTTTGGCAAAGTTCCTCTTTTCAAAAACATTGTGAAATGTCCTATTTTGACATTTTCTTTATTAAAAAAAAAAAAAAAAAAGGTTGATTGTTTGAGTTCAGAACATTTGTTAAAGTGAGTAGATAGCTAAGTACAAACTAAATCCAAATGAAATGTTTTGATTAGCCCAATTCAAATGCTTTTCTGATGTTCTCTTAACACACTTTTTTGAACGTTTCATGTTCCTCCCCCTTTCCAGAAGGGAAAATATTTGGAAATCTCACATTCTGATCAGATGGGGAAATGTTTTTCTCCGCTAGATCTGAAAGGCAAATCCATGCTACTGAGAAAAGGGAGATAAAAGCCCACTCCCCTGAAATAAAGGGAAAAGCAAAATGTGTGGCTTACTCTGGGAGGAGTTTAACATTAGTGCTTCTACATACCTGCTGTGATCTCTGATGTGTGTGACATTAGCATCTATTTCCATAATAATATTTGTTCCCTATGTTCTCAGAGCCATAAAGCCCCTCCTAATATGTGCCTTTGGTTAGTATATGTCCATCGCACCTATATTCTGCACGTCTTAATCCAGGGGTGGCTAACCTGTGGCATGAGCGCACAAGTGGCACGGACAGCCTCTGTGTACGGCGCATGGCAAATCAGGGTGGGAGCAGGGACCACAGTGGCAGAGAGGGCAGGAAGCAGAGAGCAGAGCAGCAGATCAGTCAGAGAGCACCAGGCTAGACGGAGAAAGCAGATCAGCCAAGATTTGGGCAAGGGAAGGGGATGAGAGCGGTACTCGGAGTGAGTGCTGGGCTAATTTGTGGTATGTCTGCCAAAAAGGTTGACCCCCACTGTCTTAATCAAAGGCCCTGCGGGGAATTTCATCTCAGTAAAGGTTCACATCTGGATTGTCGAAGACTGAGCCACTCCACAGGAAAAGCAGTCTAGTTGCAGATCCAGCTCCTCTGTAAGTAGGTGAGGTCTGAGGCCAGCCCTATAGCTTAGTACAGCCCGTGTTTTGCATTTCCACGATGGTGACATAGGTTAACAGCCAAGCGGTTTGTAAATCAACAGAATATGACACAGTAGTAAAAGGCAAATACCTGAGGGGTACTGACAGAAAAAAGAACATTGTTATTTTTAAATCTTTCATAATTCCTCCAGTGAGTCAGACCCGTTGTATGCCTTTCTCAATATACAGGGAGTGTTATGCTTCATTTCCCTACCTGTCATGACAATACCATACCCCTAGCTGGATGGGAAGTTATGTCCGAGGTTATGATGAAAACCTTATTGATTGCGGAGGAAGAAATTTAGAGTTACCTTGCTAAGATTGAAGCTGTATTTATGCGGTTTTAGTTGAGGGGCTTATTTTCCTGCTAGACTTTGCACCTTGATTTTCGGGGCTATATTTCCAGCTGGTGTGAGCTCACATTGCTCTACGAACATCAGCGGTGTAACATATATTCACATCAACTGGGGTTAAGCCCCCTAAGATGGACTTACTTGAATAAACATACAAGCACAAAAATGACTGAGGGAGGGGAAGGGAATGAAAACAATGTTATCCCAGCTGCCTGAGTTCATTGCTAAAAGGTTCCACTGGTTGCTGGAACAGATAAAAACTAAACGCAAATATGAAGCAGCAGCTTGTAAAGGGTCCCTTTGAAGTTTCTTTGTAGAAGAGAGTCAGAACAGGAGTGCTTTGCCTGTGCCTGTGAGGACTTGAGGATTAACTCTACATTGTGCTTAAGGAAGTAGGGACAGGAGGAGAAAGACAAGTCTTGCTTTTCCCAGGGGCATGCTGTTCTGTTACCAAATAAAGGCTTGCTTTTTTTTTTATTATTATTATTTTAAATCATTTTGAATAGCAGCCACGCAATCTCACCACTTCACACAATTCAACCTCTCTGCTTTGCACAATAAAAATGCTGATTAAGCCAACGTTTGGGGCACACCCCATTTTCCAGTCATTCGGTCATTTGGCAAAGGGCTTTCTTTTGGTATAGGATTTTTAAAATTGTTCTAAAGCAAAACAACTTCTCTGATTTATTTTTTTCCTTGTAATTTATGGCAGGGACATCCGTAGTATGGCGCATGGTCCTCTGCAGTATGGTACCTCGGTACAGATCTGAAAAAACATAAAAAAGTACACCCTCCTAGAGCCAATGATCTAGACCAGGGGTTTTCAACCTTTCTGCATCATTGCACCCCCCGGTGGCCAGAGCAGCATACCCCCAGCTGCCAAGCAGGGGGAAGGAGGGTGGCAGCGTGCGGTCGAATGCCAAGCAGGGGGAGGTGGGTGGCAGTGTGCAGTTGGATGCCAAGCAGGCAGGGAGGAAAGGGTGGACACAGAGCAAGCTTCCCTCACCTCCGTATCCAGCTGGGCAAGCAGCAGCAGCAAGGGATGCTGCGTGGCAGTGCTTTGTCCCCACACACGCGTGTGTACCCCCTAGGGCCATCTCAGGTACCCCCAAGGGTACGCATATCCCTGGTTGACAACCCCTGATCTAGACATACTTGGCTGTATTAATCCCCTTATCATTTGTGTGCCATTATTAGCTTATAAGCAGGCCAACTAGACCTCTGATTGACTTCTGTTCCCTGTTAAAAAAAAGAAGAAAAGCTAAGATTTGTCTTGTGTACATTCTTAGTCCCTGGTACAGCAGCCTGATGCTCAAGTTCTTCTTGATTCCATCTATCAGCTAGCTGTAACTTTCTCTATTAAGTCAGTCAACATAAACCCTCCTCATTTGTCATCTCATCTTGGTAGGTTGGCTAGGAAGGAGGGGTGTGGGGGAAACGGATTGGAGAAGAGCCAGAATTGTAAGGCCATAAATCTGTGTCTGTGCTGTTCAATTCGGGTTCTAAAAACAGCCATGTAACAGTGCCAAGAACCAGATTTGGAATGTGAGTGCCTGAACCCGTATAGGATTATATCATGGATCCCTGTCTTTCCACTAACCACAAAAGGCTGCAGTCAAGCTATAGCTTTGTGCAAAGACTGAGTAAGTGGAGTTAATAGGAAGTTACATTTACAGTGAAAGCATAAAGCCTCTACTCACAATAAAAATACACTGAGTTCCTAACAAATTGATGGTTCATTTCATTAAAGCACCTAGCCTATGTATTTCGGAAATGTAACTGTTTGCAATAGCATGCAGGAAGCAATAGATTTGTTAATCTCCTTCCAGAGATACTATTTAGGTTCGGGGTAGTGTGTTTACCTGGAAATAGTTCTGTGTCTCAACCTTTTAAGGCTCAAGGCATCTCTTGCTAGACTTGAGACAGCCCTCAGAAAATGCCAGCTCTTAGCTTTTCACTCATTTCTTGACTATAGAAAAACAATAGTGCAAGTCTTCTGTGGCGAAGAACTCACGCAAAGCACAGCACGTCGGAATGTTTTAGGCGCTGTGGATTCCTATTTGAAATCTGTGGGCACATCCAGATGTGTGAGGACGTTTGGTTCCCTGGGGATGGTGCACGTTGTGTCGCAACTACTTGTCCCCAGGGAACACCCATGCCATGCATGCTTTGGCACGTGGCTAGTTACCCCAGGAGTCATGGGAGAGGCTGAGACAGGCACTGTGCTGGCCCCAGCAGCCTTACCTGGGGCCCTGGGGGCCTCCTGGAGCTGCAGATACAGCAGTCCTGCCATGCAAAGCCTGGCTGGGAGCTCCAGCATGGCTTTGGCTCCACTTTTCAGCAGCGCGTGCTGCCCAAGCATGCGCTGCTTCAGGTTTTCTTCTGCGTTTTTGTTTTTTTAACCCTTGGATTTTGATCACAGAAAAAAAATGGAGCAGTGCACGCTTGGGCAGCACACCCTTGCAGTTCAGAGAATGCTGGACTGTGCAGTATGCGGTGGCACACACATGGTTGCAGCGCCATATATCGCACAGCTGCGCTCATCTGGACGCACCCTCTGGTTTTACCTTGTGAATCGTGTATAGGTGTGCTAACAGTGCTAATGTTGTGCAGAACCCCATGGCACCGTTAAAAGGATTTTGTGGCACTCAAGGTGCTGTGGCACCCTGGTTGAGAATCACAGATACATAGTTCTAGATATACTTGACCTTTTCCCAAACAGACCTTGCCAGTCTGTTTCTCTGTGGCGGAGGAACTAGTGATGCTGGCCAGATTCTTTGAATGTAAGTGGGCACAAGGTACCCACTTGTGCTGCTCCCATTGCCAAAAGTTCAATGAAAGCCCAACTACCCATTCTCCAAAAGAGGAGTCTCTGGAGAGACTCAGTTGCTTTCGCTCTCTAGCTCCTTCATCTTTGGTTCCCTGAGACTTTCCCAACCCCTGAGCCTTACAGCTGATAAACCCTTTGGAACAAAACAGATGTAGGATCACGTGCTCTCCATTAACCTTCCTTTTGCACAGCATTTCAGGGAGGTTTAAATGTACTTCCAAATGCATTAACCCTTTAACAACTCACGGCATGCGGTTAACGTGAATGCTTTCAGCAGAGAGTTACGTTCTGAGAGTTTATACATCAGTAATCCCCAATGTGCAGGACATCAGTACTTGTTGCTGTAAGAGGATGTACACAGAATTAATGTAGCCCCTTCACCCTGTTGATTCCCACATGCAATTCACTTCAGGCCAAAGCAACCAGCAAGCAGAGATGCAGTCGCAGGTTTTAAAACGTCAGTGATTCAGCATTTAATCCGGGCAGAACCAAGTCCAAGTAAATCTGTGCCTTGTGCGTGGAGTTCTCGTCGTTGTTCATTGAACAGCTGTTACTTTGGTTCCAGCTAAACATCCTTCTGAAGGGCAAAATCATTGCCCCCATTCCTGCCCCCCACCTCAGGTCCTACAACTAAAAGAACCCAAACACAAGTTGCACATATGCATTGGTAGGTTGCTGACACCTAAAGGTTATGTCTTTTGGCCCCCTTCACCAGGGCTTTATACAGATGAGAATCAAATACTTAGCAAAAGGTTCTGGGTGTTGGTAAGGGTGGAATAACTATTTGTCGCTAAAGCAAACGGAGCAGAAGCAAACAAAGGGCCTCCTAGCATACTTCTACCTCACCTAGCATACCTACCTCTGGTGCCTCACCTAGCATAACTAACATGGAGCAGCATCCACAATGGTTACAGGTTCTGTCCACATTCAGGAGCAGTCCCCATTCATCCAGCCACATGGCAGGGCTGATTCCCAAGTGTAGACCCGAGTATACACAGATTTGCTGTGATTGGGGTTTGCCTCTCCTTCAAGTACTTGCTGAGCAGATAGTGCTTGGTCAATTGGAGCTTGATCACTTAATGAAGGGGATTATATGGCACAGTTGCCTGCAGTAGTATAGGATTAGACTCGGTGACCCAAGCCAGCTCCTCCAGCATGTTGTTTTTCAGATAGTCTGGACAGTAAAATATTCCCTGCAGCCAGAGAAGAGCAAATCTTGTAGTCAGATCCTTTGAACAGGGAATCAAGCATTACAAGATGTACGCTTAGGTTTCTGAATACCAATATAAAATACAGCCTTCTCGCTTGCACTGATTTTTCCACAGAAAGGAGATTTTTCTTGTGTTTTGTGTGTGTGAATGCAATTGTGTAAGTTGTATCACAGCTAGTGAGGACTGAAAAAGTGAAAAAAATTCCAGAGTCTTGGAAGAAATTGAAGTTTTGCCTTTAAAAATCCACTCCTACAAAAGAGAGACCCACAAAAAAATAGCCCAGAGCCTAGTGAATAAATCAGTCATTTGGTATCTAGGAACCCATGTTCAGTTTTCTGCTTGGAAATGGGCATGTTTGAATCAGGGCCTCTCATAACACAAGTGAGTGTCCCAACCATTCACTGCCCCTCTCTGGGTCTGACCCAATGAAAATTTATACTCAATAAAATAACTCAAGTATGAGCTCGTGAGCTCTCTATGTGGTTTTGACAAGAAAGTGATATTGAGTAACCTTCCTAACTAAACAGTCATTGAAACTGATGCTTTTCTTTTTTCTCCAGAAAAAAACAACAACCTTATTTTGGCAAATCAGTGCTGTACAATAAAGAATGTGTTTTGCCAAAAATCTTGGCACCAGTTTTAGCTGTTGCTCTGAGAGCTTTGCAGGAGGGGGGTGCTCTAGGATGCTTTTGCCCAGGAATTTAAAGAACTAAGCAAGAATTGGCAACCTTTTGGCACCATGGACTACTGCTTGCCATCCAACCCCTATGCAAGCCATAGCTTCTCTTCCCCTGGGACACCCAGACTCAGCCTGAGCTTTGGGTCTCTCCTGGCAGATGAAGGATGGTTGATTGTTTTAACTTGTGAGAGAGTAAGGGGTAGGCGGAGGGAGGCATAAAGGATGTATGTTGCTCTGTCTTGGCTTTCTCTTTCTTGGGTTCAGGCATTAACCTAGCAGAAGACATGTTCTACCTGCATCTCTTACCTCACTTTTCAAGATGCGAATAACCTAAGCACGAGCATAGCTACCTCTGCACTGTTTTGCTGCTGTAAACTGTAAAACCAGCAATGATTTTAAGTGCAGACTTGGCCTGACCTTTCAGCTCTGTTTCTCAGTGAACCTTTCTTTCTTCCCAGAGTTTCTCCAAAGCCTTCCTCTCTGCTGCCTCTCTGCCGAGAGCCAGTTGTATACCCCATAACAGAGCAGTTCTGCTATTTGCTCAGCCCATCGCCTGTGCTTGGACTCCTCTGAAACCCTTAGAGTGAAGATAGGACCCCATCCCTGTTAATTCCCAGCCAGCACAAAGATTTTGATCATGCTACCTCCTGAACATTGACCTGGCATCTACATCCCACCTCTATCCTAAAGACTGTGTCTTTCTTTTCAGTGCTGGAGTATATATGTTTACTCAGCATCATGAATCTTTTAGGAAAACCTTCCCTTTTTTATGCAGTATTTATGGCTTTTTTTTTTTTCTTTTACCCCCTCTGCTGCCACCCGCCTTCCCTCGCAGTTAAACATGATTACATGTTATTTGGCCTCGTTCCATTCCAGGCTATTTTATAGCAACATCCTGGAAATTGTGCACAGCATACCAGTTCTAAAGACTTGCAGTATCTCATCGTCTGAATCAAATGATAGAGTAAGCTGAGTTCATTAAAATAAATAACAGCACAGTATGAGAAACAGACCTGAAGTAATCAAAACTGCAATTTTGAAAGAGTGACTTTAAGTGTTCAGGAGACTGGTACATGGTGCCGGGGAGAGGCAGAAAGGGGGCCGTGCTATTTAGGCCCCGTTCCCATACACTCCACTTAAATCTGTCAGTTCTCAAAATGTGGGGATTTTGCAGTCATGCTGTAGGCTCCCACAGGTGACCCTTCCCCAGGCCCCAAAGCAGGGGTATGCTCCCTGTTGTTGGTGCCAGATCTAGTCAAACCTCAATTCAACCAGTTTCAGGGATGCTGTG
This sequence comes from Caiman crocodilus, assembly GCA_030014935.1. NCBI lineage: Eukaryota > Metazoa > Chordata > Crocodylia > Alligatoridae > Caiman > Caiman crocodilus. The sequence goes on along the minus strand of JAGPOW010002118.1, from coordinate 5,329,349 downwards.
TAGAGTAAACTTCCAAAACAATTCACGCAAGTAACTCACTTTGTCTCTCCCCACATTTTTTTCCCTTTCTGACTCCCAGTCTCTCCTTTTCATTGTTTTTCCCGCATCCACAATTTTCCATTTTAGAATAGTTAAGTCCTTTCCGCTATTTTGAAACCCTCTTTGCTCAGTCCTCTTCTTCCCCCGCGTGTGATTACTGAAATAAAGGAAGACCCAGAGCCAGGTTTGCAGAGAGCAGAGCACGGATGATTGCACTGGTACTTGCATGTTCCATCACTGTAATTGCATGAGCAATGCTCTCCTCCACAAGGATCAATGCATTCACAGAGATGTTCTGCAGACCCAAGGAAAGAGAGGCGTTGATCACTTTGTTGGAGGGAATTGCTCTTGCAATTACTGTGATGGAACCTGTAACTGCAGGCACAAAATTGCATGCCCACTTCTCTGCAGAGATGGCGTTGTTCTGAAGACTGTTTAAGCAGCTAAACTATTCCCTGGCTTTCTCCCCATTGAAGGTGAAATAGAGGCGTGTGTGTGTGCAAGTTGAAATAGGGGTGTGTGTGTGTGTGTGTGTGTGTGTGTGTGTGTGTGTGTGTGTGTGTTACTTCTCAGTATGTCCTCTACTTAATTTCTGGCCTCTCTCCAGCCTTATCTCTATTTAACCATGGGATAAACGTAACACAAGCAATTAAGAACGATGTCTCCTCTGCTTTTTATTCCGGTATCTGTACAGCATGCAAGTAATTGGTGACAAAGCCCCTTTCTATTTATTTTCTGTGCATGGAGGATGAATGTATGCTAGGGAACGGGGCTGTGTGGAAGTTTGGGGGGAAATTTTCCTGTGTTTCTGATCCACAGGGACCCAGTTTCTCCCACCTTATGGTATGGTGAGGCTTACTGAGTCAGGCATCCTTGTTATGTACGTGGGGACCCTTGGTGGGAAGAACAAAGAATTTGTTCCTCCACCAAAATTGTGTATGTAATAAGAACACAAGAACTGTACACGGACTGGATCAGACCATAGGTCTATCTTGGCCAGTATCCTGTGTCCTGTGGTGGCAGAGGGTGGATGCTTAAAGAGAGAGCAAACAGGGTATGACCAGGGGGTTTCTACTGTTTCTGTCTCATTTGCAGCCTCCAGCATTTAAGGTCTAGGAAGTTCTGATTGAGAGCTTGTACCCCTAACTCCCATGCTCAAGGTGAGGGTGAACAGTCAGAGTGACCAGTCAAAATCCCTTCGAGCATCTACTATGTTAGAGATCTGATGTCTGATGTAGCTTGTCTCCAGGGAATACGACCATTTGGAGGTCATGTTCTCCATCTTTTTTGAGGTCATTCAAGGGAACGGTGATTGGAGACGGACATGAGTGAGCAGAGGTTACAACCTAACTTTTAGCTCTGGTTGAATCAGAACGCTGAAGCTCATAGAAACTGCACCCACGTATGACTGAATTGGTTCAATACTTTTTTTTTTCATTTCTTGTTTTCTACTTGATGTGAAAGAGCTTCCTTCTAGGCAGGGGTCATGGGGCTGCCACATTGGTAGAGACATTTGCATATCCCAGAAAAGTGAACAATAAATACCTCATTTTAACACATGGAGTTTTGCATCAGTAGATTTCAAAGAGCTTTAGATGCAAGACTCCATGTGTTAAAATGAGGTATTGTTTTGTTGACTTTTCTGGGATATTAATATTTTTGTCCTTCGTCTTATAGCTTGGGGCATAGAGATGAAGCTCAAGGTGATTGAACTGGCCAAAGGTAGAGCCCAGTGCTCTGCTTTCCTGGCACTTGCCTTCCCCACCTGTACATTGTCTTCTACCCAGTGTATGATGCTGAGAGTTATTTGGCTCGAAGGTGCCCTACAAGTGTGAAGGACAAAAGCCAGAAGCAGGGTTGTGATTTTTTGCAAGCTGACGAGGGAATGCTGCCAGACAATACCCGTTCTGGAGCTGGGTTTCTCCTAATTCACCAGAGTGTCTCGTCCGCGCTTGTTCAGGGTGAGATTTCAGCTGATCCTTACCCAGGGCTGTGAACCGCCTCCGGAACATGCTCCTGCCACCCACATCGTTGCATGTTCCTCAAGTGATGCTGGACCTAAGAAGTACCACGCTCCCATGAGCTGCCCTGATGGTTCACCTACCTGACCCCTTCCTCCCTCTTTGCCCTTCAACAGTGAATTAAAGGTCTTCATTATCTTACTTGATAGTTGAATGAAGTGCTTTGAAACACTGGCACATTAACTGCAATCAAGTTTTGAAAGGTCTCTGGTTGCTAGAAGGAAATTAGCCTGATAAATTGTTCTTTTCAATTAAACAAATGGCTAATTTTTCACAAGCAAGCCCAGAAGATATTGGTTGGGGAAGTTTTTTTGCAGCCTCGCACTGCACTTTTCTTAAAGGACAGATTTATTTCAAGAGGCTCAGTGTAATTGTGATGCAAGGTAATGACTCACGAACCCACATTTACCCAAAAGAACTTCACAGAGGTCAAAGTCTAGTGGATTGAAGAGTGACAGGTGAGTTGTATTCCCAGCATCACAAATGAGTCCCTGAGTGATGCTGTAGTGTTGTTTGCCTCTCTGGGCCTCTCTTTACTGATCTGTAAAAGGGGCATTATCATCCATGGCTTTCCTTAACATCTGTGAATTGTTCCATGATGATCAAACTTGGTGTGATTCATTCTGAGATTGAACTCAGAATAGCTATAAGGTATCTCAAGGAGAAAATCCTGTCCTCTGTCTTGGCTACCTCCAGGGGGTTATCTGAGATGTCCAGCTCTAAAAGCATCAGACTCCACAACCTGCCCTCAAGAGCCAGGCTCTGTAGACTTGCATCATCTGTGTATCGAGCACAGAGATGGGCATACAAACTTGTGCTACCGCTAGAGAAATGCTAAGCAATACTTCATGTACCGCATGCATCTCCTATGGCAATGTTCAGCCTCTCCACCCACCACGGAAAAGCAAACGTTAGTACAAAGGAATGCAAAATGCGATTCAACTTGCCTTGGGCATATTTATCCAAGATAATAAAGTTGTCATTGCATCATTTGCATTAAGATTCATATTATTCCATATTGTAGATCTTAGAGGCTGATAAACCCCTGTGGTCAGAGGTCAAGGTACTGCTCATATCCATATTGCTCCAGAGACCCAAGCATAACATTGTTCTGATGTTGGCAGAATGAGGGGGGAAGTGAGCATGGGTTCACAGAAATGAAATGTCAGACAAATTATGTGAGGGGCTTTCATTCCAAATAATGCTTTGCTTATTTCCTGAAAACAAGCTTGTATTGCCTAGGAACGTAGATATTACACACTGAAATGTATCCTGAGAAAGTGCTGGATCGCTCCATCTCTGCTTACTAAGCACAGTAACTTTGATTTATAGAATCCAAGAGCATAAAGGATTTGAGGGCATTTTTCTCTTATCTAAATACAATAATAATAAAGCATGCAAACTTTTCTGGAGCAAGGGGTAAGAAACGTAGCTTTCAAGATCAGCAATTCTTCCCTCACCTCTCTTTTAAATTTTTTAAAATGTATTTTACTATAGCAAGCCCAGTGTTAATAATGTTAATCCTGGTCCAAGTCAGAAGTCTGTCCTAGGTGGCCTTTTAGGCTAACATGATTAAGGAACACCAGTTTCTGTTCAGCCAACAACTCATGTGGGAATGAGCTGAGCAAATTGCACGTTAGGTAATGGCATCCTGCTTAACTAGACTCCTTCCTTGCAAGTTCAGTAGGAATATTATGTCTTTCATTTCCTTTTCCTGAAATGTCCATTGCTGTTCTGTGTTATGCAGTTCTTTTGTTTTACCCTGGAGATGGCTGGATTTCATGAAAACCTTTGCGGAGGTTTTGGACGTTGGTCTGTCAAATGCTTTGGGATGGAAGTTTCTGCAGTGGCGATATTTAGAACGTGGGTTTAATTTAAAGCCCACTGAAGTCAATGCAAGTGACAGTGGTTCCCATACGGTTGTCTGTGCAGCACCTCTAGATAATCCACAGTGAATTTATCACTGGTTGTGCAGCGTTGCCTGTCCCCTGTGTTTGTTGTCGAGACAGAGAGAAAAATGTAGAGGGAAAGCAGAGTGAAGTTAATTTTTCCCACCAAAGACGCATAGCAGTTTAAGAACATCACATTCTTTCCTAACACTTCTGTTCCAGGGAAGCGTTTTTGATATATGAAGACAGAAGGGAAAGGTATGGTTCCCTTGTCTGTGAATTGGAAGAAAAGACATTCATGCAACCGTGAACAGGAGTGGAGGAGTCCTCAAAGCAGCATTTCTATGAAAGGGTGGTCCCATTTAAGAAAAGTGGAATCTTTTGCTTTGAAAAACCTCTGTGGGTTCTCCTAAACGTGGGTTATCCCCAGGATTATCAATGTTTTTTTGAGTGTGGAGGCATCATGTGCCTTCAAACCCATTCTTAAGACTCACCTCTGCAGAGCTGTCTACAAGGAAGTCCAGATGACAATGGCAAGCAGAGCATGGTCATGACACGAGCTATTATGACAGCAAATTAGGCTAGGATGGATTTGTTCATCCTCTTCCTCCTTTCTCATCTTTCCTCTTAGTTTGCTTTATCCTGTGACTCCTACATGCACTTGGAATCTATATATTGCACCCCACTGAGTATTACTAAGTTTGAACAGAGTCTCACATAAGCAGCTGCACTCCCTGGTTGGGGCCTGTAGATGCTGAAATAATACAGATAACAATACAAATATATTTTGTAGCATATAAGATTATCACTATACATATTCCAGCAGAAAAACTTGGGGGAAGCCTAAATTTATATGTGGTCAAATAGGCGGCAGAAGGATTTAAAGAGGGACGCACAGCAACAGTTTGAATTGAGCTAAATAATACCTATGTTCCTGCTCTAGAAAAATGAGCTGCTGACTGGGTATGTGTTTTTTGCATGCCTCTCAAAGAAAAGCTCTACCCGCTGGCTCTCTTCCCTGTTTGTCTTTTGGGAAGCTCTGCTTGGGGAAGGATATTTGTTTCCTTCTGTGGGGAGGGGAATAGGCAAAGTTGTGAATGTTGTTCTGATTGCCGTGGAAAAGCATTACCAAAAAGGAAGGTTTTGCAGTATTTCCTAGTGCTGATTCAGTCTCTGATTTCCTCTGGAAGCTCATTTGTAACCTTGGTTGAGAATACTTTGTCCTTAACTGTTTCCTTCTGGACTTTGTATTTAATAGAGTCTCAGAAGAACACAAGTGTCCTAGCAATTCATAGAGGGAGGTGCAGATGTTGTTGGGAGCTGGGACCTAATCCATTCATTTCTTTAGAGACGAGGGCCAACGCAGTGGAATCAGGCTGGGAGCGCTCAGGGAACACTTGTTTCCTGAGGGGGACGATTTGGAGTATACACATTATTTCTCTTCTTTTAATATATGCAGAAGCTCAACAATAAAAAAAAAAAAAAGAACAATGAAAAATAAATCCTCAGTGTTTAATATTCGGTGACTTTCATCCCAAAGCACTTTGCAACCTGCCTATATGAATTGATCTGTCTTCAGTTTCACCGTTTGGCATGCAACTAAATTGAGATCACTGCTAAAACCACCTTTGTGAAGCCCATTGGGATCAGGTGATGACAGGTACCATATAAAAGCTAGATGTGATGATTATTTTTCACTGCAAGATGGTGGGCTGGGGTGGTGCAGGCACTAAGGCACATGGTTGATAGCCTAGAGGTCGAAGGTCCAAGGCTATAACACGAGCGCTCGTGACGTGGGCTGTCAGATTCCAACACATCTCGTTGGTGCAGGTCCTGTGCTGGGAAGTGTGCAAGGCAGATCCTGCTGTTATATTAGTGCAGGATCGCACTAAGGTCAGGGAGGGGCTCTCTGTGGCCAAACTCGCACGCCCACATTGTGTGGCATAAGTACTGCTAGCTCGTATAAGGCAGTATGTGGGAAGCTAGTATCTGTTTCAGGAGCCCAGTCCTTCACCATTGTTCACTCTGGTGCTTAGCACCCACTGCCAGGAGGGTTCTCCTTGATTTCCATGTAACGCTGGGCAGGACCTGGCACCAGGTCATGCAGCTGTATGTAGGTAAGTAGGTATGTACAGCATGTATCTACTAATGCAATGGTGTGCACTACAGGCCCGCTTTCCTATTGTTTTGCAGGATTGACTCTATGGTTAGAAAACCAGCATGGTTCAAATGAAAACGCGGCTTCCATGTCATTTGCTGGCCAGGTGAGTACTCCCTTTCGGCATGGGTGGCTATTCCATATGAAAACCGGACGTCACCAGTAAGCCAGGGGGAGGTTTGAAAATGTCAGCATCATTATTTAACACATCCAGTGCTCTCCCTGCTACCAGCTTCCTTGTCCAGCAGCGTTTTCCAGGAGTCTCTTAGAGTCCACACATACTTCATACAGGCAGGTGGCCCCCCGGGAACACTTACATGTGTAACTTTCTGTAGGATTGAGCCCTCTGAATATCAAGTAGTTGGGGGGGGGGTGCAAAAAACGCCCTCTGCATTTTTAATTGTGCATTGTTGGGCTCTTAGAAAAAGCACAGCAAAACCTAGACGGGAGGATGCTTTCAGCATCAGCCTCCCCCTCCTCTTCCACTGCCTTGAGACGACTCCCCTGGGAGATGTAAAAAAACACTCAAGGGACCTATTTGCTTCTTGGCTCTATAAACCCCCATAGCAGCTCAGGCTCTAAGCTCCCTCCCACCCGGCTGAACTACAACTCCCAGCATGCACCGCCCGCCAGGCGCATGCTCAGTGAAGGTCAGTTTGAGTGGCAAGTTGTTTGTTACACTGTAACACCAGCTGCTTTCTGCACTCTGGAGCTTTTGCTGCCTCTGAGCTCCCTTAACTCCTTTTGCCTCTGATCCTCTGCTTTGCTCCTTTCTTCCCTCTTCTTCTTTTGCTTGAAATCTCTCTCTAACTTTTCCCATCGGTTTTTCTTTCCCATCCCCCCCTTTCCCTTCCCTTCACTGGAGTCTGAAAGGGGGAGAAGAAGAAGAA